>CM038214.1:122256153-123456153 GCA_021442155.1 Cymbidium sinense
AATTAGTTTTTATTTTATTTTATTTTAAGTCCTGTTTTATTTTATTTTACATTTAGTTTTATTTTATTTAGTTTTATTCCACGCTTATTTTCTTTTAATTTAGTTTTGGATTTTATTTATTTTATTTTTATTTTTTAATTTATTTTTATTTTTTATTTTATTTTATTTTTTTTAGGTTTAGGTTTAATTTTAATTTTAGGTTTTTTATTTATCTTATTTTATTTTATGTTTAGTTTTGATTTTATTTTTTTTATGTTTTATTTACTTTAACCTAGTTTTGTGTTTTGGTTTTAGGTTTTATTTAGATTTTATTTTAGGTTTAGGTTTTAGTATTTTGGTTTTAGTTTTGGGCTTCAGTGGCGCCAAGGTCAGGGTGCTTCAAGGGCTGGCCCAGTGTGGCCTGTGGTCTTGATTTTGGCCTGGTTTGGGTCAGTGGTCATTCAGTTTAGTGGAGTAGCCTGGGTTTTAGGTCAGTGGGCCGTGGTATTTGTTAGTCAGGGTCTGGGGTAGGGCTCGATCAAGATTAGGGTTTAAGCTTCAGTTTTATATTTTTTTAAATAAACAAACCCAGGTTTAAGTTTTAGTATTTAATCCATATTTATCCATCTTACTTTCTTTATCAGACTATTTTATTTATTTATCTATTTATTCTTATTATTAAGCTTCATTTTATCTTTACTTATCTTTTAGCTCATCTTTATCTGTCATTTTTATTTATCTTATTTCATCTGTGTCCCAGTGCCTTCAAGCCTGTACTAGTGGCTCAGGGTCTGTGGCCTGGAATGACTCAGGTCTGGCTCAGGTGAGCCAGTGGTTGGTCACTCAGTCAGCCCAGGTTAGAGCTGGCCTGGTGGCCTCTCTGGGCCTTTGTCTGGGGCCTGTGTGGCCCAGGCCCAGGGTGCAGGGGGCTCAGGTAGGTAGGGAGTGGTCCGGGGTTTATTATTTTATTTTAACCCAACATATTTAATTTTAGTATTAGTGGCCCAGGGCCTGGTATTAAGTGGGGTAGTGGCCTGTTTGTGGTAGGGTTTGGTGTTTTGGTTTGGGGTAGGTGTAGTTTAAATTTGGATTGGGTTAGGTTTTAGGTTTGGTTTACAAAAGTTTTAATTTAGGGTTTAGGTTTTATTGTTTTAATAGATACAAATTTAGATTAAACATTTTTCTTTTGATTTCATCAACCAAGTAACACACCAAGTTTTCTAAGACACATGTGATGACATTAATCAAAAATGAGCACGCATATCCACCAGCTACACTAGATCCCCCACATTTGGTCCTCCTCGCCCATAACAACAAGCCTACCACCACCTCCATATCCACCAGCTCTAGATCTCCACCACCACTGATAACTGCTGATCCGCTTCACACCTGATCTAGATTGGTGATGTTTTTTCCCTCAAGGTTCTACCCATTCTTAGGGTTTAGTTTAGGTTGTTTAATAGTTTAAGGGTTTAGTTTATTTTTAATTTATTTATTACTTTTTTAGGTTTAGGGTTTTGGGTGTGGTAGAGTTAGGGTTTAAGGTAGTGTTTAGTGGTTTTGGGGTTTTAGGGTTTAGAGTCATGGTTTAGGTTTTGGTGTAAGGTTTATTTAGGGTAGCAGAGGTTTAGGTGGGGGGTTGTGGTAGGATTTTGGGTTTAAGTTCTTTTAAAAAATTAAGTAAACCAAGTAGGTTTAAGTTTATTTAGTTTATTTTTATTTTATTTATTTATTTAAAATTTATTTAGTTTATTTTTAATTTTATTTTAGTTTATTTTATTTATTTTATTTTATTTAGTTTAGATTTTTTATTTTAGTTTATTTTAGGTTTAGGTTTTAGGTTTATTTATTTAGTGAGTTTTATTTTAATTTTAGGTTTATATTTATTATTTATTTTAGTTTAGTTAATCTTTATTTTATTTTAGTTATTCTTTTTAGTTTATTATTTATTATTTTTTAGTTTATTTTAGTTTGTTTTATTTTATTTATTTAGTTTAGTTTAGGTTTTCTTTATTTTAGTTTAGTTTATTTTAGTTTAGGGTTTATGTTTATTTATTTTATTTATTTTTCTTAGTTTAGGTTTTTTAGTTTAGGTTTTATTTTTATTTTTTTCAAGTTTATTTTAGGTTTATTTTTAGTTTTAGTTTTATTTAGTTTTATTTTATTTTATTTTAGGTTTATTTATTTTATTTTACATTTAGTTTTATTTTGTTTAGATTTTATTCTTAGGTTTATTTTATTTTATCTTTAGTTTAGGTTTTATTTATTTATTTATTATTTTATTTATTTTAATTTATTTTATTTTAAGTTTTAGTTTAGGTATTTATTTTATTTTATTATTTAGGTTTTATCTTTTAGGTCATGGTTTAGTCTGGGCCTAGGGCTCAGTGGTACATTTTGGGTGGGGCCTAGAGAGTCAGTAGCTTGTGTAGTGTGGCCTTATTTTATTTAAGTAGCTCAGGGTTTAGGGCTTATCTCTTTTGTGTTTGTGGCTAGTGGTTAGGCTCATGTGGTGGTTTCAGGAGGGTTTAGGGTCAGTAAGTTTTTAGAGTTGTAGGATTTAGGGTTAAGGTCTTTTAAATAAAACCAAGTTTATTTTAGTATATTTAGTTTATTTTTATTTATTTTAGCTATTTATTATTTTATTTAGATTTATTTATTTTATTTTTTATTTTAGATAGTTTTCATTTTAGTTATTTTTTAAGTTTAGTTAATTTTAGCTGAGTTTATTTTATTTTATATTTAGGTTTAGGTTTTATTTTTTTTTTTAGGTTTAGGTTTTATTTTATTATGTTTAGTTTAAGTTTATTTATTTGGTTTAGTTTAGTTTAGTTTAGATATTTTATTTTATAGTTAAGGTTTAGATTTAGTATTTAGGTTAGTTTATGTTTTATTTATTTATTTAGTTTATTTGTTTATTTTAGGATTATTTTATTTTGTTTATTTTATTTTATTTTATATTTTTAGTTTAAGGTTTAGGTTTATTATTATTTTTATTTTTAGGTTTTTATTTAATTTTATCTTATTTAATATTTTTATTAATTTATTTTATTATTTATTTTATTTTAGGTTTAGGTTTAGTTTTTATTTTATCTTATTTTATATTTAGATTTAGGTTTTATTTATTTTATTTAGGTTTTAGTTTAAGTTTAGTTTTAGGTCTGTTTGTGGATTTATGGATTGGGGCCTAGTTTAGTGTTTAGGCTCAGGGTCAAGTTTTGGGCCTGGTAGGTTGTGGTGTTTAGGATTAGTTTAGGCTCAGTTGTGGTTTAAGTTTAGTGTAGGGTTTAAGATTAGCCAGGGTTTGGTTTAGGTTTAGGTTTAGGGTTAGTGTTTAGGGTTAGGGGGGGATTTAGGGTTTAGGACTTTTGGTTTAGTGTAGGGTGCAGTTTAGTAGTAGATTTAGGTAAGTTTTAGGGTTTTTGGAAAATTAAGGAATTGCCACAAAAAGAAAAGGCAAAGTCCCAGGGGGTAAATCTCTAAGCTAATGCTCAAAGAGCTACAAAGAGTCCTAAGGAGATAAGACCTTAATACAATAGTTAAGGAAAGCAAGCTAAGAAAAAACAAGATCCAGAAAAAAAATCCCATGAAATTAAGCAAACTTCCTCTGCTCCTTTGAAACCAGACAATCCAACAACATTAGTCTCCCAACCTGTACCAAAGATCTGCAACATGATTAAAGGGATGAGTACAGAAAATGAAATACTTAATCAAGCATAAAGAGTAAGAGCAGATAGAAAAAATAAGATAAAGAAAAGGCTAAGGCTCAGTTATAATCGTCTCAAGGAGCAGCATCATATGTAAGCATCCAAACATCAAGTGTTTAGGTTTTTTTTGGGTAGGATGACGAAAGCAAATTTTTTAGGTTTAGGTAAATTTGTTTTTCATCATCCTACTTTGGAGAATATTAGATCATTTTTCCATAGCTTGAAACTCATATCTTTTCAATGAGATTGATTCCCTTCATGATTCAAATGACTTAGATTATTTTTGGGTTTAATTTCGTTTAGTTTGGATCTTTTCTAATTTTCCACTGTATGTCCTCAAGTTATATATGCTTTGTTACTCGGCACGGTATATAATTTGGCTAGTTGGATATAACTAAAATGAGGTGAATTCAAATATGGATATATGAAGGAAATTTGTGCAAATTATGGTCATTGCAAGTCATGCTGGTTCACCCTCACCTTAAGAAACCCAAACCCATTCATAATTGATCCCCCTCTTAAGGTGCCCTTGGTTAAACCACAGAAAGTTGTTCCAATGGATAACTCTTACCTAAAGAGGGGTTACCTTGATCCTCCCACTTCTCCTTTAGACAATGCTACGATTCTTAAGCCTGATCAGCTTTTGGATGTCAGCCATGGTAATAAGGATGTATTATTTTGTAATGGGCCTATACATTTGAATCCCATTGATATTGGTAATAATATGGACAATAATATGTTTTCGAAACTTATGGATGATGATTTTATCTCAAATGATTCCATTCCTACTTCTTTTCCACCTTTAATTAAAGAAAATGTGATCCTTGATGAGGGATTGAATGGTGAGAAAACTAAGGATATAGTTTCTAATCCTAATTGGGCACCTGTGCTTTAAATGGTTCTAATCCTTTTCATGCTTCTTCATCTAATTTTGAACTGATTTCTAATCCGATACTTCAACATAATAATGATTTGGAAGAAGGTGAAGTGGCATGCAATGATGGTTTAAATGTCTTATTCCAAACATACCCTAACAATCTCTATCAAAAGGTGATGTTGTGGGACTAATAAATTATAAATGGTTTTAGAAAGAAAAATAAACTCCTAAACTAAATTTCTAACTTTGCCGAGTTACTAGATCTAGCTCTCCAAAAAATAAATGGTTTCTTTCTTAATTTGGAATGTGAGAGGGACTAGTACCCTCTATGTTAGAAATAGAATTATAAATTTAGTTCATTCTCATAACATTTCTTTTTTTGGCTATTATTTTGGAACCTTTTATTCTTCCTTATAACTTTTCTTTTATTATAAGAATGATTGGTTTTCTAATTTTTTTCTAACTGAGTAATAAAATTTGGATTTTTGGAATAGTCCTTATGTTCTAGGTTTTGGATGATTTATCCCATGTTGTGAATGTTAATATTACTTATGATAATTGGTGTTATTTTGGCTAATTTGTTTATACTTCTTGTAATAGAAATGGTAGATAGCTTCTTTGGAAGATCTTATTAGTTTTTCTTCTTCTATTGATGCTCCTTGGTTTATGGGTGGGGATTTTAATACTATCTCTTCTTCCTATAAATGGGTTGGTGGTAAAGCTCAACTTATTTTCTATGGAATATTTTAATAACATGATCCTTGATTGTCATGTTATTCATATTGGCTTTAGTGGGTCTCAATTTACTTGAAATAATTATAGACTCTAGAAAAAGATAGATTGGGTTCTTTTTAATCATTTATGTATTAATATTCTTCCTAGTACTTATGTGGAGCACTTAAGCATAACCCTTTTAGATCATTCTCTCTTGCTTATCACTGTGAATTTTATTTCTAGTAAATCCTTCTCCCCTATCCCTTTTCACTTCCAAAATATGTTGCTCATGGATGATAAATTTTTGGATGTTGTTGCTAATTGGGGTGAACCTCTTCATCCCGATGATTCTATTTTTGGGATGAGGAGATTGTGGTTCAAATTAAAAGGCTTATACAATGCCTTACTTGGTGGAATTAACATTATTTCAAGAACCTTTTGTCAATATCAAAGATATGGAATAATGGTTATAGTTTTGGAAGATGTTGTTGTTAATGATCCTTCTAAAATTCATTTGTTGGCTCAAAAGATAGGTTAACATGTTTTGAAGACATGGAGGAGAGCTATTGGCACCAAAAGCTTCTATGAAATGGATCTCTAATGGTGATCATAATACTAAATATTTTCATGCCATTGTTAAAATGGAAAAGGCTATAAATAACATTCACAAAATGAAAATTAATGATGGAGTTTGGTGTTCGGATAAAAAGGAGCTCACTGATTCTACTATTTCTTTTTATAAAGAGATTCTAAATAAAAATGTTGCTTATGATGATATTTCTTTACCTGAAGTTATTCCTAATCATAATTCTAATGATGATAACATTATGCTTTCTTCCTTACCTTCGAAATTGCGATACTTTGAAGAGTATGAATAAAGACTCGTGGCTAGTCCTTATTATACTACCCTTTTTCCAAAAAATGTTGGAATATTATTAAAGAGGACTTAGCTAAAGTTGTCCTAGATTTCATTAAGAGTACCCTTCCTAAATATTTTCTAGCACCTCCATTATTTTAATTCCTAAAAAAGACAATCCTAAAGTTTAGAGTGATTTTAGGCCGATTACTCTTTTTTTAATAAACTTATTTCTAAAATTTTAGCTAAAAGCTTGACTATCTTGCTTTCTAAAATTATCTTCCCTAATCAAATCAATTTTGTTAAAGGGAGATCCATTTGATAATGTTCTTTTAGACGAAGAGATGATCCATGACTTAACTACCTTAACTACCAATGTTCATGATGGAAACCTATTTTTTAAGCTTGACATTTCCAAAGCTTATGATAATATTGGTTGGGTTTTACTATATAAAATTTTGGCTTTATTTGGATTCTCTAACCAATTAATTGTTTTAGTTAAGAATGGGATTGAGAATTCTTGGTTTTCTTTGCTCCTCAATTGTGAAGTGCATGGTTTCTTTACTTCTTCTCATGGGCTAAGGCAAGGGGACCCTTTCTCTCCTACCCATTTCATTATTGTTGTGGAATATCTTTCTAGATGTATTCAATAGATGTTTAGTAGAATGCCTAACATGTACTACAGAACTATTGGTGGGTTTCCCATTTCTCACCTTAGTTTTATTGAAGATTTCATTATATTTTGCAATGCCTCTACTCTTTATATTAAAAAAATTGTGTAAGTTCTTAACTATTTTTGGTAAGGAGAGTGGCTTGAATATTAATCTTGATAAAAGTTATTTTATTACTAGCTCTTCTATTTCCTTATCTAAGATCAATGCTATAAAAAATATTACAAGTTTTTCGTATCAAATTCTCCTTATCAAGTATCTAGGAACTCCCTATTATAGGGGAGCAAAAAGATCTTCTTTATTTGATGAAGTTATTCAAAAAAATAAATAAGAAAACCTCCTCTTGGGAGTTCCATTTAGTTTCCTTTGGAGCTAGACTTATCCTGATCAAAAGTACCCTTGCTCTCTAGATCATTTTTTTACTTTGTTCCTACACATTCTATTATTAAAAAGATCAATAGACTCTTTAATAAATTTGTTTAGGGATCTAACTTTTCTATCAAAAGATTACATTAGGCTAGTTAGGATAACTATTGTGGTCCTATTAATGAAGGTGTTTTGGGTTACAAAACTATAGAGGATTCTATTAACTATTTTTCTTATAAAATGTGATGGAATATTAGAAATAAACATAATTATTGGTCAAAGTTTATGCAACCTAAATATTGTCAGGGCAAAACATCCCCTCATTTGTGCTTTCAAATTTGGGGATTCTTTTATGTGGAGAAGACTTTGTAGTATCAAATGGAATACTGAGAACTTAATTTCTTGGGGTGTGAATTCTAGTTCCACTTTCTTTTGGCAAGATAATTGGCTGGGGCAGGGCTCTATTGATTCCCTGCTCAATACTCATTCCATTGTGATGCTTAAAATTAATTAGTTAATTTCTCATAATAAGTGGGATGTGGCTCAATTGAATATGCTTTTCCCTAATGTGATCATTGACAAAATCCTTATAATTTGTCCTTTCCCTAATGAACCCCACCAAATTCTCAATAATTCTTCTTCTAGAGATTTGTTTTTAAGGATGTTTGGCATTTCATCATATTTAAATATCAAGAGTCCTTGATTTTTACTAAAATATAGAATATTAGTGTCTCTACTTCGTTCTCAATTTTAACTTGGAGCATTCTGAAGCATTATATCCCTATGGATGATACTCTTCTAAAAAATGGTTTCCATCTCCCCCCTAAATGTCAATGTTTCTATCACATTGAAAGTGTGGATCATGTTTTTGTGGAATTGGTATGATAATATTTTTAATACTTTCTATTTTAATGGTTGATTTTCTATTATACAACTTCTTGAAGCATGTTTCTCCCATACTTCTAAGGCCCATGTTAAAATTATTTTAGCTATTACTATTCTTTGGTATATTTGGATGGATAGAAATGATGCTAAGCATTGTAATATTTCTATGAATTATCATGATATTATTGCTAGAGCCAAATAAAATTTTGTCTCTTTTCAAAGCTAATCTTCTTACTCACTCTAGTTTTAAAGGGTACAAGTTTGGGCCTTGAATTTTGGGATTATCCTTCCTCAGGTAATGTCTCTCCTACCCAAAAAATTATATACTAGATTAAACCTAATTTTCACTACATTAAGGTTAACACTGATGGCTCGATTTCTAATGGTTATTATGGCTGTGGTGGGATTTTGAGAGATCATATTGGCAAGGTTATCTCTACTTTTACAGCCCCTTTAGAGCCTTGTTATGTGTTATTTGTTGAGCTCAAAGGCTTTCATCATGGCTTTTCCATTTGTTTACAACAAGGTATTCATAAGATCTTGTTTGAAGTTGATGCTCTCCTTTTTAGATTTACTCATATCTTATGCTCATGGTAATCAAGTGTATTATTTACTTAATCATACTAGAGGCTTCTGCTAACCTAGATTTTCAAATTTCTCATATTTATAGGGAAGCCAACTCTTGTGCTGACTTTCTTGCCAATTTGGGGACAAGTCTTCTTCTTTGAAAATGTTTTCTAATGATGACATCCCTTTCCTTTTAAGGAGTCTTGTGAATCTTGATAAAAATTGGTTTGCCTTATGTTAGAAGATTTTACCCTTTTTCTCCTTGTGGGGTTTTTTCCCTTGTTATTATTTTTGAATATTTTGTTTTCTTTTGCTAGTTTGGTCTTGATTTTTTTATTCTCATAAACCTACTTTTATTTTCTAGTTTGGTTTCTTCCCATTCTTTGGATGGGTTGGGTTTGTCTTTCCATTTATTGATTTTGTTGTTATATTTATTTTCTAGTTTGTTTTCTCCCAACCTATAGAGGTGTTTAGAGGTGGAGGCGTTAGTTTTGTTTGTTTTCTAGTTGGTGGTTCTCTTTATTGGTTGGATCTCTGTAGCCTTTTTTTATTTACTCTAGATTTTATGGTTGGCTATTTTCGGTGTTTCTGGTGTGTTTTTCTTCGGTGTTGCTTATGCTATTTTATGACCTTCCTACTATGTTGGTGATGTCACCTTGTTGTTTTCATGTGATGGTTTTTCCAGTTGCTTTTGGTTGTCCTTTCTCTCTTATTTTTGCTCCTACTACTAAGAGGAGTTGTGTGACCATGGAGGGCTCTTTATTTTTTTGTTGTAGCTTGCAGAACTATTTTCTTGTGCCTATCTATCCTTTCTTTAGTGTTGTTCTGGATGAGTGTAAGGTTGGATGTTTCTGGATTGTTATATCTTAATACATGCCTTCTATAATACTGAGGTTTTATTTTTAATTTGTGTTATGAACTAGAAAGTTGCAAACTACTGGTTGGATGTTTTTTGTACTTAGCTAATGATGACTCTGTTGGGGTTCTTGTTTGCGACTATCTCTAGTTGTTGGGTTATTTGTAATCCTAAAGGGCCCTTACTTTTTTTATTTATGGCTACTGTATCTAGCAGTTTAAACTAGATTCTCTTGTCATTGGATTTGCATTGGCGCCTATTGTCTATGGCTTTCCCTTGGGATTTTTTCAATGTTTCTGATTGGATGACTCTTTCTATCTTTCATCGATGGTTCTAAGTCTATTGATTTGAATCCTTGCGCCTTGGTGGCTGGTGGACTCCTTGTAGATTGATGCTCTAGCTAGTTTGGTCAAAAGTGTATTTACTTTGTTATAATTTTCTTGATCTTTTTGAGTCTCTGTTTGGATCTGGCTACTTTCTTTCCCATTCTTCTCTTCTAGTTTATACCTACTAGGATTTTCATTTCTGGACTATGGCTGAACCTCTTCCCTTTCTTATTTTGATGGTTGCCTTGGTTCATAACATTCTTGATGTTAGTCTTACTATTCCTCTGGATAGTATTGTTTCTGGTTCTTTGCATGTTCGTTTAATGAATGACCTTATCAACTTTGGTCCTCATTTTTCTTATGTTCGGTCTTTGTTTAGTCCTTCTTCCCATATTGTGAGGTTTGTGTTAGCAATTCTTGTGGTGGTTATGGAGCTTGTCTAATGCTATCTGGGTTACCTCCTTATCTACTTGTGAGTTTAATATATTGACTGTTTTGGTTATATTTTATGAAGCTTTGTTTGCGATGATCATCATTGGATAAGGTGTTATAAGAGGTATGCTAGCAATGATGGCCTTGATGTTTCCCACTCCTTCTTTTGGGTGGTAGTATTATATGTAATTGTAACCCTTCACTTGAAGTTTGGATGCTTACATATGGTGTTGCTCCTTAAGATGATTATAACTGTGCCTGAGCCTTTTCTTCATCTTTTTAATTCTATCTACTCTTATATTTTATGCTTAACTACCTATTTTATTATCTGTACTCATCCTTTTATGAGCTTGTTTGTAGATCTCTAGAGTGTTGGGAGACTTTTCACTGATTGTCCGGTTTCAAAGGAGCAGAGAAAGTTTGCTACTGATTGTCAGGATTATTTTTGGTGGATCTCTATTTCTTTTTTTATTAGCTTACTTTCATTATCTATTGTATTAGCTAGGGGGCTTATCTCCTAGACTTTTGTCACTCTTTGAGCATTATCTTAGATTTTCCCTCTAAGGACTTTGTACCATTTCTTTGTGAAATAAAATTTCTAATTTACAAAAAAAAACCCTAAACCCTAAATCTTAAAACCTTAAAATCTTCAACCCTTAAGTAAAACCTAAACCCTGACAAAACCTAAACCCTAAACCCTAAACCCTAAATCGCAAAAACCCTAAATCCTAAACCCTAAACCCTTAAACCTTCAACCCTAAACTCTAAACCCTAAACCCTAAACCCTAACCCTAAACCATACCCTTAAACCCTAAATAAAATAAACCAAAAAATAAAATAAATTAAAGATTAAATGAAAACCTAAAAATAAATAACAAATAAAACTTAAACTTAAACTAAAAAAAAAACCTAAACCTAAAATAAATAAATAAATAAACCTAAACCTAAACTAAAATAAATAAAACCTAAACCTAAACTTAAAAAAATAAAATCAAAACCCTAAACTAAATAAAATAAAATAAACTAAAAATGAACTTATCCTAAACTAAAAAATAAAACCTAAAAAATAGAATTAAAATAAAAATCTAAAACAATAACCTAAAAAATAAAATAAAACTATAACTAAACTAAGAAAAATAAAAATAAACCTAAATCTTAACCCAAAAAAATAAACTAAAATAAAAAACCTAAACTAAAATAATTAAACCTAAAATAAATAAATTAAACTAAATAAACATAGAAAAATTGAAATAAATATAAAAATAAAATAAACTAAAATAAATAAAAAATAAACTAAATAAAACTAAACCTACTAGTTTACATAATTTAACAAAAAAAACCCTATATCCTAAACCATAAAACAAACCATAAACCTAAACCTACAACCCTGAACCCTAAAAAATCCTAAACACTAAAACAAACCCTAAACTAAACCTAAATAACCCTAAAACACCTCCTAAACTAACCCTAAAGCCTAAACATTAAAATCAAAAACCCTAAACACTAAACTAAAGCTGAACCCTAGACCTAAAACCTAAACCCTCAACACTAAACCCTAAAGCGTAAAACCCCAATACCCTAAATCCTAAAACTAAAAAATACCTAAACTCAACCTAAAACCTTAAACCATAAACTCTAAACCCTAAACCCTTAAACCAAAACCCTAAATCTTAAACCCTAATCCTAAACACTAACCCTAAACCTTAAGTAAAATAAACAAAAAAAAATTAAAAAATAAATAAAAGCCTAAACCTAAACAATAAACCTAAAAATAAATAAAAAATAAAACATAAATAAACTAAAAAAAGCTAAGCATAAAATAAAATTAAACTAAACTAAAATAAATAAAACCTAAACCTAAACCTAAAAGAAATAAAACCAAACCCTTAACTAAATAAAATGAAATAAACTAAAAAATAAACATAAACCTAAAAAAAATAAAACCTAAAAAATAAATCAAAATAAAACCTAAAACTTAAACCTAAAAATAAAATAGAAACCTAAACCTAAACCTAAAAATAAAATAAAACTTAAACTTAAAAATAAAATAAAAAAAAATAAATCAAAAAATAAACATAAACTTGAACCTAAACCAAAAAATAAATAAAATAAAACCTAAACTAAAATATATAAACTAAACTAAATAAAAATAAACTTAAATAAAAATAAAAAATAAAATAAAATAAAATATATAAAAAATAAACTAAATAAACTTAAACCTACTAGTTTACTTAATTTTTTTTAAAAATAAAGAGATCAAAAAACCCTAACACTAAACCATAAAATAAACCCTAAACTCAAAACACTAAACAACAAATCCTAAACTCTAAACCTTAAACCATAAATCCAAAAACCCAAAACCCTAAACCCTAAACTAATCCTAAACACTAAACATGAAATCCTAAACCTAAACCCTAAACCCTAAACCCTAAACTACTAAACCCTAAAGCCTAAACCCTCACCTAACCTTAAACCCTAAACCCCAAACCCTAGAACCCTAAACCCTAAACTAACACGAAACCCAAAACCCAAAACCCTAAAAACCCAAAACCCTAAACTAACTCTAAACCATAAGCGAACCCAAAAAATAAACCTAAACCTAAATCTAAACCAAAACTAAATAAAATTAAATTAAATAAAAATGAACCAAACCAAAAATAAAATAATACCTAAAAATATACCTACAATAAAACCTAAAACCTAAAACTAAACCTAAACCTAAATATAAAAATAAAATCTACATAAAAAAATAAAAATAAATTAAATGAAAAATAAACATAAACCTAAACTTAAACCTAAAAAATAAACTAAAATAAATTAATCTAAAATAAATAAACATAAAATAAATAAACTAAAGTAAATAAAATAAAAATAAACCTAAATAAAAATAAAAAATAAAATAAACTAAAATAAATAAAAAAATAAACCAAATAAGCCTAAACCTACTAGTTTACTTAATTTAAAAAAATAAAAAAATAAAAAATAAAATAGAAAAAACCCTAAACCCTAAACCTAAACCCTAAACCCTCAACCCTAAACCTAAAAAACCCTAAACCCTAAACCCTAAACCCTATAACCCTAAACCCAGCTAAACCTAAATCCTAATCCTAAACACTAAAACCTACAACCCAAACCCAAACCCTAAAACCTACACCTGCTCTAAACCATAAACCCTAAACCCTAAACCCTAAACCATAAACCCTAAAACTAAAATCTAAACATAAACTAAAAAAATGCTAAAATTAAATAAATAATAAAACCTAAAATAAATAAAAAACTTAAACTAGAACCTAAACCTAAACCTAAAAGAAAATAAAATAAAATAAAAAAAAACTAAGTTAAAATAAAATAAATAATACCTAAATTAAATTAAAAAATAGAAAACCGAATATAATAAAAAACTAAACCCAAAATAAAACTAAATAAAAATTTAAACTAAAAATAATCCTAAAAGATAACTCAAAAATAAATAAAAAATAAAACCTAAAGCCTAAAACCAAAGAAAAACTTAAACCTAAAATAAAAAATAAAATAAACCTAAACCTATACTAAAATAAACTAAACTAAAATAAATAAAACATAAGTCTAAACCTAAAATAAACTAAACCTAAACCTAAACCTAATCCTAAACCCTAAACATAATAAAATAAACTAAAAAATAAAACCTAAAAGTAAATCTAAAATAAGAACCTAAACCAAACTTAAAAAAAAATAAAATAAACACCTAAACCTCAACCTAACAATAATAAAATAACATAAACCTAAAAAAATAAACTAAAATAAATAAACCTAAAATAACTAAACTAAACTAAATAAAAATAAAACTAAAACTAAATAAAAATAAAAAATAAAGTAAACTAAAATAAATGAAAAATAAACTATATAAACTAAATAAACCTAAACTTACCTGTTTAATTAATTTAAAAAAGAATTAAAAAATAACCCCGAACCATAAAAGCCTAAACCCTAAACCTTAAACCGTAAACCCTAAACCCTAAAACCTACAACCCTAAAGCCTAAACCCAAACCCTAAGCCCTAAACCCTAAACCTTAAAACCTAAACTAACCCTAAACCCCAAACCCTAAAATCAAAACTAGCTAAACCTTAAACTAACCCTAAACCCTAAGAATGGGAAAACCTTGAAAGAACATCAACAATAAGGCTAGTTAGACTTGGTGGATGCTGAGGAGACTTATCAGATTGGTGGGGATCCGAATGTGGAATGGAGGGAGGTGAGCAATGGTGGTTATGGAGGAACGAGAAGCAATGGAGGCTACAGCTGTGGTGGTGGCGGAGGGAGAGATCAGGGATATCATGGCGGATCCCACTACTCGAGAGGCGATGGTTAACTAGAGAAACTAAAGAATGACCCATCCAATCTTACTTATAACTGTCTTTATAGTAAAGATGGTTCTACTTATGTAAGGATTTTGATTTGTTTATGGGTGTTCATTTTTATCTATGTCATTACTATGTCTTAGAAAACTTGGGTGCTTCTTGGTTGATGAAATCAAAAGTAGAAATGTGAATTTGAGTTCTTATTTAAAAAAAAAACCTAAACCTAAACTAAACAAAACACCAAACCTTAAATTCTAAACCCTAAAACCCAAACCCTAAACCATAAAGTAACCTTAAGCCCTAAGCCCTAAATAGCTAAAAACCTAAACTTAAACTAAATAAAACCTAAAAATAAAATAAATGAAAAAACCAAAACAAAAATAAAATAAAAATATAAACTAAAATTGATACTTAAACCTAAACCTAAAAAGAAAATAAAACAAAAAAATAAATCTTAAATTAAAATAAAATAAATAAAAACCTAAACTAAATAAAAATAAATAAAAAATCTAAATAAAAGAAAAACTAAACCTAACATAAAAAAATAAACCTAAAAAAATAAAATAATAACTAAATAAACACCTAAACCTAAAAAATAAACCTAAAAATAAAGAAAAATAAACCTAAATCCTAAACTAAAACTTAAACCTAATAAAAAATAAATAAGTAAAGCCTAAACCTAAACTAAAATAAACTCTAAAATAAATAAAACCTAAACCTAAAATAAACTAAACCTAAACCATAAATTAAACTAAATAAAATAAAATAAACTAAAAATAAACCTAAACCTAAACTAAAAAATAAAACAAAAAAAACTTAAAATAAAAACCTAAAACCTAAACCAAAAAAAATAAAATATAAACCTAAACCTAAACCTAAAAGTAAAAAATAAAACCTAAGACTAAAATATAAAATAAAAATAAAACTCAACTAAAAAAAATAAATCTAAACCTAAAAAAATAAACTAAAATATAAAATAAAAATAAATAAACTAAACTAAAAAAAAATAGAATAAACTCAAATAAATAAAAAATAAACTAAATAAACCTAAACCTACTAGTTTACTTAATTAAAAAAAACTAAACCCAAAATCCTGAACCCTAAACCCTAAAACTAACTCTAAACCCTAAAAATCTAAACCCTAAACTCTAAACCCTAAACCCTAAACCCTAAAGCCTAAAGTACTAAACCCTAAACCCTAAACCCTAAAACCTTAAACCCTAAACCCTAAATCTTAAAACCTACAACAGTAAACCTTTAACCTAAAACCCTAAACCCTAAACTAACCCTAAATTAACCCTAAACCTTAAGAATGGGTAGAACATTGATGACAGGAAAATCACCATTAACTAGGCTCAATCAAGGTCCAAAGGAAGGCCATTAGTAGTGGTGGTGGATATGGAGGTGGTCAAAGCAATTTATAGAAGCAAATAGGTTACAATGTGGTAGAGAGATCAAGAATAATATGGGTCCTACTACATGAGAGGTGGTTGGTATATAAGAACGATCGATATCTTCAACATTGTCTTTAAAGTAAAGATGGTTCTATTATAAGGTTTTGATTTTCTATTGTAATTTTAATTTATCTCACGGCTTGTTTCCTAGAAAATTAGGTGTGCTTTTTGGTTTATGAAATCAAAAAAAGAAATGTTGAATATGAATTTATTCTCTATTAAAAAAAACATTAAACTAAAACTTAAACCCTAAAACTAAAACCTAAACCCTAAACCCTAAACCCTAAAAACCTTAAACCCTAAACCCTAAATAAATAAACCTTAATAAATAAATCTAAACTAATATATAAATATACTCTACACATTTTAAATTCTTTTAGTATGTTATAATCATGCAGTCAAGCCTACACTAGCATTATTTATAAAAATGTTGATTTAGACTTTAAAATGGTGGAATTTGGCCAAATTCATAATTGGTAGAGCATGTAATCATAATATATTGTTTTAATTTAAAATATGTAAGTGATACGACTAAAATATATAGTTTTTTATTATTTAGACTATTTTTATGATTTTTTTTTATCTTAAGCAATCCCTTGTGATGTGATATGCAATATAATATAATATAATATGTTATAGTGTATTATAATATGATGTCATAACATAGTGCAACATCGCAACATCATGCATTATAGCATACATGTATTACTACTTGTGTTTAGCATATTTTAGTTTGTTATAGTATGATGTAGTAGAGTTTGTATTGGTCTAATTTATAAAAATACATTTATAGGCTGAGATGATGGGATTTGGCCAAATTTAGGGGTAAGCTTTAGGGAGCATCATTGTGCTATGGTGTGTCATTTAATCAAAAGAATGGAATTTTGCATCCAAAATAAATGTTCAATTTTCAACCAAATTTTATAATTTTTTGCTTAAAGTGATTCATTTTAAGGTGTAATGTAAGATAATATATTATATGAAAACATATTAATATATAATGTACATAACAATATAACTTCACATATATATGAATGTGGTATGTTACTAAATGTTATTGTACATTTTAGTATGTTTTACATTGGGTCAAAACTCATAAAAAAGTTAATTTAAAAGTGAAGATGGAAGAATTTGGCCAAATTCATGGCACACACCAAGAAGCAACACCAAAATTATGCCATTTTGTACCATTTCTAATAGAAAAATAACAATTTTACACCTAAAATGAACATTAATCATATTTTTTTAAAAAATATTATTTGTTAATTTTAAGTGATTTTAATGAGGTGTAATGTTAGACAAGATACTATATTATAGTAAATTATAATATAAAATCATATATTATAATATAAAATAATGTGTTAATTTACACTATAATATGTATAGCATGATATTGTATAGTTAGTTTGAGCTTGCACCATCACAAATCATAAAATGTTGATTATATAATGTTAAGATGATGTAATTTGAGAAAATATATTGTTAGGATTTTGGTTGAAGTATTAAAGATGCATAAGAGAAGAAATAAGATTTGATGAGAATTTCATGTCAAGGACATGGAGGGAGATCCGCTAGGGATCACACATGCATTGGAAACGCCATGTGAGGGTCTATGTCGCATAGATGAAGAAAATTTGTCGGGATAAGGTTTGAATTTGATTTGATTATATGATGGAATGAAGATCTATTGAGGATAAGAATCTATAATCCTCTAGGGATTAAGATCGAATTGACTTTAATTTTATTTTTTTAATTAATGTGGATGCATATCTGCTAGAGATATGGGCTCGAGTCTGCTGGGGATCGTGTATATGAACCATCCACTAGGGAACCAGGTTTAGGCTATCCACTGGGGATTGGGATTTGAGTTTGATTTCATAGATTTGTTGGGATAGGGATAAGAGTTTGGTTGGATTTCTTTGATTTATACTCTACTAGGGAAGTTAGTTTAATTTGGCTCCACTGGGAGGTTGATTTTGAATTTGATTTATTTGCTTAACTTGTTTATATATGATTTGGGGCTTTACTCAGGAGAAGGGCATGATTTAACTCCACTAAATAAAGCCAGATTGGCTTTAATTTAATCTAAGTTAATGTATGAATCCAGTCGGTGTATGATGGACACATTGAGAAGGGCTATATCCACCTTGACCTACCTCAGGTTTACAAATCCAAAGGGATAGTCTACTGATTGTGGGGAAGAGCTAGCTAACTAAAGGGGTTGCCTTTCGATGTGCAACGACTATGCTAAGAAGAATTCATAGCAGACTTGCATCTTCCAAAGTGAGGAACAACCACTAGGGTGACCTGTTGGATGCACTACAAATAGAACCTGACCTAGGGTGATTAATAGGTGAATGTCATTGGGGACCTATGTCAACTCAAAAGTAGTCATGATTAATTTTATTTTAATTTCATGTGATTTGATGTGGTTTTTTTGGTTTAGTTTAATTTCAAATTATGGGCATATCCACTGGAGATGAGATCTTGGTCAAATTTGATAGATTTAATTTATGGACCATGTCAGTGTGTGATGGACCCACTAAGAAGGGGCTATATCAGACTTGTCCTATCTAAGATTTACAAATCCAAAGGAATAGTCTACTGGTTGTGGGGTAGAGCTAGCCAACCTAAGGGGTTGTCTTTCGGTCTGCAATGGTTGTCCTAGAAAAAATGCATAGCAGACTTACATCTTCTAAAGCAGAGAATAACCGTTGGGGTGACCTGTTGGTAGCATAACAAATTGAACCCGACTTAGGTGCGACTATTGAGTGAATGTCGCTGGGGACTTATATCAACTCAAGAGTAGTCAGGAAATTCCAATAGGGAGTTTGCTGACACTTCCCAAAAGATAGGATACCTGCTTGGGAAAAGGTACAGCTAGGGGTGTCCTCCTAATTCCCAATTGAGTATAAATTTTATTTATATATTTGTGTGGACCCTATTGGTGTGCTAGGGTCCACACTGAGAAGGGGCTATGTCAGCCTTGACCTGTCTCAAATTTAATAGACTAAGGGAGAATTTGCATGTCCACAGGAAAAATTCTCTAACCATAAGAGTGGTTACTATGAAAGGGGAACTGTCCAATCCACTAGTAACCTGGGTAGTGTATATATGGGATCAGAAAGGACATGATCCAAATATAGTGCCTATAGGGGAGGTGTTTATAGAGGTGTTATCCTGAGCCCTAGAAAAGAAATCTTGTAGGTCTATGTTGGCCAACTCAAGGAGAAAGCATTGCAGACTTATATCTGCCATGAGTATTATATCATAAGTTGTGAGAACCAACCAACCTAAGGTGTACATGTTAGAATGAGTGGTGTATCTGTGAGCATAGTGAGAACCAACCAACCTAAGGTGCTCATTGGTGTGCAATGATCAATTTGAGAAGAAAGCATTTAGGCTTACAACTTTCCAAGAAGAACTAATCATCATGATAGTCTACCATTGTCGGTATAGATGCTATGTGACCTAGAGTAACTATTAATCGTGGAGACCCAAAGAAGGACTGGACCCAGGCTTGAAGTAGTCATGAGGGAAGGAGCCCTAGGGAACTTATCCTAAACCTCAAATATGCTTGACCTAGTCAATGCATGAATGATAATTCATGAAGAAAGCATAGCAGACTCACATCCTCTTAAATGAATCCAACATGATGTAGCTTATCAACCATGTAATAAGGTATGCCAAAATAATAAGGCACTCGTTGGTGTGCAGTGGATAAGAAAGGAATGAAAGTGTTGCAGACTTACATCCTCCAAAGTAAGAAGACCACTAGGGTGACACACTACTAGGGTAGCACATCAGTCTGACCTAGAGTATCTACTGAGTGAATGCAATTAGGGGTGCTATCTTAACTAAGAGTAGCTCAATACAAAAGATATGTATTTATTTTATATGTTTATATATAGTTTATGTTTGTGTTATGTTGATGAATGGTAGGACACCACTCGAGTTCCTTACAACTACCCTAAACTCATCATGGTGGATTCACAAACAAAAATACTTTCAACATGAAAGAGATTGAATTCAAAATGGAATTTTCATTGATGATAATTATTTTGAAACATGATTTATACTATTTCTTTAAGTAGAGCCCATTGATTGGAATAATTGAGTGCTCTCCCTTATAATTAATAAGCTGATAAGATCCTTTTTGGTATGCATCTTTATGGCAAAAGGATCTTCCCAAGTGGGTTCAAACTTGCCTCCCATCCTACAACGGGCAACAATTGATCTCCTTAGAACTAAAATAAGATGTCCTAGTTGAAAAGCTTTAGGATGGGCCAACTTGTTGTGAGCTTGAATCATTTTAGCTTTCTATAACTCAAGGTTTTGGCATGCCCGTAGGCGTCTCTACTTCAATCCTTTGAGATCTTCTAACCGCAACTTGGCATTCTACTTTATTGTGATCTAGCTATTGGCTACCCATAGCTATCCTTAGTGATAGGAGTTGGACTTCTAATGGTATAATGGCTTTGGATCCATACACTAAGGAGAAAGGAGTAGAGTGAGTTGGAGTTCTATATGTGGTGTGATAGGCCCACAAGGCTTCAACTAACTGCTCATGCCACTATCGCTTGTTGATGTCAAGTTGCTTCTTTATTATTTGTATGAGAGTTTTGTTGAAGGCTTATAAATATCTCTAAAATATGTTGTGTCTCTGAGCAACATTGTTGATCTCGGTGCTCTTTAATACAATACCAATATCAATTATAATTCATCGAGGCACTTCGAACCTATATATGATATGGTTCTAAAAACTGGAGCACATGCTAAATTGTGGCCTATCTAAGCAAAATTGCTAAAGCTCATTTGGAAAAATAGTTAGTAGCAGCTAAGATGAACTGATAACCCTTGGAAGAATGAGGATCAGTTGAACCCACTATGTTGGTACACCAACACTCATATGGCCATGAGGCCAATGTAGGATATAAAATGTTGGGTGGTTGGTGTAGGACCACACCGTGTATTTGACATTAGTTGCATCGCCTAGCTGTATCCATGTAATCTTTAATCATCGATGACCGTGTATCCTAGTCTCTTGATCTTGGCTTTCATCTTTAGATTTGGTTGGCTCCACATAATCCTGAGTGTACTACGGTCATGATCTTATGGACTTCATGCGTGTCTAAATAAACATATAATCAAAAGACCGCCGGTACAAGACACCATCCATAAGAGCATAGAAAAATGCCCTCTACTTCATCTGATGGGCTTGGGACTTCTCTTGAGGTAGTTTTCCTTTATTTAGGTAATCCATGAATAGTTGCCTCAAATCTAACTCCTCATCCTTCTTAGAAATGGAAACCTCCCCTTCAAGAGAGTACTTTTTGATGAGTTCAATATCAGTAAGAGATAAGACTTATCTATTTTTGACCTTTATTGATATGGTATCATCCTCCAGATATGCCAACTCTTTGGTAAGCTTGGATAAAGCATATGTTATGATGTTCTCTCCCCGAGGAATCTTATAAATGGCAACCTCTGGGATTTGGGCTAATAAATCCATGGTGTACTTATGGTAGTGATGGAGCTTGGGCTTTGTAACCTTATAAGATCCAGGGATTTAGTTGATAACTAGTTAAGAATCCAGGAAGATGTTGATGTTCTGGATGCTTAGAGTAACTCTAACAGACAATCGAGCCTCATATTCAACTTCATTATTGGTGAAAGGATTGGATAGATGATATGAGAATCTCATCACATCATGGTCTTGAGTTAAGAGAACTATGCCTATCCATGCCTTTCCTGGAGTAGTAGATTATGGTTATTCTCCTATTTGAGAAAAAGCTGTAAGAGGATCATGGACTGTCATTCCAACCGTCCGTATAGCGTCGGTCATGTCATGAGATATTGTAGTGGATTCATCCTAGAGATTAAGTTCACCTTATGAGGAAGCATGTAGTACTGTAGATTTTGTGATGCAAAGATTAAAGCTAGATAATGCCTCTCAATGAGTGGATAATTAGCCTTAGCAGGGATTAGATGATAGGTGAGGTAGTAGAGTGCATTTTCCTTCCCTTCATCTTTGGCGCCAACAAAGCACCAAGGGAGTTATCTAACATAGCAGTGTAAAGTATGAGTGGCTTGCCTAGGATAGGCGCTAGAATGCATCATCGTAATGCTTAATGTCTTCGAAGGCTTGCTCACACTTATCATCCCACTTGAACTTGGCATCCTTTTTTATAAGTGTTGAGAATGGCTGACACCTTCCCCATATGTTGGATATAAAGCATATTAGATATAACAACCACCGTTGGAATGATTTGAGTTGAGTTAAACATTTAGGGGCATTTCTAATATCATCTTGATCTTCTTCAAATCGATTTTGATTCCCTGGTGTTGAAGAAAAAACACAAGGAATTTCCCTGAAGTTACTTCAAATGCACATTTCAAGGGGTTCATTTTGAGGTTAATTACTTTAATTGTTCAAAAACTACTCTCAAATCAAAGATATGGTCTTTCTTTTCTCTACTTTTGACCACAAGATCATCGGCATAGCACTTGACTTGATGTTGAATGAGTTTATCGAAGATTTGAGTCATAGTCCACTGGTATGTAGCATCGGCATCTTTAAGGCTGAAAGGCATGACCTTATAGCAATAGATTTTGATAGAGGTTCTAAAAGTAGTGTTTCTTTCATCTATAGGGGTCATGTTTATTTGGTTATATATAGATGATCCATCCATAAATAGAAGACTGCATGAGCTGAGGCAATGTCCACCATCAGCTCTGAGATTGGTAGTGGAAATTCATCTTTTGGACATGCCTTATTTAAATCCCTAAAATCAACGCATATGTGAATTTGGCCATTCTTTTTCTTAACTGGGATGACACTAACTAACAAGGTAGGGTATTTTTCTTCTCAGATGAAGCAAACATCGATCATTTTTTTAACTTCATAAATGACCTATTGTTCTATGTCTAATCACATGCGTCTAGGAGCTTGCTTGATAGGGTTAGTAGGAGGCTCTATTGCTAGTTTATGTACTAGTACATTAGGAGCCAATCTACGCATCTCTTCATAACTCCATGCAAAGCTATCCTTAAACTCAGTCAATAGCCTAGCTAATTAATTGGTTTCAATTTCATTCAATAAAGAACTAATATATGTCACGCATGGATCTTCTTCAATACTTAAGTTGATTTTCTTGAGCTCGTCGAATGTTTACTTAATGTCTTCTTCAAACTCTAGTGTTGCATCTTTGACTTCAAAATTATCTGGATCATCTGAAGTTTCTAAGCACAGCTCCTCATATAAGTTAATGTGATTTGAAAAGAACCTATCAAATTCCAAATGATTAGTAACGACTAAGCAATAATCATCATCACTAACTTGACCCACTATACCGATTCCTAGTCGTGGTCTTGATTGAGAGCTTTTGCATTTATTCTTCCATATTCTTTCGAAGTAGTCTGACTTGTGCTTTGACCAAGTATGTGGGATTATCTCTTTCTTTATTAAATTATGAACACAAGAAAAGTACCAATCAAAAGGTAATTCTATTAATTTTTTATATGAATCATCCTCAAGTTCTACATCAACTTCTTGACTTGAGGATGATGTTCCCTAAAAGAATCTCTGAGTCTTCACACCTATGGATGACTTAGGGGCTTCCTTAACTACAAAACCATCAGTTTTTTGTGAGGAAAGTGGGGTTAGAGCTAAGGTTCCCAACTGATGCCTAACTGTTTTACATATAGACTTGGATACACTTATGCTTTGCTTTAGAGCCTGATGTTCATCTCTATCTAGCTCAAGTGTCAGCTCCAAGGGAATCTACTGCTAAGAAGAGTTTGCTGGTGTGCTAATCATATAAGACTCATCTTATGAGCTAGATTCTATGTTTATATGGATAGCAGGTGTACTCTTTGTAGCTAGGACATATCTTCTATTGGGTGGCCAATAATGAGGTTTTCCACCCCTAGGACAACCTCTAAACTAGCCTCTTCCTCTTCCTAGTGGAAGTTAGGTCATCCTACCCATATGTATTTCAAAACTGCCCAAATCAAATTCAATGCCAAATAATTATTCTACCCTTAGGTCAAGGGCTTCACACTAAACAAATCACCCATGTAAGTAGTTATTTCTATTCCTTGGCCACTTGGTACTCTCCCAATGGTCCACTTAGGCACCTAAGACATTGCCTAACCTAACCTAAGGACTGGTTGGGTTGGCCATGACCCATGGGAGTTAAAATAACCTCACCCTCCCCATTAGAGCATTTGAAACCCATAGAACACCCATGATTCCTCCTTGGAAGCCACCTTCACACCTTCAACCAACCAAGCCGAGCCAACTCACCTACTCCCCGCCACCCACAATTCCCTGAGATGGTCGGTCAGCCACTAAAAGATAAACTTGATCTAACCATCCGATCAATATGAGAGGGGTATACACCCCCTCGTTTCCACTCAAACACACACAAAAATCATCCCATAGAGCCCTAGCTACCGAAGATGACCCGCTAGAGGCATTCCTTAAGCTCCCAAGCTTGTTCCTCGATCAAGAAAAGTCATTCCCATCTGTCACAAAATAGGACACTCCCATTTCAGACCTAACTTCCCTATTTCTCCATCAAACTCAAATTAACTTTGCCTAGGCCTCGTTGAGCAGAATGAATCATCTCTCAAGCTTCCTGAGTAGCAGAGGTGGGACTTCAATCAAAGTCGAGCTCCAAATCATCAATTCTTGGCCATCTGAGTGAACATCAAGGAATTGATCCAATTGTTGCTCAATAGAGCTTCATCTCCACTAGATGAAGCTTTCTCAATAGTTCGAGTTGCCAGTCTTGAGCTCCGATGAGGTATGCTTTCAAAACCAATCCTTAGGCAAAAATCTATAGGAGCTTTTTGAAGAAAACATGCACCTCGTGTGATCTTAATCGTTGGATCCCCTCTGATCGATGTCATGAAGGTGTGAGATCCTTTTAGAGTTGATCGGAGCTCAGGTAAGCTCAAATCAAGTGAGCAATGGCAGACGAACTCCATTCTCCCTCATCACCTAACATTAGATCACACACCTAAAGGAGTTTAATGAAATTATGGTTAGCCCACATGTGTAGGAAAACCATAGGAGTAATTAATTAAGTCCTTTAATCTAATTAACTGTTTATCATGAGCCAATTGCATTACACCGCTTTTATTTTCTAGGATCATTGCAAGTTTATTTTCCATGCATATCACAATAGCTCATAATTATTTAACTAATTACGTTAAGGTGACATAGGTAAGGTTAATTAATTCATCTAATTAAGAGTTCAACTTAATTAAATGATAAAATCAACTTAATTACATTTCTTTAAATTAAATCAAATCACTAATGTGGGAATGGGTTTAAAACAACAAATGATGATTTCTCTTCTCTTTAATCAATCAAATCCAAAACTTAATTAATAATGAAGCTTTGGTTTGCTTTAAATAATCTTATTTGATTTGATTGTCCTTAAGAACTAGTTTGGTTGAATGAATCACGTGCTTATATTTGATTGTTCTCTTTCCAATCATGTTAAATTTGGTATGTCATTTGAATTCATGAATCCATGTTTTGAAAATTAAGTAAAATAAAATGGATTTCCTTTATGTAAGCTTGCATGTGTTGATTTAATTAATTATATGTGCGCCTATTATCACTATTAAATCTAAATGTATTTTTCAAAAGCTTATAAATTATAAATGAATAATAATTTGTGTTATGATGTTAGTTATAAATACATAAGAAATTCATGTTCTTATAGCTTAAGTGTATGAATGTTGAGTTTTCTTTCTTCTATTCATGTGTTGATTTATATAAGATTAAATGGTAATGGGTATATAGTATGAACATCCCAGGAACATGAGGCTTTAGCTAGCCTTAAGGAGGTCATTCGATTACCTCCCTGGTTTGTGACTTAGTTGATAAAATCGAAAAGAAGAAATGTTGAATCTAAATTTGTTCTCTGTTAAAAAAAAAACCATAAACTAAAACTTGAACCCTAAACCTAAACCCTAAACCCTAAACCCTCAACCCTCAACCCTACACCCTAAACCTTAAAAAATACAACCCTAAACCCTAAAACCTACCAAAACCCTAAGCCCTAAAAACCCTAAACCATAAAGCCTAAATGCTAAACACTAAACCCTAAACCCTAAACCCTGAACCCTGAACCCTAAACCCTAAAACCGTAAAAACCTAAACCTAAACTAAACTAAAACCTAAACCTAAAAGAAGATAGAATAAAAAATACTTAAAACTAAACTCAAATAAAATAAATAATAACTTAAACTAAACTAAAAAATAAAATAAACCAAAAAAATAAAAAAACTAAAAAAAATAAAAATCCTAAATAAAATAAAACTTAAATGTAAAATAAAAATAAAATAAACCTAAAGTAAAATAAAATAAAAACTAAATAAAAACCTGATCCTAAAAATATACCTAAAAATAAAAAAATAAAAAAATAAATAAAACCTAAACACAGAACTAAAAAAAAACCCTAAACCTAAAATAAACAAAATAAAATAAATCTAAACCTAAACTAAAATAAACTAACCAAAATTTAATAAAACCTAAACCTAAACCTAAAATAAACTAAACCTACACCCTAAACTAAATAAAATACAATAAACTAAAAATATACCTAAACCTAAATTAAAAAATTAAGCCTAAAAGTAAACCTCATATAAAAACCTAAAACCTAAACCTGAAAAATAAAATAAAAACCTAAACCTATAACTAAAAAAAACCTAAACTTAAAAAATAAAAATAAAACTAAACTAAAAAATCAACTTAAACCTAAACCTAAATAAAAAAAATAAACTAAAATAAAATAAACCTAAAATAAATAAACTAAACTAAATAAAAAAATAAACTAAATAAGTAAAAATTAAACTAAATAAACATAAACCTAACAGTTTACTTAATTTTTTTTAAAAAAAACCCTGAAACTTTAAGCCCAATATCCTAATCCCTAAACCCTAAACCTAACTTGAAACTCTAAACCCTAAACCTACAACCTTAAACCTACAACCCTAAACCCAAAACCCTAAACCCTAAACCTTAAACCCTAAAAAACCCTAGACCCTAAACCATAAACCCTAAACTCTAAACTAACCCTAAACCCTAAACCATAAACCCTAAACCCTAAACCCTAAAACCTAAACCCTAAACCCTAAACCCTAAACCCTAAACCTTAAACCTTAAACACAAAAAAGAACCCTAAACCTAAAATCTTAAAAGGCTAAAAATCTAAACCTAAACTAAATAAATCCTAAAAATAAAATAAATGAAAAAACCTAAGCCAAAATAAAATAGAAAAATAAAATAAAATAAAAACATAAACTAGAACCTAAACCTAAACATAAACATAAACATAAACATAAACATAAACCTCAAAAAGAAAATAAAAACTAAACTAAAATAAAATTAATAAAAACCTAGACTAAACTAAAAAAATAAAAAACTTAAATAAAATAAAAACTAAACCTAAAATAAAAACAAAATAAACCTAAAAAAAATAAAATATAAACTAAAAAAAACCTAAATCAAAAAGTTAACCTATAAATGAAACCTAAAAATAAATGAATAATAAAACCTAAACCCTAAACTAAAAAAATCAAAACCTAAAATAAAAATAAAATAAACCTAAACCTAAACCTAAACTAAATAAAATATAATAAACTAAAAATAAACCTAACCTAAACTAAAAAAAAATTAAACCTAAAAAATAAACCCAAAATAAAAACCCATAACCTAAACCTAAAAAAGTTAAAATAAAAACCTTAATATTAACCTAAAAATTAAAAATAAAAACTAAACTTAAAAAATAAACATAAACCTAAACCAATACCTAAAAACTAATCTGAATTAAAAAAAAATCTAAATGAAATTAAATAAACCTAAAATAAATATACTAAACTAAATAAAAATAAAAAGTAAACATAAATAAAAATAAAAAATAAAATAAACTAAAATAAATAAAAATAAACTAAATAAACCAAAACCTACAAGTTTACATAATTTAAAAAAAAGCCCTAAACCCAAAACCTAAATCTAAACCTATACCTAAATAAATAAAATCAAAACCTAAACTTAAAACTAAAAAAATAAAACCTTAACCTAAAAAATAAACATAAACCAAAGCCTAATCCAAAAAAATAAACTAAATTAAAAAGCCTAAACTAAATTAAATAAACCTAAAATAAATAAACTAAACTAAATAAAAATAAAAAATAAAATAAACTAAAATAAATAAATAAAACAAAAATAAATAAAAAATAAACTAAATAAACGTAAACCTACTAGTTTACTTAATTAAAAAAAAACCCCAAACCTTAAACCCTAAATCCTAAACCTTAAACCCTAAACCCTAAAACTAACCCTAACCCCTAAAACTAACCCTAAACCCTAAACCCTAAAACTAACCCTAAACCTACAACGCTAAACCCTTAACCTTAAACCTTAAAAAACCTTAGACCCTAAACCCTAAACTAACCCTAAACCCCAAACCATAAACCTTAAACCCAAAACCCTAAAACCTAAAACCTAAACCCTAAACCCTAAACCTTAAACCCAAAAAAAAGAACCCTAAACCTTAAACCCTAAACCCTCCACCTTAAACCCTAAACCCTAAAAGGCTAAAATCTAAACCTAAATAAAATGAAACTTAAAAATAAAATAAATAAAAAAACCTAAACCAAAATAAAATAAAATAAAATCATCAACTAAAACCTAAACTTAAAACTAAACCTAAAAAGAAAATAAAATAAAAAACATTACAACTTAAACTAAAATTAAATTAATAAAAACCTAAAATAAACTAAAAAATAAAAAAATAAAAATAAAAGTAATCCTAAAATTTAAAATAAAATAAACCAAAAAAATAAAAGAAAATAAAATAAAAACATAAAAATAAATTTAAAAAAACCTAAACCCTAAATTATAAAATATGTAATCCTAAAATATAAATAAAATAAACCTAAACTTAAACCAAAATAAAAAAATTATAAACCTAAGGCTAAAATAAACTAAACCTAAACCAATATCTAAACTAAATAAAACAAATTAACTAAAAATAAATCTAAATTTAAACAAAAAAAATAATACCTAAAATAAAAATCTAAAACTTAAACCTAAAAAAATAAAATAAAAACATGAACCTAAACCAAAAAAAAAAAAAAAACCTTAAACTAAAAAAATAAAAATAAAACTAAAATAAAAAATAAACGTAAACATAAACATTAAACTAAACTTAAAAAATAAGCTAAGAAAAAACCTAAGCTAAAATAAATAAGCCTTAAATTAATAAATTAAACTAATTACAAATAATAATAAAATAAAATAATGAAATAAATAAGAAAATAAACTAAATAAACATAAACCTACCAGTTTACTTCATTTAAATAAAATAAAATAATAAAATAATTTTAAAAAAAACTATTCATAAACCGTAAACCCTAAAACCCTAAACCCTAAACCTTAAATCGTAAACCTTAAACCCTTAAACCCTAAACCCTAAACCCTAAGCCCTAAATTGTAAATCCTTAACACTAAACCCTAACACTAAACTAACCCTAAACCCTAAACCATAAACCCTAAACTCTAAACCCTAAACCCTAAACCCTAAATTAACCCTAAACCATAAGCTAACTCTTAAACTTAAACCTTAAACCCTAAACACCCTAAAAATCATAAACCATAAAGCATAAATAGTAAACCTTAAACCCTAAAATCCTAAACCTGAAACCATAAAAACCTAAAAATCTAAACCAAAACTAATTAAAACTTAATAATAAAATAATTAAATAAACCTAAACCTAAATAAAAAAAATTCAATAAAATGAAAACCTAAACCTAAACCTGAAAATAAAATAAAATAATCTAAAATAAATAAATAAAATAAATAAAAACTTAAACTAAACTAAAAAAAATAAAATAAACTTAAGAATAACATACCTAAATAAAATAAAAACTAAACATAAAATAAAAATTAAATAAACCTAAAATAAAATAAAATATAATCTAAATAAAAACCTAAACCTAAGAACTAAACCTAAAAATAATTAAAAAAGAAAACCTATACCCTAACTTAAAAAAAAGAAAACCTAAACCAAAGATAAACATAAAAAACAAAATAAAATAAAACTAAACCTAAAAAAAAAACTAAATTAATATAAATTAAACCTAAACCTAAACATAAAATAAACTAAACCTAAACCCTAAACTAAATAAAATATAATAAACTAAAAATGAACATAAACCTAAACTAAAAAATAAAACCTAAAAATAAAGCTAAAATAAAAACCTAGTACCTAAACATAAAAAAATAAAATAAAAACATATACCTCAACCATAAAATAAAAAATAAAACCCAAACCTGAAAAATTAAATGTAAATAAAACTCAACTAAAAAAAAACCTAAGTCGAGACCCAAACATAAATACTAAACTAAAATAAACAACCTAAACTAAAATAAATAAACCAAAAATAAATAAATTAAACTACATCAAAATAATAAGTAAACATAAATAAAATTAAAATTAAAAATAACTAAACTAAATAAACAAAAGAAGAAATGTCGAATCTAAATTTATTATCTATTAAAAAAAACCTAAAACCTTAAACCCTAAACTGAAACCTAAGTGCTAAACCTAGAACATAAACCCTATACCCTAAAAACCCTAAACCTAAAACCTAAAACCTTAATCCTTAATTCCTTAACCCTAAAACCTAAACCCTAAACCCCAAACCCTAACTCTTAAACCTTAAACCCAAAAAAATGATAAACTTTAAACCCTAAACCCCAAACCCCAAATCCTAAACCCTAAAATGCTAAAAACCTAAACTTAAACTAAATAAAACCTAAAAATAAAATAAATAAAAAAAATCTAAACCAAAAAAAAATAAAATAAAAACATAAACTAAAACCTAAACTTAAACCTAAAATTAAACATAAACTTGAAAAGAAAATAAAAATAAATAAAAAATAAATTAAAAATAAAATAAATAAAAACTTAAACTAAACTAAAAAAATGAGAAACTTAAATAAAATAAAAACTAAAAATAAAATAAAAATAAAATCAACTTAAAATATAATAAAATAAAAGCTAAATAAAAACTTAAACAAAAATAATAAACCTAATAATAAAACCTAAAATTAAATAAAAAATAAAACATAAACTCTAAACTAAAAGAAAAACCTAACCTAAAATAAAAATAAAATGAACATAAACCTAAACTAAAATAAACTAAACTAAAATAAATAAAACCTAAACCTAAACCTAAAATAAACTAAACCTAAACCTAAACCTAAACTAAATAAAATAAAATAAACTAAAATTAAACCTAAATCTAATCTATAAAATAAAATAAACCTTAAATAAAAAACCTAAAACCTAAACTTACGAAAAATAAAATAAAAACCTAAACCTAAACCTAAAAATAAAAAATAAAACCAAAAAAATAAATAAAAATAAACATAAGCATAAACGTAAAAAATAAACTAAAATGAAAAACCTAAACTAACATAAATAAACCTAAAATAAATGAGCTAAACCAAATAAAAATAAAAAAATAAAATAAACTAAAATAAATAGATGATATACTAAATAAACTAAATAAACCTAAACTTATTGGTTTACTTACATTAAGAAAAAAACCTAAACTCTAAAACTAACCCTAAAGCTACAACCCTAAAACCTTAACCAAAAACCCTAAACCCTAAACCTTAAACCCTAAACCCTAAACTAACCCTAAACCCAAAAGCCTAAACCCTAAACCTTAAACCATAAATCTTAAACCTTAAACCCTAAACCCTAACCCTAACCCTGAACGCAAAACTGAATACCCTAAACCCTAAAACCCTAAACCCTAAACTCTAAACTAACCCATAATCCTAAACCCTAAACCCTAAAAACCCTAAATCCTAAACCTTAAATTTAGCCTAAACCCTAAGCTAATTGTAAACCCTAAACCATAAACCTAAAACCTTAAAAACTCTAAACCATAAAGGCTAAACACTAAACCCTAAACCCTAAACCCTAAACCCTAAACACTAAACCTTAACCTTAAACCATAAAACCATAAACTCTAATAGCCTAAATCTTAAACCCTCAACTAACCCTAAACCCTAAACCCTAAACCGTAAACCCTAAACTGTAAACCCTGAAAACCCTAAACCCTAAACCCTAAACCCTAAATCATAAATCTTAACTCTAACTCTAAAACCTAAACACTAAAACCCTAAACCCTAAAACCCTAAAACCTAAACCTTAAAACCCTAAACCCTAAACCCTAAACCCTAAATACTTAAAAGCATAAACTTAAACTAAATAAAACCTAAAAAAATATAAACCCAAATAAAAAAAATAAAAAAATAAAGAACTAAACTAAAACCTATACCTAAACCTAAAAATAAAATAAAATAAAAAAGTAAAAATAAACTAAAATAAAATAAATAAAGACCAAAAATAAACTAAAAATAATAAAACCTAAGAATAAATAACCTATATAGAATAAAACAAAGCAAAAAATAAAAATAAAATAAACCTAAAATAAAATTAAATAAAAACTAAATAAAAACCTAAACCTAAAAAATAAAACTAAAAATAAATAAAAAAACAAAACCTAAAGCCTAAACTAAAAAAAAAACCAAAACTAAAAATATAAATAAAATAAATAAAATAAACCTTAACTTAAACTAAAATAGACTAAACTAAAATAAACAAAACCTAAACCCAAAGCTAAAGTAAATTAAACATACACATAAACCTAAACTAAAAATAGATATAAACCTAAACTAAAAATAAATATAAACCTAAATTAAGAAAATAAAACCTTTAATAAACCTAAAATAAAAATTGAAAAGCTAAACCTAGAAAAATTAAAAAAAACCTAAACCTAAACCTAAAAATAAAAAATAAAACCAAAACCAAAAAAATAAAATAAAAATAAAACTCAACTTAAAAATAAACTTAAACCTAAACCTAAACCTAAAAAAATAAACTTAAATAAAAACTTTAAATTAAAAATAAATAATCTTAGAATAAATATACTAAACTAAATAAAATAATAAAATAAACCTAAATAAAAATAAAAAAGAAGATAAACTAAAATAAATATAAAATAAATTAAATATACTAAATAAACCTAAACATACCGATTTACTTAATATTTTTTAAAAAAAAACCTTAGACCCTAAATCTTAAACCCTAAACCCTAAACTCTAAACCCTAAACCCTAAACCCTAAATCCCAAAAAACCCTAATCCCTAATTGTAAACCTTAACCCTAAACCCTAAACCCTAAAAGCATAAGCCCTAAAACCCTAAACCTTAAACCCTAAACCCTAAACCATAAACCCTAACCCATAAACCCTAAACCCTAAACACTAAACCCCAAACCCTAAACCTAAATTGAAAGTAACTAAATAAATTAATAAATAAACCTAAAACATAAAACCTAATAAACCTAAACCCTTAGAATGGGTAGAACCTTGACGGCAGGGACATCACCGTCAACCAGGCTTAGTCTATATCTCATGATGGAGGTGAAGGTGGAGGTGGTTGTTATCATAGTGGCGGTGGGGGATCTGGAGGTGTTGGTGGATATGGAGTTGGTGGTCAGAGTAGTGGTGGTTATGGAGGTGGGAGGAGAGTGGAAGTTACAGCTCTGGTGGTTGTAGAGAGAGAGATCGAGGATATGATGGTAGATCCTGCTACTCGAGAGGCAGAGTTGTTCTGATGGGAACTAGAGAAATGAATAATGGCCAATCCGATCTACTACGTATGGAATGATGTCTTTATAGTAGAGGTTATTCTAGTATTTAGGGTTTTTAAATTTATCTATGTGTTCTCATTTTTTATCTAGAAAAACTTTAATCCATAAATCCTAAACTCTAAATGTTAAACCCTAAACCTACAACCCATCTTAACAGTAATTAGAATGAAAACAAACATGAGAACTACATTCCTATTTCTATTTTTGACAAGTTTTGCAACATCGCTATCTTTCTAGTAAACTGGGTCAAATACTTTTTAAGCTCTCTTACAATGGTGATTTTGTTCTTAAAGAGGTTTGAAGTTTTATTAAAAATAAATAGAACACCTCTAATGTTTTCATTAAACTTTGGAATAATACATTTCCCATTTCTTAATCAGTTTTAACTTGGAGGATTTTGAATAACTTCATCCCAATTGATTCCTTGATTTGGCTTAAAGGGTTTTACTTATCGAATAAGTGCTATTATTGCTTTCATATTGAAAATGTTAATCATGTTTTTGTCAATTGTGCTATTGCTTCCAAACTTTGGATATGGTATGATGATTTATTTAACACTTACTATTTTCATGGCTCTCTTTCATTATATCAACTTCTTAAAGTTTGTTTCCATAAAACTGTGAAAGGTCATATCAAAGTTTTAGTTGCTATTACCCTTATTTGGTTCATTAGGATGGATAAAAATGATGCTAAATATCATGTTATCCCTATGAACCATTAAACGATCCTTGCTAGAACTAAAGAAAAAATTCATACTTTATTTAATGCAAATTTAATTAGCAATTTTAACTTTAGAGGTTATAACTTTGTGGCTAAAAATTGGGTATCACTTTGCTTGATGATCCTTCCTACAAGAGTATTAGCATTATACATTTGATTAAGCCTAAAGAAAATTCTACTAAGATCAATATTGATGGTTCTATTTCCCAAAAAAGATATGGTGGAATTAGGGAATCTAAAGGCACTATCATTTATGCTTTTGCCTACCCCCTCAAAGCTTATTTTGTTATTTATGTTGAACTCATGGCTATTAACAAAGCTATTGATATTTATTTAAGCAAATACCTCTATAATATTTAGATTGAAGTTGATGCTCTTCTTTTCCTTGATATGCTTACTAATAATAAAATGGGAAATGCTGACTTATTTTATCTTCTTAATCACAATAAAAAACTTCTTTCTCAAGTTTGCTACAAAATTTTCACATTCTTCGTGAAAATAATTCTTGTGTTGATTTCCTAGCTAATTTGGGTGGGGAATTAAATGAGCTCACTTTACTTGATAACCATAGCATACCTGAGCATCTACATTGTCTTATCAATCCGAATAACACTAGACTACCTTACCTCAGATTTTAATCATCTGCTATTTTGTTAATCTTTTGCTATGGTGGTTTTATTCAGTCCATCTTTGGTTGTTTTTTTCTTTTTTGCTCCCCTTACTAAGAAGTGGTTTTTGGTGAATTTATTTCTATACTTAAACCCCCTTCCTCTTTACCCCATTCTATACTTGCTTGGAAATTTTTTGGGTCTTAGTAGTGCAATTTTTAATTGGTTTCCCTATCCTCTTAGCCTGGAAGTTTTCTTTCTCTAGCTCATGCTTTGTGTCTCCTGTTGGGTTATGGTTGTGCCAAATTTTGGCCTACCCTTTTTACCAATGAATGTTGAGTTCTCCTTTAGTTTTGGCTAGTCGTGGCCTTTTTGAATTAGATTTGTTGATGCTATGGTTGGTTCTGCTGGTTGCTGTTATTTGTTTCTTTCATTTTCCTAGCTATTTTGGGTGCTTATTTTTTCATGGCCACTATTGGCCTCTTCTAGCTTGGTTATCCTTCCTAATTTGGCTTGGAGGATTCTGTTGGTTGGTTCTATCAACCTTGTGAATTTGAGTTAACTGTTATGCAGTTGCTGTCTCCCCATTTTCTCCTTTATAGTGACTATCCACTCTTTGAGATTTGGAAGGGGTTTTGTTTGCCTCTAGCTTTATTCTTTCCCTTATAGTTTTTCTGCTTGTGGTTGGGTGGTCCTCCTTGGCCTTTTCTAGTTTGGTTGGGTGACTACAATTTTTATTTCTTGGTTATTTTGGAGATCTCCAAGTGGGTTGTTGCTTTGTATGTTGATGTTCTTTTCCCTATTTTTGGGCTTTGTATTAGCTCTATTTACTGGTTGGTTTTATTGGCTGACTGGGTTAGTTGGCTATTTTGGCAGTCTAGGTTGGTTGGTTTAGGTGCTTTTGGTTGGGTTTCTGGTCTGCTCCTAGGTTGGTTATCCTCTCTTGTGTGTAGCTATTTTTCCTTTATTTTTGCTTCCTGATTTTGGGTGTTGGTTTTCCTGCTACTCTGACTTCTCCTACTGCTCATCCTATTGGCTGCTAACCTAGGTGGTTTTATTGGCTATTTTGTTGGTGGAGGATAAGAGCTCTTATGGTTTTTTTGGTCCTATTAGGATTTGTTGTTGGGGGTTGGCTGCTTGAGGGGTTTTTTATGGCTTATGTCTTACCTTGGATGCTTGTGTAGTGGTTTGGTGTTTTGGGCTTTATGTTGGATGTTGGTATTAACTCCCTTTAGTTTAGTTGGCTCTTTTGGTTTCCTGATATTTGCCTCTTGGTTGGTGATTGTGGATTAGCTTTCCTTTTGGCTGCCTTGGTGGTGGCTTTGATGGTAACTTATAGATGCCTCTTGGTCTCTCTATGCTATTACTTTCTTCTCTCTGGTGCAGCTTATCTTCTACTATTTTGCTATTTTGGTGGAGTTTTTTCCCTTGGATTTGGATTGCTAGTGCTCTTGAGATAGTTATGGGTTGTTCTCGACCACTAACCCTGTTGTAACTTCTGAGATGTTGGCTTTATGTGTTTGGTCTGTTGTTTATTTTGGTTGGTGGGTTTTCTGCTGGCTGGCTACTAGCTGGCTATTTTTCTCTATTTTTTGTTGCAGAAACTAGATCACTTTGGACTATTTTTCCTTGAATGATTTCTTATATCAGGTATGCTAGCTATGATGGCCTTGATGTTTCCCTATGTCTTCTCTTTAGTTGGTAGCATGCATATGATTGTAACCCTCCTCATGAAGTTTGGATGCTCATATTTATTGTTGCCCCTTGAGATGATCTTAACTAAGCCCGAGCCTTCTCTTTCTCAGCTCTTTCTAAATTGTTTACTTTATCAATTTTCCTTGAGCTATGGCCATTTCCTTTGTAGTGTTTCACAGATTTCTTTTGTAGGTTGGAACTTCACAGATGGAATGATCTTTACTCAGCCAACTTAAGTACTATTGATGTGGATCTTGCTTACCGTTCCTTCTCAAAAGGATCATGAAATACTGTTGACTAGTCCTTTTATTATTTTCTTTAATTTTATTAGTTCTTTTTGTATACTTTCTGATTTGCTTTTATGCTATTGCTTTTGCTCTTTTATTTTCTTTTTCTATTGTACTTAGATAGGGGTTTAGCTCTTTAAGTTTCTAGCTCGTGAGCGAGAAATTTGAGCTTTACCCCTTTAATGACATTGTATCCTTTATTTTTAAGGTAATAAAATTCTAACTTTCCAAAAAAAAAAAATTAAACCCTAAGAATGGGTAGAACCTGATGGCGGAACATCACCCAACCGTGCTTAGATCCGTGGTGGAGAAGGCGTGAGGCAGCTATCAAAGTGGTGGGGGGGATCTAGTGGTGGTGGTGGATATGGAGGTGGTGGTTATGGAGGCGGGAGGAGCAACAGAGGTTGCAGTCGTGGTGGTGGTGAAGGGAGAGATCGAGGATTTGATGGTGGACCCAGCTACTCGAGAGGCTGGGGTGGTTCTGATGGGAACTAGAGAAATTAAAGAATGGTTGATCTGATCTGTTACTCATGGAACTATCTCTTTATAGTAAAGAAGGTTCTAGTTATCAAGTATTTTAGATTTGCTCTATGCGTGCTCATTTTTTTATCTATGTTGTTGCTTGTGTCTTAGAGAACTTGGTGTGTTACTTGGTTGATGAAATCAAAAAGAATAAATGTTGAATCTGAATTTGTTCTCTATAAAAAAAATGAACAATCCTAAGCCCTAAATTAAAACTTGAACCCTAAACCTAAAACCTAAACCCTAAACCCTAAACCCTATAAATAAAAAAATAAAAATATATAAAAAAGACTTAACACTAAACCATAAACCATAAACTATAATCCTTAAAACCCTAAACCCCATATCTGAAACCCTAAACGCTAAACCTTAAGCCCAAATAATAAACTAACAAAACACTAAACTAAACTAACTAAAACTAAAACTAATATATAATAAACTAAAACTAATAAACTTATAATAAACAAAAACAAAAACTAATAAAACAAACTAAATTAAACTAACTAAATAATAACTAGAAATCAAATGAACTAATAATAACCAAAACTAACTAAACTAATAAACAAACTAATAACTAAATTAAACATAAACAAAAAAACACACTAATAAACTAAATAAAAATAAACTAAACTAATAATAACTAATAAAAGACTAAAACTATTAATAAACTAAATAAAACTAATAAAACTAAAACTAATAATATATAACTAATAACTATAACTAATAACTAATAAACTAATAAACTAACTAACTAAAAAAACTAACTAATAAAACTAATCTAATTAGTAAATAAACCTAAGCCCTAATCAATAATAAACACTAAAACTAGACTAATAAACTAGTAATAATAACTAATAATAAATAACTAAATAACTAACTAAAACTAAACCCTAAACCTAAACTAATAAACCATAAAAACTAACTAATTACTAATAATAAACTAATAATAAAACACCTAACTAAAAATAATAATAATAACTTACCAATAATAAACTAATAAACTAATAACTAAATAAAGCAAAATTAACAAAATAATTAAACTAATAAACCTAATAAATAAACTAATAATAATAATAACAAAACTAACTAATAATAACTAAACAAATAAAATTAAATAATATATTACAATAATAATAATAATAATAATAATAAATAATAAAATAATAACTAAATTAATAGAAGCTAGTAATAATATAAATAATAAAACTAATAAATAATAAATAGTAAAATAAAACTAAACTAAATAAATAAACTAAATAATAATAATAAAATAATAATAATAATAAAAAACTAATCTAAAACTAAACTAATAATAAACAACTAACTAAACTAATAATAATATAAAATAATAAATAATAAATAACCAATAATAACTAATAAGAAAATACTAAACCATAAACTAAACAAAAAAATTAATAATAATAAACTAATAAACCTAATCCCATAACTAAACTAATAAAACTAATAAACTAAACTACTAAACTAACAAAACTAAACTACTAACTAAAACTAACTAAAACCTAAATAATAATAAAACCATAAACTAATAATAATAACTAAGTAAACTAACTAAATTACTAACTAACTAATAAACTAATAAAATAATTAAAAAACTAACTAAAAAAACTAACCAATAAAACTAAATAATTAATAAATAAACCAAAACCTTAATAAATAATAAACACTAAAACTAAATTAATAAACTAATAATAATAACTAATAAATAATTAAATTACTAAAACTAAACCTTAAACCTAAAACAATAAAACTAACTAATAAATAAACATAATAATAACTAATAATAAAAAAAATAACTAACAATAACTAAACTAATAAAAACTAATAATAATAATAATAATAATTAATAACTAACTAACTAAATGAATAATAATAAAAATAATAAAAAACTAACTAATAAATTACTAAATATCTAAACCCTAACTAAATAAATAAATTAAATAATAATAATAAAACTAATAATATTAAGCATAAACTAATAATAATAATAAAATAAAATAATAATCTAAATAAAACTAATAATAAAATAATAAACTAAACTAAAAAATAATAATAAATAATAAATAACTAATAATAACTAATAAAACATTAAACCATAAACTAAACTAAAAAACTAATAATAATAAATTAATTAACCTAAACCCACAAATAAATTAATAAACTAATAAATAAACTAACAAAACAAAACTAATAAAACTAAACCACTAACTAAAATTAACTAAAACTAAAAATAATAATAAAACCATAAATAAATAATAAAAACTAACTAAACTAAATAAATAACTAACTAACTAATAATCTAATAATAAGTAATAAATAAACTAAAACAAAGTAAACCATATGAAATAAACAAACTAAATAAACTAATAAACTAAACCTAACCCCTCCCGCCCACCTAAACTAACCTAAAATAATAATAACTAAAACTAAACTAATAACCTAACTAAAACTAAACTAACTAAAGTAAACATAAAACTAATAATAAACTAATAAGAACAAAAAACTAATAAAACATAATAATAATTAATAATAACTAAACCTAAAACCTAAACCCCAAAACTAAACTAAACCTCATATTGAGCAATTTTGGGATCCCTCACATTCTTGATGAGTTTTTGAGTTCTTTCTCTCTTGAATTCCTTATAGATTGTTGGCCTTGGGCCGATCTTGACTTATTCTCATCATGACACCATGACTCATGGCATCGGCTTCTTGAAATCCATGGGGTAAATCCCTTGTGTCGATGGATCCTGCTAGGGCATCAAATTTTTTGGGTAGCCCTACCTCTAAATTACCTATTGTTACTAAATATTTCAAAGAGGCTTTAGCTAGTAAGAATTCCTCCACCGAGCCTCCTTTGAATTTGGTTCATACGACTTTTAAAGGTACTCCAATAATTATGAATTTAGATGGGATATTGAAAGATTAACTGAGCCTTTTGCTTTTTCTTTGATTGGAAAGTTTTCATTAAAACGGCCAAAGATGGAAGATATTCATTCTTTTTTTGATAGCTTAAATTTATCTGGTTCTTTTTTTATTGGGATGATTGATGCAAGTCATGTTCTAATTAAACATTCTAATGACCTTGATTACAGAATATTTTTTTCTTGGCATTCTTACTATGTTTTTAATTGTCAAATGCGTATTCTGAATTGGACGCCTATGTTTGATGTTAATGAAGAGCCTCCTATATTCCCATTTAGATTTCTTTACCTAACCTGAGGACTCATCTATTCAATTTCTTTATGCAATTGGGTTGATTTTTGGTTGGCCTTTGCAAGTTGATCAAGCAATAATTGCTTCTTCTAGATCGTCTGTTGTTAGAATTCTTGTAGAGATTGATATTACTAAAAAATATTCAAAAAAAAAAAATTTTGGTTGGGTTCAAAGAAATTTGATTACTTTCAAAAAGTTATTTTTAAGAACTTTCCCATTTTTTGTAATCATTATAAGATTCATGGACATAAAATTTTTGAATGCTTTATTGCTCATCCCTCTCTTAGGAAGAAAATCACCAGTAAGAATTCAATTGGTGAAAAAACTAATGATTCTCTCAAGTTGGATTTTAGAAAATATGCTTTTCAAAATTCTGATGTTTTGCAAAACCATATTTATGAATCTTCTAAAAAAGTTTTATCTATTAATGGATTGTCTAATGTAAAAGGAAATTTTGATGTTTCAGTAACATTTTTAACTAATAATCATACTCTAAGTGTTTCTTTAGATGATTTTGTTAAAGGGAATACTTTAGAGGCTATGGTTAATGATTATAATGGTTTGGATGTTGTGCATAAGTCTTTTCATGATGACGGTTCAAACATTATTGATGCTGACACCATTTCTTCCAATCAGTTGAATGTTGTTTCTCTTTGTCCTATGTCTACTTTAGATCATGGGAAAGAGACTATTTGTTTTCCTTCTTTGATTAAGAATGGTGGTGAAAAGAAAGTTCTTATTTTTGATATTTTCACTTCTGGTCCTGACAATATTTTTAATATTGGTGATCTTTATTTCAAAAAATAAGATTTAGATACCTGTGATAATTCTCTCATTGTGAATATTTTTATTTCAGTTCAAAATGATGGTTTTTCTATGGCTGGTAATTTTGTTCAGAATTTTGGTAATATGCTATGTATTTCTAAGGAAATTGAATCTTATTATAATCCCTTACATGAAGATTATACTGAAAATTTGGATTCTGCTTCTCTTGCCTCTTTTATGAATGAAGACAAGGATAGATTTTGTTGGAAGGTAAAAATATTGATTATTGTCTTTTAATTAAAGTTATTTTTGCTCTTTCTTTCACTTCTAATTCTAAAATGCATACTATTTCTAATTTTCCTTTCTCTAATGCTGTGGATGATTCTAAATGCTCTTATTTGAAATCGATAGCTTATGTTGATCCCCATGCCTTTTGTAACAATAATGATTCATCTTCGGATGGAGATTTTTTGGAGAAAGGACATGATTATAAAACTATTCATAAGAAGAAAAAGTGTTCAAATTTATGCCCCTCCTCACTTCGAGGGTAACTCATCTTGAAATAATCTCTCCTATCCTTGGGAGGTTTTTACCTTTGGCTAGTTTTTTCTCTGTTGGCTGAGCTTTTGTTGTGTGTTTTCTTTCTAACTGGAGTATTGGCTTCTTGGCTAATTTTCTAGCTTTTAGCTTGGGATTTTTGGCTTCTTGTGTGCTGAGTTTTTTTTGTTTTTGTGCTCATTATTTGGTTGGTTTTGTGCTAGTGGCTTTGTTCTATTGGCTTGCCTTTCTTTGGTTGGTTTTTTTGCTCTCTTTGTTGGTGGTAGGCTGGGCCTTTTGTCCTTAGCATGTGATTTGTCCATTGGCTAGTTGTTTCTCTAGCTATATATTTTATTTATTGCTAGCCTTCTTCTTTTTTCTATTGGTTAGCTTGGTCCACTTGCTCTTTCTTGAGCTATTATTCTTGGGTGCTCTATTGTGTGGCTACTTTATTGGTTATTTCATTTCCTTTGGTTGGTGCCTTGGTTGCTTTGGATTGGTGTTGTTATGGGCTCTGTTAGCTTGGTGCCTTTGTGGCTTTGGATTGGTATTATTGTGGGCTATGTTGGCTTTGTCTTTGAAGGATCTTTTTTTTTTTGGGCTGTGAGCTTCTTTTCTCCCACTTTTTTAAGAGGTGTTCATATTTTGTTTTGTTGGGATTTCCTTATGTAAATTTTATCTGTTGATCTCCTCTCTTTCTGTTTCCTTAGCTTCAGTTTTTGTTTGGCTGGGTGGCTATTATGATAGGTCTATATTTTTCTTTGGTTGGGATGGCTATGATGATATGATGGATTTTTTTCTTGATATTTTTGTGGCTGGTTACTTTTCCTATTTGTAACCCTTCTTTGAAGTTGGATACACTTAGTATTTGATGCCCCTCATTATTGTGATTATCCTTCTTTTCTCATATCTCACTGAGTTTTTCTCTTTATGTTTTTTGATCTCCTTCTGGCTGAGATTTCTTGTAGGTTGTAGGTTCTCTTTTTCAGTTGGTATTTTCTTCTTCTTGGAGGGTGCTGTAGTCTTACTAATGGTCTCTAATTTCTTAGATGGATGGAGTTATTTTTAGTTACAGGTTGCAGGTTTCCATTTTTAATGGATCTTCGTATCTTTTGAGGTTCTTTTGGAGCTCTGTGGATTATTCCCCTTTTTTGCCTTTTGCTTGTCTTTCTTAGTATTGTCTTTATTTTTTCTTTATTGCTCTTTGATTTATTAGTTTAGGGACTAAACTCTTTAGGATTCTCCTGTTCTGCATTTGAGCAGTAGTTTCTTTTTTCTTGAGTTTAGTCTCTAATATGGTCTTCTTGTACTTATTTTTTTGAGCAATAAATTCCTTTTAATTAAAACTCTAAACCCTAAACCCTAAACCTTAAACCCTAAAAACCCTAAACCCTAAAGCCTAAACACTAATCTTTAAACCCTAAACCCTAAACCCCAAAACCCTAAACCCTAAACCCTAAACACTAAAAACCTAAAAACCTAATTGGGTTATGGTGAATAAGCATCCTGACACTGATCTTATTTCTCTGAATGTCACTTACTGGATAGGCTTATGGTGGGGAGCTATTCATTATCTATACTTTCCTTTACCGATATATGTTTATGGGTGGAATCTTGGATAGCTTGTTGGCTTTAACTGCCTTGTTGGTTGGCCTGATTAATACCCACCTACGCCCAGGGCTTTGGATTATTTTGTACTAGTCTCTATTGAAGTTCTGATTGCTTGGTTGATTTTTCTTTGAACCACCTTGGTTTATTTTATGCCTATCATTGGAATTCATTGATCTACCTTTTACGCTCGCTTTACTTCATCCTTTTTCAAACTTGTATCTATTGTTTTGATTATCTTGGATGAGTGGCATCATGGCAAACTAACTTTTTACTATTTTGGTTATCTCTTGTCTTGAGATTTACCTTTTATTTTACCTTGTCACCTCGGTTATTATTTCTTTGTTATAGAATTTTAGGGTCACATTCCGAAAAGTTCACGACATTCTTGTCGATGGTGAGGGTTTTGGTGATTTCTATCTAATTTCTTTGTCTTAGATAACTATTTTTATGCTTTATTTATTTGTTTATCTATTATTGCCATGTCTACTCGATTGAGGAGTTTTATGGCCAATTCTATCTTCCTATCTTGGATGTTGCCATCTTGCTTATTTTTTGGATTTTAATGTTGAGACTCATTTCAATTCACTTGTTGATTTTTTTTATGGTGGGTTCCAATGTTGTATTAAATTTGTTTTGTTGGGGTTCTCGATTGCCCATGCAATTTATCTCCTATTTTTTCTCTCACACCGCTACCTCATTTGGTTGGTGCGTCTTAGCGATTAGTCGAAGAATGGTATTATGGCTTAGTCCTTCCTATCTTGGATGTTGTTGCCCTTTGTCTTGTTCTCACGGATTGATTGTTGTTGGATTATCAATGGAGGTGAATCGCTATTGGGCGCTCTAACTATTTTTTGGTGCTTATTTTGGTTGGTTGCGGTTCATTCCCCTGTTGAGCTATGTTATCTTCCTTTACTATTGCTTTCTCCAGACATTAATAAGGATTATTTCCGGTTATTTTCCGAAAGATTCATTTACATATCATGTGATTGGGATGGTGTTAATTATAAGCTCATTGACTTATTTATTTTTAAACAAGTTGTCTCCTCTGTAATTTTCTTATGGAGGGATTATATATTGAACTAATTTTTTCCATATGGCTATTCATGAGATTCTAAGATGGCTCACTCACTTATGTTTATGTATTCTCATGTCAAGATGACTATATTGATGATATTTTTCTTGAATGAGACTCCTTATCTCTCTTAGCAATTACCTATATATTTTAGATATGATTTTGCTTAGGTTTTGCGGGTAATAAAGCTCACAAGAATATCAACAACTGGGTGCTACCTTCTCACAGTTTGTTGGTCGTGATGGTGTGATGATCTCACTCCCTATTAGTTCGGTAGTAGCTCATGTGATGTAACCCTTCTGCTGAAGTTTGGATGCTCATACTTGCATCGCAGATGTGATTGAGCTTGAGCCTTCTATATCACAAGTCCTTACTATACTCATATTATGTTATTTTCCTCAACTTTGTCTGTATTACCTTAACTCTAATCTCCCTCTTATTATAACTTTGCGGTGATTCTCCCTCCTTCTTTTGTGCGCTCCGATTATCATGCATTTCCACATCCTCCAGAGCATTGGCTTTAATCTTACTTTAGCTTATTATGTTAATCATCCTGTATCTTTTGATTGTTTTTATGCTTTCTTTTACTCTTGGATGTACTTAGATAGGGGATTTACTCCTTAGGCTAATTGTAGCTCTTTGAGTAGTAGTTCTAAAGTTTATCCCCTTTAAGGACCTTGTAACCCATCTTTTGTGGCAATAAAATACCCCTACATTTCCCTAAAAAAAAAAAAAAAAAAAAAAAAAAAAAACTTAATGCTAAACTAAATAAAACCTAAAAATAAAATAAATAAAAAACCTAAACCTAAATAAAATAAATAAAAAATCAAGATAAAACCTAAACCTAAAAATAAAATAAAATAAAAAATAAAAATAAACTACAATAAAATAAATAAAAACCAAAACTAAATTAAAAAATAAAATAAACTTAAAAAACCTAAATAAAATAAAACTAAATGTAAAATAAAAATAAAATAAACCTAAAATAAAATAAAATAAAAACCTAAACATAAAAAATAAATCTAAAAATAGATAATAAATAAAACGTAATCCAAAAACTAAAAAAGAAACTAAACGTAAAATAAAAATAAAATAAACAAAGTAAAATAAACTTAAACTCAAACTAAAATAAGCTAAACTAAAATAAATAAAACCAAACTTAAACCTAAAATAAACTAAACCTAAACCTAAAAATAAAATAAACTAAACTAAAATAAACCTAAACCTAAACTAAATAAAAATTGAAAAAAAAAACTTAAACCTAAATAAAATAAAATAAAAACCTAAACCTAAACCTAAACTTAGAAATAAAATAAACCTAAACTTAAAATAAAATAAAATAAAGCTCAACTAAAAAATAAACCTAAACATAAACCTAAACCTAAAAAATAAACAAAATAAAAAACTAAAATAAAGAAACCTAAAATAAATAAATGAAACTAAATATAAATAAAAAAACATAAATAAAGAAAAATAAAAAAACTAAAATAAATAATAAATAAACTAAATAATACTTATTTACTTAATTTTTTTAAAACCCTAAATCCTAAACCCTAAATGCTATAAACCTAAACCCCCCCCGAAACCCTAAAGCTAAAACCCTAAACCACAAAATAAAATATTGAACCCTAAACCCTAAACTTTAAACCATAAACTCTAAACCCTAAACCCTAAACCAAACCCTAAACACTAAAAGCATTAACCCTAAAACCCTAAACCCCGGTTGAGCTAATTTTTATGAAAGGAATTCTTAAAGAAGTAAGTGAAGAGGTTGCGAAATACAAAGTTGGTGCTCCTGCCCATGTTGGTCTTATTGCACTATTGATGTTTTGGTTCCTCCAAGCAACATTGGTCTGGATCCTTCACAAACTTCTTTCTTCTAGGTTCTCAATATCCAAACTAATATCAACAAGTGCGTTGAATTTATCACCCGAAATTAAAAAAAAAGCCGATGAGGTGGGATCCTCAGAGGCTGCACTCCTCACTAAGCTCTGGATTATGCCATTCTCTTATGGCCTTGTTATCCAATCTATGTATGATGATGGATCAATGTTCAGACTTGAGGTACTTGACCTCACTAAACATGATCTCATTGAGAAGTTTTCGGTAGGCCTTTCAATGATTACTTCTCTCTCACTGGCCCTCTCTTATCCCAAACTTGCTGCAGCGCCCCACATGATCATCAATGCTTACAAGAATGTCCTCGCCGTCATGATTTCCACTGATTACACATACCCGTAAGCCAAGAACGTTAAGCTGTATTTAAAGGATCTTAGTTAATTTGTTGTGGCTACTGCGCCAGATGCTTCTGGTACTCTTACTACTGCTGCTGCTCTGGCTATTGCAGTGAAAGACAAGAAGGACGAGCTTGTTGAGGAATCTGATGATGATATGAGATTCAACTTTTTTGACAAAGCTTTGTTGGCCTTCTATCAAATAAAATTTTATTGTCCTAGGAGTTAAATTATTTTGTGAAATACTATTTTTGTGAATTTTTGAATTACATTTTGTTTTATCATATTTTATTAATTATTAGAAGATAATGTCTTGAATGTTTTGGTAATTTCTTGTTTATTATGAAATCATTTGAGTTTAAAAATAAAATCCTAAACCCCAATCCCTAAACCTAAACCTAAAGTAACTAAATAAATTAAAAAATAAACCTAAACCCTAAAACCTAATAAACCTAAACCTAAACCAAAACCTTAAGAATGGGAAGAAGATTGACAGCAGGAACATCACCGTCAACCATGTTCAGTCTAGATCTAGCGATGGAGGTGCAGGCGGAGGTGGCAGTTATCGCAATGGTGGTGGGAGATCTGGAGGTTATGGTGGATATGGAGGTGGTGGTCGAAATAGTGGTAGTTATGGAGGAGGGAGGAACGACACAGGTTACAACCATCATGGTGGTAGAGGGAATGATCGGGGATATGATGGTGGATCCTGCTACTCGAGAGGTCAGGGTTGTTTTGATGGGAACTGGAGAAATTAAAGAGCGGCTGATCCGAACTGCTTCTTATAGAACTGTGTTTTATAGTAGAGATAGTTCTAGATATCTAAAGGTTTTAATTTGCTCTATGTGATCATTTTTTATCAATGTCGTCGCTTGTGCCTTAGAGAACTTGGTGTGTTACTTGGTTAATGAAATCAAAAAAAAGAAATGTTGAATCTGAATTTATTCTCTGTTAAAAAAAATCACAAATCCTAAACCCTAAACTAAAAGATGAACCCAAAACCTAAAACCTATACCCTAAACACTAAATGTAAACCCTAAACCCTAAAAAATAATAATAAAAAAAACTCTAACCCTAAACCCTAAAACTAACCCTAAACCTACAACCCTAAACCATAAAACCATAAACCCCAAATCCCAATCCCTAAACCCTAAACCCTAAACCCTAAAGCCTAAACCCTAAACACTAAACCCTAAATCTTACCCCTAAATCATAAACCTTAACTCTAAAACCCTAAACCCTTAACCCTAAACCTTAAATGCTAAATCCTAAACCCTAAAACCTAAAACCTATAAAATAAATAAAATAAAATAAATAAAACCTAAACTAAAACCTAAACCAAAATGCAAAAATAAAATAAACTTAAAAAGAAAAATAAACTAAAATGAAATAAAAAAAAAACCTAAACTAAATTTAAAAATAAAATAAACCTAAGAATAAAAAACTTAAATAAAATAAAAATAAAATAAGCCTAAGATAAAATATAATAAAAACTAAATAAAAACCTAAACGTAAAAAATAAACCTAAAAATAAATAAAAAAGAAAACCTAAACCCTAAACCAAAAAAAAAACTAAACCTAAAATAAAAAAATAAACAAAATAAATAAACCTAAACATAAAATAAACTAAACCTAAACCTAAACATAAACTAAATAAAATAAACTAAAAATAAACCAAAACCTAAACTAAAAAGTAAAACCTAAAATAAAAACCTAAAACCTATAGATAAAAAAATAAAATAAAAACATAAACCTAAACCTAAAAATAAAAAATAAAACCTAAACATAAAAAATTAAACTAAAAAATAAACCTAAACCTAAACCTAAACTTAAACCTAAACCTAAACCTATAAAATAAACTAAAATAGAAAACCTAAACTAAAATAAATAAACCTAAAATAAATAAACTAAACTAAATAAAAATAAAACTAAACCAAAATAAAAATAAAAATAAATTAAATTAAATAAACATAAATCTACTAGTTTACTTACTTTAAAAAAAATACCCTAACCCTAAACATTAAACCCTAAACCCTAAAGCCTAAGACCCTAAATCCTAAAACCTAAACCTACAACCCTAAACCCTTAACCCTAAACCCTAAAACCCTAAACCATAAATCCTAAAAGCTTAAACCCTAGACCTATAACCTTGAACCCTAATGCCTCGTGTAAGGTAAGACCATCTCCAATTGAATCTGATTTTCATTACTTATTTTCATTGAATTTAAAACATGATTATGGAGTAGAAAAGTCTCGTGTAAGGTAAGATCAAAGAGAAAAAAATAATCCTCAAATTATGAAAATTATGATCTTTTCGCATCCATCTCTACCTTATAAAACAAATAATCGTTAATAAAAGGAATCAGAACTATTGAAGAATAAAATACTTGAGTAATTTAATAAATAAAGTAAAAAAAAGAGATGATTCTTAGAATTCAGATTGGATAACATTGTATCCAAAATTAAACAGAAATTGTTGAATTAGATTTTCAATAGAGAAGAATCTTTCTAAACCCTAAACCCTAAACCCTAAACCCTAAAAATCTAAAAACCTAAACCTAAACAAAATAAAGCCTAAAAATAAATAAATAAAATTTAAACTTAAATAAAATAAAAAATAAAATAAAATAAAAACTTGAACTAAAACCTAAACCAAAACCAAAACCTGAAACTAAACCTAAACGTAAAAGAGAAATAAAATAAAAAATATAAACGAAACAAAAATAAAATAATTAAAAAACTAAACTAAACTAAAAAATAAAATAATCTTAAAAATAAAGAACCAAAATAAAAACAAACCTAAATGTAAAATAAAAATAAAATAAACTTAAAATAAAATAAAATAAAACTAAATAAAAAGCTAAACCTAAAAATAAATAATTAATAAAACCTAAACCCAAAACTTAAAAATAAAATAATCTTAAAAATAAAAAAATTAAACTAAAAAATAAAATAATTAAAAACCTATACTAAACTAAAAAATAAAATAATCTTAAAAATAAAAAACCAAAATAAAGTCAAACCTAAATGTAAAATAAAAATAAAATAAACTTAAAATAAAATAAAATTAAAACTAAATAAAAAGCTAAACCTAAAAAATAAACCTAAAAATAAAACCTAAAAATAAATAAATAATAAAACCTAAACCTAAAATTAAAAATACCTAAACCTAAAATAAACAAAATAAAATAAATCTAAACCTAAACTAAAATAAACTAAACTAAAATAAATAAAACCTAAACTTAAACCTAAAATAAACTAAACCTAAACCCTAAATTAAATAAAATAAAATAAAGTAAAAATAAACCTAAACCTAAACTAAAAACTAAAATTTAAAAATAAACCTAAAATAAAAACTTAAAACATAAACCTAAAAAAAGTAAAATAAAAACCTTAACCTAAACCTAAAAATAAAAAATAAAACCCAAACCTAAAAAATAAAATAAAAGTAAAACTAAACTAAAAAATAAACATAAACCTAAACCTAAAGTTAAAAAATATACAAAAAAAAACTTAAACTAAAATAAATAAACATAAAAGAAATTAAACTAAATAAAAAAACTGAAATAAAAAAATAAAATAAACTAAATAAACTAAATAAATCTAAACTTAGCGATTTAATTAATTTTTTTTAAAAAACTAAACCCCAAATGCTAAACATTAAATCCTAAACCTAAACCCTAAACCCTAAACCCTAATACTAACCCTAAACCCTAAATGTACAACCCTAAACCTAAAATCGTAAACCCTCCCTAAACTCAAAAACCTAAACCTTAACCCTAACCGTAAACCCTAAACCCTAAAATCCTAAACCTTAAACCCTAAATTAACCTCCCACCACAACCCTAAACCCTAATGCTTAAACCTGGTAACTAAGACCTAAACCCTAATACTAAACCCTAAAAAAATCCTAAACCATAAAGCCTCACTAAACACCCCAAACCCTAAACCCTCCTAAACCCTAAAACTAAACTACCTAAACTTAAATGACTAAATAAAGATAATAAAAATATAAAGAATATTGATTAAACCTATAAAAACAACATAAAATAAAATAAAATAAACTAAAATATAATATATAAAAACCTAAAATAAACTAAAAAATAAAATAAACCTAAGAATAAAAAACCTAAATAAAAAATAAACAAAAAAGAAAAATAAAATAAACCTAAAATAAAATAAAAGAAAAACTAAATAAAAATCTAAACTTAAAAAATAAATGTAAACATAAAACCTTGAAATAAATAAGAAAATAAAACCCAAACTCTAAACTAAAAATAATAACTAAACATAAAATAAAAATAAAATAAGCAAAATAAAATAAACCTAAATCTAAACTATAATAAACTAAATTAAAATAAGTAAAACCTAAATCTAAACCTAAACCTAAAATAAACTAATCCTAAATCCTAAACTAAATAAAATAAAATAAAGTAAAAGTAAACTTGAACCTAAAGTTAAAAATAAAACTAAAAATAAAACTAAAATAAAAACCTAACTCCTAAACCTAATAAAATAAAATGAAAACCTAAACTAAAACCTAAACCAAAACACAAAAATAAAATAAACTCAAAAAGAAAGATAAACTAAAATAAAACAAATAAAATCCTAAACTAAATTTAAAAATAAAATAAAACTAAGAATAAAAAACCTAAATAAAATAAAAATTAAACATAAAATTAAAATAAAATAAACCTAAGAAAAAATATAAAAAAATAAATAAAAACCTAAACGCAAAAAATAAACCTAAAAATAAATAAAAAAGAAAAACTAAACCCTAAACCAAAAAAAAACTAAACCTAAAATAAAAAAATAAACAAAATAAATAAACCAAAACATAAAATAAACTAAACCTAAACCTAAACATAAACTAAATAAAATAAAATAAACGAAAAATAAACTTAAATCTAAACTAAAAAGTAAAACCTAAAATAAAAACCTAAAACCTTTAGCTAAAAAAATAAAATAAAAACCAAAACATAAAAATAAAAAATAAAACCTAAACATAAAAAATTAAATAAAAATAAAACTAAACTAAATAATAAACCTAAACCTAAACCTAAATCTAAACCTGAACATATAAAATAAACTAAAATAAAAAAACCTAAGCTAAAATAAATAAACCTAAAATAAATAAACTAAATTAAATAAAAATAAAAATAAACCAAAATAAAAATAAGAATAAATTAAATTAAATAAACATAAATCTACTAGTTGACTTACTTTAAAAAAAATGCAAACCCTAGAACTAACTCTAAACACTAAACCCTAAACCCTAAAGCCTAAGACCCTAAACCCTAAAACCGAAACCTATAACCCTAAACACTTAACCCAAAACCCTAAAACACTAAACCCTAAACCCTAAAAGCTTAAACCCAAAACCTACAACCTTGAACCTTAAAGCCTACCCTAAACCCTAAGCCCTAAAAATTTAAAAACCTAAACCTAAACTAAATAAAACCTAAAAATAAAATAAATAAATAAAATTTAAACTTAAATAAAATAAAAAAATTAAATAAAATAAAAACTTGAACTAAAAAATAAACCTGAAACTAAACCTAAACATTGAAGAGAAATAAAATAAAAAATATAAATGAAACAAAAATAAAATAATTAAAAACCTAAACTAAACTAAAAAATAAAATAATATTAAAAACAAAAAACCAAAATAAAAACAAACCTAAATGTAAAATAAAAATAAAATAAACTTAAAATAAAATAATAAAACTAAATATAAAGATAAACCTAAAAAAATAACCCTAAAAAGAAAACCTAAAAATAAATAAATAATAAAACCTAAACCAAAAACTAAAAAATAAAATAATCTAAAAAATAAAAAACCTAAACTAAAAAATAAAATAATTAAAAACCTAAACTAAACTAAAAAATAAAATAATCTTAAAAATAAAAAACCAAAATAAAGTCAAACCTAAATGTAAAATAAAAATAAAATAAACTTAAAATAAAATAAAATAAAAACTGAATAAAAAGTTAAACCTAAAAAATAAACCTAAAAAATAAAACCTAAAATAAATAAATAATAAACCTAAACCCAAAACTAAAAATACCTAAACCTAAAATAAACAAAATAAAATAAATAAACCTTAACTAAGATAAACTAAACTAAAATAAATAAAACCTAAACCTAAACCTATAAACTAAACTAAACCTAAATTAAATAAAATATAATAAGTAAAAAATAACTAAACCTAAACTAAAAAACTAAACTTAAAATAAACCTAAATAAAACTTAAACATAAACCTAAAAAAATAAAATAAAACCTAAACCTAAACCTATAAAAACCTAAACTAAAAAAAATAAAATAAAGTAAAATTAAACTAAAAATAAACATAAACCTAAACTAAGTTAAAATAAACTAAAAGAACTTATACTAAAATAAACAAACATAAAAAATAAACTAAATAAAAAACTAGAAATACAAATATAAAATAAACTAAATTTAAGGTTTAATTTTTTTAAAAACACTAAACATTAAATCAACCATGAACCCTAAACCCTAAACCTAACCTGAGCCCTAAACTGATGACACCCTAAACCAACCTAAACCCTAAACCTAAACAGACCCTAAAAAACCAAATATACACAACCTACCTAAAAAAAATAACAAAAATAAAATTTTAAAAAAAAATCACTAAGCTAAAACTAAACTAAACTAACACTAAACCCTAAACCCTAACCCTAAAACCAAAAACTAAACTACCTCACCCAACTACTCTACCCAAAAAAAAACTAAAAAAACTAATAAAACCTAAAATAAATAAATAAAATGCCAAAACCTAAATAATAAAATAAACCAACTCTAACTTAAATCTAAAACTTAAACATAAATCTACTAAAAAAATTAAAATAAAATAAAACTAAAACTAAACTAAATAAAATAAATAAACCTCACTAAACTCAAAATAAAATAAACCTAAAAGTAAAAGCTAAACAAAATAAATACAAACAAAAAATAAAAATAAAAAAACCTAAAATAAAATAAAATAAAAATTAATTGAAAACCCAAACCTAAAAAATAAACCTAAAAATAAAACATAAAACCTAAACCTTAAACAAAAAAAACCTAAACCTAAAATAAACAAAATAAAATAAACCTAAACCTAAATAAAAATAAACTAAACTAAAATAAATAAAACCTAACCTAAACCTAAAATAAAATAAACCTCAACCCTAAAGTAAATAAAAATAAAATAAACCAAAACCTAAACTAAAAAATAAAACCTAAAAATAAACCTAAAATATTGACCTAAAACTTAAACCAAAAAAAAAATAAAATATAAATTTAAACATAAACTTAAAAATAAAAAATAAAACTTAAACATAAAAATAAAATAAAAATAAAACAAAATTAAAAAAAAATAAACATAAACCTAAACCTAAACCTAAAAATTAAACTAAAATAAAAAACCTAAACTAAAATAAATATAAAAAATAAACTTAAAGAAAAATAAAAAATAAAATTAACTAAATAAATAAACTAAATAAAATAAATAAACTTAATTTTTAAAAAAAAAAAAACATAAAAACAAATAAAACCTAAACCTTAACCCAAAAAATAAAAACTGATAAAAGTACAACCCTAAACTATAACCCTAAACTCTCTTACCCTAAATCTTAGAAACCCTAAACCCTACCCTAAATTAACCCTTAAACCCCAAACCTAAACCCTAAATCTTAAATTAACCAAAACATAAACCTGAACCAAAACCCTAAACCCTAAAATATACTAACTCTAAACCCTTAACCTAAACCCTAAACTCTAAACCCTTAAAACCCTAAACCACCTAAACATGAAACCTAAACCCAAACTAAACCCAAACCCCAGGCAACCACAAATCTTAAACCTTAAACCTTAGGCTTGGACCCCAATTCTAAACCCTAAACCCTAAATGTAAAACCTAAAACCTAAAAAGTAAATAAACCCTAAATAAAATAAATAAATCTAAACATAAAATGAATGAAAATTAAACTAAATTAAAAAAAAAAATTTAAACCTAAACCTAAAGAAAAATAAAATATAAAATAAAATAAACTAAAAAAATAAATAAAACCTATTCCAAAATAAAAAATAAAAACCTAAAGTTAAAATTAAAATAAAATAAATAAAAAACTAAATAAAACTAAAAATAAAACTAAAAATAAATAAAAAATAAAACCCAAACACTACTCTAAAATTAAAAACTAAACCTAGAAAAAGATAAAATAAAACTAAAGCTAAACCAAAATAATTTAAATCTAAACTTAAACCTAAAATAAACTAAACCTAAATCTGAAACTAAATAAAATAAAATAAACTAAAAGTAAACCTAAACCTAAACTAAAAGAAAAACCTTAAAATAAACCTAAAATAAAAACCTAAGACCTAAACCCTAAACCCTAAAAAGTTGAAAACCTAAAAGAAACTAAATAAAACTTAATATTAAAATTAATAAAAAAACCAAATCAAAAATAAAATGAAAAAAATATAATAGAGTAAAAACATAAACTAAAACCTAAACCTAAAAATACATTAAAATAAAATAAATAAAAACCTAAACTAAACTAAAATAATAAAAAACCTAAATAAAATAAAAACTAAACCTAAAATTAAAAAATAAACTTAAAATAAAATAAAATAAAAACTAAATAAAAACCCAAACCTAAAAAATAAACCTAAAAATAAATAAATAATAAAACTTATACCCTAAACTAAAAAAAACTAAACCTAAAATAATAATAATATAAGACAAAAGCTAAACTAAGATAAACTAAACTAAAATAAGTAAAATTAAAATAAACTAAAAGTAAACCTAAACCTGAAATAAACTAAACCTAAATGATAAACTAAATAAAATAAAATAAACTAAAAGTAAACCTAAACCTAAACTAATAAATTAAACCTAAAAAAAAACCTAAAACCTAAACCTACCAACCCTAAAGTTAAAAAACCTAAACATAAACCTAAAATAAAATTGAAAATAAAACTAAAGTAAAATAAAATAAATAAAACCTAAACTAAACTAAATTAAAATATAAAACTAAACCTAAAATAAAATAAAATAAATCTAAAATAAAATAAAATAAAATTAAATAAAATCCTAAACCTAAAAAATAATCCTAAAAAAATCTAAAAAAAATAAATAAAAAAATAAACCTAAAATAAAATAAAACTAAAAAAAATAATATAAACCTAAACCTATATGAAAAACTACACTAAAATAAATAAAACCTCAAATCTAAACCCAATAAACTAAACCTAAACCTAAACTAAACCTAAACTAAAATAAAAATAAAATAAAATTAACCTAAACATAAACTAAAAATAATACCTAAAAATATAAAAATAAAAAAAATGTAAAACCTAAACCTAAAAAAAATAAAATAAAAGTCTAAACCTAAACCTACAAATAAAAAATAAAACCTAACCTAAGAAATAAAATAAAAATAAAATTAAACTTAAAATAAACCCAAACCTAGAAAATAAGCTAAAATAAATAAACCTAAAATAAATAACCTAAACTAAATAAAAATAAAAATAAACCTAAATTGAAATAAAAAAAAAACTAAATAACTAAATAAACCTTAACCTAAGAGTTTAATTTATTTAGAATAAAGAAATAATTTTTTAAAAAATAAAAATAAATTTAAAAAACCCTAAACCCAAAACCTTAAACAATAAACCCTAAAATCTACAACCCTAAACCATAAACCAAAACCCACCCTAATCCCAAATCTAAACAAAATCCTAAAATCTACAAACCTAAACCCTAAAACTTAAATCCAAACCCTAAACCCTAAAAACCTAAAAACCTAAATCTCAACTAAATAAAACCTAAAAAGAAAATAAATAAAAGAACATAAACCAAAGTAAAATAAAAAAATAAAATAAAATAAAAACCTAAACTAAAACTTAAACCTAAACTTAAACCTAAACCTAAAAATAAAATAAAATAAAATAAATAAAAACTAAACTAAAATAAAATAAAATAAAATAAAAACCTAAACTCAACTATTAAATTAAATAAACCTAAAAAAATATAGAATTAAAGAAAATAAAAATAAATGTAAAATAAAAAAAATAAATTAAAAATAAAATAAAATAAAATAAAAACTAAATAAAAACCTAAACCTAAAATTAAATAATAAATAAAACCCAAATCCTAAACTAAAAATAAAAACTAAACCTAAAATAAAAATAAAATAAACAAAATAAGATAAATGTAAACCTAAACTAAAATAAACTAAACTAAAATTAATAATACCTAAACCTAAATCCAAAATAAACTAAACCTAAACCCTGAAGTAAATAAAAATAAATAAACAAATAATAAATCGAAACCTATACTAAAAAACCAAACCTAAAAATAAACCTAAAATAATAACCTAAAACCTAAACATAAGAAAATAAAATAAAAACTTAAACTTAAACCTAAAAATAAAAAATGAAACCTAAACCTGAAAATTAATATAAAAATAAAAATAAAAAATAAAAAATATAAACCTAAACCTAAATCTGAAAATTAAACCAAAACAAAAAAACCTAAACTAAAATAAATAAATATAAAAAATAAACCTAAAGAAAAATAAAAAATCAAATAAACTAAAATAAAAAAACAAACTAAAAAAAAACCTAAACCTACAAGTTTACTTAATTTTAAAAAAACCCCTAAACATTAAACCCTAAACCCTAAATCAAAAACACTCAACCCTAACCCTAAACCATAAAACTAACCCTAAACCTCGAACCCTAAAGCTACAACACTAAACCTACAACCTAAAACCTTAAACCTTAGACCATAAACCCTAAAAAACCCAAAACCCAAACCCAAAACCCTAAAGCACAATCCTAAACCCAAAAATCCTAAACCCTAAATTAACCCTAAGAACTTTAAACCCTAAACTAACCCTAAACCCTGCTAACCCTAAATCTTAAACCCAAAACCCAAAACCCTAGAGCCTAAACACTAAATCCTAAACCCGAAACCCTAAACCTTAACCCAAAACTCTAAACTCTAAAACACTAAACCTTTTAAACGCTAAACCCTAAACCCTTAACCCTAAAAACCCTGAAACCTAACCCTAAAAACCTAAAAACTTAAAGCTAAAGTAAATAAAGCCTAAAATGAAAATAAACACAAAAATGAAAATCTAAATAAAATAAAATAAAAATAAAAACTAAAACCTAACTTAAACCTAAAAATAAAATAAAATAAGAAATAAAAAAACAAAAATAAAATAAATAAAAACATAAACTAAACTAAAAAAATATAAAATAAACCAAAGATTAAAAAACTTAAATAAAATAAAAACTAAACATAAAATAAAAATTAAATAAACCTAAAATAATACAAAATAAAAAATAAATAAAAATTTAAACCCAAAAAATAAACCTAAAAATAAAATCTAGAAATAAATAAAAATAAAACCCAAACTCTAAACTAAACCTAAATATAAATAAGATAAATAAAATAAAATAAACCTAAACCTAAACTAAACTATATTAAACTTAAAAAATAAAAACCCGAACTTGAACCTTGAATAAACTAAACCTAAATCCAAAAATAAATAAAATAAAATAAAATAAAATTAAACTTAAACCTAAACTAAGAAATAAATTTAAAAAATAAACCTAAAATAACAAAATAAAATAATAAACTAAAAAATGAAATAAAAATATAACTAAACTAAAAAGTAAACTTGAACCTAAAAAAATAAACGAAAATAAATAAACCTAAAATAAATAAACTAAATTAAATAAAAAAATAAACTTAAATAAAAATAAAAAATAAAATAAACCAAAATAAATGATAAATAAACAAAATAAACAAAAACTTACAAGTTTACTTAATTTTAAAAAATATAACAATTAAAAAATATAATAATTTAAAAAAAAAAACCAAAAAAAAAAAACTTTAAACCCTAAACCGTAAACACTAAACCCTAAACCCTAAAATCTACAACCCTAAACCCTAAAACATAAACGCCAAACCCTAAACTCTAAACCCTATACCCTAAACCGTAAACCCTATACCTTAAAATCTACTACCTTAAACCCTAAAAACTAAATTGCAAACCCTAAACCCTAAATGCTAAACACTAAACCCTAAACCCTAAACCCCTAAAAACTTAAACTTAAACATAATAAAACCTATAAATAAAATAAATAAATAAACATAAACCTAAATAAAATAAAAAAATTTTAATAAATAAAATGCTAAACTAAAACCTAAACCTAAACCTAAACTTAAACCTAAACCTAAAAATAAAATAAAATAAAAAATAAAAACTAAACTAAAATAAACTATTTTAAAAACCTAAACTAAACTATAAAATAAAATAAACCTATATAAATTAAAAATAGATGTAAAATAAAAATAAAATAAAAACTAAATAAAAACCTATACTTGAAAATAAATAAAAAAACCCAAACCCTATACTAAAAATAAAAACTAAACCTAAAATAAAAATAAAATAAACATAATAAAATAAACATAAACCTAAGTTAAAAGAAACTAAACTAAAATAAATAAAACATAAACCTAAACCTAAAATATATTAAACCTAAACCCAAACTAAATAAACTAAAAGTAAACCTAAACCTAAAATAAAAAAGAAAGCCTAAAAATAAACCTCAAATAAAAACCTAAAACCTAAAAATAAAAAAATAAAATAAAAACCTAAACCTAAACCTCAAAATAAAAAATAAAGCCCAAAATTAAAAATAAAATAAAAATAAAACTAAACACAAAAATAAACATAAACCTAAGCTTAAACCTAAAAAATAAATTAAAATGAAAAACTTAAACTAGAATAAATAAACCTAAAATAAATAAATTGAACTAATTAAAAATAAAAAATAATCCTAAATAAAAAAATAATAAAAAATAAACTAAATAAATTTAAACCTACCTATTTACTTAACTTTTTTTAAAAAAACACTAAACCCTAAACCCTAAAACATTAACCCTAAATCCTAAACCCTAAAACCTAAATCCTAAATCCTAAAACTAACCCTAAACCCTAAACCCTAAAAAGCTATAAATCCTAGACCATAAACCCTAAACTAACTTTAAACTGAAACCCTAAATCCTAAACCCTAACTTTAATCCCTAAACCCTAATCCCTAAACCCTAATCCCTAAACCCTAAAACCCTAAACCCTAAAGCCTAAACCCTAAATCCTAAACCTTAAACCCTAAAAACCTTAAACCCTAAAGCCTAAACCCTAAACTAAGCCTAAACCCTAATCTCTAAACCCTAAAAACCCTAAACCATAAAGCTTAAACACTAAACCCTAAGCCCTAAAGCCTAACCCTAAACCCTAAACCCTAAAACCCTAAAAACTCTAAACCCTAAACCCTACAAACCTAAACCCTAAACTTAAACTAAATAAACCTAAACCAAAATAAATTAAAAATTAAAATTAAACAGAAACCTAAACTAAACCTAAACATAAACCTAAAAATAAAATTAAAAATTAAAAATAAACTAAGATAAAATAAATAAAAAGCTAAACTAAACTAAAAAATAAATTAAACCTAAGAATAAAAAACCTTAATAAAATAAAAACTAAACATAAAATAAAAATAAAATAAGCCTAAAATAAAATATAGTAAAAACCTAAACCTAAAAAATAAACCTAAAAATAAAACTTAAAAATAAATAAAAAATAAATCTTAAACTCTAAACTTAAAAAAAACCTAAACCTAAAATATAAATAAAATTAAATAAAAATAAACCTAAACTAAACTGAACTAAACTAGAATAAATAAAACCTAAACCTAAACCAAAAATAAACTAAACCTAAACCTAAACCTAAACTAAATAAAATAAAATGAACTAAAAATAAACCTAAACCTAAACTAAAAAATAAATCCTAAAAATAAACCTTAAATAAAAATCTAGAACCTAAACCTAGAAAAATATTATAAAAACCTAAACCTAAACCTCAAAAAAAATAAAAAATAAAACTAAAACTAAACTAAAAAATAAACTTAAACCTAAACCTAAACCTAAAAGTAAACTAAAATTAAAACCCTATACTAAATAAAAATAAAAAATAAACCTAAATAAAAATTTAAAATAAAAGAACTAAAATAAAAATATAAACTAAATAAACCTAAACTGACTGGTTTACTTAATTTACAAAAAAAAAGCTTAGACCCAAAATCTAAAACCCTAAACCATAAACACAAAAACTAAACCTAAACCCTAAACACTAAACCCTAAAAAACCCTACAGCCTAAATCCTAAACCCTAAAAGCATGAACCCCAAACCCTAAACCCTAAACCTTAAACCCCAAACCCTAAACCTAAAACTAAAGTAACTAAATAAATTAAAAAATAAGCATAAACCCAAAAATCTTATAAACCTAAACCTAAACCTAAACCCTAAGAATAGGCAAAACCTTGATGGAAGGAACATCACACAACGCTCACCTGATATGGTAAGAGGCGAAGGCGAAGGAAGTTGTTATCGTTGTGGCAGTGGGGGATCTAAAGGTGCTGGTGGATATTGCTGTGGTTGTCGGAGAAGTGGTGGTTATGGAGGTGGGAGTAGCAATGGAGGTTACAGTCGTGGTGGTGGTAGAGGTACAGATCCGGGAAATGATAGCATATCCCGCTACTCAAGAGGTCCTCTGGGAATGGGAGAAATCAAGAATGGACGACTGACCGCTTCTTATGGAACTGCTTTGAGAGAAGGATCTAGTTTTCTAGGGTTTTTGATTTACTTTATGCATGCTGATTTTAGATCTATGTCATTACTTATGTCTTAGAGAACTTGAAATTAAAAAGAAGAAATGTTGAATCTTAGTTGGATCTCTATTATAAAAAAACAAAAACCCTAAAAGATGAACCCTAGACCTAAAACCTAAACCCTAAACCATAAATGCTAAACATTGAAATCTCTAAAACCTAATCCCTAAACCCTAAAATCCCTAAACTCTAAACCCTAAATTGTAAACCCAAAAACCCTAAAACCTAAACCCTACATCCTAAAATCTAAACCCTAAACCTTAAACCCTAAACCTTAAACCATAAAAGCTAAAAACCTAAACCTAAACTAAATACAACCTAAAAATAAAATAAATAAAAAAACCTATACCAAAATAAAATAAAATAAATAAAATAAAATAAAAACATAGACATTAACCTAAACCTAAACCTAAAAGAAAATAAAATAAAATAAAAATTAAACTAAAATAAAATAAATAAAAACCTAAACTAAACTAAAAATAAAAAACCTAAATAAAATAAAAACTAAAATAAAAATAAAAATAAAAATAAACCTAAAATAAAATAAAATAAAAACAAAATAAAAACCTAAACCTAGAAAAAACCCAAAAATAACTAAGAAAATAAAACCTAAACCCTAAACTAAAAAAAAAATCAAACCTAAAATAAAAATAAAATAAACCTAAAGTAAATAAACTAAACTAAATAAAAATAAAAAATAAACCTAAATATAAATAAAAAATAAAATAAACTCAAATAAATAAAAATACTAAATAAACTAAATAAACCTAAACCTATTATTTTACTTAATTTTATAAAAAAAATCTTAAACCCTAATCCACGTATTGCTAAACCCTAAAACCTAAAACTTATAACCTAAACCCTACACCTACAACCCTAAACCATAAACCATAAACCCTAAACCCTAAATTGTAATACCCTAAACCATAAACACTAAAACCTATAACTCTAAACCCTAAATGCCAAACCCTAAAATCTAAATAAACCCTAAACTAACCCTAAACCTTATGAATGAGCATAACCTTGATGAGAGGAACATCACCATCAATAAGGTTCAGTTTAGATCTAGTAGTGGAGGCTAAGGCGGAGGTAGTGGTTATCACAGTGATGGTGGGAGATCTCAAGGTGCTGGTGGATATGGATGTGGTGGTTGAAGCAGTGGTGGTTATTAAAGTGAGAGGAGTGATGAAGATTATAGCCATGGTTGTGGCAGAGGGAGAGATCGGTGATACGATGGTGGATCCTGCTACTTGAGAGGAAGGGGTGATTCTGATGCGAACCAGAGAAATTAAAGAACGGCCGATCTGATCTGCTACTTATGGAATTGTTTCTTTACAGTAGAGAGGGCTCTACTTATCTAGGTATTTGATTTCCTCAATGGGTGTTCATTCTTGATTTATGTCATCGCTTATGTCTTAGAAAACTTAGAGTGCTACTTGGTTGATGAAATTGAAAAGAAGAAATGTTGAATCTGAACTTGTTCCCTCTTAAAAAAAACCTTAAACCCTAAACCCTAAACTAAAACTTAAACCTAAACCTAAAACCTAAACCATAAACCCTAAACCCTAAACCTAAACTCAAACCCTAAACCTAAACCCTAAACTAACCAAACCCTAAACCCAAAAAGCTAAAAAGCTAAAACCTAAAACAAAAATAAAACTAAAATAAAATAAATAAAAAAACCTAAACCAAAATAAAATAAAAAATATATTAAAATAAAAATATAAGATAAAACCTAAACCTCAACCTAAACCTAAACTAAACCTAAAAAGAAAATAAAAATAAGATAAACCTAAAATAAAATAAAATAAACCTAAAATAAAAATAAAATAAACCTAAAATAAAATAAAGTAAAAATTAAATAAAAACCTAAACTTAAAAAATAAACTTAAAAATAAAACTTAAAAATAAATAAAAATATAAAACCTAAACCTTAAACTAAAAAAAATCCTAAACTTAAAATAAAATAAAATAAATAAAAGAAATAAATAAACCTAAACCTAAACCTAAACTAAAATAAACTATACTAAATTAAATTAAACCTAAACCTAAACCTAAAATAAACTAAATCTAAACTAAATAAAATAAAATAAACTTAAAATATACCTCAACATAAACTTAAAAATAAAACCTTAAAGTAAACTTAAAATAAAAACCTAAAATAATAAAATAAAAACTTAAAGCTAAATTTAAAAATAAAACATAAAACATAAACCTAAAAAATAAAATAATAAAACTTGACTAAAAAATAAACCTAAACCTAAAAAATAAACTAAAATAAAAAACCTAAAATAAATAAACTGAACTAAATAGAAATTTTTAAAAAAACCTAAATAAAAAAGCCCAAACAATTAAAAATAAACTAAATAAACTTAAACCTACTGATTTACTTAATTTAAAAAAACCCTAAACTCTAAATCCTAAATCCTAAACCCTAAATCATAAACCCTAAACACTAAAACCCTAAACCCTAAGCCCTTAACCCTAAACCCTAAACCCTAAACCTTAAACCCTAAAACCCTAAACGCTAAACCCTAAACCCTAAATTTTAAAACCCTAAAACCCTAAATAATAAACCCTAAACCCTAAAACTTACAACCCTAAACACTAAACCCCAAAACTTAAATCTAAACTAACCCTAAACCCTAAACCCTAAAAATGTGCAAAACCTTGATAGTAGGAACATCACCGTCAAGTAGGCTCAGTCCAAATCCGGCATGGAGGAGATGGCGGAGGTGGTGATTATCATAATGGTGGTGGGTGATCTGGAGGTACTAGTGGATATGTAGGTGGTGGTTGGAGTAGTGAGGGTTATAGAGGCGGGAGGAGTGACAAAAGTTACAGCCGTGGTGGTGGCGGAGGGAGAGATTAGGGATATGATGGTGGATCCTACTACTCGAGTGACCGAGGAGGTTCTCATGAGAACTAGGGAAATTGAAGAACGATTGATCCAATCTACTACTTATGAAATTATGTCTTTACAGTAGAGATGGTTCTAGGAGTGCTCATTTTTTATTTATGTCATCGCTTATGTCTCAAAAATTTTGGTGTGTTACTTGGTTGATAAAATCAAAAAGTATAAATGTTGAATATGTATTTTTCTCTATTTAAAAAATACCTTAAATCATAAACCCTAAACCCTAAACTAAAACATAAACCATAAACCTAAAACCTCAATCATAAACCCTAAACCCTAAACCCTAAATAATAAATCCTTAAACCCTAAACCCTAAACTAAACTAAACCCTAAAACTACCCTAAACCAAACCCTAAACCCAAACTCTAAATGTTAAACCTTAAACCTTAAACCCTAAATGAACCCTAAACCTTAAACCCTAAACTCTAAACTAACCCTACACTCTAACCCAAACCATAAACCTTAAATGAAGATGTCATTAGGAGTAGATCTAAAGAATGATCTAATCCTAACATAATTATGGTAGATAAAGAAAATGTATTCAAAAGATTATGACTTGATTATTAGAGACTTGAATACCTTAAACCCTAACCCTAAATCATATTATAACACTTTATATTATAGTATAATGTAGCATCATATATTTGAACACATAGTGATGTGTTTATGGCTATTATAAGATGTTTTGAAATGTTTTAGTATATTATGGTATTGTGCCCTATAGTATATATTAATATAAATCATAAAAATATTGATTTAATAAATTAGAAGATGAAAATTATTAAATTTGAAGTGGGAATTAGGTTGTAGTACCAAAGGTGTGATATGCCACTTGTAGTCTAAAAAGTAAGATTTTATGTTAAAAATAAATATTATATGTTGTAGCACAGTATGACATCATATATAATAATATATTTTTCTGTGCATTTTAAATTATTATAGTGTTATACAATCATGCATCAAGCCTACACTAGCATTATTATATGTTATATAAAATGTTAATTTAGACTTTAAAATGGTGGACTTTGGCCAAATTCATAATAGGTAGAGCTTGACATCATAATGTATTATATCAATTGAAAATATGTAAGTGATACAACTAAAATATATAGTTTTTTATTATTTTGACAAATTTTATGATTTTTTATCTTAAGCAATCCCTTGTTATGTGATATGCAATATAATATAATATAATATATTATAGTGTATTATAATATAGGTTGCGATAACATAGTGTAGCATCATGCATTATAACATACTATTGTGTATTACTACATATTGTTTAGCATATTTTAGTTTGTTATAGTATAATGTAGTAGAGTACGTATTGGTATAATTCATAAAAATATTGAATTATATGTTGAGATGATGGGATTTGGCCAAGTTAATTAAGGTAAGCTTTAGGGAACATCAATGGGGGTGTGCTATGTTGTGTCATTTAATCAAAAGAATGGAATTTTGCATCCAAAATAAATGTTCATTTTTCAAACAAATTTTATAAATGTTTTGCTTAAAGTGATTTATTTTAAGGTGTAATGTAAGATAATATATAATATGAACGTGTATTAAAATATAATGTAAAAACTAATACAACTTCACATATATATGAATGTGGTGGTGTGTTACTAAATGTTATTGTACATTTTAGTATGTTTTACTTCAGTTATAATACATTTGGGAAAAACTCACAAAAATGTTAATTTGAAGGTTGTGATGGAAGAATTTTTCCAAATTCATGGCATACACCAAGAAGCCACACCAAAATTATGCTATTTTGTAGCATTTCTAATAGAAAAATAACAATTTTACATCCAAAATGAACATTATTCATATTTTGAGATAATTTTGTTATTTGTTCCTTTAAAGTGATTCTATTGAGGTGTAATGTTAGACAATATATTATATTATAGAAAATTATAATATAAAATCATATATTATAATATAATATAGCATGTTAATTCACACTATAATATGTTTAGCATGATATTGTATAGTTAGTTTGAGCTTGCACCATCATAAATCATAAAATGTTGATTATAATGTTAAGATGATGTAATTTGAATGAATACATTATTAGGCTTTTGGATGAATTATTAAAGGTGTGCTTAAGAGAAGAAATAAGATTTGATGAGAATTCCATGTCAAGTACATTGAGGGAGATTCACTAAGGGATCACACTTGCATTGGACATGACATGTGAAGGTTCTATGTTAAGGGCATAGATGAAGAAAATTTGCTAGGGATAAGGTTTGAATTTGATTTGTTTATATGATTATGGAAAGAAGATCCGCTGGGTATAAAAATTTATAATCCACCAAAGATTAAGATCGAATCAACTTTAATTTGTTTTATTTTAATTAATGTGGAGGCATATCTGCTAGAGATATGACTCGAGTCTGCTGGGGATTAGGTATATGAACCTTCCACTAGGGAAGCAAGTTCAGGCTATCCATTTAGGATTGGGATTTGAGTTTGATTTCATAAATTTGTTAGGTGATGTATACGCTTAGAATAAGAGTTTGGTTGGATTTCTTTGATTTAGACTCTCTACTGGGGAGTTGGTTTAATTTGGCTCCACTAGAGGTTGGTTTTGAATTTGATTATTTGCTTGACTTGTTATATATGATTTGGGGCTCCATTGGGGAGAAGGTGTGATTTAACTCCACTGGGAAAATCAAATTTGGGTTTAATTTAATCTAGTTAATTTATGGACCTTGTGGTGTGCGATGGACCACGAGAAGGGCTATATCAGCCTTAACTTACCTCAGGTTTACAAATCCAAAGGAATAGTGTACCGACTGTGGGGTAGAGCTAGCCAACCTAAAGGGTTTCCTTTCAGTGTACACTGATTGTACAAGGAAAAGGCATAGCAGACTTAAATCTTTTAAAGCCAGGAATAACCATTGGGATTACCCATTGGATGCACAACAAATCACACCTAACCAAGGGCAATTGCTAAGTGAATGCTGCTAGGAACTTATGTCAGCTCAAAAGTATTCAAGGTTAATTTTATTTTAGTTTTATATGATTTGATATGGTTTGCTTAGTTTAGTTTGCTTTCAAATTGAGGGCATGTTTGCTGGGGATGTGAGCTCGATCAAATTTGATAGATTTAATTTATGGACCATGTTAGTGTGCAATGGACCCATTGAGAAGGGGCTATATCAGACTTGTCCTATCTCAAATTTATAAATTCAAATGGTTAGTCTACTAGTTGTGGGGTAGAGCTAGCCAACCTAAGGGGTTTCCTTTCGGTGTGCAATGACTATGCTTTAAAGAAGGCATAGTAGACTTACATCTTCTAAAGCAGGGAACAACCGTTGCAGTGACTTGTTGGTAGCACAACAAATCAAACCCAACTTAGGGTGACTATTGAATGAATGATGCTAAGGACTTATATCAACTCAAGAGTAGTCACACAATTCTTATAGAGAGTTTTTCTAACATTGCCCTTAAGAAGGGATGACTGCTTCGGAAAAGGTATCATTAGATGTCCTATATATATATATATATATATATATATATATATATATATATTTGCTTGGACCCTGTTGGTGTGTGAGGGACTACACTAAGAAGGGGCTATATCAATCTTGACATATCTTAAATTTACTAGACCAAGAGAGAATCTGCACATCCACATGATGGATTCTCCAATCACAGGAGTCTTTACTAGGAAAGGGTAACTGTCCAATCTGATAGTAACCCAGGAAGTGTCTAAATGGGGTCACAGAGGATGTGATCAAAATATAATACCCACAGGGGAGGTGCTTCTAAGGACGTTATATTGAGCCTTAAAAAAGGAAGCTTATAGGTGTATTGTGGCCAACACAAGGAGAAAGTGTAGCAGACTTACATCTGCCATGAGTGGTGTATCCTAAGGTGTGAAAACCAACCAACCTAAGGTGTATCTATCAGCATGAGTGGTGTATCCATTAGCATAGTGAGAACCGACCAACTTAAGGTGTCCATTGGTGTCTAACTATCAATCTCGAAAGAAAGCATGTAGGCTTACATATGACCTAGAGAGACTACTAAGCGGGAGCCCCGAGGAATGACTGGACCCAGGCTTGAAGCAGTCAGGAGGGAAAGAGCCATTAGAGGACTTATCCTAAACCTAAAATATACTTGACCCAGTCAGTGCACGAAGGTTAATCTAAGAAGAAAGCATAGTAGACTCACATCCTCTTAAATGAAGCCAACATGAGGTAGCTTACCGGCCACACATTAAGGCCTACCAAACTAACAAGGCTCTCATCAGTTTGTAGTGGCCATGTAAGGAAAGAAAACTTAGCAGACTTACATCCTTGAAAGTAAGAACACCACTGGGTGACACACTAGTAGGGTAGCACGTTAGCCCAACCTAGAGAAACTATTGAGTGAGTACCATTTTGCACGTTATCTCAACTCAGAGTATGCTGAGATAAAATATATGTGTTTATTTTATATGTTTGTGTGTAGTTTATGTTGGTGTTGTGTCGATGAAGGATAGGATGCTGCTCAGTTCTTACATCTACTCTAAACACATCATGGCAGATATCCAAACAAGAATACTTTCAACATGGAAGAGATTGAATTCAAAATGGAATTTTCACTGATGGCAATTATTTTCAAACATGATTTATAATATTTCTTTATGTATAGCTCATTGATTACAAGCATTGGGAACTCTCCATTATGATGAATAAGCTGATAAGATCCTCCCTAGTTGGCCTTCTCTATGGCAAAAGGTCCTTCCAAAGTGGGTTCAAACTTGCCTCCCATCTTATGACAGACAAAAATCAGTCTCCTTAGAACTAAAATAGGCTCTCCTACCTAAAAAGCTCTTGGACAGAGCAATTTATTGTGAGATTAAATCATTTTAGCTTTGTACAACTTAAGGTTTTGGCATGCTCACAGCCATCTCTCCTACGAACCTTCAAGTTATTCTAACTATAACTTGGCATTCTACTCTATTATGATCTTATTATGCACAACTATTGTTAGTGATGGGAGTTGGACTTCTAATGGTAGAATAGCTTTGGACCCATACACTAAGGAAAAAGGAGTAGACTGAGTTGGAGTTCTATATGTGGTGTAGTAGGCCCACAAGGCTTCAACTAATTGCTCATACCACATTCGCTTATTATTGTCGAGTGTCTTCTTTAGTATTTGGATGAGAGTTTTGTTGAAGGCTTCTACTAAGCTATTTGCCCTTGGGTAGTTGATGGTAGAATATAATTCATCGAGGCAAAGTTATTGATGTTGGGCAAAGTTGTTGTGTCTTCTGGCAAAGTTGTTGATCTCGGTGATCTTGAATGTAGTACCATTATCAGATATAATTCATCGAGGAACTCTAAACCTATATACGATATGATTCCTAAAAACTTGGAGCACATACTGAGCTATGACCTCTTTGAGAAAAATTACCTTTGCCCATTTGGAAAAGTACTCAGTAGCAGCTAAGATGAATTGATTACCCTTGGAAGAAGTAGGATTAGTTGTACCCACTATGTCGGTACCCCAACACTCGAATGGCCATGAGGCCAATGTATGATATAGAATGTTGGGTGGTTGGTGTAGGACCACACCGTGTATTTGACATTGGTGGCATCTCCTAATCATATCCATGCAATCTTTGATCATCAATGGCCAATAATATCCTAGTTCCTTGATCTTGGTTTTCATGTTCAGATCGGATTGGTTGGCTCCACATAATTATAAGTGTACCTCAATCATGATTTTATGAGCTTCTTGCTTGTCTAAACAATGTAACCACATATGATCAAAAGACTGTCAGTACAAGACACCATCCACAAGAGCATAGGAAAGTGCTTTCAGCTTCATCTGATGGGCTTGGGACTTCTCTTATGGTAATTTTCCTTTATTTAAGTAATTCATGAATGGTTGCCTCCAATCTAACTCCTCATCCTTCTTGACAATGGCAACCTCCCCTTCAAGAGAGTACTTTTGATGAGTTCAATATCAATAAGTGATAAGACTTATCTATATATTGACTCATCCTCTGGACATGCCAACTCCTTAACAAGCATGTGTAAAGCATACACTTTGACATTCTCTCCTCGAGGAATCTTACAAATGGTAACCTCTGGGATTTGGGTCAATAACTCCATGGTGTACTTATGGTAGTGATGGATCTTGGGCTTTATAACTTTATAGGACTCAGCAATTTGGTTGATAACTAGCTCAGAATCCCCAAAGATGTTGATGTTATGGATGCTTAGAGTAACAGCTAACTCTAGACTATCAATAAAAGCCTCATATTTGGCTTCATTGTTGGTGCAAGGATTGGATAGATGATATGAGAATCTCATAAGATTACAGTCTAGAGTTAAGAGATCTATTCCTTCCCCTGCCTTTCCTAGAAAAGTAGATTGTAGTTTTTCTCCTCTTTGAGAGGAAGCCATGACAGCAAAGTACATCTCCCAGTAGTGAATGCTAGTACCCCCTAAGTTCATGATTTTTTCATCAGGGAGATCATCACTAAGAGAGAGGAGAAGTGGATGTGCTACTAAGAAATCTACTAATATTTGCCCTTTCACTGCATGGAAAAGTACAAAGGTAATGTCAAACTGTGAGAGGATCATGGACCATCATGCCAACCTAGATAGCATTGGAGATATCTTGTAGTGGATTGATCCTAGAGATTAAGTTCACCTTATGAGGAAGCATGTAGTGCTATAGTTTTTGGGATGCAAAGATTAATGCTAGGAAATGCTTCTCAATGAGTGGATAATTAGCCTCAGCATGGATAAGAACATGTATGAGGTAGTTGAGTGCATTTTCCTTCCCTTCATCATTAGCTTGGGCCAACAAAGCAACAATGAAGTCATCTAATGCAGTAATGTAAAGTATAAGTGGCTTGCCGGGGATAGGGGCTGCTAGAACTAGAGGCGTCATCAGGTAATGCTTGATGTCTTTGAAGGCATGCTTACACTTGCCATCCCACTTGAACTTGGCATCCTTTCTGACAAGTGCTAAGAATGGCTGACATCTTCCCGAAAGGTTGGATATAAAGGATCTTAGATATGCCAATTTCCCATGGAATGATCGAGTTAAATTTTAGGTGGTGGCATTTCTAATATCGCCTTAATCTTCTTAGGATCGATTTCAATTCCATGGTGTCGGACAACAAACCCAAAGGAATTTTCCTAAAGCTACTCCAAATGCACACTTTAGGGGGTTCATTTTGAGGTTAAATTGTCTTAATTGTTCCAACACTACTTCAAGACAAAGAGATGGTCTTCCTTTTCTCTACTTTTAATAATGAGATCATCGACATAACACTCGACCTAATGATGAATGAGTTGTCAAAGATTGAGTCATAGCCCATTGGTATGTAGCACAATTTTAAGGCTAAAAGGCATGACCTTATAATAATAGATTTTGATCATGGGTTCTAAAAGTAGTGTTTATTTCATCTTGATGGCCTTCTTTATTTGGTTATATCCGGATGAGCCATCCATGTTGGAGAAAACTGCATGAGATGAGGTAATGTCCACCATCAGCTCCAGCATTGGTAGTGAAAATTCATCATTTGGACATGCCTTATATAAATCCATAAAATTGAAGTATATGTGAATTTGGCCATCCTTTTTCTTAACTGGGACAATGTTGGCTAATTATGTAGGGTATCTTTCTTTCGAGATAAAGCCAGCATTGATTCATTTCTTGACTTCATAAATGACTTATTATTCTATGTCTAATTGTATGTGTCTAGGAGCTTGCTTAATAAGGTTAGCAGTAGGATCTTTTTGTTAATTAATGGATTGCTACGTTAGGAGCCAATCTAAGCATCTCTTCATAACTCCATGTAAAGCAGTCCTTAAACTCAATCAATAGCATAACTAAGTCATTGGTTTCAATTTCATTCAACAAAGAACTGATGTATGTCGGGCATGGATCTTCTTGGTTCTTAAGTTGAGCTTTCGATGGTTTTGATCTCTTCTTTAAACTCTAGCGATGCATCTTTGACTTCAAAATCATCTGATCATCTAAAGTTTCTAAGCAGCTCTCATATGTTAATGTGATTGAAAAGAACCTATCATATTCTAAATGATTGGTGAATGACTAATAATCATCATTGGACCCTATACCAGTCCCTCTTATTGATGGAAAGCTTTTGCATTTGTTCTTCCATATTTTTTTAAGTATTCTAACCTATGATTTGACCAAGTATGTGGGATTCCTTTCTTTGCTAAATTATGAACACAGATAAGTACCAATCAAAAGGTAAATCTATTAAATCTTTATATGAATCATCCTCAAGTTCTACATCAACTTCTTGACTTGAGGATGATGCTCCCGAAAGAACCTCGAGTCTTCACACTTGTGGATGACTTAGGGCTTCCTTAACTACCAAACCTTAGCTTTTGAGAGGAAAGTGGGGTTAGAGCTAAGGTTCCCAATGATGCCTAACTATTTCACATATAGACTTGGATACACTTATGCTTTGCTTTGGAGCCCGAGTTCATCGCTATGGCTCAAGTGTCACCTCTAAGGAATCTACTCGAGAAGAGCTGGTGTGTGCTAACCATATAAGACTCATCTATGAACTAGATTCAAAGTCTATATGAATAGGAGGTGTACTCACAGTATGGGATAGATCTTATTAGGTGGCTTTAAAGAGGTTTTTCACCCCTAGGACTGCCTCTAAACTAGCCTCTTCCTCTACCTAGTGGAGGTCTGATCATCCTATCCATATGTTCGAATGGAGTAACAAACTGTGGGTTTAATTAAATGTCAGGCTGAACTTCCTCCTCCAAGTCTATTTTTGCTCCCTTTTATTTTCCTTTTCATTTTCTCTTTTCTTTTCTTTTTTCTTTTTCTCTTTCCTTTTTTTTATATTTTTTCTTTTATTTTTAAACTTTGGCCAAGTTTATGAGAATAGACTTGTTGATTTTGAGGGAGGAAGTAAGCTGCATCCTCATATATGTCGACCTCGTGAATTATAAATGGCTTGAGATCTCCTTTGACACAGTAAACGATCCCACCTCTCACAAACTTCATACACTGATGTAGAGAGGATGGAACTATGTTGTTCTCATGTATCCATGGTTTCTCAAGCAAAGTATTGAAAGATGTATCTGAGTCTATAATGTGAAACTTGGCTTGTCTTTTCATCTATAACAACACTATGGAACTGGGCCAATTGACCTCACTTTTGAAGCAGATTCAATCTTCCCATCTTAGACTTAGGAGTCTTCTAGACTAAGACTTCCCTAGTCATAAGACACTTCTAACAATTAGTAAACACTTAACCTAAGCCTAAAGACTTAGAAGGGTTAACCATAGATTAGGTTATGCCTTAGGATTAGGATAATCCACTTACCCTACAACCCAAATCCAATCCATATCCACCTTCTCAAACCAAACCTCAAGTTCAATTTAAACATGAAATTAAAATCCAAATCCAAGCCCGAATTTTGAAACCAAATGATTGAAGACCATGATTAAATCCAAACTTGAAACCCTTCCTAAGCCATATGACATATCTCATGGACTTAGTCAAATAATAATTCAAATCAATCCAAAATCAATTGATTTTCTCATAATCAATTTATATCTTCAATCATCTTCCAAAATATAAATCAAATCTATAGTCAAATGATCAAAATTAAATCATACTAAATCAAATTAAATCAAAACCCTTCCTAAGCCATATGACCTATCCCATGGACTTAGACAAATATTAATCCAAATCAAATCAAACTCAATTAATTTCAATCATATTTTCAATAAACATTACAAATTTAAATAAAATGTACATTTAAATCATCAAAACTAAATCAAACCAAATCAAAATCCAAACTTAAGCCACATGACCCAACTCCATGGACTTAGCTAAATTCCTTCATTCCAAATCCCAAATTCAATTTATTTTCTCATGAATCAATCATACCATCAATCATATTCACAAATATAAATGAAATCTACAATCATCAAGCCAAACCAAAATCTACCCATGTCAAACCCAACTTAACCCTTTTGACTTGAATGTTCAAATGAACCAAAACCCATTTGAACTCAAGTCAATTGCAATTGAATTTATATATTAATCCCAAATCCATATATAAACTCAACTAAATCATACTCAACCCAAAACAAGCCAACTAAACCCAATTGGTCCACTTGACTCAATGTGGGCAATTTGACCTATTTGAGCCAAGTTTTAATCATACCTAAATTGGAATGAACCAAGCCCATCAAAACCTCCCATCATGATTATTGATCACCCTAAGTTGATTAATTTAATTGTCAAACCAAGTCAACTTGGTCATTTGACCAAGTCAACCCCTTATCCCATATGAACCCAAACTAAATTGTAACTAAGCCAAATCCCTTGAAACCAATGATTCATACCAAATAAAATCAATATTTGAATATGACTTGACCTTCAATTGAGTCAAACCAAACCCAATTGGCCCTCTTGACGAAGTTGACCCAAATTAACCTAAAAATCAAATTGGGTCAAATCAAAATATAAACCAAATTGATTGCAACCAATGACTCAAGTTTATTCCAAATTGATTGTTGAACTTGACCAAAGCCATGATTGGACCCAATTGAACCCAATTGACCTAGCCCAAATTGACCTAAAGGTTCAAGTTGGCCTAAAGCAAAACCAAATCCAAATTGAAACCAAGCCTACAATCATCATCAATTGGTCAACTAAACCCAAACCAACACACCCAAAGCAATTTGGCCAATTTGTCAAATTGGTCAACTTAACCCATTTGACCCAAATGAATTCAAATGAGCCAAATCAAACTAAGCCAAACTAAACCAAACCAATTGAACCAAAATATCCCAAATGATCATATGAACTTTGACAACCTTTGGTTTGACCTAATTTGACCAATTGGTAAACTTGACCAACTAACCCAATTTGACTTAAATGAGTCAAATTGAGCCAAACTAACCAAATCAACTCCAATTGACTTGAAATTTGGGCTAACCCACCTTTGGCTCATTTTAAATCAAATCAAATCAATGCCAAATAATCATTCTACCTTGGGTCAAGGGCATCACATGAGACAAATCACCCATGTAAGTGGTCATTTCCATTCCTTGGCCACTTGGTACTCTCCCAATGGTCCACCTAAGCACCTAAGACACTGCCCAACCTAACCCAAGGGGTGGTTGGGTTGGCCAAGACCCATGGGAGGTGAAATCACTTCACCCTCCCATTGAAGCATTTGAAACCCATAACACCCATGATTCCTCCTTGGCAGCCACCTCCACACTTTTAACCAACCATGCCGAGCCAACTCACCTTCTCCCACCCACATCTCCCGAGATGGTTGAATGGAAAACCCAAACCCACCATCAATCAAGATAAAGGGGTACAAACCCCCTTATTTCCACTCAAACACACACAAAAATCATTACTCATAGCTCTAGCTTCCCAAGACTAGCTACTATAGCCATTCCTTAAGCTCCCAAGCTCACTCGTTGATCAAAAAAATGAAATTCACATCCTTCCCAAATTAGGACACTCCCATTTCTAACCTAACTTCACTATTTATCCATCAAACTCAAATTAACTTTGCACAAACCTTCGCTAGGCCTTATTTAGCAAAAACAAATCATCTCCCAAGCTTCTCGACCACCGAAGGTGGGACTTCCATCAAAGCCAAGATCCAAATCATCAATTCATGGCCTTCCGAGCAAACATCAAAGAATTAATCCAATTATTGATCAACAGGGCTTCAACTCCACTAAATGAAGCTTCCTCAATCATTTGAGCAACCAATCTTGAGCTCGATTGAGGTTTTCTTCCAAAATGGATCCTTATGAAAAAATGGGTTGGAGCTTTTTGAAGAAAACTTGCATCTCATGTGATATTGACCATTGGATCCCCTCTGATCGATGTTGTGAAGGTGTGGGATCTTTTTGGAGTTGATCTGTGCCAAGGTAAGCTTGGATCAAGTGAGCAATGGTGAACAAACTCCATTCTCCCTCACTTATGTGACGTTAAATCATGCACTGTTCGTTATGCTTGATCATAATAGATGGTCTTGATTAAATCCACTAGATCCATCTAATTTAATCTTATTAAGTTGTGGGATGAATTGTAACCATCTAACCTTAGATCAGATGGTGAACAAGAAACTGCATCCACCTCTGCCACATAAGCGCTATGTCAGATTAGTTCTAAGTAGCCAATCCTATGGCGCCATGTGGAAAGTGCGCCACGTCAGCACGCCATGTGGCGCCAACAGGATTAGGCTTTAACTAGGCTTAATTAATCATTTTTAATGGCTGAAACTTCTAAAATAATAAAAAATCATAGAGAAATAAAAAATGTAAATAAATACATATTTTAAAGGTATTTTGAGAGAATTAATTAAAATGATCTTAAATAATTTTGAATAGTAATTAAAATTTAATTAAGGTTAATTATAAAATTTATTCATTTTATTACTTAAGTAATTAATGCCAAATTTAGTGGGATAATTTAATGGGACCTCTACCATGCTTGATTTTCTTGGGACTTATTACTCACTTAATTAGAAAATTTGACTAATTAAACTTTAACTACTCTTTTAAATTAATTAATGATTAATTAATCTCATGAATTGTAATAAATTGGTTAATTAAGTTTATTAATCATTGTTCAACTTTAAGTGAACTAAGGAATAGGGTTTGGACCCCTTTCCCTAAGTTCATTTCACCCTTTTTAAAATGAAATTAATTAAGATTTAACTAATTAATTAAATCACTTAATCAAATTGAAATCATAATCACATCAGACCTAAATTATTTAAATCATGGGGTAGATCTTTTGGTGTTTAATAACCTAAAAGTTTAATGAAATTATGGTTAGTCCATATGTGTGGGAAAACCATAAGAGTAATTAATTAAGTCCTTTAATCTAATTAACTATTAATCATAGCCAATTGCATTAGGCCCCTTTTATTTCCTAGGATCATTTGCAAGTTTATTTTCCATGCATATCATGTTGGCTCATAATTATTTAGTTAATTACTTTAAGGTGACATAGGTAAGGGTAATTCATCTAATTAAGGGTTCAACTTAATTAACCCATAAAATCAACTTAATTACATTTCCTTAAATTAAATTAAATCACTATTGTGGAAATGGGTTTAAAATAATAAGTGACAATTTCTCTTCTCCTCTTTAAATCAAATCAAATCAAATCCAAAACTTAATTAATAAAAGAGCTTTGCTTTGCTTTAAATAATCTTATTTGATTTGATATCCTTAAGAACTAGTTTGGCTGAATGAATCACATGCTTTTATTTGATTGTCCTCTTTCCAATCAAGCTAAATTTGGTATGTCATTTGAATTCATGCATCCATCTTTCAAAATCAAGTAAAATAAAATGGATTTCCTTTATGTAAGCTTGCATGTGTTGATTTAATTTAATATATGCATGGCTATTATCACTATTAAATCTAAATGTATTTTTTGAAAGCTTATAAATTAATAATAATATGTGTTATGATGATAATTATAAATGCATAAGAAAAATATGTGCTTATAGATTAAGTGTATGAATGTTGAGTTCTCTTTCATCTATTAACGTGTTGATTTATATAAGATTGAATGGTAATGGGTATATAGTTTGCACATCTCGGGAACATGAAGCTTTAGCTAGCCACAAGGAGGCCATTAGATTACCTCATTTCCATGGTTCAATAAGAGTACATACCCATTTGATTTCAATCTTATGTATTTCGACATTAGAATTTGGATAGAGCTTTAATTCATATATATAAATGATTCAATCAAAAAATATACAATCTTTGCATGGTTTTCTTTCCATCATTTATGTATACATCCATGTGTGTCTACGAAAAGCAAGTATATAATCTGGACATCCCAGGAATATGAGGCTTTAGTTAGCCCCAAGGAGGTCATTTGATTACCTCACCTCCTTGGTTTAACAATGACATGTACTTGCCTATATCTTTGTACATGTATATGTATATGTGATTAGTGAATGAAAATCACATTTGACATTAAAATTGCATGCATTCATAATTGACTAAGTGGTTGAATTAATTAGCCATATGATTTGGAGCTTTTCCTCTTTATATGTATATGAATTTACATATGTTTGAATGCAAATGGGTATATAGTCTGACATCCCAAGAATATGAAGCTTTAGCTAGCTTCAAGGAGGTCATTTGATTACCTCATTTCCATGGTTTAATAATGGCACATGCCTATTTAATTTATTCTTATGTCCATTTTTTGTATAAAAATTTGGATAAAGTTTTAAATTAATATGTTTAAATTATTCAATCAAATAAAATATAAATTCTAAACATACTCATACATTCATCATTTGAGTGTGCTAAAATATGTTTCATGTATAGATACACTTAGGATTAAATCATATGCATGTTACATTGATGGAAAGGAATGATTTAATATATGTCATGTGGTAGTAATTCAATTAGAAATTAATCTTAAGATGCCTTTTCATTTTGAATAGGATTATTTAAAGTGAACCTAAACTTAAGATTAATTAAATCATTTAATAAGCCATTCACTAAAGAGAACTAAATCAAATTAATATACTTTAGAAAGTGACTTAAGGTATGGATGAAAAAGGGAAATCCTCTTTTTCTCTCTTTATAATACTTAGTTGCTAAGTGTAATCATATGAAACAAAAGAAAACACAAATTAAAATTCATAAATCAATTAAACTACTTTAAGTGAAATCAACCTTTCATGTTAAATTGTATCCTTCTTCTCTTAGAAAATGTAACACTAATGCTTAACAAGACATACCACACAAGCCTTAATACACACATTAGAATTAAGTCACCACTTCTAGCTCTAAGTTAGGATGGCGTATGATGTGATGTATGTTTTGTTTTATGATGTATTATTTCAGATTGGATGTTAGGTTGTATGCTTCGTAGGCTGGATGATTGGTCAATATTAGCTTAATCATGTTTTCTATTGGGGATTATGCCTAAGGGATGCTTAAAAATAAATGTGAATGCTCTTTTTGTAAGTTGATTATATCCTTAAGCATAATCCAAGTTAGAATAGGTGAGCTTAGTTACCCATGTGTGCTAAGTCCAAATTATAAATACAACTACTTCAGATTATATGGATATTTAACTAACTTCTATTTTGCAGGTGTTATTAGATTTACTTTTCCCACATAACTGTAATTTTTGCAATAAAAATTAGGATTAGTGCTATGGGGGATTAAGATGAGTAGTGGCAGAAGGCTTTATCTTGGGGTGCCCTGTGATGCCTTTGTAGCAAGTACCATCCAAATAAAAGAAGAAACCAAATCAGAAATGGAGATATGAAGAAAGAAGACCCCCATAGCATTTAATACAAATATATTTATTCTTTTATATTAGAGATTATATAAGGGTAGAGCTCGGCTAACCATCTTTTCTCCCTTCAGGTTGTATGGTGGTACTCGACCGCACCGACCTTTTATTATTTTATGATATTTATATAATTGTTTGATGTTATGTTTACATTGTGCATTAGGACAACATGCTTTGTATAAATTAAATGATGATTTATGATTTAATGTGGATATGATTATTTAGGATAAAAATAACTTTTCTACCCAACTAATCACTCATAAATAAATTTTAAACAACTCATAACCTCATCATAAACCTAAGATATAAATAAGATAATTAAAAGATTTTAGCTATATGTGTATGTTTCAAAATCTTTTTCTCATGATATCTATCCTTGATAAAGGTCACTTAGATTTAGTCCTATTTTTTCATACTAAAGCTCTAGATTTAGGATCCAAGGTAGCTATTCAAGCTTATCCTCACTCTTAGGCATTCTCACAATCTTGTGTTGGTGCATTATAATCTAATTAATTTCAACTCAAAACATATAAATCTCCTCAACTTCAAAATTATAAAGCTCAACCATAGGATAGATTGGAATGCTCACTAGGCTTCCTAGTATCATGAGAATTTCCTACTCATTTCATTTGGATTCCAAAAATAAGTCTTCTCCTTGAACTTTCCTAATTGATTTTCCAAATACAACCAATCCTTTGATAGTTTAACCTTGAAATCTTTGGAGATGATAATTATCATCTTTAATCGAGAGTACTCTTAGGAAGTTTCATTTCCTAAAATGTAATTAATTATGGAAGCTTGCCTCCATAGGGAACTTAAGAACCTAGTTTAATATAAACCCAGCTTAATTCATCAATATAAAGTAGGGTAAAAATCTCTCATACATTCATTGACCCATCATTCCTTAGGAGTCTTTTTTACATGATTAGGTTCATTGTAGGGTGAGGTATCTATCTTTTGAGATAGCACATCAAACCTTAATATTGTACCCAATCACCTTAAAAAGTACCCCACTATGATCTGCATGGTGTCCCCCTCCCACATAAATCCAAAAATAAACACCACAAGGCCCTCTCACCATGTTCATTGAATCCTCTCATTATCCTTTCTTTTTTGAGTTTGAAGAAGTTGATACTCAAGTAGGCAAGGGTTCTTAAACTCATAATGTTGATTGGTACACCTGGGTCATCCATAACTCGAGACAGCCTATATCTACCAACATCCACTATAATGTAAAGAGGTGGTTTTGCTCGGTCATCCTTGGAGTAAGTCTTCATCACTGAATGTAACTCTTTAGATGTCCTTCGAGTGACATGCCCCCCTTTAGTAGCGTCTAAGCTAAGCATATCTCTAGATCAAGTCAGGCCTTGATTAGCGATTCCCTCATCTCTTTGGACAAGACAAGGGCATCATATGTGCTTAACTTAGCTTGAAACTTTTTAATGTGAGCTAGGACATTATAATCAACTCTAGCTTGGTCCTCCACAAGCATATCCATGGGTGGAGCATCTTATGTAAGGGCTATCTACTCATTGAAACTAATGACTTGCTTACCTTTATCCTGAGGTGCTACCATAGGAGGTAGAACTTTGCTACTTATAGGTTGACTTCAGTGACTTCTTGGAATGATGAGCTTATGGAAAGTTCTACCTTCTCATCGGGCATACCTACAGCTCCTCCTATTGGATCCTCAAAGTTAGTTATCTCCAAGTCAATCTTAAGAGGTGAACTTGATTGATTCATAGAAGGATAGTTTGACTCTAAATTAGAATGGAAAGGATCAAAACTACTAGAGCTATTATTTTTATTTATACTCGGAGAGCTTTCAATAGGAATAAAATCATGAGCATCAAAACTAAATAATAGATAAGTAGAACTGACTTTCTTCATTAATTTCTTTTTGGGTGGAGGTACATGTTGGAAATCAAATAAAGTAAGTGGAGTAAGGGATTTAGTGCCCTTATCCATAAATACAATGCTTCTGCCAATAGAAGAGGAGCTAGCAGAAGTGGTTGTAGTTATAAAGGTGGAGAGAGTACTGGACTCGGACAGTGGTTGCATTATTGGACTATCTTGGGCAAGTATGGTGAGCTGCTGCTGGGCTGTCACCTTCCCTGAGTTATCCTTTGCAACTAACAAAACATCCTCCGGGATAGGGAGATATATCTTGGGCAAGTATGGTGAGCTTCTTGATCTTAGAAATAATCTTCTTAGCAGTTCGGGATAGGGAGATATACTAATCTTCTTTGGTCTTAAGAGGATCGCAAGTATCCCTAAGGATTACTCTAACAGAATTGGATGGTTATTTTAATAAGTATTCTTTAGGGACAATTGTGGCTCTCAAATCATAGCTACGCTCAAGCTAGTCCTTAAAAGTGATACAATCCTCCGGCCGCTTAGGCTTTGGTAACTAAAAGACAAGTTTCTTTAAGAGATTCTTAAAGATTATCTTAGAATATGGCTTGTTCAATCTATCGATAAGAGTAGGTGGAAAGTAGCTACCTGGTGATGGATATGAATATCGTTGTTGGGTAGGCTACTAAGGTAGTGGAAATGGTAGTTGTGGTGGCCGGTATGATGGCCGAGGTGGTGGAAGAGAAGGTGGAAAAAGAGGCTGCTGAGCTCATAGTCTCTCATACTAAACTCTGGCTGGTTGCTTCCCTCTGTCCACTGACACAATTGACCCTAGCTTCTTCTCAAACACCTTATGCAACTTGGGCCTAGATGATTGGTTGGGAAAGGTTTGGCTTTCTCTTATAGGCTATAACTGCCTTGTTGATTAAGTTCTCAAATGTTTTGATGGTAAAGACCTTAGGCATGAAGGCAACTTGGGCATGGATATTCTTGAGAAAAATCTCAATGGCATGCTATTCAAATAGCTGTGGTTCGCATTTCATGCTCAAGTTACGCCTCCTAAAAATATAATCAACAAGGAACTCATTGAGTTTTGCTTCTCTACATTGATGTCACCTACAGTCACCCTCTACTGAGCTCCAGCAAACCTCTTGATGAAGAGGTGCTTCAACTCAGCAAAAGTCTTCACCAAATCATTCAGCTTGCAAAAGCTGGCTCCAAAGTCTGCAATGTGTTATCGTGGGGTCCCAATGGCATCAAAGATCTTGAAGGATGGTGGCACAAAACCCTAAATAAAATAAATACTAAATAAAAATCTAAACCTAAAAAATAAACCTAAAAGTAAAACCTAAATCCTAAACAAAAATAAAAAACTTAAACCTAAGATAAACAAAATGAAATAAACATAAACCTAATCTAAATAAACTAAACTAAAATAAATAAAACCTAAACCTAAACCTAAAATAAACTAAACCTAAACCTTAAACTAAATAAAATAAAATAAACTAAAATTAAACCTAAACCTAAACTAAAAAAAAAACCTAAAAATAAATCTAAAATAAACCTAAAACCTAAACCAAAATAAAAAATAAAAAAATAAAACTTAAACATATACCTAAAATAAAAAATAAACCTAAACCTAAAAAATAAAATAAAGATAAACTAAACATAAACCTAAACCTAAACTAAACCAAAATAATAAACTAAAACTAAAACTAAAATAAATAAATAAAATAAAATAAACTAAAATAAATAAAATAAAAAATAAAATAAACTAAAATAAATAAAATAAACTAAATAAACTAACTTTGTTGGTTTGCTTAATTTAAAAAAAAATCAGACCCTAAACTGACTCTACCGACCACTACCAATACACTAAACTCTGAGCCTAAACCCTAAACCCAGGCTGCCCCAGGCCCTAAAGACTTGCAGTGACACTGAGCCCTAAATTAACTGACAACAAACCCTGACCATAAATCCTGAGCCCTGACCACCCAAAACTAAACCCTAGCTACCCTAAACCTAAATAATAAACTGGGCCTAAACCCTAGGCCCTAAACCTAAACCATGACCCTAACCCAACTAAAAAACTTAAAACCTAAACTGAAACTAAAATAAATAAAACTTAAAATTAAAATAAATAAATAAAAATTGAACCTAAATAAAATAAAATGACCAAATAAAATAAAAATCTAAACTAAAACCTAAACCTAAACTTAAAAATAAAATAAAATAAACTAATAAAAATTTAAAATAAAAACTAAATAAAAACCTAAACCTAGAAAATAAACATAACAATTAAACCTAAAAATTAATAAAAAATAGACCCATACCATAAACTAAAAATAAAAACTAAACCTAAAATAAAATTAAAATGAACAAAATAAACCTAAACCTAAACTAAAATAAACTAAACTAAAATAAATAAAACCTAAACATAAACCTAAAGTAAACTAAACATAAACCCTCTACTAAATAAAATAAAATAACTAAAAAAAAAACTAAACCTAAACTAAAATATAAAACCTAAAAATAAACCTAAAATAAAAACCTAAAACAAAAACAGTAAACCTTAAATCCTAAAAAGCTAAAAACCTAAACCTAAACAAAATTAAACCTAAAAATAAAATAAATAAAAAAAACCAAACCAAAAATAAAATGAAAAAATAAATAAAATATAAACATAAACTAAAACTTAAACCTAAACTTAAACCTAAAAAGAAAATAAAAAAATTAAAACTAAACTAAAATAAAATAAATAAAAACCTAAACTAAACTAAAAAAATAAAACCTAAATAAAGTAAAAAACTAAACCTAAAATAAAAATAAAATAAACCTAAATTAAAATAAAAACCTAAACCTAAACATAAAAATAAAAAATAAACTTAAACCTATAAAAAAACAAAAATAAAACAAAATTAAGAAATTAACATAAACCTAAACCTAAACCTAAAAAAACAAACTAAAATAAAAATAATAAATAAAATAAATAATACAAAAATAAATAGAAAATAAACTAAATAAACATAAACTGTCGGGTTTGCTTAATTTTTTTTAAAAAAAATCTTTAAACTTTAAAGCCACAATCCTAAATCCTAAATCCTAAACCTAGGCTACTGAGCCTGACCACGGACCACGGACCCTAACCTAAACATACAACCTGAGCCTGCACCTAAAACCTAAACTTTAAACCTGACCACTAGACCCTAAAATCCACAAACCCTGAGCTCTGACCCTAAATCCTACCACTGAGCCTGATCTAATCCACTTACCTGGGCCATAGCCACAGGCCCTAGGCTTTGGCTTACCTGGGCTCTGACTGGGCCACTGGGCCCCAGGCTAAACTTCACCTGAGGCTGAAACCTACCACAGGCCTGACTGACCCTGGGCCCAGACACTGACCCTGGGCCCTGGGCCTGACCACACTGGGCCACCCTGACCCCAGGCCCTGACCACAACTAAATAAACTAAATAAAATAAGATAGATAAAACCTAGCTAAATAAATAAAATAAAATAAAACCTAAACTAAATCTAACCTAAACCTAAATAAACTAAAATAAAATATAATAAAATCCATAATAAAATACTATGTAAATAAAATAAAATAAACTTTAAAATATAAAATAAATTAAAAAAAAAATAAACCTAAAATAAATAAATAATAAAACCTACTAAAAATAAACCTAAAATATAAATAAATAAACAAAATAAAATAAGCATAAATCAAAAAATATAAACTAAACTAAAATAATTAAACTACTAAAATAAAACCTAAACCAAAACTAAAATAAACTATAATAAACTAAAGTAAACCTAAACCAAAACTAAAAATAAAACCTAAGATAAACCAAAATAAAACCTAAACTAAACATAAAAATAAAAACCAAAACCAAAACCCCAAAATAAAAATAAAACCTAAACCTAAAATTAAAATAAAAAAAAAAAAAATAAACTAAACCTAAAAAAAAATTAAAATAAAACTCAACTAAAATATAAACCAGACAAACCTAAACCTAAAAAATAAACTAAAATAGAAAACATAAACTAAAATTAATAAACCTAAAATAAATAAACTAAACTAAATAAAAATAAAAGCTAAACCTAAATAAAAATAAATTAATTAAAATAAAATAAAATAAAGAAAAATTAAACTAAATAAACCTAAACTTAATTGTTTACTTAATTTAAAAAAACTGTTAAACCCTAAATCCTAAGCCATAATCCCTAAACCCTAAAACTAGCACTAAACCTACAAACTTAAACCTACAACCCTAAACCTAAAACCCTAAACCATAAATCCTAAACCTACAAAACCTACACTAACCCAACCCTAAATCTCAAACCCTAAACCTAAACCAAAAGTAACTAAATAAATTTAAAAGTAAACTTAAACCCTAAAATATAATAAAGAAAAACCTAAACTTAAACCTTAAGAAAGGGCAGAACCTTGATAGTAGGAACATGACCATCAACAAGGCTCAGTCTAGATCTGGCGGTGGACGTGAAGGGGGAGGCGGCGATTATCATAGTGATGGTGGTAGATCTGGAGGTGCTGGTGGATATGGAGGTGGTGGTTAGAGCAGTGTGGTTATGGAGGCAGGAGGAGTGATGGAGGCTACAGCTGTGGTGGTGGCAGAGGGAGAGATCGGGGATATGATGGTGGATCCTGCTACTCAAGTGGATGAGGTGGTTCTGATGGGAACTAGAGAAATTGAAAAATGATCAATCTGATCTGCTGCATATGAAACTATGTCTTTATAGTAGAGAAGGTATTAGTTACCCATGATTTTTGATTTGCGCTATGCGTGCTCATTTTTTATCTATGTCATTGCTTGTGTCCTAGAAAACTTGGTGTGTTACTTGGTTGATAAAATTGAAAAAATTGAAATGTTGGATCAGAATTTTTTCTCTATTAAAAAAAACAAAAACCCTAAACCCTAAACTAAAACTTGAACAATATATCTAAAACCTAAACCCTAAACCCTAAAACCAAAAAACCCCTAAATCCTAAACCCTATACCATATTCCTAAACCATAAACCCTAAAAGCATAAACCATAAAACCCTAAACTCTAAACCATAAACCCTACACCATAAACCTTAAACCTTAAACCCTATACCCTAAATCCTAACACTAAACCCTAAAACCTAAACCTAAACCTAATGTAACTAAATAAATTAAAAAAATAAACTTAATCCCTATAACCTAATAAACCTAAACCTAAACCTAAACCTAAACCAAAACCCTAAGAATGGCCAGAACCTTGATGGCATGAACATCACTGTCAACCAAGCTTAGTCTAGATCTAGTGGTGGAGGAAAAGGCAGAGACGGCAGTCATCACAGTGGTGGTGGGAGATCTGGAGGTGTTGGTGGATATGAAGGTGGTGGTTGGAGTAGTGGTGGTTATGGAAGCAGGAGGAGTAATAGAGGTTGCAGTCATGGTGGTGGCGGAGGGAGAGATCGAGGATATGATGGCGGATCCCACTACTCAAGAGGTCGAGTTTGTTTTGATGGGAACTGGAGAAACTAAAGAATGAGCGATCTGATCTACTACTTATGGAACTATGTATTTATAGTAGAGTCGATTATAGTTATCTGTGGTTTTTGATTTGCTCTATACATGCTCATTTTTGATATATGTTATAGCTTGTGTCTTAGAAAACTTCGTGTGTTACTTTGTTGATGAAATTGAAAAAAAGAAATGTTGAATCTGAAATTATTCTCTATTCAAAAAACCATAAACCATAAATTAAGACCTGAACCCTAGACCTAAAATCTAAACCATAAACCTTAAACCATAAATCCTAAGAACCCTAAACATTAAACCCTAAACCCTAAACCCTAATCCCTAAACCCTATAACCCTAAACCTTAAACCCTAAGCCCTAAACTTAAACCATAAACTCTAAACTCTAAACCCTAAACTGTAAACCCCAAACCCTAAACTCTAAAATCTAAACCCTAAACCCTAAACCATAAACTCTAAAAAGCTAAAAACCTAAATCTAAACTAAATAAAACCTAGAAAAACCCTAAAAAAATAAAATAAAATCATAAAATAAAATAAAAACCTAAACTAAAACCTAAACCTAAAGCTAAACCATAAATAAAATAAAATAAACTTAAATAAACCTAAACAACAATAATAAAAATAATAACAACAAGCCTTAATCCCACTAGGTGGGGTCGGCTACATGAATCCTTTGTCTCCATTATGTCATATTATGTGTCAAATTCTCATTTAAATCAAGTATACTAAGATCATTTTTTATACATCTTAACCAAGTATTTTTAGGACTACCTCTACCCTTCTTAACATAAGGCAAATCTAATACATCTACTCTCTTAATTGTCATGACGAACGCTTTATGTGGCCAAACCATCTAAGGCGACTCTCCTAATCTTATCTACCACCGGAGCTACTCCAACTTTTCTAATATACTCATTTTGCATTCTATCTCTATGAGTAAAGCCACTCATCCACTTAAGCATCCACATCTCTATAACACTTAACTTAGTCTTATGCTTCTCTTTTATTGGCCAACATTCTGCACCATAAGTCATTGAAGGTTACCACCATCTTATAAAATTTTCCCTTAAGTTTAAGTGGAACTTTTCTATCACATAAATGGCTAGATGCATTCCTCCACTTCAACCATCCAACTTGAATTATACTAATAACATCTCCATCTATTTCACCATCATTTTGAACAATAGAGCCTAAATATCTAAAACGATCACTCTTATTAATGACTTGTTCACCTAATGTCACAACACTACCACTATAACTTTTACAACTAAAATTACACTCCATATATTCTATTTTAGATCTACTTAAATGAAAATCTTTAGACTCTAAAGTTGACCTCCATAATTCTAGTTTTTGTTAGACTCCCTCTCTAGTCTTATCAACAAGAAGAATGTCATCAGCAAAAAGCATACACCATGGTACATCTTCTTGTAAATGCCTAGTAAGAACATCAAAACTAAAGTAAAAATTCTAAGGGCTTAAAGCAGATCCTTGATGTAATCCAACTGAAATAGGAAAATATTTTGTCAATCATCCTTGTGTTTGGACTCAAGTAACAGCTCTAGTATACATATCCTTAATGACTTGAATATAACCAATATTAACTGCTTTCTATTCTAGAACTCTCCAAAGAACATCTCTTGAAACTTTATCATAAACTTTCTCTAAAAAAATAAATATCATATGTAGATCCTCCTTACTTTCTCCATGCTTCTCCATCAATCCCTTTAACAAATATATAGCATCCATAGCAGATCTACCTGGCATGAAACCAAACTGAATGAAAGAAACTTCTGTATCACATCGTAGCCTATGCTCAATTACTCTGTCCCATAATTTTAATGTATGCCACATTAACTTAATTCCTCTGTAATTTGCACACTCTTGTACATCACCTTTATTCTTAAATATTGGAACCAACAAACTCTTTCTCCACTCATCTGGCATCTTTTTAGTCTTTAAAATGACATTAAAAAGATTTGTAAGCCAAGAAATTCCTTGATCTCCTAAACATTTCCACACTTCAATTGGAATATTATCCAGTCCTACGTCTTTTCCACATTTCATTTTCTTTAAAGCTTCACTAACTTCTGATTTACTAATTTGATGATAAAAATGAAATTCTCTATTTTGTTTAGAGTATTAAGGTTGCTAAAATCAATCATACTTTCAGATCCTTCATTAAAAAGTTTATCAAAATACCTCATCCACCTATTTTCAATATCCTTTGCTAAAAAAAGCATTTTATTATTTATATCTTTAATACACCTCACTTGAACTATGTCTTTACTTTTCTTATCTCTTTGGTTGGCTAACTTATACATACATCTTTCACCTTCTTTAATATCTAATCTATTATATAAATCACTAAAAGCTAATTTTTTTGCATCATATACTACATTCTTAGAATCTTTACTTGCCACAATATATCTTTCCCAATTCTCTGAGTTTTTACATCTAAACCAAGTTTTATAACAATACTTCTTACTTTTTATCTTTTCTTGCACACTCTGACTCCTCCACCAACTATTCTTATTAAAAGAAGCTTTTCATTTTGATTCTCCAAGCACATCTTTAGCAACTTGCTTAATTTCACTTGCTATTTTTTCCAACGTAATGTTAGCTTCCTCATGAACATCCCAAAATTCTAATCTCTTGTAGCTTGCTCTCAAAAATATTTTTATTTTTGTTCTTTAAGTGTTCCCATCTAATTCTAGGACAATAATTTGGTTTATTTTTTCTCTTACAACCTTTCAGCTTAAAATCTAAAACTAACAATCGATGTTGGATACTTAGATTTTCACTTGGAATGACCACACAATCTTTACAATCTAAACGATCTATTTTTCTTATCACAAAATAATCAATTTGTGTTTTACTATATCCATTTTTATAAGTAATAATATGTTCATCTCTTTTCTTAAATAAAGTGTTAGCAACTACAAAATCATAAGCTAAAGAAAAATCTAATATAGTCCTACCTTCTTCATTAGTCACTTTAAATCCATAACCACCATGAATACTTTTAAAATCTTCTATCACTCTACCAATATGTCCATTTAAATCTCCTCCAATAAATATTTTTTCTTCTTTTGTATTAATCCCTCTAATTCATTCCAAAATTTTTCTTTTGTGCTTACCTCCAAACCTACTTGAGGAGCATAGACACTTATAACATTGATAATCTTAGTATCAACAATAATCTTGTAAACTAAAAAATATAACCTAAAAAATAAATCAAAAATAAAATCCTTAAACCTAAACTTAAAAAAATAAAATGAAAATTTAAACCTAAACCTAAAAATAAAAAATAAAACCTAAACATTAAAAATAAAGTAAAAATAAAACTAAACTATAAAATAATCAAAAACCTAAACCTAAACCTAAAAACTAAACTAAAATAAAAAACATAAACTAAAAAAATAATCATAAATAAAAATAAAAAATAAAATAAACTAAAATAAATAAAAAATAAACTAACTAAACCTAAACCTACCGATTTACTTAATTTTAAAAAATATCCTAAACCCTAAACCCTAAATACTAAACCCTAAACCTTAAAACTAACCTTAAACCCTAAATCCTTAACGACAACCCTAAACCTACAACCGTAAATACTAAAATATAAACCTTAAAAAACCATATACCCTAAACCATAAACCTTAAACCCTAAACCCTAAACCCTCAAAACCCTAAACCCTAAAGCCAAAACACTAAACCCTAAACTCTAAACCCTAAAATCCTCAACCATAACCCTAAACCCTAAACCCTAGACCATGTCCCTAAACCCCAAACAATAAACCTAAACCTAAAGTAACTAAATAAATTTAAAAATACACTTAAACAATAAAACCTAATAAATCTAGCCCTAAGAATGGGTAGAACCTTGACACACCAACCGTGGTAAGTCTAGATAAGGCATGGAGGTGAAGACAAGGCTTATCATAGTGGTGGTAATTTGGAGGTGCGGTGGATATGAGGTGGTGGTGAGAGTGTGGTGGTTATGGAGGGGAGGGAGAGGTACGTGGGTGGTGAGGATAGATCGAGGATATGATGGTGGATCACACTACTAGAGACCGGTGGTTCTGGGGAATTAGAAATTGAAGAATGACTAATGATCTGCTTATGGAAGGTGTCTTACAAGAGAAATTCTAGTTATTTAGGGTTTCTGATTTGCTCTGTGCATGATCATTTTTTATTTATGTCATCACTTGTGTCTTAGAAAACTTGGTGCGTCCCTTGATTGATGAAATCGAAAAGAAGAAATGTTAACTTTAATTTGTTCTCTATAAGAAAAAAAAAGCAAAAACCCTAAACCTTGAACTAAAACTTGAAGCCTGTACCCAAAACCTAAACCCTAAACTCTAAACCCAAAACCCAAAACCCTAAACCCTTAACCCTAAAACCTTAAACTCTAAAATCTAAAACCTAAACCCTAAATCCTAAACCCTAAACCATAAACCCCAAACCCTAAACCCAAAACCTTATACCGTACACCCTAAACACTAAAAAGGTAAAAATCTAAACCTAAACTAAATAAACCCTAAAAATAAAATAATTAAAAAACTTAAACCAAAATATAATAAATCAATAAAATAAAACCTAAACGTAAACCTAAACCTAAACCTAAACCTAAAAAGAAAATAAAAAAAATAAAAACAAAACTAAAATAAAATAAATAAAAACCTAAACCAAATTAAAAAAAAACTAAATAAAATAAAAACTAAACCTAAAATCAAAATAAAATAAAAATAAAAATAAAAGAATATTAAATAAAAACCTAAATTTAAAAAATAAATCTAAAAAATAAATAAAAAATTAAAACTAAACCCTAAACTAAAAAAAACTTAAACCTAAAATAAAATAAAAATAATCTTAAACCTAAACTAAAATAGACTAAACCAAAAATAAATAAAACCTAAACATAATTGTAAAATAAACTAAACCTAACCCATAAATATAATAAAATAAACTAAAAATAAACCTAAATCTAAACTAAAAAATAAAACCTAAAAATAAACATAAAATAAAAACCTAAAATCTAAGATTAAAAAAATAAAATAAAAAACTAAACCTAAACCTAAAAATAAAAAATAAAACTTGAACATAAAAAATAAAATAAAAATAAAACTAAACTAAAAAGTAAACCTAAACCTAAAAATTAGACTAAAACAAAAAAAATGTAAACTAAAATAAATAAATCAAAAATAAATAAACCAAATTAAATAAAAATAAAAATAAACCTAAATAGAAATAAAAAATAAAATAAACTAAAATAAATAAAAAATAAACTAAATAAACTTAAACATATGAGTTTACTTAATTAAAAAATATTTATAAATATATATAAAAAATATATAAAAAAAACCCTAACCCTATACCCTAAACCCTAAAACTAACCCTAAACCTACAACCCTGAACCCTAAACGTTAAACTTTACAACCCTAAACCTTAAACCCTAAACCCTAAAACCTAAAACCTTAAACCCTAAACCCTAAACCCTAAAAGCTATAACCCTAAACTCTAAACACTAAACCTTAAACCCTAATCCATAAACCGTAAACCCTAAAAAACTAAAAACTTAAACCAAAACTAAAAAAAAAATAAAAATAAAAATAAATAAATAAAAATAAACATAAATTAAAAAAAATAATAAAATAAAAACCTAATCTAAAGTCTAAACATAAACCTAAACATAAAAATAAAGTAAAATAAAAAATTAAAACTAAAATAAAATAAAATAAATAAAACCCTAAACTAAACTAAAAATAAAATAAACCTAAAAATAAAAAATAAATAAAATAAAATCTAAACATAAAATAAAAATAAAATAAACCTAAAATAAAATAAAATAAAAACTAAATAAAATCCTAAACATAAAAATTAAGCCTAAAAATAAATAAAAAAAATAAAACCTAACCCTAAACTAAAAAAAACCTAAACCTAGAAATAAACAAAATAAAATAAACCTAAACCTAAACTAAAATAAAGTAAACTAAAATATAAAAAATGTAAATCTAAATCTGAAATAAACAAAACCTAAACCCTAAACTAAATAAATAAAATAAACTAAACAAAACCTAGTCCTAAACTAAAAAATAAAACCTCAAAAAAAAACCTAAAACTTAAACCTAAAAAAATAAAATAAAAACCTAAACTTAAACCTAAAAATAAATAATAAAACTGAAACCTAAAAAATAAAATAAAAATAAAAGTAAACTAAAAAAATAAGCATAAACCTAAACCTAAACTTAGAAAATAAACTAAAATAAAAAACCTAAACTAAAATAAATAAACCTAAAATAAATAAGCATAACTAGATAAAAATAAAAAATAAACCTAAATAAAAAAATAAAAAATCTAAAATATATAATGGCAGAATGGCTCTATTGTGATCTTGCTACCCACAGATTTTCTTTCTACTATGTTGTGATCTCGTTACCCACATCTATCTTTTGTGATGAGAGTTGGACTTGGTAGAAAGCACCCATACACTAGAAAGGAGTACCGAGTTGGATCTGGATACGATCTGGTGATCTGGAGATGGATGGAGGTGGTGGTGAGTACGTTATGAAAGCTACAAACCGTGGTGGTGGCGAGGGAGATCCGGATATGATGGTGGATCCTCGAGATCCGGAGTGGTTCTAATGAACCGGAGAAATAAGAATGGCTAACACGACTTAATGAACTGTCTTTATAGTATATATGGTTCTAGTTATCAAGGGTTTTTTATTTACTCTGTAGATGCTCATTTTTTATCTATGTCATTTCTTGTGTCTCAGAAAACTTTGTGTGGTACTTGGCTAATGGAATCAAAAAGAATAAATGTTGAATTTAAATTTGTTCTCACTTAAAAAAAAACCAAAAACCCTAAACTCTAAACTTAAACCTGAACCTTAGACCTAAAATTTAAATCCTATACCCTAAACCCTAAACACTAAACCCTAAAACTAACCTAAACCATAAATCCTAAACCTACAACCCAAAACCCACAGCCCTAAACCCTAAACCCTAAACCCTAAACCCTAAACTCAAAACCTTAAACCCTAAACCCCAAACCCTAAACCCTAAACCCTAAACCCTAAAAAGCAAAAAACCTACACCTAAACTAAATAAAACCTAAAAATAAAATAAATAAAAAAACTTAAACCAAAATATAGTAAAAAAATAAAATAAAATAAAAACCTAAACTAAACCAAAACCTAAACCTAAACTTAAACCTAAATTAAGAAAATAAAATAAAATAAAAATTAAGAACAAAACTAAAATAAAATAAATAAAAACCTAAACTAAACTAAAAATAAAAAACCTAAATAAAATAAAAATTAAACCAAAAATAATAATAAAATAAACCTAAAATAAAAACTAAATAAAAACCTAAACCTAAAAAATAAACCTACAAATAAAACTTAAAAATAAATAATAAATAAAACCTAAACCCTAAACTAAAAGGAAAAACCAAAACCTAAAATAAAAATAAAATAAACCTAAACCTAAACTAAAATAAACTAAAAAAAAAATTAAAATATAAACTTAAAACTAAACCTAAACCCTAAATAAAATAAAATAAACTAAAAATAAACCTAAACAAAACTAAAAATAAAAAATAAATAAACAAAGAAATAAACCTGAAATAAACCTAAAATAAAATCCTAAAACCTAAACATAAGAAAAATTAAATAAATACCTAAACCTAAACATAAAAATAAAAAATAATACTTAAACCTAAATTATATAAAATAAAAACTAAACTAAAAAATATCCTAAACTAAGAAAATAAACTAAAATAAATAGACCTAAAATAAATAAACTAAACTAAATAAAAATAAAAATAAACCTAAATAAAAAGCAAAAATAAAAAATAACAAAAATAAATAAAAATACACTAAATAAACTAAATAAACCTAATCCTAATTTTCAATAATTATTAAAATTAGAAAAATTAAAAATAAGTAACAAAATCACTAAATCCTAAAGCCTAAACCTTAAATCCTAAGCCATAAAACAAAAACCCTAAACACTAAACCTTAAAACCCCAAACCCTGAACCCTAAAACCTATAACCCTAAACCATAAACTTAAAACCCTAAACCATAAACCCTAAATCCTAATCCCTAAACCCTAAACCCTAAGCCCTAAAAACCTAAAAACCTAAACCTAAACTAAATAAAATGTAAAAACAAAATAAATAATAAAACTTAAACTTAAATAAAATAATAAAAAAATAAAATAAAAACCTCAACTAAAACCTAAACCTAAAAATAAAATAAAATAAAAAATAAAAGCTAAACTAAAATAAAATAAATAAGAATCTAAACTAAACTAAAAAATACAATAAAACTAAAAAAAATAAAAAAGGTAACTAAAATAAAAACTAAACGTAAAATAAAAATAAAATAAATCTAAAATAAAATAAAATAAAAAATAAATAAAATCTTAAACTAAAAAAATAAACTTAAAAATAATTCAAAAATAAAATCTAAACCCTAAACTTTAAAAAAAAACCAAAACCTAAAATAAACAAAATAAAATAAAGATAAACCTAAACTAAATTAAACGAAACTAAAATAAATAAAACATAAACCTAAACATAAAAAAAATAAAATTAAAACTAAACTAAAATAAAATAAATAAGAACATAAACTAAACTAAAAAATAGAATAAAGCTAAAAAATAAAAAACCTAAATAAATAAAAAATAAAGGTAAAAAAAAAAATCTAAAATAAAAACTAAATGAAAACTAAAACCAAAAAAATAAAAAATAAAATCTAAACCCTAAACTTAAAAAAAAAACTAAAACCTAAAATAAACAAAATAAAATAAATATAAACCTAAATTAAATAAACTAAACTTAAGTAAATAAAACCTAAATCTAAACCTAAAATAAACTAAACCTAAACCCTAAACTAAATAAAATAAAATCAAATCAAAGTTAACCAAAACCTAAATTAAAAAATAAAACCCAAAAATAGATCTAAAATAAAAACCTAAAACCTAGACCTAAAAAACTAAAATAGAAACCTAAACCTAAACCTAAAAATAAAAAATAAAATTAAACTTAAAAAAACATAAACCTAAACCAAAAACTAAACCTAAAAAATAAACTAAAATAAAAAACCTAAACTAAAATAAATAAATCTAAAATAAATTAACCAAACTAAATACAACAACAACAACACAACAAGCCTTAATCCCACTATTTACATGAATCCTTCCTCCATTGTGTTCTATGTGTCAAATTCTCATTTAATTCAAGTATGCTAAGATCATTTTATACATCTTAACCAAGTCTTTTAGGTCTACCTCTACCTTTAACATAAGGTAACTGCATCTACTCTCCTAATTGTCATCTGACTTATACTTTATAAACCATCTAACTCTTAATCTTATCTACCAAGCTACTAACTTTAACATACTCATTTTGCATTCTATCTCTAAGAGTAAACCACTCATCCAAGCATCTCATCTCTAAATAACTTAACTTAGTTTTATGCTTCTCTATTGGCCAACATCTATAAGTCATAATAACCACCATATAAATTTTCCTTAAGTTTAAGTGGAACTTTTCTATCACATAATAGGCGGATGCACTTCAACCATCCAACTTAAAACTAATAACATCTCCATCTATTTCGCCATCATTTTGAACAATAGAACCTAAATATAATCGCTCACTCTTATTAATGACTTGATCACCTAAAGTCACAACACTACCACTAAAACTTCTACAACTAAAATTACACTCCATATATTTAGTTTTAGATCTACTTAAATGAAAACCTTTAGACTAAAGTTGACCTCCATTATTCAAGTTTTTGGACTCCTCTCAGTCTTATCAATAAGAAGAATGTCATAAAAGCATACACAAGGTACATCTTCTTGTAAATGCCTCATAAGAACATCCATAACTAAAGTAAAAAGATAAGGGCTTAATGTTGATCCTTGATGTAATCCAACTAAATAGGAAAATATTTTGTCAATCCTCCTTGTGTTATGACACAAAACTCTAGTATACATATCCAATGACTTGAATATAACCAATATTAACTCCTTTTTGTTCTAGAACTCTCCAAAGAACATCTCTTGAGACTTTATCATAACTCTAAATCAATAAATATCATATGTAGATCCTTCTTACTTTCTCTATGCTTCCATCAAACCTCTTAACAAATGTATAGCATCCATAGTAGATTGCATGAAACCAAATTGATTGTGAAAACTATATCACATCGTAACCTATGCTCACTACTCTCCCCATAATTTTAATGTATGGCACATTAACTTAATTCCTCTATAATTTGCACACTCTTGTGCATCACCTTTATTCTTAAATATAGGAACCAACAAACTAAATAAAAAAATAAACCTAAATAAAAATAAAAAATAAAATAAACTAAAATAAAAAATAAATAAACTAAATAAACCAAAACCTACTTGTTTTAAAAAAAATAACCTTGAACCATAAATTCTAAACCCTAAACCCTAAATCCTAAACCCTAAACCCTAAACACTAAATTCTAAAACTAAACCTACAACCCAAAACCCAAAACCTATAACCCTAAACCATAAACCCTAAACCCTAAACCCTAAACCCTAAAACCTAAACCCTAAACCCTAAACCCTAAATCCTAAAACCTAAACCTAAACCCTAAACCCTAAACCCTAAACCATAAACCTTAAACACAAAACCCTAAATCCCAAATCTTAAATGCTAAACACTAAACCCTCAACTAACCCTAAACCGTAAACCTTAAACCCTAAAAAGCTAAAAACCTAAACCTAAACTAAATAAAACATAAAAATAAAATAAATAAATAAAAAGTAAAATAATAAAATAAAATAAAAGCTTAAACTAAAAGCATAAAGTAAACCTAAACTTAAACTTAAACCTAAAAAAGAAAATAAAATATAAATTATAAATAAACTGAAATAAAATAAATAAAAACCTTAAGTAAACTAAAAAATAATAAACCTAAACAAAATAAAAACTAAACCTAAACTAACAATAAAATAAACATAAAGTAAAATAAATGAAACACTAAATGAAAACTTAAACCTAAAAAATAAACCTAAAAATAAATAAATAAATAAATAAAACCTAAATCTTAAAGTAAAAACAAAAACATAAACCTAAAATAATAATAAAATAAACATAAACCTAAACTAAAATAAATAAACAAAAATAAATAAAACATAAACCTAATCCTAAAATAAACTAAACCAAAACTTAAACCTAAACCCTAAATAAAATAAAATAAACGAAAAATAAACCTAAACCAAAACTAAAAATAATACCTAAAAATAAACATAAAATAAAATCCTAAAATCTAAACCTAAGAAAAATAAAATAAAAACCTAAACCTAAACCTAAAAATAAAAAAATAAAACTTAAACCTCAAACCTAAAATAAAAAGCAAACTAAACTAAAAAATAATCTTAAATTTAAAGCTAAACCTAAAAACTAAACTAAAATAAATAAACCAAAAAAAATAAACTACATAAAAATAAAAATAAACCCAAATAAAAATAAAAAATAACTAAAATAAATTAAAAAATAAACTAAATAAACCTAAACCTACTAGTTTACCTAATTTAAAAAAAAATCAGAAAAATTAAAAAAAATTAAAACAAATAATAAAATTCCAAAATCTAAAACCCTAAACCCTAAACCTACAACCATAAACCTTAAACCCTAACCCGTAAAACCCTAAACCCTAAACTCTAAACCCTAAACCTTAAACCCTAAACACTAAAACCTACAACCCTAATTGTAAACCTTAAACGCCAAACCCTAAACCATAAACCCTAAAACCTAAAAACATAAAAACCTAAACCTAAACTAAATAAAACCTAAAAAATATAATAAATAGAAAAACTTAAACATAAATAAAATAATAAAATAAAATAAAACCTAAACCTCAACCTAAACCTAAAAATAAATTAAAATAAAATAAATAAGAACCTAAACTAAACTAAAAATAAATATATCTAAAAATAAAAACCTAATACTAAAATAAAATGTAAAATAAAAAATACCTAATAAATAAAATGTAAACCTAAAAAGTAAACTTAAAAATAAATAATAAATAAATCCTAAAACCTAAACAAAATAAAATAAACCAAAACCTAAACTAAAATAAACTAAACTAAAATAAATAAAACCTAAACCTAAACTAAAAAAAAAACTTAACATAAACCTTAAACTAAATAAAATAAAATAAACTAAAAATAAACATAAACATAAACTAAAAAATAAAAACTAAAATTAAACTTAAAACTTAAGCCTAAAAAATAAAGTAAAACTAAAACAAATTTTAAAAAAAATAAAACTAGACCTAAACCTAAAAACTAAACTAAAATAAAAAATCTAAACTAAAATAAATAAACCCAAAATAAATAAACCAAACTAAATGAAAATAAAAAAATAAACCTAAATAAAAATAAAAAATAAAAAAAACTAAAATAAAAAGAATTAAACTAAAAAAAACAAAACCTACAGGTTTAAAGAAAACCCTAAATCCTAAATCCTAAACCCTAAACCCTAAATCTTAACCCCTAAACCCTAAACAAAAAACCCTAAAATTAACTATAAACCCTAAACACTAAACCTTAAACCTATAACCCTAAACCCTAAACTAACCTTAAACCTTAAACCCTAAACCCTAACCCTCACCCTAACCTTAAACCCTAAACCCTAAACCCTAAACCCTAAACCCTAAACCCTAAACCCTAAACCTAAAACCTAAACCCTAAAATAACCCTAAACCCAAAGCTAACCCTAAACCTTAAAACCTAAAAACTAAACCCTAAACCTGAAAATCCCTAAATCCTAAAGTAAACACTAAATCATGAACCCTAAACCCTAAACCCTAAAAACTTAAACCCTAAACCCTAAACTCTAAACCCTAAAAACTTTAAAACCTAAACCTAAACTAAATAAAACCTAAAAATAAAAAATAAATAAATAAACCTAAACCTAAATATTATAAAATAAATAAAATAAAAACCTAAACTAAAACTTGACATAAACCTAAAATAAAATAAAATAAAAAATAGAAATAAACTAAAATAAAATAAATAAAAACCTAAACTTAACTAAAAAATAAAATAAACCTATGTATAAAAAACCTAAATAAAATAAAATAAAAACTAAATAAAAACCTAAACCTAAAATATAAACATAAAAATAAAAGAAAAATAAAACCAAAAATAAAAATAAAATGATACCTAAACCAAAACTAAAATAAACTAAACTAAAATTAAAAAGACCTAAACTTAAACTCATAATAAGTAAAATAAAATAAACTAAAAATTAACCAAAACCTATACTAAAACATAAAACCTAAAAATAAACCTAAAATAAAAACTTAAAACCTAAACCAAATAAAATAAAATAAAAACCTAAACATAAACCTAAAAATAAAAAATAAAACCTAAATCTAAAAAGAAAATAAAAATAAAACTCAACAAAAAAATAAACCTAAACATAAAAAATAAACTAAAAAAATCCTAAATTAAAATAAATAAACCTAAAAAAAATAAACTAAACTAAATAAAGATAAAAGATAAACCTAAAAAAATAAAAAATAATATAAACTCAGATAAACAAAAAATAAACTAAATTAACCTAAACCTACTGAATTACTTAATTTTTTTTTTAAAAAACCCTAAACCCTAAACCCTAAATCCAAAACCTAAACCCTAAAACTAACCCTAAACCCTAAACTCGAAACCTACAACCCTAAACCTACAACCCTAAACCCTGAAGCCCTAAACCCTAAAACTAAACCATAAACCCTAAACCCTAAACCCAAAACCATAAACCCTAAACCCTAAAACTCTAAACCCTAAACCCTAAACCCTAAAACCCTAAACCTTAAATCCACAAGCCTAAACCTTAAACCCTAAAACCTACAACCCTAAACCATAAACCCTGAACACTAAACCCTAAATACTAAATACTAAACTAACCCTAAACTATAAACTAAGCCAAACCTTAAGAATGGGCAGAACTTTGACGGCAGGAACATCACCAACCAAAGGCTCAGATCATGGGCTGGAGGAGGCGAAGGCGATAGTGGTGGTGGGGGATCTAGAGGTGCTAGTGGATATGGAGGTGGCGGTCAAAGTAGTAGTGGTTATGGAGGCAGGAGGAGCGACAAAGGTTACAACCATGGTGGTGGCAGAGGGAGAGATTGGGGATATGATGGTGGATCCTATTACCAGAGAGGTGGTGGTGGTTCTGATGGGAACTAGAGAAACTAAAGAATGACCGATCTAATCTTCTACCTATGGAACTGTGAATTGATAGTAGAGATAGTTCTAGTTATCTAAGGTTTTTGATTTTCTCTATGGGTGCTCATTTTTTATCTATGTCATTGCCTATGTCATAGAAAACTTGGGGTGCTACTTGGTTGATGAAATTAAAAAGAATATATGTTGAATATGAATTTATTCTCTATTAAAAAACCCTAAACCCTAAACTAAAACTTAAACCCTAAACTTTAAATCAAAACCCTTTACCCTAAACCCTAAACCCTAGAAACACTAAACCTTAAACCCTGAAATCTTAACCATAAACTTTAAACCCTAAAACCTACAACCCTAAACCCTAAGCCCAAACCATAAACCCAAAACTCTAAACTAACCCTAAACCTTAAACCCTAAACTAACATTAAAACCTAACCCTAAACCCTAAACTCTAAACTTTGAATAAAGATGTCATTAGGAGTTGATCTAAAGAATGACCTAATCCTAACATAGTTATGGTAGCTAAAGAACATGTCTTCAGGAGACTTTCCCTTGACTATTATAGATTTGAATACCCTAAACCCTAACCCTAAATCGTAATATAATATCATATATTATAAAATAATGTAGCATCATATCCTATAGCATGTAATGTTGTGTTTTGGATGTTATAAGATGGTTTGAAATATTTTAGTATATTATGGTATTGTGCCCTATAGTCAATATTAATATAAGTCATAAAAATATTATTTTCATAAATCAGATGATGAAATTTGTTAAATTTGAAGTGGGAATTAGGTTGTAATACTAGAGGTGTGTTACACCACTTGTAATCTAAAAAGTAAGTTTCTATGTTCAGAATAAATATTATATGTTGTAGCATAGTATAGCATCATATATTATAATATATTATTTTGGGGACTTTAAATTCTTTTAGTATTTTACAATCATGCAATCGAGCCTACACTAGCATTATTTATAAAAATGTTGATTTATACTTTATATATTGTGGAATTTGGACAAATTCATAATAGGTAGAGCATGGCATCATAATATTTTGTTTCGATTTAAAATATGTAAGTGATATGACTAAAATATATAATTTTTTATTATTTAGACTAATTTTATGATTTTTTATCTTAAGCAATCCATTTTGATGTGATATGCAATATAATAAATTATAATACGTTATAGTGTATTATAATATAGGATGCCATAACATTATGTAGCATCATGCATTATAGCATACTATTGTGTATTACTACTTATTATTTAGCATATTTTAGTTTGCTATAGTATGATGTAGTATAGTTTGTACTAGTATAATTCATAAAGATATTGATTTATAGGCTGAGATGAAGGGACTTGGCCAAATTTTAGGTAAGCTTTAGGGAACATCATTGGGGGTGTGCTACGATGTGTCATTTAATCAAAAGAATGAAATTTTGCATCCAAAATAAATGTTCATTTTTTAACCAAATTTGATAAATATTTTGCATAAAGTGGTTTATTTTAAGGTGTAATGTAAGATAATATATTATTTCAAATAATATTAAAATATAATGTATAGAACAATATAACTTTACATATATATGAATGTGGTGGTGTGCTACTAAATTTTATTGTACATTTTAGTATGTTTTACTTTTGTTATAATATGTTGGGTCAAAACTCACAAAAATGCTAATTTGAAGGTTGAGATGGAAGAATTTGGCCAAATTCACATAATACACCAAGAAGAAACACCAAAATTAAGCTATTTTGTAGCATTTCTAATAGAAAAATAACAATTTTTCATCCAAAATGAACATTATTCATATTTTGAGAAAGTTTTGTTATTTGTTCCTTTTAAGTGATTCTAATGAGGTGTAAAGTTAGACTATATATTATATTATAGCAAATTCTAATATAAAATCATATATTGTAATATAATATAGTGTGTTAATTCACACTATAATATGTTTAGCATGATATTGATTATTTAGTTTGAGCTCACACCATCAAAAATCATAAAATGTTAATTACAATGTTAAGATGATGTAATTTGAATGAATACATTATTAGGCTTTTGGTTGAAGTATTAAAAGTGTGCATAAGAGAAGAAATAAGATTTGAAGAGAATACCATGTCAAGGACATGGAGGGAGATCCGCTAGGGGATCACACATGCATTAGACATTACATGTAAGGGGTCTACATGAAGGGAATAAGAAGAAAATCTGATAAGGTGAATTTAGTTTGATTATATGATTTTGCAAAGAAGATCTGTTGGGGATAAGAATCTATAATCCACCAAGGATTAAGATTGAATCAACTTTAATTTGTTTTATTTTAATTGATGTGGAGGCATATCTAGATATGGGCTGGCCCATATGGATAGTATGAAGCTTCCACTAGGGAAGCATGTTCAGGCCATTCGTTGGGGATTGGGATTTGAGTTTGATTTCATAGATTTATTTAGGGATGTATCCACTGAGGATAAGATTTTGGTTGGATTTCTTTGATTTAGATTCTACTAGGGGAGATGGTTTATTTTGGCTCCACTAGGGAGGTTGGTTTTGAATTACAGTTATTTGCATGAGTTATTTATATATGTTTTGGGGCTCCACTAGGGAGAAGGGTGTTATTTAACTCTACTGGGGAAAATCATATTATGTTTAATTTAATCTAAGTTAATGTATGGATTTTATCGATGTGTGATGGACACACTTAGTAGGGGATATATCAGCCATGACCTACCTCAGGTTTACAAATCCAAAAAGATAGTCTACCAATTGCGGGGTAGAGCTAGCCAACCTAAGGGGTTTCCTTTTGGTGTGCAATGGCTATGCTAAAAAAAGGGCGTAGCAAACTTACATCTTCCAAAGTGTAGAAAAATCACTAGGGTGACCTATTAGATGCACATTAAATCAAACCTGACTTAGGGTGACTACTAAGTGAATGCCACTCGGGACTTATGTCAACTCAAAAGTAGTCAGGATTAATTTTATCTCAATTTCATGTGATTTGAAATAGTTTGTTTGGTTTAGTTCATTTTTGAATTGAGGGCATATCTGCTAGGGATGTGAGCTTGATCAAATTTGATGGATTTAATTTATGGACCATGTCATTGTTCGATGGACGCACTAAGAAAGGGCTATTTCAGACTTTTCCTATCTTAGATTTACAAATCAAAAGGGTTAGTCTACTGCCCATGGGGTAGAGCAAGCCAACCTAAGGGGTTGCCTTTCAGTGCGTAACAACTGTGATAAGAAGAAGGCATAGAAGACTTTCATCTGCTAAAGCAGGGAACAATTTGTAGGGTGACCTATTGGTAGCACAACAAATTGAACCCGACTTAGAGGTGACTACTGAGTGAATGCCACTGGAGACTTATATCAACTCAAGAGTAGTAAGGTGAATGCCAAGGAAGAATCTGCATATCCATATAACAGATTCTCCAATGACAGGGGTGGTTACTAGGAAAGGGGAACTGGCCAATCTGTTAGTAATCTAGGTAGTGTCTAAATAGGATGTCATCCAAATATAGTGCCGATAGGGGAGGTGTTGCTTGGAGTGTTATGCTAATTCTTATAAATGAAAGCCTACAGGTGTACGATGGCTACCTCAAGGAAAAAGCATAACAGACTTACACCAACCATGAGTGGTGTATCCAAAGGTGCAAAAATCAGCCAACCTAAGTTGTATCTATCAATATTAGTGGTGTATCCATTAGCATAGTGAGAACCAACCAACCTAAGGTGCCCATCAGAGTGTGACGAACAATCTGAAAAGAAAACATGTAGGCTTACAATTTCCCAAGAAAAATTGATCATTGAAATAGTCTATCATTATCATAATCGATGTTATCTAATATAAAGCCACTACTAAGTGGGGAGCCCCGAGGAATGACTGGACCTAAACTTGAAGTAGTCAAGAGGGAAGAAGCCACTAGGGGACTTATCCTAAATGTCAAATATACTCGACCCAGACAGTGCATGAAGTCTAATCCAAGAATAAAGTGTAGCAGACTCACATCCTCTTAAATGAACCCAACATGAGGTAGCTTACCGACCACGCAGTACGGCCTACCACATAAAGAAGGCGCTCGTCAGTGTGTAGTGGCCAAGTAAGGAAGGTAAGCATAGTAGACTTACATCCTCCAAAGTAAGAAGACCAGGGTGACACACTAAGGGATAGACGTCACCAACCAGCAACCATCTAAAGTGACAGGGGGTATCTCAACCAGAGTAGCCGAGATAAAAGATATGTATTTATTTTATATGTTTGTGTGTAGTTTGTGTTTGTCTTATGCCGATGAAGGATGAGACATCATTTGGGGTCTTTAGACCTACCATAAACACATCATGGCAGATTCACAAACAAGAATACTTTCAACATGGAAAGATTGATTTGAAATGTAATTTCCATTGATGCTAATTATTTTCAAACATAATTTATAAAATTTCTTTAAGTTGGGCCTATTGATTGGAAGTATTGTATGCTCTCCCTTATGATTAATAAGCTCATAAGATCCTCCTTGGTAGGTCTTCTCTATGGCAAAAGGGCCTTCCCAAGTGAGTTCAAATGTGCCTCCCATCTTATGATAGTTAACAACTGATATCCTCATAACTAAAATAAGTACTCCTACTTGAAAAGCTCTAGCACGGACCAACTTATTGTGACCTTGAATCATTTTAGCTTTGCACAACTTGATATTTTAGCATGACCGCTAGCATCTCTCCTCCAAACCTTCGAGCTCTTCTAACCACAGCTTGGTGTTCTGCTCTATTATAATCTTGCTACCCACAGCCATCCTTAGTGATGGGAGTTGGATTTATAATGGTAGAACAGCTTCAGAATGAGTAGACTACATTGGAGTTCTATATGTGGTGTTGTAAGCCCACAAGGCTTCAACTAACTTCTCATGCCACTATCGCTTTTTATTGTCGAGTGTCTTCTTTAGTATTTTGAGGAGAGTTTTTTTGATGGCTTCTGCTATGCTATTTTCCCTCACATAGTTGATGGTAGAATATCTCCACTCTATGTTGTGATTCCAAGAAAAGTTGTTGATCTCATTGCTCTTGAATGAGTACCATTATTAGATATAATTTGAAGAGGCACTCCGAACCTATATACGATATGATTCCTAAAAACCTAGAGCACATGCTTAGATGTGACCTCTCTATGCTGAATCGCCTTCACCTATTTGGAAAAGTAGTCAGAAGTAGCTAAGATGAACCGATGACCCTTAGAAGAAGGAGAATCAATCGGGCCCACTATGTTAGTACCTCAACACTCGAATGACCATGAGGCTTATGCAGGATGTAGAATGTTAGGTCGTTAGTGTAGGACCACATCGTGTATTTGATATTGGTGGCATCACCTAGCCGTATCCATGTAATCTTTGATCATCAATGAACAGTGGTATGCAAATCTCTTGATCTTGGCTTTCATCTGTGGACTAGCTTGGTTAGCTCAATATAATCCTGAGTGTACCTTGGTCAAGATCTTAACAGGCTTCGTGCTTGTCTAAATAACTTAACCACATATGATCAAAAGACCACCGGTATAAGACACCATCCACAAGAGTGTAAGAAAGTGCTCTCTATTTCATCTGATAGGCTTGGGACTTCTCTTTAGGTAGTTTTCCTTTATTTAATTAATATATGAATGGTTGCCTCCAATCTAACTCCTCATCCTTCTTTGGAATGGAAATCTCCCCTTCAAGATAGTACTTTTTGATGAGTTTAATATCAATAAGGATAAGACTTGTCTATATTGGACCTTTATTGATATCGACTCATCCTTTGAACATGCCAACTCTTTGCCAAGCTTGGCTAAAGCATACGCTATGACGTTCTCTCCTCAAGGAATCATATAAATTGAAACCTCTGAAATTTGGGGCAATAACTCTATGGTGTACTTATGGTAGTGATGGAGCTTGGCTTCATAACTTTATAGGACCCAATGATTTGGTTGATAACTAGCTGAGAATCCCCAAAGATGTTGATGTTCTGGATGCTTAGAGTACTGGCTAACTCCAGTCCAGTAATTAGAGCCTCATATTCAGCTTCGTTGTTGGTTCAAAGATTGGACATATGATGTTAGAATCTCATCACATCACGGTATGGAGTTTAGAAAACTATTCCTACCCCTTCCTTTCATTGAATAATAGATAGTGGTTCTTCTCCTCTTTGAGAGGAAGCTGCACCATCAAAGTACATCTCCTAGCATTGAATGCTAGTATCCCCTAAGTTCATGATTTGTTCATCAGGGAGATCATCACTAAGAAGAGAGTCAGTAGGAAGTGGGTGTGCTGCTAAGAAATCTGCTAGCGCTTGTCCTTTCACCTCATGGAGGGTATGAAGGTAATGTCAAACTGAGAGGACCATGCACCATCATTTCAACCGTCTAGATAGCGTGGACCATGTCATGAGATACTGTAGTGGATTGATCCTAGAGATTAACTTCACCTTATGAGGAAGAATGTAGTGGTGTAGCTTTTAGAATGCAAAGATTAAAGCTAGGAAATGCTTCTTAATGGGTGGATAATTAGCCTCAGTAGGGATTAGATGATGGCTAAGGTAGTAGAGTGCATTTTCCTTCCCTTCATCATTGGCTTGGGCTAATAAAGCACAAAGGGAGTCATCTAACACAATAGTGTAAAGTATGAGCGGCTTGACCGGAATAGGGGCTGCTAGAACCAAAAGTATAATCAGGTAATGCTTGATGTCTTCAAAGACATGCTCATACTTGTTATCCTACTTAAACTTGATATCCTTTTTGACAAGTGTTGAGTATGACTAATATCTTCCCGATAGGTTGGATATAAAGCTTGTTAGGTATGCAAACTGCCCTTAGAATGATCAAAATTGAGTCAAACTTTTAAGGGGTGGCATTTTTATTATTGCCTTGATCTTCTATAGATCAATTTTGATTCTTTGGTGTCAGACAAAAAACCCAAGGAATTTCCCTGAAGCTATTCTGAATGCACACTTCAGGGGGTTCATTTTGAGGTTAAATTATTTTAACTATTTGAAAACTACTCTCAAGTAAAAGAGATAGTCTTCCTTTTCTCTACTTTTGAGCACGAGATCATCAACATAGCACTCAACTTGATGATGAATGAGTTCATCAAAGATTTGAGTTATTGCCTACTGGTATGTGCACTAGCATTTCTAGGGCTAGAAGGCATGAATTTATAGAAATAGATTTCGATCGGGGTTCTAAAAGTAGTGTTTCTTTCATTTTTAGGGACCATCTTTATTTGGTTATATCCATATGAGCCATCCATTAAAGAGAATACTGCAAGGGATGAGGCAATGTCCACCAGCAGCTCCAGGATTGGTAGTGTAACATCATCTTTTGGGCATGCCTTATTTAAATACATACAATCGATGCATATGTAAATTTGGCAATTCTTTTTCTTAACTAGGATGATGCTGGCTAACCAGGTAGGGTATTTTTCTTCTTGGATGAAGCTAGCATTTATCAATTTTTTGACTTCAAAAATAACATGTTGTTCAATATTTAATCTAGGAGCTTGCTTGATAAGGTTAGCAGTAAGCTCTATTGCTAATTTATGGACCACTACATTAGGAGCCAATATAGGCATCTCTTTAGAACTCTATGCAAAGCAGTCCTTAAACTCAGAAAATAGCCTAACTAAGTCATTAGTTTCAATTTCATTCAACAAAAAACTAATGTATGTAGGGCGTGGATCTTCTTTAGTTCCTAAGTTAATTTCTTTGAGCTCTTTGATGGTTGACTTGATCTATTCTTTGAACTCAAGCATTGCATCTTTAACTTCAAAATCATCTAGATCATCTGAAGTTTCTAAGAATAGCTCCTCATATGATCTAATCTGATTTCAAAAGAACCTATCAGATTCCAAATCATTGGTGATGACTAAGTAGTAATCGTCATCATCGACTTGATCCACTGTTCTGAATCCTAGTCCTGGTCTTGATTGAGAGCTTTTGCTTTTGTTCTTCCATATTCTTTCGAAGTAGTCTGACCTGTGTTTTGACTAATTATGTGGGATTAACCCTTTCTTTGCTAAATTATGAACACAAAGCAAGTACCAATCAAAAAGTAATTCTATTAAATCTTCATATGAATCATCCTCAAGTTTTACATCAACTTCATGACTTGAGGATTATGCTCCCAAAAAGAACCTATGAGTCTTCATCGCTATCTAGCTCAAGTGTCACCTCTAAGAAAATCTACTACTCAGAAGAGCTAGCTAGTGTGGAAACCATATAAGACTCATCCTATGAACTAGATTCTAAGTCTATATGGATGCAGGTGTACTCCTTGAAGTTGGGACATATCTTCTATGGACAATAATGAGATTTTCCACCCTGGACCGCCTCAACTGCCTCTTCCTCTGGTGGAGGTCGTCGTCTACCCATATGTGAATAGAGTGACAAACTATGGGTGGAATCTAATGTCATGCTTCACTTCCTCCTCCAAGTCTATTTTCACTCCCTTTTATTTTCTTTTCCTTTTTCTTTTTCTCTTTCTTTTTCTTTTTCTTTTTTTTAATTTTTAAACTTTGGCCAAATTTGTGAGAATAGGCTTGTTGATTTTGAGGGAGATCTCCTTTGACATAGTAAAAGCTCCCACCTCTCACAAACTTCATACACTGATGTAGAGAGGATGGAAATATGTTATTCTCATGTATCCATGGTCTCTCAAGCAAAGCTTTGAAAGATGTATCTGAGTCTATATTTGTGAAACTTGGCTTTAGTCTTCCAATCATGTATCTCCAAGGGAAACACTATGGAGCCTAAGGCCTATTAACCTCACTTTTGGAGTGCAAATTTAATCTTCCCATCTTAAACTTAAGAGTCTTCTAGACACAAAGAGTTTCCTAATCATAAGACACTTCTGACAATGAGGTAAACACTTAACCCAAGCCTAAAGACTTAGAAGGGTTAACTATAGGGTTAGGTTATGCCTTAGGGATTAGGATAATCCACCTACCCTACAACCCTACAACCTAAATCCAATCCCTGTTCACCTTCTCAAACCAAACCTCAAGTTCAATTCAAATATTAAATTCAAATCCAAATCTAAAGCCAATTTCTAAAACCAAATGTTTGAAGCCCATGATCAAATCCAAACTTGAAACCTTTCCTAAGTCATATGACCTATCCCATGGACTTAGCCAAATCTTAATCCAAATCAATCCAAAATCAATTCATTTTCTCATAATCAATTTATATCTTCAATCATCTTTCTAAGAAAAATCAAATCTACATTCAAATGATCAAAACCAAATCAAACTAAATCAAATTAAATCAAAACCCTTCCTAAGCCATATGACTTATCCCATGGACTTAGCCAAATATTAATCCAAATCAAGTCAAACTCAATTGATTTTCTCACAAATCAATCATACTTTCAATAATTTTCACAAATCTAAATGAAATATACATTTAAATCATCAAAAATAAATCAAACCAAATCAAAATCCAAACATAAGCCACATGACCCAACTCCATGGACTTAGCAAAATTCCTTCATTCCAAAACCCAAATTCAATTGATTTTCTCATGAATCATTCTTACCTTTCAATCATATTCACAAATATAAATGAAATATACAATTATGCCAAACCAAAATCAACCCAAGTCAAACCCAACTTAACCCTTTTGATTTGAAATGTTCAAATGAACCAAAACCCATTTGAACCAAAGCTAATTGCTATTGAATTTGTATATCAATCCCAAATCCATAAATAAACTCAACTAAATCAAACTCAACCCAAAATCAATTAAACCCAATTGGTCCAATTGACCCAAGTGGCCAACCTATTTGATCCAAGTTCTAATCCTACTCAAATTGGATTGAACGAAGTCCATCAAAACCTCCCATCATGATTGTTGATCACCCTAGGTTGATCAATTATCATAAATTAGGTCAAACCAAGTCAAATTAGTCATTTGACCAAGCCAACCACTTAACCCATATGAACACAAACTAGCCAAGTTGCAACCTAAGCCAAATCCTTTTAAACCAATGATTCATACTAAATAAAAATCAATACTTAAATATGACTCAACCTTCAATTGAATGAAACCAAACCAAATTTCCCCTCTTGACCTAAGTTGACCCAAATTGACCTAAAAGACTAAATTGGGTTAAATCAAAATATAAACCAAATTGATTGCAACTAATATCTCAAGTTCATTCCAAATTGATTGTTAAACTTGAACAAATCCATGATTGGACCTAATTGAACCCAATTGACCTACTTAGCTCAAACGGACCTAAAGGTTCAAGTTAGCCTAAATAAAACCAAATCCTAAATAATTGAAACCAAAGCCTACAATCAACTTCAATTGGTCAAATAAACCCTAAACCCTAAGCTAACCCTAAACCCTAAACCCTAAATCCTAAAAAGCCTAAACCCTAAAGCCTAAACATTAAATCCTAAACCCTAAACCCTAATGCAAAACCCTAACTCCTAAAACCATACACCCTAAAACTCTAAAGCCTAAACCCTAAACCTTACACCCTAAACCATAAAAACCTAAACTAAATAAAACCTAAAAATAAAATAATGAATTAAAAACCTAAACATAAATAAAATAAAATAATAAAATAATATAGAAACCTAAACCTAAAAATAAAATAAAATAAACTAATAAAAATAAACTAAAATAAAATAAATAAAAATCTATACTAAACTAAATAGTAAAATAAAAACTAAACATAAAATAAAAATAAAATAAACCTAAAATAAAATAAAAGAAAAGCTAAATAAAAACCTAAACCTAAAAAATAAATTTTAAAATAAAACTTAAAATATATATACAAAATAAAACCTAAACCCTAAATAAATAAATAAAAACTAAACTTAAAATAAAAATAAAATAAACAAAAATAAAATAAACCTAAACCCACTACTCGAGATAGGAGGAGCGACGGAGGGTACATTCGTGGTGGTGGCAGAGGGAAAGATTGGGGATATGATGGTAGATCCCACTACTCGAGATGTCGGGGTGGTTCTGATGGGAACTGGAGAAACTGAAGAACAACCGATCTGATATATTGGTTATGGAACTATGTCTTTATAATAGAGATGGTTCTAATTATCTAGGGTTTTTGATTTGCTCTATGCGTGCTCATTTTTTGTTTATGTCATCATTTGGGTTATAGAAAACTTAAATGATGAAAATGATGAAATGTTGAATCTGAATTTGTTCTATGTTTAAAAATAAATAAAAACCATAAACCCTGAACTAAAATTTGAACCCTAAACCTAAAGCCTAAACCCTAAACCCTAAAAATAAAAATAAAAAATATTTAAAAGAAACACTAACCATTAAACCTAAATCCTAAAATCCTAAACCCTAAACCCTAAATCCTAAATCCTAAAACTTACAACCCTAAACCCTAAACCTTGAACCCTAAATCCTAAAAACTAAACCCTAAACCCTAATCCTTAAACCCTAAAAACCTAAAAACCTAATCCTAAATGAAATTAAACCTAAAGATAAAATAAATTAAAAAACATAAACCTAAATAAAATAAATTAATAAAATAAAATAAAAACCTAAACCTAAACCTAAACCTCAACCTAAAACTAAACTAAATAATAAAATAAAATAAAAAATAAAAACTAAACTACCATAAAATAAATAAAAACTAAAACTAAACTAAAAATTAAAATAAACCTAAAGATAAAAAACCTAAATAAAATAAAAAAACTAAACTAAAAATAAAAATATTATAAACCTAAAATAAAATAAAATAAAAAACTAAATAAAAACCTAAACATAAAATAGAAACATAAAAATAAAACATAAAAACAAATAAAAATTAAAACTTAAACATTAAACTAAAAAAAACCTAAACTTGAAATAAATAAAATAAAATAAACCTAAACCAAGACTAAAATAAAGACTAAAATAATTAAAACCTAAACCTAAACATAAAATAAAGTAAACCTAAAACCTAAACAAATAAAATAAAATAAAATAAAAATTAACATGAACCTAAACTAAAAATAAAACCAAAAAACTAAACCTAAAAAAATATAATAAAAACCTAAACCTAAACATAAAAATAAAAAATAAAACTAAAACCTAAAAAATAAATTAAAAAAAAAGTAGACTAAAAAGTAATCGTAAACTTAAACCTAAACCTAAAAAATATACTACAACTGAAAACCTTAACTAAAATTAATAAACCTAAAATAAAGAAAATAAACTAAATCAAAATAAAAAATAAACCTAAATAAAAATAAAAATTAAAATAAAATAAACTAAAATAAATAAAAAATAAAATAAATAAATTAAAAAAAAACCAAAACGTACCACTTTATCTAATTTTTTTATTTTTAAAAAAAGAACCCTAAACCCAAAACCGTAAATCCTAAACCTTAAACTCTATACCAAAAACCTTAAAACTAAGGCTAAACCCTGAATCCTAAACTTACAACCCTAAACCCTAAACCCTAAACCCTAAGAAGCCCTAAACCCTAAACCCTAAACTAACCCTAAACCCAAAACCCAAAACCCTAAACCCTAAACCCTAAATGCTAAACCCTAACCTTAACCCTAAACCTTAAACCCTAAAACCTAAACTTAAAACTTAAACCTTAAACTATAACCAAACTAAACCATAAACCTTCCTAAATATTCTAAATCCTAAAGCATAAGTCTGTTATCCTTAAACCCTAAACTAAACCATAATCCTAAAATAAACCTAAAGATACACTAAACCCTAAACCCTAAACCCTAAACCCTAAACCCTAAACCAAAAAACTAAAACTAAAAGTAAATAAAACCTAAAATAAAAAAAATAAAAAAATCTAAACCTAAATAAAATAAAATAAAATAAAACCTAAACTAAAACCTAAATAAACCTAAAATAAAAAAAAAATAAAGTAAAATAAATAAAACCTAAACTAAACTAAAAAATAAACCTAATAAAAAATAAAAACTAAATAAAAAAAAAAAAAAAATATAAAAAAAAAAAAATAAAAATAAAGTAAACCTAAAATAAAATAAAATAAAAACTAAATAAAAACCTAAACCTAAAAAATAAAGTAAAAAATAAATAAATAATAAAACCCAAATGTGGAGAATAATAAATTCTATAAGTTATTAGATGATGATTCTATTTCTTTAAATTCTATTCTTACATTATGCCAGCTTTGGTCAATGAAATGAAGCTTTCAATGAGGATTTAAATGATGTCGAGCATGCTGAAAACATTTTTGATCTAGATTTTACTTCTTGTGCTTTAAATTGTTCCAAATCATCACCCTCTCTCATTTCTAATCTTGATATTCATGTCATTCCTTCTTTTCAACTAAATATGGATTTGAAAGAAGGTGAACTTCACTCCAATCACTTGGATATTTCTCTTAAATCTATGACAATGTTACTAAATCTTACTGGGATGAAGACTCTAGGGGAAAAGAAAATGGCTTTTAAACTTATCATGCTAAAAAGAAAAAAATGTTAAAACTTTCCCTCCAAAATTGTCCAGAAACACTAGATCTGTTGTGGCCTCTCACTCCTCTCTTAATAACCTTTGCTTAACCCACCTATTTATTTTTTTTATGTTAAATTTTCTTGTTCAGAATGTTAGAGGGATCTATACCCTCTCTATTCATAATCATATTAGAAATCTTTGTTGAAATTATAATATTTCTCTTCATATTATTCTAGAGCCTCTAATTCATGCTAATAAAATTAACCATGCTCCTAGAATGATCGATTTCAATAAAATTTTCTCTAATGTTAGTAATAAGATTTGGTGTTTTTGGAATAATTTTGTTGAGGTCTCTATTATTGATGACGTTCATAAAGTTGTTAATGCTCAAATCTCTTAGGGTGATTATTGTGTTTTGGGCTCTTTTGTATATGCATGTTTTAGATAGAAATCTTCTTTAGGATAAATTTTGTTAATTTCTATCAACAAACCTTGGTTTGTTGGTGGTGATTTCAACACCATTTTATTCTCTTCTAAATGAAGTGTTGGTTGCTCTCTTAATATTTATTCCATGGAAGATTTCTACAGTATGATCCTTGATTATAATTTAATTGATATTGGCTTTAAGGGCTCTAATTATACTTGGAAAAACTCTAGACTTTGGCAAAGGTTTAACCAAATTCTTTTTAATAGTCATTGGATTACTCAATGGCCTATTACTTTTGTTGACCATTTAAGCTAACATTGTCAAATCATGCTTCTCTTCTAGTTTCTACTAAAGATAATTCTAAAAGACTAAAAAACCTCTCTCCTTTTAGATTTCAAAACATGTGGATTCAACATATTGATTTTTTTAATGTTGTGGATAAAAATTGGAATGCTCCTTTACATCTTGATAATTCGATTATGTGGATGAATAGACTTTGGTTTAAACTTAAAAGACTTAAACAAAATTTGGGTTGGTAGAATAAGCATTATTTTAAAACCTTTTAGCTAATATTAAACTTATGGGAAAATTAGTTTGTGATCTTGAAGTCTCTATTATGTCTGGTCCTTCTAAGATTATAGACTTGACTGAGGTTAAAGATAAACTTGTTAACTTCCAAAATATGGAAGAGACTTATTGGTGCCAAAAAGCTGCTAATAAACATATTATAGATGGTGACAGGAATACTAAGTATTTCCATGCTTTGGTTAAGAAAAAGATTGCTTTAAATAATACTCAAAAAATTAAAAATGATATTTGAGTTTGGATTATGGAGAATAATGATATTAAGAAATCATTTATTAATTACTTTAGAAATATGCTTAATTAGAATTACTCTTAAGAAGCTATTTCTTAATTGCACTTGATTCCTTCTATTATTACTAATGATGATAATGATTCGCTTACCATTGTGCTTAATGAAGATGAAATTTTCAAATTTCTAAATAGCATGAACATAGATTATGTTGCTGGTCTGGAGGGTTTCACTACTCAATTTTTCAAAAATTTTGATTTATATTTAAAAATGATTTGACTAAGTTTGTGATTGATTTTTTTAATGGTAATTCTTTTCCTAGATATTTTTCTAGTACATCTATTATTCTTAAATCTAAAAAAGATAATCCAGAGTATTGGAGTGATTTTAGACCTATTAGTCTTTGCACCTTCTTCAATAAGATGATTTCCAATATTCTTGCCAACAGACTTAGTCCTTTACATAATAGAATTTTCCTTCTCAACCAAATTAGTTTTGTTAGAGGTAGATCCAATTCTAATAATATTTTACTTACACAAGAATTAATTCATGATCTTCATGCCAAGACTAGAGGTGGCAACATTCTTTTCAAATTAGATATTACCAAAGCCTTTGATAACATCTCTTAGGATTTCCTTTTCCATATTCTGAATTTATTTGGGTTTTCTGCTAAATTTATTTTTTCTATTAAAAATTGTATTAATAATTCCTGGTTTTTGATTTTGCTTAATGGGGAAGCCTTGGGTTTCTTTCCCTCTTCCCATGGCTTATGATAAGGGGATCCTTTATCTCTTGATTTATTTATTATTTTTATTGAGTACTAATCTAGGTGCATCAATGATAACTAATGAAAATGTCTTCCCTTGACTATTAGAGATTTGAATGCCCTAAACCCTAACCCTAAATAATATTATAATACCATATATTATAGTATAAAGTAGCATCATATATTCGAGCATGTAGCGATGTGTTTTTGGATGTTATAAGATGTTTTGAAATATTTTAGTATATTATGGTATTATGCCTTATAGTCTTTATTAATATAAATCATAAAAATATTTATTTAATAAATCAGATGATGAAATTTGTTAAATTTGAAGTGGGAATTAGGTTGTGTACCAAAGGTGTTCTACGCCACTTATAGTCTAAAAAGTAAGATTTTATCTTCAAAATAAATATTATATGCTCTAGCATAGTATAACATCATATATCATAATATACTGTTCTGCACATTTTAAATTCTTTTAGCATTATACAATCATGCAGTCGAGCCTACACTAGCATTATTTATAAAAATGTTGATTTAGATTTTAAAATGGTGGAATTTGGCCAAATTCATAATAAGTAGAGCATGGCATCATTATATATTATTTAAATTATAAATATGTAAGTGATACGACTAAAATATATAGTTTTTTTTATTATTTAGGCTAATTTTATAACTTTTTGTCTTAAGCAATCCCTTGTGATATGATATGCAATATATAATATAATATAATATGTTATAGTGTATTATAATATGTCATAACATAGTGTAGCATCATAAAGCATGCCACTATGTATTACTACTTGTTGTTTAGCATATTTTTGTTTGTTATAGTATGATGTAGTAGAGTTTGTACTGGTATAATTTATAAAAATACTGATTCACACACTTAGCTGATGGGATTTGCCCAAATTTAAGGTAAGCTTTAGGGAACATCATTGGGGGTGTGCTATGGTGTGTCATTTAATCAAAAGAATGTTCAATTTTCAACCAAATTGTTTAATTTTTTTTCTTAAAGTGATTCATTTTAAGGTGTAATGTAAGATAATATATTATATGAAAGCATATTAAAATATAATGTACATAACAATTTAACTTCAAATATATATGAATTTTGTGGTGTGTTACTAAATGTTATTGTACATTTTTGTATGTTTTACTTTTGTTATAATACATTGGGTCAAAACTCACAAAAATGTTAATTTGAAGGTTGAGATGGAAAGATTTGGCCAAATTCATGGCACACACCATGAAGAAACACCAAAATTATGCTATTTTGTACCATTTCTAATATATAAATAACAATTTTACATCCAAACTGAACATTATTCATATTTTGAGAAAATTTTGTAATTTGTTCCTTTTAAGTGATTCTAAGAGGTGTAATGTTAGAAAATATATTTATTGTTGAAATTTATAATATAACACCATATATTATAATATAATATAGTGCGTTAATTCACACTTTAATATGTTTAGCATTATATTGTATAGTTAGTTTGATCTTGCACAATCAAAAATCATAAAATGTTGATTATAATGTTAGGATGATGTAATTTGAATGAATACATTGTTAGGCTTTGGGTTGATGTATTAAAGGTGTGCATAAGATAAGAAATAAGATTTGATGAGAATTCCATGTTAAGGATATGGAGGGAGATCCGCTATGGGATCTAACATGCATTGGACATGACATGTGAGGGGTTTACGTCGAGGGCATAGAAGATGAAAATTTGCTAGGGATAAGAAGATCTGTTGGGGGGTAAGGATTTATAATTCACTGGGGATTAAGATCGAATCAACTTTAATTTATTTTATTTTAATTGATGCGGAGGCATATCTGCTAGAGATATGGGCTTGAGTCCGCTAGGGATCGAGTATATGAACCTTCCACTAGGGAAGCATGTTCAAGCTATCCGCTGGGGATTGGGATTTGAGTTTGAATTCATAGATTTGTTTGGGGATGTATCCACTAGGGATAAGAGTTAGGGTGGATTTCTTTAATTTAGGCTCTACTAGGGGAATTGTTTAATTTGGCTCCATTGGAGAGGTTGGTTTTGAATTTGATTTGTTTGCTTGACTTGTTTATATATAATTTTGGGCTACATTGGGGAGAAGAGTGTGATTATAGTTGTAGATGTTCTAGTGGTTGTGTTGTGACATTAGGTGAACAAGTCATTAATAAGTGTGAGTGATTCAAATATTTAGGTTCTATTGTTCAAAATGATGGTGAAATAGATGGAGATGTTATTAGTAGAATTCAAGTTAGATGGTTGAAGTGGAGGATTGCATATGGCCTGTTGTGTGATAGGAAAGTTCCACTTAAACTTAAGGGAAAATTTTATAAGATGGTGGTGAAACCTGCAATGACTTATGAATGGCCAATAGAAGCATAAGACTAAGTTAAGTGTTACAGATGAGGATGCTCGTGGATGAGTTTTCTGTTAGAGATAAAATGAAATGAGTATGTTGGAAAAAGTTGAGTAGCCACAAGATAAGATTAGAGAGTTGCCTTAGATTTTTACATAAAGCATCGTCATTCGATGACCGGTTAGAGAGTAGATGCATTAGATTTGCCTTATGTTAAGAAAGGTAGAGGTAGTCCTAACAAGACTTGGTTAAGATGTATAAAAAATGACCTTAGTATATTTGAATTAAATGAGAATTTGACACATAGTAGGACACAATGGAGATGAAGGATTCATATAGCCAACCCTACTTAGTGGGATAAAGGCTTGTTGTTGTTGTTGTTGTTGTTGATGGTGTCTGATGGACCCACTGAGAAGGGTCTATATCAGACTTGCCCTATCTCAGATTTACAAATCCAAAGGGATAGACTACTGGCCCTCGGGTAGAGCTAGCCAACCTAAGGGGTTTCCTTTTGGTGTGCAACGGTTGTGCTAGGAAGAAGGTGTGGCAGTCTTACATCTTCTAAAGTAGGGAACAACCGTTGGGGTGACATTTTGGAAGCACAACAAATTGAACCCAACTTAGGGGTGATTATTGAGTGAATGTTGTTAGGGACATCTATCAAATCAAGAGTAGTCAATTGATTCCTATTGGGAGTTTTGCTGAAACTGCCATAAAAATAGGATATCTGAATGTGAAAAGGTACCGCAATGTGTGTACTAATTCATAAGTGAATTTATATTTTATTTATATGTTTATGTGGACCCTATTGGTGTGCGAGGGACCACACTGAGAAGGGATATGTTGGCCTTGACCTATCTCAGATTTATTGAACCAAGGGAGAATTTGCACATCCATAGGACATATTCTCCAACCATAGGGGTGGTTACTAGAAAAGAGAAACTGTGTAATTTGATACTAACTTGAGTAGTGTCTAAATGGGGTTGCAAAGAACATGATCTAAATATAGTGCCCACGAGGGAGGTGGTACTAGGGGAGTTATCCTGAGCCCTTAGAAAGTAAGCCTATAAGGGTACAATGGCTAACTCAAGGAGAAAGTGTAGCAAACTTACATTTGCCATGAGTGGTGCATCATAAGGTATGAAAACCAACCAACCTGTTGTGTATCCAGTAGCATGATTGGTGTATCCGTCAGCATAGTGAGAACCAACCAACCTAAGGTACCCGTTGGTGTACAATGATCAATCTAGAAAGAAAGCATCTAGGCTTATAACTTTCCAAGTAGAATTGATCTTCGAGATAGCCTATCATCGGTGAGACAGATGCTATCTAAGCTAGAGAAACTACTAAGTGGGGAGCCCCGAGGAAGGACTGGGCCAAGACTTGAAGCAGTCTGGAGGGAAGGAGCAGCAAGTGGACTTATTCTAAACCTTAAATATACTTGACCTAGTTAGTGTACGAAGGATAATCCAAGAAGAAAGCATAGCAGACTCATGTCCTCTTAAATGAAGCAAACATGAGCTAGGTTTTCGGCCAAGTAAGGCCTATCAAACTAACAAGCGTTCATCGGTGCACAGTGGCCAAGTAAGGAAGGAAAGTGTAGCGGACTTGCATCCTCCAAAGTAAGAAGACCACTAGGGTGACACACAGGCAGGGTAGCACATCATCCTAACTTAGAGCACCATCGAAAGTGAGTTCCACATATTATCTCATCTCAGTAGAGATAAAAGATATGGGTTTGTTTTATAGATTTGTGTGTAGTTTATGTTTGTGTTGTGTCGATGAAGGATAGGATGCTACTCGGGTTCCTTACACATACCCTAAACACATCATAGTGAATTCAAAAGCAAGAATACTTTTAACATGGAATAGATTGAATTCGAGATGGAATTTTCATTGATGATAATTATTTTCAAACATGATTTATAATATTTTTTTAAGTAGAGCCCATTGATTGGAAGCATTGGGCGCTCTCCCTTATGATTAATAAGCTGATAAAATCCTCCTTGGTAGGCCATCTATATGGAAAAAGGACCTTACCAAGTGAGTTCAAACTTGCATCCCATCTTACGATGGGAAACAACCAGTCTCCTTAGAACTAAAATAAGCTCTAGGATGGATCAACTTGTTGTGAGCTTGAATTATTTTAGCATTGTATAACTTGAGATTTTGATATGCCTGCAGGCTTCTCTCCTCCAAACCTTCAAAATCATCTAACCACAACTTAGTGTTCTACTTTGTTGTGATCTTGCTACCCACATCTATCCTTAGTGATGGGAGTTGGACTTCTAATGGTAGAATGGATTCATACCCATGCACTAAGTAGAAAAGAGTAGACTCTGTTGGAGTTCTATATATGGTATGGTAGGCCCACAAGGCTTCTACTAACTGCTTATGGCCCTTTTGCTTGTTGTTGTCGAGTGTCTTCTTTAGTATTTGGATGAGAGTTTTTTTAATGGCTTCTACTAAGAAGTTTAGCCTCAGGTAGTTGATGGTAGAATATCTCCAATCTATGTTGTGTCTTTAAGCAAGTTGTTTATCTAGGTGCTCTTGAATGCAATACCATTATCAAATATAATTCATCGAGGCACTCCGAACTTATATACGATATGGTTCCTAAAACACTAGAGCATATGCTGAGATGTGAGCTCTTTGAGCCAAATTTCTTTCTCCCATTTGGAAAGTAGTCAGTAACACCTAAGATGAAATGATGGCCCTTGAAAGATGTAGGATCAATTAGACCCACTATGTCAGCACCCTAACACTTGAATGGCCACATAATGTATTTGACATTGTTGGAATCACCTAGCTGTATCCATGCAATCTTTGATCATCAATGGCCAATAGTATCCTAGAGTCTTGATCTTGGCTTTCATCTTTGGACTAGATTGGTTGGCTCCACATAATCTTGAGTGTACCTAGATCACGATCTTATGGGATTCATGCTTATCAAAACAACATAACCACATATGATGAAAGGACCGACAGTATAAGACACCATCCATAAGAGCATAGGAAAGTATTCTCTACTTTATTTGATGGGCTTGGGACTTCACTTAAGGTAGTTTGTCTTTATTTAGGTAATCAATGAATTGTTGCCTCCAATCTAACTCCTCATCTTTCTTGGCAATGCCAACCTTTCCTTCAAGAGAGTACTTTTTGATGAGTTCAATATCAATAAGGGATACGACTTATTTATTTTGGACCTTTATTGATATGGACTCATCCTCTAGACATGCCAACTCCTTGGAAAGCTTGGCTAAAGCATATGCTATAGCGTGCTCTCCTCGAGGAGTCTTATAAATAATAACCTATGAGATTTGGGCCAACAACTCTATGGTGTACTATGGTAGTGATGGAGCTTGGGCTTTATAACCTTATAGGACCCAGTGATTTGGTTGATAACTAGCGGAGAATCCTCAAAGATGTTGATGTTCTGAATGCTTAGAGTAACGGCAAACTCCAGACCAACAATCAGAGCCTCATATTCAGCCTCATTGTTGGTACAATGATTGGACATATGATATGAAAATCTCCTCACATTATGGTCTAGAGTTAAGAGATATATTCCTACCCCTTTTTGGAATAGTAGATTGTGGTTCTTCTCCTCTTTGATAAGAAGATGTACCATCAAAGTATATCTCCCAGCAGTGAGTGCTAGTATACCCTAAGTTCACGATTTGTTCATCAGGGAGTCATCACTAAGTAGAGAGTCAGCAGAAAGTGTGTGTGCTGCTAAAAAATTCACTAACGCTTGTCCTTTCACACACAGAGGGGTACAAAGGTAATGTCAAACTGCGAGAGGTGCATGGACCATTGTGTCAATCATCTGGATAGCATTGGTCATGTCATAAGATACTGTAGTAGATTGATACTAGAGATTAAGTTCACCTTATGAGGAAGCATGTAATGGTGTAGGTTTTGGGTTGCAAAGACTAAAGCTAGGCAATGCTTCTAAATGGGTGGATAATTAGCCTTAGCAGGGATTAGATGATGGGTAAGGTAGTATAGTGCATTTTCTTACCTTCATCATTGACTTTGGTCAACAAAGCACCAAAGGACTCATCTAATGCAATAATGTAAAGTATGAGCAGCTTTCTTGGGATAGGGGCTGCTGGAACTGGTGGCGTCATCAGGTAATGCTTGATGTCTACGAAGGCATGTTCAAACTTGTCATTCCACTTAAACTTAGCATCAATTTTGACAAGTGTTGAGATTGGCCGACATCTTTCCAATAGGTTGGATATAAAGTATCTTAGATACGCCAACTACCCTTAGAATGATCTGAGTTGAGTTAAACTTTTAGCTGGTAGCATTTCTAATATCGTCTTGATCTTCTCCCAATTTATTTCGATTCCCTGGTGTCGGACAACAAACCCAAGGAATTTCCTTGAAGCTACTATGAATTCACACTTCAGGTGGTTCATTTTGTGGTTAAATTGTCTTAACTATCAAAAACTACTCTCAAGTCAAGGAGATGGTCTTCCTTCTCTCTACTTTTGACCATGAGATCATCGAGATAGCACTCGACTTGAAGATCAATGAGTTCATCAAAGATTCGAGTCATAGCCCGCTGGTATGTAGCACTGGTATTTTTAAGGCTGAAAGGCATGACCTTATAGCAATAAACTTTGATTGGTGTTCTAAAAGTAGTGTTTCTTTCATCTTCAGAGGCCATCTTTATTTAATTATATATAGATGAGCCATCCATTAAAGAGAAGACTGCATGAGATGAGGTAATGTCCACCATCAGCTCCGGGATTGGTAGCAAAAATTCATCTTCTGGACATGCCTTATTTAAATCCCTAAAATCGATGTTTATATGCATTTGACCATTCTTATTTGGAAATTCATCTTTTGGATGCTCGCTAAATCTTTAAAATTGTTGCTTACTAATCACTAAACCCTAAACCCTAAAGCAAAAAACTTTAAACCATAAAAAAAAATACTTTAAACCATAAACCCTAAAACCTAAACCAAAACACTATCCATAAAAGAGTGTGTTTGTGAAGGAGGGATGTGTAAAACCCTAAACCCTAAACCCTAAACCATAATTTAACCCAACCCTAAACCCTAAGCTAACCCAAAATCCTAAACACTAAACCCTAAAGCTTAAACCCTAAACCCTAAACCCTAAAACCAAAACATTAACCCTAACCTTAAACCCTAAACCCTAACACCCTAAACCCTAAACCCTAAAACCTAAACTAACCCTAAACCCTAAACACCAAACACTAAACCTTAAACTAACCATAAACCCTAAACCCTAAACCATAAATACTAAACCCTAAACCCTAAACCCTAACCCTAAACCCTAAACCCTAACCCTAACCCTAAACACTAAATTCTAAACCCTAAACCCTAAAACCCTAAACCCTAAACCCTAAAACTTGAAACTTTATTTCCTAAACTAACTCTAAACCCTAAACTAACCCAAAACCCTTAATCCTAAACCCTAAACCCCAAAAATCATAAACCCTTAAGACTAAACCCTAAACCGTAAACCCTAAACCTTAAACCCTAAGCTAACACTAAACCTTAAGCTAACCCTAAACCCTAAACCCTAAATCCTAAACCTCAAAACCCCTAAACCTTAAAGCTTAAACAATAAACCCTAAACCCTAAACCTTAAACCCTAACCCTAAACTCTCAAGCCTAAGACCCTAAACCCTAAACCTGTAAATCTTAAATGCTAAACCCTAAACCTTGAAAACCTAAACTAAATAAAACCTGAAAATAAAATAAATAGATAAACCATAGCCTAAAGAAAATAAAAAACCAAAATAAAATAAAAACCTAAACCTAAAATAAAATAAAATAAAAAATCAAAATAAACTAAAAACACTAAACCCTAAACCAAAAATCCTAAACCCAACACCCTAAACACTAAACCCTAACCCTAACCTTAAACCCTAAACCCAAAATTAACCCTAAACCCTAAACCCTAAACTAACCATAAACACTAAACCCTAAATATAACCCTAAATACAGAACCCTAAACCCTAAACTAACCTTAAACCATAAATACAAAACCCTAAACCCTAAACCCTAAACCCTAAACCTAAACCTAACCTAAACTCTAAACTGAAGCCTAAAACCTAAACTAAACTAAACCTTAAACTAAAACCCTAAACCTAAAGACTAAAACTATAAACCCTAAACCTAAACCTAACTACCTACCTTGCAACCTAAACCTAAACTTGTTAACCTAAACCTAAACTAAATCTAAACCTTAAACCCTAAACACTAAATACTAAACCTAAACTAAACCTAAACCTAAACTTAAAACCTAAAAAGACTAAACCTAAACTAACTATAAACCTAAACCCTAACCTAACTCTAAATACTAAACTTAAACTCAACCTAAACTATACTAACTAAACTATAAATACTTAACTATAAATCATAAACCCTAACCCTAACCCTAAACCCTAAATTATAAACCCTTAAACCTAAAACCCTAAACCGTAAACCCTAAAACCCAAAACCTTAATCCTTAAACTAACCCTAAACACAAAACTAACCCTAAACCCTAAACCATAAACCCTAAAAATCCTAAACCCTAAAGACTAAACCCTAAGCCCTAAACCTTAAACCCTAAGCTAACCTTAAACCCTAATCTAACCCTAAACCCTAAATCCTAAACTTTAAAACCCCTGAACCTTAAAGCCTAAACACTAAACCGTAAACCCTAAACCCTAAACTCTAACCCTAAACCCTCAAGCCTAAGACCCTAAACCCTAAAACTCTAAATCATAAACCCTAAAACCTAAACCTTGAAAAGCTAAACTAAATAAAACCTAAAAATAAAATAAATAGATAAACCTAAACCTAAGGAAAATAAATAAATAAAATAAAATAAAAACCTAAACCTAAAGTAAAATAAAATAAAAAATAAAAATAAACTAAAATAAAAGAAAGAAAAACCAAAACTGAACCAAAAAAATAAAACTAAGAATAAAAAACCTTAATAAAATTAAAACTAAACGTAAAATAAAAATAAAATAAACCTAAAATAAAATAAAATAAACACTAAATAAAAACATAAACCTAAAAAATAAACCTAAAAATGAATAAAAAGTAAATCCTAAACCATAAATTAAAAAAAGCCCTAAACGTAACATAATAATAAAATAAATAAAATAAAATAAACCTATACCTAAACTAAAATAAACTAAACTAAAATTAATAAAATCTAAACCTAAACTAAAAATAAACTAAACTCTAAACCTAATAAAACTAAATCTAAACCTAAACCTTAAGAATGGGCAGAACCTTGATGCAATAATATCACCATCAACCAGGATCAGTCTAGATCTGGCGATGGAAGTGAAGGCGGAGGCAGCAATTATCGTAGTGGTGGTGGGGGATCTGGAGGTGCTGGTGGAGATGGAGGTGGTGGTAAGAGTAGTGTTGGTTATGGAGGTAGGTGGAGCGATGGAGGTTACAACCGTGGTGGTGGCAGAGGGAGAGATTGGGGATATGATGGTGGATCCCACTACTCGAGAGGCCAGTGTGGTTCTCATGGGAATTGGAGAAATTGAGGAATGGCCGATCTGATTTGCTGCTTGTGGAATTGTGTCTTTATAGTAGTGATGGTTGTACTTATTTAAGGTTTTTTATTTGCTCTATGGGTGCTCATTTTTTATCTATATCATCGCTTATGTCATAGGAAACTTTGGGTGATACTATGGTTGATGAAATCAACATGAAGAAATGTTGAATCTGAATTTGTTGTCTATTAAAAAAAAGAAAACCTTAAACCCTAAACCTACTAGTTAATTTTTTTAAAAAAAACCCTAAACCCTATATCGTAAACCATAAACCCAAAAATCATAACCCTACACCCTAAACCTTAATCCCTAAACCATAAAACTTACCCTAAATACTAAAACTTAAACCCTACACCCTAAACCCTAAAATCCTAAACCTTAAAGAATAAAGCCTAAACCCTAAACTTTAAACCCCAAACCCTAAACCTTAAACCCTGAACCCTAAAACCCTAAACCCTAAACCCTAAACCCTAAACCTTAAACCCTAAATCTTGCAACCCTAAAGCATAAACCCCAAACCTTAAACCTTAAAACCTAAACCCTAAACCTTTACCCTAAAAAGCTAAAATCCTAAACCTAAACTAAATAAGCCTAAAAATAAAATAAATAAATAAACATAAATCAAAATAAAATTAAAATTAAAATAAAATGAAAACATAAACTAAAGCATAAACCTAAACCTAAACTTAAACCTAAACCTAAAAAAACATAAAATATGAAATAAAACTAAATTAAAATAAAATAAATAAAAACCTACACAAAAATAAAAAATAAAAACTTGAATAAAAATAAAACTAAACCTAAAATAAAACTAAAATAAACCTAAAATAAAAGAAAATTAAAAATAAATAAAAACCTAAGCTTAAATAATAAACCTGAAAATAAAACTTAAAAATAAATAAAAAATACAACTTAAAGCCTAAACTAAAAATCCTAAACCTAAAATAAAAATAAAATAAACCTTAAATTAAACTAAAATAAACTAAGCTAAAATAAATAAAACCTAAACCTAAACCTAAAATAAACTACACCTAAATTTAAACTAAATAAAATAAAATAAACTAAAAATAAACCTAAACCTAAACTAAAAAATTAAACCTAAAAATAAACCTAAAACTTAAACCTTAAAAAATAAAATAAAAACCTAAACATAAACCTAAACATAAAAAATAAAAAAATAAAACTAAACTAAAAAATAAAAATAAACATAAACCTAAACCTAAAAGAAAAACTAAAATAAATAAATAAAACAAAATAATTATAAAAAATAAAACTAAATATAAATAAAAATAAAATAAACTAAAATAAATGAAAAATAGACTAAAATAAATAAACATAAACTTATTGGTTTATTTGTTTTTTTTTTAAAAAAATCCCTAAACCCTAAACCCTAAACCATAGAACCCTAAACCCCAAACCTAAAACCCTAACCCTAAACCCTAAACTTTAGACCCTAAAAACTCTAAAGTCTAAAGCCTTTATAATAAACCCTAAACCCTAAACCCTAAACCCTATCCCGAAACCCTAAACCCTAAATCCTAAATCAAACCTAAACCTAAAGTAACTAAAAGAATTAAAAACTAAACCTAAAACCTAAAACCTAATTAACCTAAACTTAAAAGTAAACCCTAAGAATGGGCAGAACCTAGAAAACAAGAACATCACCATTAACCACACTTATTCTAGATCTTGCGTGGAGGCTAAGGTAGAGACCACGATTATTATAATGGTGGGGGGATCTAGAGGTGCTGGTGGATATTGAGCTAGTGGTCGGAGCACTGGTGGTTATGGAGGCCGGAGGAGCGATGGAGGTCACAGCTATGATGGTGGCAGAGGAAGAGATGGGAGATATGTGTTCAATCCTGCTACTCGAGAGACCACGATCATTCTGATCAAACGGATAAATTGAAAAATGGTCTATCTGATCTATTGCTTTTGGAACTATGTCTTTAAAGTAGAGACAGTTCTACTTATCTAGGGTTTTTGATTTGCTCTATGGGTGCTCTTTTTTGGTCTATGTCTTGTATCTTAGGAAACTAGGGGTGGTACTTGGTTGATGAAATCAAAAAGAATAAATGTTGAAACTGAATTTGTTCTTTATTTAAAAAACCATAAACCCTAAACCCTAAACTAAAACTTAAACTCTAAACCTAAAACTCAAAACCCTAAATCATAAACACTAAACCCTAAACCCTAAACCCTAAACTCAAACCCTAAACCATAAACCCTAAACCCTAATCCCTAAAACCATAAACCCTAAACCTAAAAAGATAAAACATACAACCCTAAACCCTACACATACAACACTAAACCTATAACACTAAACCCTAAACCCTAAACCCTAAAAAATTCTAAACCTTAAACCCCATCCCCTAAACTCTAAACCATAAAACCTAAACACTAAACTAGCCATAAACCCTAAACCTTAAACCCTAAATCCCAACCCTAACCCTAAACCCTAAAACCCTAAACTAACCCTAACCATAAAAACTTTAAATCCTAAAGCCTAAAGCCTAAACACTAAACCCTAAACCCTAAACCCTTAAAACCTTAAACCTTAAAGACTAAATGTTAAACCCTAAACCCTAAACCCTAAACCCTAAGCTGTAACTCTAAACCCTAAACCCTAAAATGCTAAACCCTATACTAAATAAAACCAAAACATAAAATAAATAAAACTCATAAACCTAAATAAAAAAATAAAAAATGCAAATAAAAACCTAAACTAAAAACTAAACCTAAACCTAAAAATAAAATAAAATAAAAAATAGAAATAAACTAAAATAAATAAAGAAAAACCTAAACTAAATAAAAAAAAATAAAATAAACTAATAAAAAAACCTTAATAAAGTAAAACTAAATGTAAAATAAAAATTAAATAAACCTAAAATAAAATAAAATAAAACTAAATAAAAAAACCTCCTAAAACCTAAAATAAAACCTAAAAATGAATAAAAAATAAAACCTAAACCCTAAACTAAAATAAAACATAAACTTAAAATAGAAATAAAATAAACAAAATAAAATAAACCTAAACCTAACTTAAAATTAATAAAACTAAAATAAAAAAACTAAAACATAAACCTAAAATAAACTAAACCTAAACCAAAACCTAAATTAAATAAAATAAAATAAACTAAAAATAAACCTAAACCTACACTAAAAAATAAAACCTAAAAATAAACCTAAAATAAAAACCTAAAACCTAAACCTAAAAAAGAAAGTAAAACCTAAACTTATACTTAAAAATAAAAAATGAAACCTAAACTAGAAAAATAAAATAAAAATAAAATTCAACTAAAAAAGTAAACATAAATTAAAATATAAACCTAAACTAAAATAAATAAACCTAAAATAAATAAACTAAATTAAAGAAAAATAAAAAGTAAACCAAAATAAAAATAAAAAATAAAATAAACTCAAATAAATAAAAAACAAACTAAATCAACTAAATAAACTTAAACCTACCGGTTTACTTAATTAAAAAACACTAAACCCTAAATTCTAAACCCTAACCTCTAAACCCTAAACCTACAACCCTAAACCCTAAACCCTAAAACCCTTAACCCTAAACCCTAAACCCTAAACTTGTAACCCTAAACCCTAGAACCCTAAACCCTAAATCCTAAAACATAAATCGTAAACCCTAAACTCTAAACCCTAAAACCTACCACCCTAAACCCTAAACTGCAAACCCTAAATCCTAAACCTAATCCCTAAGAATGGGAAGAACCTTGATAGTAGAAACATCATCATTAACTAGGCTCAGTCTAGATCTGGTGTTGGAGGTGAAGGTAGAGGCCAATGACATCAGTGTTGGGTGGGGATCTAGAGGTGTGGATAGAGGTGGTGGTCGAGCAAAGGGGTGATTATTGAGGTAGGAAGAGCAATGGAGGTTGTGCTTGTGGGGAGGGTATATGATGGTAGATCTCGCTATAGAGGTGGTGTGAACGGATAAATTGAAGAATCACCAATTCACCCATCGCTATGGAACTGTCTCTTTATGGTAGAGATGGTTCTTCTTATCTAGAGATTTTTATTTGCTTTATGGGTGCTTTTTTTTGAACTATGTCATCTCTTATGTCTTAGAAAACTTAGGGTTCTACTTTGTTTATGAAATTAAAAAGAAAAAATGTTGAATCTGAATTTGTTCTCTATTAAAAAAAACCTTAAACCCTAAACCATAAACTAAATCTTAAACCCTAAACCTAAAACCAAAACCCAAAATCCTAAATCCTAAACCCCAAAAATCCTAGACCATAAACACTAAACCATAAACCCTAAAACCAAAACCCTAAACCTAAAACCCTAAAACCCTAAACCCTAAACCCTAAACCATAAAACCATAAACCCTAAACCCTAAAACCTAAAAGCCTAAACCTTAAACCCTAAATCCAAAACCCTAAACCCTAAACTAACATTAAATAGAAAACCCTACACTAACCCTAAACCCTAAACCCTAAACCCTAAACTAAATCTAAACCTAAACTAAACTAACTAAGCTAAACCTTAAATAAAGATGTCATTAAGAGTAGATCTAAGAATGACCTAATCCTAACATATTTATGGTAGTAAAGAAAATGTATTCAAGAGACTTTCTTGACTATTAGAGGAGATTTCACCCTAAACCCTAACCCTATCTCATATTATAATACCATATATTATAGTATAATCTAGCATCATATATTGGAGCATGTAGTGATGTATTTTTGGATGTTATAAGATGTTTAAAAATTCTTTAGTATATTATGGTATTATTTAGGATATTCTATTTTAATATGAATCATAAAAAGATTGATTTAGTAAATTAGATGATGAAATTTGTTTAATTTGATGTGGGAATTAGTTTTCAGAACCAAAGGTGTGCTACGCCACTTGTAGTCTAAAAAGTAAGATTTTATATTCTAAATAGATATTATATGTTGTAGCATAGTATAACATCATATATCATAATATATTATTCTTTACATTTTAAATTCTTTTAGTATTATATAATCATGCAGTTGAGCCTACACTAGCATTATTTATAAAAATGTTGATTTAGACTTAAAATGGTGGAATTTGGCCAAATTCGAGAGCATGGAATCATAATATATTGTTTCAATTTAAAATATGTAAGTGATACGACTAAAATATATAGTTTTTTATTCTTTAGACTAATTTTATGATATTTTATCTTAAGAAATCCCTTGTGATCCGATATGCAATATAATATAATATAATAAGATATGTTATAGTGTATTATGATATAGGATGCCATAACTTGTTTTTTAGCATATTTTAGTTTGTTATAGTATGATGTAGTAGAGTTTGTACTGGTATAATTCATAAAAATACTAATTTATAGGCTGAGATGATAGGATTTGGCTAAATTTAAGGTAAGTTTAGGGAACAACATTTGGGGTGTGCTATGGTGTGTCATTTAATCAAAAGAATGGAATTTTGTATCCAAAATAAATGTTCATTTTTCAACCATATTTTATACATTTTATATTATCATTTTATGGTGTAATGTAAGATAATATATTATATGAAAGCATATTAAAATATAATGTACATAACTATATAACCTCACATATATATATATATATATATATATGAATGTGGTGGTGTGTTATTAAATGTTATTGTACATTTTAATATGTTCTACTTTTTTATAATAAGTTGGGTCAAAACTCACAAAAATTTTAATTTGATGGTTGAGATGGAAGAATTTGCCCAAATTCGTGGCACTCACCAAGAAGCATCACCAAAATTATGCTATTTTGTACCATTTCTAATAGAAAAAAAAACAATTTTACATCCAAAATGAGCATTATTCATATTTTGTGAAAATTTGTTATTTGTTCCTTTTAAGTGATTCTAATGAGGTGTAATGTTAGACAATATATTATATTATAGCAAATTATAATATAACATCATATATTATAATATAATATAATGTGTTAATTCACACTATAATATGTTTAACTTGATATTGTATAGTTAGTTTGAGCTTGCACCATCATAAATCATAAAATATTGATTATAATGTTAGGATGATGTAATTTGAACAAATACATTATTAAGCTTTTAGTTGAACTATTAAAGGTGTGTATAAGAGAAGAAATAAGATTTGATGAGAATTCCATGTCAAGGACTTGGAAGGAGATCCATTAGGGGATCACACATACATTGGACATTACATGTGAGGGGTCTATATAGGCATGTAAGAAGCAAATCATGGGATAAGGTTTGAATTTGATTTGACAATATGATTTGTCGAAAGAAATTTTGCTAGGGATAAGAATCTATAATCTACTGGGGATTAAGATCGAGTTGACTTTAATTTATTTAGTTTTAATTGATATAGGAGGGGCTCAAGTCTCTGGGATGGTATATGAACCTTCCACTAGGGAAGGTGATCTATCCGCTGGGATTGGAATTTGAGTTTCATAGATTTGTTTAGGGATGTATCCATTGAGAATAAGAGTTAATAAGAGTTTGGCTGATTTCTTTAATTTTAGACTCTACTAGGGGAGTTATTCTAATTTGGCTCCACTGGAGAGGTTGGTTTTGAATTTAATTTATTTGTTTGACTTATTTATATATGATTTAGGGCTCCACTAGGGAGAAGGCTGTGATTTAACTCCATTAGGGAAAATCAAATTGGATTTTATTTAATCTGAGTTAATGTATGGATCCTATCGGTGTATGATGAACCCACTGAGAAGGAGCTATATCAACTTTGACCTTACTCATGTTTACAAATCCAAAGGGATAGTCTATCAGTTGTGGGGTAGAGCTAGCCAACATATGGGGTTGCCTTTTGATGTGCAATGGCTGTGCTAGGAAGAGGCATATCGTACTTACATCTTCCAAAGAGAGGAACAATCCGAAAGGACTGCTGGATGCACAACAAATTGAATTTGACAACCATCGAGTGAATGTCATTGAAATTCTATCAACTCAAAAGTAGTCATAATTAATTTTATTCATTTCATATGATTTGATATGGTTTGTTTGGTTTAGTTTGATTTGAAATTGAGGCATATCCACTGGATGTGAGCTTGGTCTAATAGATTTAATTTATGGACTATGTCGCCATGGACGATGAGAAGGGGCTATATCAACATTGTCCTATCTCAGATTTACAAATCTAAAGGGATAGTCTACTAGCCATGGGGTAGAGCAAGCCAACCAAAGGGATTGGCTTTTGGTGTGTAATGGACATGCTATGAACAAGGCATAACATAATTACATCTTATAAAGTAGGGAAAAACCATTGGGGTGACTTGTTGGTAGCACAACAAATCAAACCTGACTTAGGGATGACTATTGAGTGAATATTGTTTGGGATTTATGTCAACTTAAGAGTAGTAAGGTGATTCCTATAGGGAGTTTTGCTGACACTACCCTAAAGATAGGATGCCTACTTAGGAAAAGTTATCACTAAGGGCATCTTCCTAATCCACAACTAAATATATATTTTGTTTATATCTTTACATGGACCCTATTAGTATGCGAGGGACGATATTGACAAGGAGCTATGCCAGCCTTGACCTATCTCAGATTTACTGGACCAAAGGAGAATCTACACGTCTACAGGATGAATTTTTCAACCACAGGGGTGGTGATTAAGAAAGGGGAAATGTCCGATTTGATAGTAACTCAGGTAGTGTCTAAATGAGATCGCAAAGAATATGATCCAAATATAGTGCCCAGGTGTTGCTAGGGATGTAATTCTGAGCCCTAGAAAAGAAAGCTTATAGGTATAAGATGGCCAACTCAAGGAGAAAGTAGCAGACTTACATCTATCATGAGTGGTGTATCCTAAGGTGTGAAAACTAACCAACCTAAGGTGTATCCATCAGCATGAGTGGTGTATCTATTAGTATAGTGAGAACCAACAAACCTAAGGTGCCCATCGGTGTGTAATGATCAATCTGAAAAGAAAGTGTGTAGGCTTATAACTAAGCAGGGAGCCCCGAGGAAGGACTAGATCCATACTTGAAGTAGTTAAGAGGGAAGGAGAAACTAGGGGACCTATCCTAAACCTCAAATATACTCGACCAAATCTGTGCACAAAGGCTAATCCAAGAAGAAAGTGTAGCAGACTCACATCCACTTAAACGAAGCCAATATTAGGTAGCTTACCAACCACGTAGTAAGGCCTACTAAACTAATAAGGCACTTATTGGTGTGTAGTGAACAAGTAAGGAAGGAAAGTGTAGCAAACTTACATCTTCCAAAGCAAGAAGACCATTGGCGTGACACACTAGTTGAATAATAGTCCCAACCTAGCTGAGTGAGTGTCGGGTGCATTATCTTAACTTAGAGTAGCCTAAGATAAAAGTTATGTGTTTATTTTATATGTTTTTTTGTAGTTTATGTTTGTGTTGTGTCGATGAAGGTTATAACGCTGCCCGGGTTCCTTACACCTACCCTAAACACATCGTGGTAGATTCACAAACAAGAATACTTTTAACATGTAAGAGATTGAATTCAAAATGGAATTTTCATTGATGTTAATTATTTTCAAACATGATTTATTATATTTCTTTAAGTAGAGCCCATTGATTGGAAGCATTGGGTGCTCTACCTTATGATTAATAAGTTGATAAGATCCTCTTGGTAAGCCTTCTATGGCAAAAGGGCCTTCCCAAGTGGGTTCAAACTTGCCTCCCATCTTACAATGGGCAACAATCGTCTCCTGATCTAAAATAAGCTCTCCTACTTGAAAAGCTCTAGACGCAACTTGTTCTGAGCTTGAATCATTTTATCTTTTTACAACTCAAGGATTTGGCATGCTCACAGGCGTATCTCGTCTAAACCTTCAAGCTCTTGTAATCGCAGCTTGACATTCTACTCTATTGTGATCTTGCTACCCACAACTATCCTTAGTGATGGGAGTTGGACTTCTAATGGTAGAATAACTTCAGACCCATACACTAAGGAGAAAAGAGTAGACTGAGTTGTAGTTTTATATGTGGTGCAGTAGGCCATAAGGCTTCAACTAACTACTCATACCACTGTCTCTTATTATTGTCGAGTGTCTTCTTCAGTATTGAAATGAGAATTTTATTTAAGGTTTCTACTAAGCCATTTACCCTCGAGTAGTTGATGGTAAAATATCTCCAATATATTCTGTGTCTCCAGGAAAAGTTGTTGATCTTAGTGCTCTTAAATGCAGTACCATTATCAGAGATATAATCCTTTGAGGCACTCTAAACCTATATACGATCTAATTCTTAAAAAACTAGAGCACATGCTGAGGTATGACCTCTCTAAGAAGAATCTCCTTTACCAATTTTGAAAAGTAGTTAATAGCAGCTAAGATGAAATGATGGCCCTTGGAAGAAGGAGGATCAATAGGACCCACTATGTCGGTACCCCAACACTTGAATGGTCATGAGGCCAATCTAGGATGTAGAATGTTGCGTGGTTGGTGTAGGACCACATCATGTATTTGACATTGGTGGCATCGCCTAGCCATATCCATGGATTGATAATTAGCCCTCATGGATTAGATGATGGTGAGACAAGAAAGTGTGTTTTCCTTCTCTTCATTGGCATGGACCAACAAAAGCCAAGGTAGTCTTCTAATGCAAGAGTAAAGTATGAGCAGTTCGATAGGGTCGCTAGAATTGATGACATCATCAGGTAATGCTTGATGTCTTTAAAGGCATGTTCATACTTATCTTCCCACTTGAACTTGGTGTCCCTTTTGACAAGTGCTGAGAATGGATGACATATTCCCAATAAGTTGGATATAAACCATCTTAGATATGCCAACCACCCTTTGAATGATCTGAGTTGAGTTAAACTTTTAGGGGGTGGCATTTTTAATATTGCCTTAAGCTTCTCCGGATCGATTTAGATTCCATGGTGTTAGACAACAAAACTAAGAAATTTTGTTATATTTACTCCAAATGCACATTTCAGGGGGTTCATTTTAAGGTTAAATTATCTTAAATGTTTGAAAACTACTCTCAAGTCAAAGGGATGGTCTTTCATTTCTCTACTATTGAGCATAAAATCATCGACATAGCACTCAACTTGATGATGAATGAGTTCATTGAAGATTTTATTCATAGCCCATTGGTATGTAGCACTGGTATTTTTAAGGCTAAAAGGCATGACCTTATAGTAATAGATTTCGTTCGGGGTTCTAAGAGTAGTGTTTCTTTCATCTTTAAGGGCCATCTTTATTTGGTTATATCCAAATGAGCCATCCATGAAAGAGAATATTGCATGAGATGAGGCAATGTCCACCATCTACTCCAGGATTCGTAGTGGAAATTCATCTTTTCAACATGTCTTATTTAAATCCATAAAATCAATACATATGTGAAATCACGAAGCCCTACCTATTGGAGCATTATAAACCCATATGACACCCATGATTCTTCCTTGGCAGTCACCTCCACACCTTCAACCAACCAAGCAGAGCCAACTCACCTCCTCCCTGCCACCTATGGTACCCTGAGATGGCTGGATGGCCACTAGAAGCCAAACTTGATCTTACCATCCGATCAAGATGAAGGGGTATATAGCCCCTCATTTCCACTCAAACACACACACAATTCATTCCTCAGAGCCCTAGCTACCCAAGACGAGCTGCTAAAGCCATTCCCTAAGTTCCCAAGTTTGTTCTTCGATCAAAAAACTTCCATTCCTATCCATTTTGAAATAGGACACTCCCATTTTTGACATAACTTCCCCATTTCTCCATCAAACTAAAATTAACTTTGCTCCTTCCTGTGGCTCATCAAGCAAGAACGAATCATCTCCCAAGCTTCCCAGCATCATGGGGATTTTGAAAGTTGAGCTCCAAATCATCGCTTGGCCTTCTGAGCGAAAGGAATTGTTACTACTCAACAAGGCTTCATCTCCACTATAAAGCTTCCTCAATCGCTTGAGCCGGCCTTGAACTCGGCGAGGTATGCTTCCAAAATCATTCTTAAGAAAAATGGGTTGGAGCTTTTGAAGAAAACTTTCATCTCATGTGATCTTGACCATTGGATCCCTCCATCAATGCGTGAAGGTGGATAATTTTGAGTTGATTCAAAGCTCGATCAAGATAGCAATGGTAGACAGAGTCCATTCTCCCTCACTCACATGATGTTAGATCACGCACCATCCATTTCACATGTTTAGAATAGACGGTTGTGATTAGATCTGCTAGATTGATTTGATTTAATCCTATTAAGCTGTGGGATTAATCATAGCCATTTGATCTTAGATCAGATGATGAAAGAGAAAGCGTGTCTGTCGCCTCCATGTAGGCACTGAGTTAGATAACTTTAAGTAGCCAATCCTGAGGAGCCACATGGCACCAATAGGATTAGGCTTAATTAATCATTTTAATGGCTAAAACTTCTAAAAATCATAGAACATCATAGAGAAATATAAAAATGTAAATAAATTCTCATTTTAAAGGTATTTCAAAGGAGAATTAATCAAAAATGATCTTAACTAATTTTGAATAGTAATTTAAGTTTAATTATAAACTTAATTAGCTTAATTACTCCTTAATTACTTGTGCAATTAATCCAAAATTTTATGGGTTAATTTAATGGGATGACCTATGCCTCCCATAATTTTCTTGGGATTTATAGCTCACTTAATTAGAAAAATTGACTAATTAAATCATAACTACTCTTTTAAGTTAATTAATGATTAATTAGCCCCATGAATAGTAATAAATTGGTTAATTAAGTTTATTAATCATTGTTCAATTGTAAGTGAACTAAGGAATAGGGTTGGGACCCCTTTCCCTAGGTTCATTTCACCCTTTTTAAAGATGAAATTATTTAATATTTAACTATTTAATTAAATCACTTAATCAAATTGAAATCATAATCACATCAAACCTTAATTAATTAAATCATGGGGCAAATCTTTAAGTGTTTAAAAACCTAAAGGAGTTTAACGAAATTATGGTTAGTCCACATGTGTGGGAAAACCATAAGAGTAATTAATTAAGTCCCTTAACCTAATTAACTATTAATCATGTGCCATTGCAGCCCTTTTATTTCCTAGGATCATTGTAAAGTTTATTTTCCATGCATATCATGTTGGCTCATAATTATTTAGTTATTTACTTTAAGGTGACATAAGTAAGGGTAATTAATTCATCTAATTAAGAGTTCAACTTAATTAACCCATAAATCAACTTAATTTCATTTCTTTAAATTAAATGAAATCACTAATGTGGAATGGGTTTAAAACAACAAGTGATGATTTCTCTCCTCTTTAAATCAAATCATATCCAAAACTTAATTAATAAAGAAGCTTTGGTTTGTTTTAAATAATCTTATTTGATTTGATTATCCTTAAGAACTAGTTTGGTTGAATGAATCGCTTATATTTGATTGTCCTCTTTCCAATCATGTTAAATTTAGTATGTCATTTGAATTCATGCATCCATCTTTTCAAAATCAAGTAAAATAAAATGGAATTCTTTTATGTAAGCTATGTGTTGATTTAATTTAATATATGTGTATTATTATCTATTAAATCCAAAAGTATTTTTTAAAAGCTTATAAATGAATAATAATATGTGTTATGATGTTAGTTATAAATACATAAGAAATGCATGTGCTCATAGCTTAAGTGTATGAAGTTGAGTTCTCTTTCCTCTATTCATGTGTTGATTTATATAAGATTGAATGGGTATATAGTCTGGACATCTCGGGAACATGAGGCATTTGCTAGCCACAAGGAGGTCATTTGATTACCTCACTTCCCTAATTTGTTACTTGGTTGATGAAATCAAAAAGAAAAAAAAATGTTGAATCTGAATTTGTTCTCTGTTAAAAAAAAAAAACCAAAAACCCTAAACCCTAAACTAAAACCTGAAACCTAAACCTAAAACCTAAACCCTAAACCCCAAAACCTAAACCCTAAACCCTAAATCGTAAACCCTAACAACCTAAAAACTTAAACTTAAACTAAATAAAACATAAAAATAAAATAAATAAATAAACATAAACCCATATAAAATAAAATAAAAAATAAAATAAAAACCTAAACAAAAACCTAAACCTAAACCTAAACTGAAACCTAAACCTAAACCTAAAAATAAAATAAAAAAAACTAAAATAAAAGAAAATAAATAAAATCCTAAACTAAACTAAGAAATAAAAAAAACCTAAAATTAAAAAACCTAAATTAAATAAAAACTAAGTGTAAAACAAAAAAAGTAAACCAAGAATAAAATAAAATAAAAACTAAATGAAAACCTAAACCTAAAAAAAAAAAAAAAAAAACCTAAACCCTAAACTAAAAAAGGAACCTAAACCTAAAATAAACATTAACCTAAACTAAAATAAACTAAACTAAAATAAATAAAACCTAAAACTAAACTTAAATTAAACTAAACCAATACCTTAAACTAAATAAAATAAAAACTTAAAATAAACCTAAAATAAAAACTTAAAATCAAAATGTAAAAAAAAATAAAATAAAAACTTAAACCTAAACCAAAGAATAAAAAACAAAACCTAATACAAAAAAATAAAATAAAAATAAAACTGAACTAAAAAATAAACATAAACCTAAACCTAAACATAAAAAAAAAAAGCTAAAATAAAAAACCTAAACTAAAATAAATAAACCTAAAATAAATAAACATAACTAAATAAAAATAAAAATAAATCTAAATAAAGATAAAATATGAAATAAACTAAAATAAATTAAAAATAATCTAAATAAACTAAATAAAAAAAAACCTAAAGAATTAATTAATTAAAAAAACCCCTAAACCCATAACTCTAAACCCTAAACCATAAACCCTAAACCCTAAACCCTAAAACTAACCCTAAACCCTAAACCCTAAACCCTAAAAAACACTAAACATTAAATCGTAAATCCTAAACCCTAAACCCTAAACCCTAAACCCTAAACTAATAAGAAACCCTAAACTAAACCCTAAACTAAACCTAAACCCAACTCTAAACTAAACCAAACTAATCCTAAACCCTAAACTATAAACCTAAAATAAACCTAAAGCCTAAATCCTGAACCCTAAAAACTAAATCCTAAATTAACCCTAAACCCTAAGCTAACCCTAAAGCCTAAGCTAATCCTAAACCCTAAACCTTAAACCTTAAACCCTAAAAACCTAACACCAAAAAGCCTAAACAGTAAACCCTAAACCTTAAATCATAAACCCTAAACCCTAACACTAAACCCTAAATCCTAAAACCCTAAACCCTAAAACCCTAATCCCTAAACCCTAGAACATAAAACCTAAAAACCTAAAAATCTAAACCTAAACTAAATAAAACCTAAAAATAAAATGAATAAATAAACCTAAACCTAAATAAAATAAAAATAATAAAATAAAATAAAAACCTAAAAAAATAAACTAATAAAAATAAACTAAAATAAAATAAACAAAAACCAAAACTAAATTAAAAAATAAAATAAACTTAAGAATAAAATTACTAAATAAAATAAAAAATAAACATAAAATAATAATAAAATAAATCTAAAATAAAAAATAATAAAAATTAAATAAAAATCTGAACCTAAAAAACAAACCTTAATATAAAACCTAAAAATAAATAAATAAATAAAATCTAAATCCTAAAGAAAACCTAAACCTAAAATAAAAAATAAACAAATTAAAGAAAACCTAAACCTACACTAAAATAAACTAAACTAAAATAAATAAAACATACACCTAAACTTAAACCTAAAGTAAAACTAAATAAAATAAAATAAACTAAAAAATTAAATTTAAAGTTAAACCTAAATCTAAAAAAACAAAACCTATACCTAAAAAAACAAAACCTAAATCGAAAAAATAAAATAAAAAACTCAATTAAAAAGACCTTTACCTAAACCAAAACCTATAAAATAAACTAAAATTAAAACCTAAACTAAAAAAAATAAACCTAAAATAAATAAACTAAACTAAATAAAAAATAAAAAATAAACCTAAATAAAAATAAAAAATAAAATAAAATAAATAAACCTAAACCTACAAGTTTACTTAATTAAAAAAAACCATAAACCCTAAATCCTAAACCCTAGACCCTATACCTACAATCCTAATTGCTAAACCCTAAACCCTATACCCTAAACCCTAAAAAATCCTAAACCCTAAACCCTTAACCCTAAAAGCATTAACCCTAATACCCTAAACCCTAAACCATAAACCTTAAACCCTAACCCTAAACCCCAAACCCTAAACCTTGAACCCTAAACCCTAAACCCTAAACCTATAGCTAAAGTAACTAAATAAATTAAAAAAATAAACCTAAAGCCTAAAACCTAATAAACCTAAACATAAACCTAAACCCTAAGAATGGGCAGAACCTTGATGGCAGGAACATCACCGTCAACAAGACTCAGTCTAGATCTGGCGATGAATGTGATGGTAGAGGTGGCAGTTATCATAATAATGGTGGGGGATCTAGAGGTGCTGGTGGATATGGAGGTGGTGGTCAGAATTATGGTGGTTTTGGAGGCGGGGGGAGGGATAGCGATTATAGCCATGGTGGTGAAGGAGGGAGAGATTGGGGACATGATGGTGGATCCGGCTACTCGAGATGCCGGGGTGGTTTTGATCAGAACTAAGGAAAATGAAAAATGGCCCATTCTATCTACTGCTTACGAAATTGTGTATTTATACTAGAGACGATTCATGTTGCCTAATGTTTCTGATTTTCTCTATGCCTGCTCATTTTCTATCTATGTCATTGCTTGAGTCTTAGAAAACTTAGTGTGTTGCTTGGTTGATGAAATCGAAAATAAGAAATGTTGAATTTGAATTTATTCTCTATTAAAAAAATCATAAATGATAAACCCTAAACTAAATCCTGAACCCTAAACCTAAAACCTAATCCCTAATCCCTAAACCCTAAACTTGACTAAACCCTAAACCCTAAAACCCTAAACCCTAAACCCTAAACCATAAACCCTAAAACTTAGACCCTAAACTGTAAACCCTAAACCCTAAACCCAAAACCCTAAACTAAAACTAAATAAAACTAAACCCTAAACACACTAAAACTAAACCATAAAGCCTAAACCCTAAAAAGCTAAAACCTAAACCTAAACTAAATAGAATAAAAATAAAATAAATAAAAACCTAAACAAAACAACAATAAGCCTTTATCCCATTGGTCAATCCTAATCTTCTCCATTATGTCCTATTCTGTGTCAAATTCTCATTTAATTGGTATACTAAGGTCATTTTTATACATAAACCAAGTCTTTTAGGTCTACCTCTATGTTTTTTAGCATAAGGCAAATCTAATGTATCTACTCTCCTAATCTCATAATCCTTTATGTGGCCAAACCATCTAAGACTCTCTTATCTTATATACCACTAGAGCTACTCCAACTTTATCCCTAACATACTATTTCATATTTTATATCTAAGAGTATACTACTCATCCACGAGCATCCTCATTATCAATACTTAACTTAGTCTTTTGCTTTCTTTTATTAGCCAAATTTTCAATAAGTCATAAAGTCTTACCACCATCTTATAAAATTTTCCTAAGTTTAAGTGTAACTTTTCTATCACATAAAGCCGAGCATTCCTCCACTTCAACCATCCAACTTAAATTCTACTAATAATATCTCCATCTATTTCACCATCATTTTGAACAATAGCCTAAATATCTCTCACTCTTATTAATCACCTAATGTCACAACACTACCACCAGAACTTCTACAACTAAAATTACACTTGATATATTTAGTTTTAGATCTACTTAAACAAAAACCATTAGACTCTCTTGGACTCCCTCTCTAGTCTTATCAACAAGTAGAATGTCATCAGCAAAAAGCATACACCAAGGTACATCTTCCTATAAATGCCTAGTAAGAACATCCATAACTAATGAAAAAATAAGATAAGGGATTAAAACTGATCCTTGATGTAATGCAACTGAAATAGGAAAATATTTTGTCAATCTTCCTTGTGTTGGACACAAGTAACAACTCTAGTATACATATCATTAATGACTTGAATATAACCAATATTAACTCCTTTAGAACCTCCAAAGAACATCTCTTGAAACATTATCAAAGCTTTAAATCAATAATTATCATATGTAGATCCTCCTTATATACTCCATCAAACCTCTTAACAAATGTATAGCTTCCAAAGTAGATCTACCGCATGAAACCAAACATTGTGAAACTTATCACATCATAACCTATGCTCAATTACTCTCTCCCATAATTTTATTGTATGACACATTAACTTAATTCCTGTATAATTTGCATGCTCTTATGCATCACCTTTATTCTTAAATATAGGAACCGACAAACTCTTCTTCCACTTATCTAGCATCTTTTTAGCTTTAAAATAGCATTAAAAAACCTAAACCATAATAAAAAAATTAAAATAAAATAAAACCATAAACTAAAACTTAAACCTAAACCAAAACCTAAACCTAAAAACTAAACTAATATCAAATAAATAAAAACCTAAACTAAACTAAAAATATAAAAAACCTAAATAAAATAAAAACTAAACCTAAAATAAAAATAAAATAAACCTAAAAAAATAAAACATTAAATTAAATAAAAACCAAAACCTAAACAATAAACCTAAAAATAAACCCTAAAAATAAATAAAAAAATAAAACATAAACCCTAAACTAAAAAAAAAAACCAAAATCTAAATTAAAAATAAATGAAACTAAAACCTAAACTAAAATTTATAAAACCTAAACCTAAACCTAAAATAAACTAAACCTAAACCTAAACTAAATAAAATAAAATAAACTAAAAAAAGCCTAAGCCTAAACTAAAAATATAAAACCTAAAATAATCCAAAAAATAAAAAAACCAAAAAAACCTAAACCCAAAAAAAAAAATAAAATAAAAATTTAAACCTAAACCTAAAATAAAAAAAATAAAACCTAAACCTAAAAATAAAAAAAAAAAAAAAAACTAAACTAAAAATAAACTTAAACCTAAACCTAAAAATAAACTAAAATAAAAAAAACATAAACAAAATAAATAAACCTAAATAAATAAATTAAATATAAATAAAAATAAACCTAAATAAAAAATAAAATAACATAAACTAAAATAAATATAAAATAATAAATAAAATCCTATATTAAATTTTAAAAAAAAATTAATAACTAAAAATTGAAAAAATTAACCCTATAACTAAACCCTAAACTAACTAAACTATAAACTAAACGCTAAACCTACTAAACACTAAAACCTAAACTAAACCCAAAACCCTAAACCTAAAACTTAAAATCTAAAATCTAATCCTAAACCCAAACAAAAAAAACCTAAAACCCAAATCCTAAACTAAATCAAACTAACACTAAACTCTAAAACTAAACCTAAACCCTAAACCCTAAAACCTAAACCTAAACTAAACCTAAACTATAAACCTAAACTAAACCTAAAACCTAAACTTAAAACCCATAATCTAAAACCCTAAACCCTAAACAACCTAAAACCTAAACCTAAACCTAAACCTAAACCCTAAACTTAAACCTAAACTTAAACTAACTAAATTTTAAACTAACCTAAACTTAAAACCTAAACTAAATCATAAAATAAAGTTTAAAGTTTAAAGTGTTAAAACCTAAACCTAAACTAAATAAAAAAAGCTCCTTAAACCCTAAAAAAAAATCAAATAAAGCCTAAACACTAAACCTAAACCAAAAAAATTAAATAAAAATAAAACTAAACTGAAAAAGAAACATAAACCTAAACATAAACTAAAAAAATAAATTAAAATAAAAAACCTAAACAAAAATAAATTAACAAAACTAAATAAAAATAATAAATAAATTTAAATAAAGATAAAAAATAAAATAAACTAAAATAATTAATAAATAATCTAAACAAACTAAATAAACCAAAACCTAGCAATTTAATTAAGTTAAAAAAAAAACACTTAAACCCTATACCCTAAACCCGAAACCCAAAATCATAAACCTTAAACCCTAAACCCTAAACCATACAACTAACCCTAAAAACCCTAAACCTAAAAAAAACACTAAATAACCTAAACCATATAAACCAAACACCTAAACTAAAACTAAACCTAAACCTAAAACTAAACCTAAACCCTAAACTAGACCCTCAACCCTAAAACCTAAACCTATAACTAAATTATAAAAATATAACCTAAAGACCTAAACTAAAATAAAATAAACCTAAACCTAAACTATAAACTAAATTGAAATAAACCTAAACTAACATAACTATAAACTTAAACCTTAAACCCTAAAAACACTAAACTCTAAAGCCTAAACACTAAACCTTAAACCCTAAACCATAAACCCTAAAACCCTAAACCTAAAAACCCTAAACCCTAAACCCTAAACCCTGAACCCTAAACCTTAAATTTTAAAAACCTAAACCTAAACTAAATAAAAACAAAAAATAAAATAAATAAAGAAACTAAACCAAAATAAAATATAATAAAATAAAAACCTAAACCTAAACCTAAAAAAATAAACTAAAATAAACTAACGATAAATAATAAGCTAACCTTAAACCCTAAACCCTAAAACCATAAACCCAAAAGCCTAAACACTAAACCAAACTAAAAAATTAACTAAAAATAAAACTAAATCAAAAAAGAAACATAAACCTAAACCTAAACTAAAAAATAAACTAAAATAAAAAACCTAAACTAAAATAAATAAACAAAACTACAAAAAAATAATAAATAAATTTAATTAATCATAAAAAATAAAATAAACTAAAATAAATAAAAAATAATCTAAATAAACCAAATAAACAAAATATACATTTACTTGTTAAAAAAACAAACCCTATACCTAAACCTAAACCCAAAATACTAAACCTTAAACCCTAAATCCTAAACCCTAAATCTTAAAACCTATACCTACAACCTAAATCTAAACCTAAAAAAATACCTAAACTAACCTTAAACCTAAACCTAAACTAAATAAACCTAAACTAAATTAAAACCATAAATACTAAACCCTAAATAAACTAACTCAAATAAAATTAAACCCTAAACTAAAACTCAACCCTAAAACCTAAAACCTAAACTAACCTAAACATTAAACAATAAACCTAAAGACCCTAAACCTAAACCTAAACCTAAACCTAAACCATAAAACTAACCTAAACCTAAAAACCTAAACCCTAAAACCCTAAACTCTAAACTAAACCTAAACTAAAACTAACTTAAAGCCTAAACACTAAACCTAAACCTAAACCCTAAACCTTAAACCCTAAAACCTAAACCTACAACCCTAAACCCTAAACCCTAAACTAACTAAACCTAAACCTAAAACCTAAAACTAAACCTAAACTCTAAACCTAAAATAAAATAAATAAAGAAACTAAACCAAAATAAAATAAAAAATAAACTAAACCTAAAAAAAAAAAATAAAAAAAAAATAAATAAAAACCTAAACTAAACTAAACAAAAAATAAATAAACATAAGAATAAAAGTCCTAAATAAAATAAAAATTAAACAGAAAACAAAAATAAAATAAACCTAAAATAAAATGAAATAAAAATTATGTAAAAACTTAAACCTAAAAAATAAACCTTAAAAAAAAACCTAAAAAAATAAATAATAAACCCTAAATTCTAAACAAAAAAAAAACTAAAACCTAAAATAAAAAATATACAAAATAAAATAAACATAAAACTAAAGTAAAATTAATAAAACATACACCTAAACTTAACCCTAAAGTAAAACTAAATAAATAAAATAAACTAAAAACAAACCTAAATCTAAACCAAAAATTTAAACCTAAAATTAAACATAAATCTAAAAAAAATAAAAATAATAATACCTAAACCGAAAAAATAAAATAAAATAAAACTAAATTAAAATTAAACTTAAACTTAAACTAAAATAAAAAAAATAAACTAAAATAAAACCTAAACTAAAATAAATAAACCTAAAATAAATTAACTAAATAAAATAAAATAAAATATAAACCTAAATAAAAATAAAAAATAAAATAAACTTATTAAACTAAATAAACCTAAACCTATAGTTTTACTTAATTAAAAACACCTTAAACCCTAAATCCTAAACCCTAAACCCTAAACCTACAATACTAATCCCTAAACCCTAAACCCTAAACCCTGAACCCTATCCCTAAACCCTTAACCATAAAAGCATTAACCATAATAACCTAAAACTTAAACCCTAAGCCAAACCCTAAACCCTAAACCATACACCCAAAACCTTTAACCCTAGAGCTAAAGCTAAAGTAACTAAATAAATTTAAAAATAAACCAAAACCCTAAACCTAATAAACCTAAACTTAAACCTAAACCCTAAGAATGGGCAGAACCATGATGGTAGGAACATCACCATAAACAAGACTCGATCTAGATCTAGCGGTGGAGGTAAACACAAAAAAGTATCAGTGGTGGTGGTGGGGATCCTTGGGTATGGAGGTAAGTAGTGGTGAAGGAAGGAGCCATAGTGGTTACAAAACCGGTGATGGGAGAGATCGGATATGATGGTGGATCCGCTACTAAAATAAACTGGAGAAAAGAACAAACGCCTATCTACTACTTATGGAACTATGTATTAATAGAGACTCAAGTTATCTGGTTTTGATTTGCTATGCCTACTCATTTTTATCTATGTAATTGAGCCTAAAACTTGTTACTTGGTTGATGAAATCGAAGAAATGTTGATTAATTTATTCTCTATTAAAAAACATAAACCATAAACCCTATACAAAAATCTAAACCCTATACCTAAAACCTAATACCTAAACCATAAACCCTACACCCTAAAATACCTAAACCCAAAACCCAAAACCCTAAACCTTAAAACCCTAAACCCTGAACCCTAAAACCTAGACCCTAAACCCTAAACCCTAAACCATAAACCCAAAAAAACCCCCTAAAACCAAAACCCTAAACCACAAACCCTAAACCCTAAACCATAAAAGCTAAAACCTAAAATAAACTAAAATACAAATAAATAAAAAATAAACCTAAACCAAAAATAAATAAAAAAAATAAAATAAAATAAACTAAAACCTAAACCTAAAACTAAAACTTAAACCTAAAGACCTAAACCCTAAATAAAAATAAACCTAAAATAAAAACAAGAGCCTAAACCCTAAAAAGAAATAAACCAAAATAAAAACTAAACTAAAAACCACAAAATAAACAGAAAACAAACCTAAACAAAAATAAAATAGAACATAAAAAATAAAATAAATAAAATAATAAACAATAACAATAACAAGCCTTTATCCCATTGGGTGGGTCACTACATGAATCCTTTGTCTCCATTGTGTATGTCAAATTCTCATTTAATTCAAGTATACTAAGATCATTTTTATACATCTTAACCAAGTCTTTTGGGTCTACCTTTTTCTTAACATAAGGCAAATCTAATGCATCTACTCTCCTAATGGTCATGGGACGGCCGGCTTTATGTGGCCAAACCATCTAAGGACTCTCTTATCTTATCTACCTGGAGCTACTCCAACTTTTTCCCAACATACTCATTTTGCATTTTTATCTCTAGGTAAAACTCATCCACGAGCATCCTCATCTCGTAACACTTAACTTAGTCTTATGCTTCTCTTTTATTAGCCAACATTACCATAAGTCATTGAGTCTTACCACCATCTTATAAAATTTTCCTTAAGTTTAAGGAACTTTTCTATCACATAATAGGCGGATGCATTCTTCCACTTCAACCATCCAACTTGAATTCTAATAACATCTCCATCTATTTCACCATCATTTTGAACAATAGAGCCTAAATATAAATGCTCACTCTTATTAATGACTTGATCACCTAAAGTCACAACACTACCACTAAAACTTATACAACTAAAATTACACTCCATATATTCAGTTTTAGATCTACTTAAATGAAAACCTTTAGACTCTAAAGTTGACCTCCATAATTCAAGTTTCTGTTGGACTCCCTCTCTAGTCTTATCAACAAGAAGAATGTCATCAAAAGCATACACCAAGGTACATCTTCTTGTAAATGCCTCGAAGAACATCCATAACTAAAGTAAAAGATAAGGGCTTAATGTTGATCCTTGATGTAATCCAAGAAATAGGAAAATATTTTGTCAATCCTCCTTGTGTTTGGACACAAGTAACGACTCTAGTATACATATACTTAATGACTTGAATATAACCAATATTAACTTCTTTCTAGAACTCTCCAAAGAATATCTCTTGAGACTTTATCATAAGCTTTCTCTAAATTAATAAATATCATATGTAGATCCTTCTTATTTTCTCTATGCTTCTCCATCAAACCTCTTAACAAATGTATAGCATCCATAGTAGATCTACCTAGCATGAAACCAAACTGATTGTGAGAAACTTCTGTATCACATCATAACCTTTGCTAAATTACTCTCTCCCATAATTTTAATGTATGGAACATTAACTTAATTCCTCTATAATTTACACACACTTGTGCATCACCTTTATTCTTAAATATAGGAACCAACAAACTCTTTCTCCACTCATCTGACATCTTTTTAGTCTTTAAAATAACATTAAAAGATTTGTAAGCCAAGAAATTCCTTGATCTCCTAAACATTTCCACACTTTTATTGGAATATTATCCGGTCCTACTGTTTTTCCACATTTCATTTTCTTTAAAGCTTCACTAACTTCAGATTTACTAATACGATGATAAAAATGAAATTGTCTATTTTTGTTTAGGGTTTTAAAGTTGCTAAAATCAATCGTACTTTCAGATCCTTCATTGAAAAGTTTATTAAAATACCTCATCCACCTATTTTCAATATCTTTTTCTAAGAAAAGAACTTTATTATTTTCATCCTTAATATCCCTCACTTGAACTATGTCTTTACTTCTCCTATCTCTTTGGTTGGCTAACTTGTACATACATCTTTCACCTTCTTTGGTATCTAAGCTATTGTATAAATCACTAAAAGCTAAATTTTTTGCATCATAAATTGCTTTCTTAGAATCTCTATAGGCCATTTTATATCTTTCCCAATTCTCACATTTTACATCTAAACCAAGTTTTATAACAATGCTTCTTATTTCTTATCTTTTCTTACACTCGACTCCACCACCAACTATTCTTATTAAAGAAGCTTTTCCTTTTGATTCTCAAGCACATCTTTAGCAACTTTCTTAATTTCACTTGATATATTTTCCCACATAACATTAGCTTCCTTATGAACATCCCAAACTTTAATTTCTTGTAGCTTGCTCTTAAAAATATTTTTATTTGTTTTCTTTAAGTGTCCCCATCTAATCCTAGGACAATAATTTAGTTTATTTTTCTCTTACAACCTTTCATCTTAAAATCTAAAACTAATAGTCGATGTTGGGTACTTAAAATTTCACTTGGAATGACCTTACAATCTTTACAATCTAAACGATCTATTTTTCTTATAAAAATAATCAATCGTGTTTTACTAGATCCATTTTTATAAGTAATAATATGTTCATCTCTTTTCTTAAATAAAGTATTAGCAACTATAAAAAATAATAAGCTAAAATCTATAGTCTACCTTCTTCATTAGTCACTCCAAATCCATAACCACCATGAATACTTTTAAAATCTTCTACCACTCTACCAACATGTCTATTTAAATCTCCCCAATAAATACTTTTCTTCAAGAGGTATCTTTTGTATTAATCCTCTAATTCATTACAGAATTTTCTCTTGCCTACCTCCAAAGTTACTTGAGAGGCAGAGAGACTTATAACATTGATAATCTTAGTATCAACCAATAATCTTTAAAGCTATAATTCTATCTCCACATCTATTAATACTTATAACATTATCATTCAAACTTTTATCTATAATCACACATACACCATTTCTAGTTAGACTTTTACTGAATACCAAAGTTTAAAACCTAAACTATCAATCTCCTTGGCCTTCTCACCAACCCATTTAGTTTCTTGAACACATAAAATATTTATCTTTCTATGAACCATAATATCTATTAATTCCATTAATAAACTAAACAAAATAAAAGAAACAAAAAAAAGCCTAAACCTAAACTTAAAAATAAAACTATAAATAAACCTAAAATAAAAACCTAAATCCTAAACCTAAGAAAATAAAATAAAAACCTAAACCTAAGTCTAGAAATAAAAAATAAAACCTAAACCTAAATAATAAAATAAAAATAAAACTAAACAAAAAAATAAACCTAAACCTAAACATTAAAAATAAACTAAAATAAAATACATAAATAAAAATAAATAAACCAAAAATAAATAAATTAAACTAAATAAAAATAAAAATTAACCTAAATCAAAATATATAATAAAAAACTAAAATAAATAAAATAATAAACTAAATAAACCTAAACCTAACAGTTTACCTAATTTAACATAAATAAATAAATAACTAAAATAAATAAAAATAGATAAAAATCCTTAACCCTATACCCTAAACACTAAAATTAACCCTAAACCATAAACTCTAAATGCTAAACCTACTACTCTAAACCATAAAACACCCTAAACCTAACCCTAAACCCAAAATAAACCACAAAAACCCAATTCTAAAGCCACCACTTAAACTCAAACCCAAAACCCAAACCTAAACTCCTCTCAAACTCAACTAAACTACTAAACCTTCACCCTAAACCTTAAACCCTAAACCCAAAAGATCTTAAATCTAATCCGACCACTAAACTAATCCAGGCCCAACCAGGCCTAAACAGGCCTGAAATCTGACCACCTGACCCTCACCCAGGCCCTAAACCCCTGGGCTCCTAAAACCTAAACTCCTAAAGGCCTGGGCCTGACCCAAGGCCCACCAAAGACCAAAAGACAAAATCTAAACTAAACATCACCCAAACCAACCTATCCCTAAACCCTAAACCAAACATAAACTATCTTGGCCTAGGCCCTAGTGGCCTGGGCCTGGGCCTAAATCCTAAATCATAAACCCAGAAACAGGAGCCTAAAGCTTAAAACCTAAACCCAGGCCGCTAAATAACCTAAACTGGGCTTAAACACTAATCCTGACCAAAAAATTAAATAAAAATAAACTAAACTAAAAGAAAGGCATAAACCTAAACCTGGGCTACAAAAAAAAACTAAAATAAAAAAACTTAACTAAGATAGATAAACAAAACTACATAAAATAATAATTTAAAATAAAAAAATAAAATAAACTAAAATAAATAAAATAATCTAAATAAATACTGGGTTGCTTAAGTTAAAACATGGGCCCTATGCCTAAACCCTAAAATCCTAAACCCTAAACCCTAAACCACAACTAACCTCTAAACTGACCCAAACACTAAACCTTGGCTTCTAGGCCAAGCCTTCCACCCTACCTTAAACCCTACTAGGCCCTAAACCCCAGGCATAAACCAAACTACCTACCCTAGGCCAGGACCCTCAACCACTAAAAACCTGACCTCCCACCTAGCCATTAAAGTATAGCCAGGCCCCAAGCTATCCTAGCCCTGATACCCTTAAACTAACCTAAACCCTAAGCAACCCTAGGCTGAGCCAGGAAACCACAAAACCTCTTAGGCTCTAAAATACACAGGCCCTAAATCCTGACCTAAATCCTTAAACAAACTCAGGCCACAGGCCTGGCCTTCTTAAACCCTAAACCTGCTAAAAGCTAAACTAAAATAAATAAAATAAAATAAAATCTAAACCTAAACCTAAAGAAACTAAACAAATAAATAAACAAACTAAAATAAAATAAACATAAGACTAAAAGTCCTAAATAAAATAAAAATTAAACATAAATTAAAAATAAAATAAACCTAAATTAAAATGAAATAAAAATTAAATAAAAACTTAAACTTAAAAATAAACCTTAAAAAAACCTAAAAAAATAAATAATAAATCCTAAATCCTAAACAAAAAAAAACCAAAACCTAAAATAAAAAATATACAAAATAAAATAAACCTAAACCTAAACTAAAATAAATAAAACATACACCTAAACTTAAACCTAAAGTAAAATTAAATAAAATAAAATAAACCAAAAACAAACCTAAAACTAAACCTAAAATTTAAACATAAAAAAATAAAAAAAATAAAACCTAAACCTAAAAAATAAAGTAAAAATATAACTAAATTAAAAACTAAACCTAAACTTAAACCAAATCTTAAAAATAAAATAAAATAAAAACCTAAACTAAAATAAATAAACCTAAAATAAATTAACTACAAACAACAACAACAACAACAAGCCTTAATCCCACTAGGTGGGGTCGGCTACATGAATCCTTCGTCTCCATTGTGTCCTATTATGTATCAAAATAAATTAACTAAAATAAATTAACTAAACATAATAAAATAAAAAATAAACCTAAATAAAAAAAAAAATAAAATAAACTAAATAATCCTAAACCTATAGGTTTATTTAATTAAAAAACCATAAACCCTAAATCCTAAACCCTAAACCCTAAACATACAATCCTAAACCCTAAACCCTAAACCCAAAACCCTAAAACCTAACCCTAAACCCTAAAACCTAATCCCAAAACCTTAAACCCTAAACCTAAAGCTAAAGTAAATAAATAAATTTAAAAATAAACCTAAACCCTAAAACCTAATAAACCTAAACCTAAACCTAAACCCTAAGAATGGGAAGAACCTTGATGGTAGGAACATTACCATCAACAAGACTCAGTCTAGATCTGGCGGTGGAGGCGAACACAAAGGTGGCGGTTATCGTAGTGGTGGTGGGGGATCTAGAGGTGCTGGTGGGTATGGAGGTGGTAGTCGTAGTAGTGGTGGTGGTGGAGGCGGAAGGAGCGATAAAGGTTACAATCATGGTAGTGAAGGAGGGAGAGATTGGGCATATGATGGTGGATCCCCATAGAGGCTGGCTTTTGATGGGAGCTGAGAAGCGAGGCAGCGTTCGATCCACTACTTATGGGCTGTATTTTTAAAGATGGTTCAAGTTATCTAAGGTTTTTGATTTTCTCTGTGCCTACTCATTTTTGATATATGTAATTACTTGAGCCTTAGACAACTTGGTGTCTTACTTGGTTGATGAAATCAAGAAGAAATATTAATATAAATTTATTCTCCATTAAAAAAAAATCATAAACCATAAACCCTATACTTAAACCTAAACCCAAAACTTAAACCTAATCCCTAAACCCTAAACCCTAAACCCTAAAATCCCTAAACCCAAAACCCAAAAAAAAACTTAAAACCACACAGTAAACCTAAAAAACCCAAACCCAAAAACCCTAACCCGCTAACCATAAACCTAAACTCTAAACCTTAAACAATCCTTAAACACTAAACTAGAAACCCTAAACCATAAAAATATAAAAACCTAAACCTAAACTAAATAAAACATATAAATAAAATAAATAAAAAAACCTAAACCAAAATAAATAAAATAAAATAAAATAAAAACATAAACTAAAATGTTAACCTAAACCTAAAAAAATCTAAACTAATATCAAATAAATAAAAACCTAAACTAAACTTTTAAAAAAAACATATATAAAAAAGGCTAAACTTAAAATAAAAAAAATAAACCTAATAAAATATAAAATTTAATTAAATAAAAACCAAAACCTAAATAATAAACCCAAAAATAAACCAAAAAAAAAACATAAATCCTAAACTAAGAAAAACCAAAACCTAAAATATAAATTAAATAAACCTAAACCTAAACTAAAATAAACTAAAATAAAATAAATGAAACTTAAACCTAATCTTAAAATAATCTAAACCTAACCTAAACTTATACTAAAAAAAATAAAAGAAACGAAAAAAATGCCTAAACCTAAACTTAAAAATAAAACCTAAAAATAAACCTAAAATAAAAACCTAAAACCTAGACCTAAAAAAATAAAATAAAAACCAAAACCTAAATCTAAAAATAAAAAATAAAACCTAAACCTAAATAATAAAATAAAAATAAAACAATGCTAAAAAATAAACCTAAACCTAAACCTTAAAAATAAAGTAAAATAAAATACATAAACAAAAAAATAAATAAACTAAAAAGAAATAAATTATAATAAATAAAAATAAAATAACCTAAATAAAAATATATAATAAAATAAACTAAATAAACCTAAACCTAATAATTTACTTAATATAAGATAAATAAATAAATAACTAAAATAAATAAAAATAGAAAAAAATCCTTAACCCTATACCCTAAACACTAAAATTAACCCTAAACTGTAAACTATAAATGCTAAACCTACTACTCTAAACCCCAAAACACCATAAACCCAAAAATGCTAAACCCTAACAAAACCTAAATTCTAAGCCCTAAACCCTAACCTAACCCAAAACCTAAAACCCTAAACCCTAACCCTAAACCAACCTAATAAACCTAACCCTAAACCTAAACTTAAACTTAACCTAAACTTAAACTAACTAAAACCTAAACTATAAACTTTAAAATCCTAAACTATAAAATAAACCCTAAACTTAAACATAACCCTAAAGTTCTAAACAAACTCCTAAACTCAAACCTAAAACCTAAACCCTAAACACTAAACCCTAAACTATAACCTTAAACCCTAAACTTTAAACTCCTAACTCACTAACACTAAATCCTAAAACCTAAACTAAATCATAATTTAAATTCAACCCTAAATTCTCCTAAACCTTAAACTTTAAAGTTAACTTAAACCTTAAACTCCTAATCAACTAACCTCAAGATTGTTAACCCTAAACCTTAGAAACCTTAAACCCTAAACCCTAAACCCTAAACCCTAAACCCTAAACCCTAACCCTAAACCCAAACACTAAAAATAAAAACCAAAAATCCTGAACACTAAAACCCTAAATCATAAACCTTAAACCTTAAATGCTCCCTAAAAACATAAAAACCTAAACCTAAACTAAATAAAACCTAAAAATAAAATAAATATAAACCTAGACTAAACTAAAAAATAAAATAAAGCAAAAAATAAAAAACCAAAATAAAATAAAAACTAAACGTAAAATAAAAATAAAATAAACCTAAAATAAACCTAAAATAAAACAAAATAAAAACTAAATAAAAACCTAAACATAAAGATTAAACATAAAAATAAATAAAAATTAAAACTTAAACCCTAAAGTAAAAAAAAAAACCTAAACCTAATATAAAAATAAAATAAACAAAATAAAATTAACCTAAACCTAATCTAACATAAACTAAACTGAAATAAAATAACCTAAAATAAACTAAACCTAAACCCTAAACTAAATAAAATAAAAGAAATTAAAAATAAACATAAAAATAAAACATAAAAATAAACCTAAAAGTTAAACCCAAAAAATAAATAAATAAAAACCCAAACCTAAGCATGAAATAAAAAATAAAACCTAAACCTAAAAAACAAAATAAAAATGAAACCAAACTAAAAAATAAAAATAAAACTAAACCTAAACAAAAACAAGTCTAAAATAAAAAACCTAAACTAAAATAAATAAACCTAAAATAAATAATGTAAACAAAATAGAAATAAAAAAATCTAAAATAAAAATAAAAATAAACTACAATAAATAAAAATAAACTACATAAACCTAAACCTAACAATTTAATTAATTTAGCATAAATAAATAAATAACTAAAATAAACAAAAATAGAAGACAATCCTTAACATTATACCCTAAACACTAAAATTAACCCTAAACTATAAACTCTAAATGCTACACCTACTACTCTAATCCCCAAAACACCCTAAACCTAAACCCTAAACCCAAATACCCTAAATTCTAAGCCCTAAACCCTAACCTAACCCAAAACTCTAAACCCTAAACTCTAAGCCCTAAACTCAAACCCTACCATAAACCCTAACCCTAACCCTAAACCTTAAAACTATAAACCCTAACTAAACTAAACCTAAAATATAAACCCTAAACTCTAAACCTTAAACCCTAAGCCCTAAAACCCTAAACCTTAAACCTTAAACTAACCCTAAAACCTAAACCATAAACTCTAAAATCCCTAAACCATAAAACCTAAACCCTAAACCTTAAACTGAACCCTAACTACTTTAAACTTGTTAATGCTAAACCTTAAACCTAATTCTAAACTTAAACCTAAACTAACTTAAACTTAAATCCTAAACCTATACTTAAACAACTTAACCTAACTCCAACCTAAACACTAAATACTAAACCTTAAAACTCAATTCTAAACCTAAACTAAACTTAAATCTAATCCCTAAACTTAAAACACTAAACCCTAAAGTAAAGTTTAAACTTAAACCTAAACCTAAAACCAACATAAACACTAAGCTAACCCTAAACCTTAGAAACCTTAAACCCTAATCCTAAACACTAAACCCTAAACCCTAAACCCTAAACCCTAACCCTAAACCCAAACCCTAAACCTAAACCCTAAAACCCTAAACACTAAAACCCTAAACCCTAAACTTTAAACCCTAAACCCTAAACCCCAAAAACCTAAAAACCTAAACCTAAACTAAATAAAACCTAAAAATAAAATAAATAAAAACCTAGACTAAACTATAAAATAAAATAAAGTGAAGAATAAATAACCAAAATAAAATAAAAACTAAACATAAAATAAAAATAAACCTAAAATAAAATAAAATAAAAACTAAATAAAAACCTAAACATAAAGATTAAACATAAAAATAAATAGAAATTAAAACTTAAACCCTAAAGTAAAAAAAAAACCTAAACCTAAAATAAAAATAAATAAATAAAATAAAATAAACCTAAACCTAAACTAAAATAAACTAAAATGAAATAAAAAAAAACCTAAAATAAACTAAACCTAAACCCTAAACTAAATAAAATAAAATAAACTAAAAATAAACATTAACCTAAATAAAAAAATAAAACATCAAAATAAACCTAATAGCTATACCCAATAAATAAATAAAAAAAAACCTAAACCTAAGCATGAAAATAAAAAAATAAAACCAAAACTTAAAAAATAAAATAAAAATAAATCCAAATTAAAAAATAAAAATAAAACTAAACCTAAACAAAAACAAATCTAAAATAAAAAACCTAAACTAAAATAAATTAACCTAAAATAAATAAGGTAAACTAAATAAAAAAAAAAAATCTAAATAAAAAATTAAAATAAACTAAAATAAATAAAAACTAACTAAATAAACTTAAACATACTGGTTTACTTAATTTTTTATCTAAAAAAAACCCTAAACTCTAAACCCTGAACCTTAAACTAACCCTAAACCCTAAAACCCAAAACCCAAAACCCAAAACCCTAAACCCTAAACCCTAACCCTAACTAAACTCTAAATGCCAAAATCATAAATGTTAAACCCTAAACTAACCCTAAACCATAAACACTAAACCCTAAAAACCTTAAATGCTAAAGCCTAAACCCTAAACCCTAATCCCTAAACCATAAACTAACCCTAATCCCAAAGCTAACTCTAAACCCTAAACCTTAAAACCTAAAAACCCCAAACCCTAAAGCCTAAATACTAAACCTTAAACCCTAAACTCTAAACCTAACCCTGAACCCTAAATTCTAAAAGCATAAACCCTGAAACCCTATACCCTAAACCCTAAACACTAAACCGTAAACCCTAAAATCCTAAACCCTAAACCTAATCTCTAAAACCTATACACTAAACCCTAAGCCCTAAACTTAAACCCTAAACTTGTAATCACAAACCCTTAACCCTAAACCCTAAACCCTCAACAAACCCTAAACCCTTAACTAACCTTATACACTAAACCCTAAAAAGTTGAAAACCTAAACATAAACTAAATAAAACCTAACAATTAAAAAAAATATTAAAAAACCTAAGCCAAAATAAAATTAAAATATAAAATAAAATAAAAACCTAAATTAAAACCTAAACCTCAACCTAAAAAGAGAAAAAAAATAAAAAATAAAAACTAAAATATATAAAAACCTAAACTAAACTAAATAATAAAAAACCTAAATAAAATAAAAAATAAACCTAAAATAAAAATAAAATAAGCCTAAAATAAAATAAAATATAAACTAAATAAATACCTAAACCTAAAAAATAAACTTAAAAATAAAACCTAAAAATATATAAATAATAAAACCTAAACATTAAACTAAAATAAGAGCTAAACCTAAAATAAAAATAGAATAAACTTAAATCTAAATTAAAATAAATAAAACCTAAATCTAAACCTAAAATAAACTAAAAATAAACTAAACCCTAAATAATATAAAATAAACTAAAAATAAACCTTAAACTAAACAAAAAATTAAAACCTAAAAATAAACCTAAAATAAAATTGTAAAACCTAAACCTAAAAAAATAAAATAAACACCTAAACCTAAAACGAAAGCCTAAACATACAACACTAAACCCTCAACCCTAAACCCTAAACCATGAAAAACCCTAAACCCTAAACGCTAAACCCTAAGCCTAAACTCTAAACCCTAAAAGCATTAGCCCTAAAACCCAAACCCTAAACCCTAAACCCTAACCCAAAACCCTAAACACTATACATAAAACCCTAAACCTAAACTTAAAGTAACAAAATAAACTAAAAAATAAACATCAACCCAAAAACCTAATAAACCTAAATCTAAACCCTAAGAATTGGTAGAACCTTGACGATAACATCAAGATCATCCGTGCCTAGATTTTGGAGGCTGAGGCAAGGATTACCGTGAGTGGTGGTTGGAGATGGATATGAGGTGGTGGTCTGAGTAGTGGTGGTGGCAGAGTGAGAGATCTAGGATATGATGGTGGATCCAACTAATCGAGAGGCTAGGGTGGTTCTTGTGGGAAATAGAGAAACTGTAGAATGGTCGATTTGATCGGCTGCATAAGGAAATGTGTCTTTACATTAGAGATGGTTCTAATTATCTAGGGTTTTTGCTTTTTTATATACATGTTCATTTTTTTCTCTATGTCATTGCTTGTGTCCTAGAAAATGTAATGTCTTACTTGGCTGATGAAATTGAAAAGAAGAAATGTTGAACCTAAATTTTTCTCTAAATAAAGATTGAAACCTAAACCTAAAACCTAAACCCTAAACCCTAAACCCTAAGAGCCCTAAACCTTAAACCCTAAACCCGAAAACACTAAAACCTAAACTCTAAATAATAAAACCTAAACCCTAACACCTAAAACCTAAACCCTAAACCTAAACCTTAAACCCTAAATGCTAAACCCTAAACCCTAAATGCTAAACTCTCAACTAACCCTAAAACCTAAATCCTAAATACCTAAAAATTGAAACCTAAACTAAATAAAACTTAAAATTAAAATAAATTAAAGAATTTAAACTAAAATAAATTAAAATAATAAAATAATATAAAAACCTAAAATAAAACCTAAACCTAAACCTAAAAGGAAAAAAAATAAAAAATATAAACTTAAAAAAACCTAAATATAATAAAAACAAAAACTAAAATAAAAAATATAAACCTAAAATTAAATAAAATAAATAATAAATAACAACCTAAACCTAAAAATAAACTTAAAATAAATAAAGAATAAAACCCAAACCCTAAACTAAAAAAAACATAAACCTAAAGTAAAAATTAAATAAACCTTAAAGTAACTAAAATAAATTATAGCAAAACAAATAAAACTTAAACTTAAACCCAAAATAAACTAAACTTAAACCAAAACCTAAACACTAAAAAATAAAATAAACCAAAAATAAACCTACAGCTAATTTTAAAAATAAAACCTAAAAATAAACCTAAAATAAAAACCTAAAACCTAAACCTAAAAAAAATAAAATAAAAACCTAAACCTAAACCTAAAAATAAAAAAATAAATCCTAAAAAAATAATAATAAAAAAAGTAAAACTAAACTAAAAAATAATCCTAAACCTAAACCTAAACCTAAACAAAATTAACTAAATAAACCTTAACCAACTAGTTAACTTTATTTAAAAATAATAATAATATTATTAAATAAAATAAAAATTAAAAAACCCTAACCTTAAACCCTAAACCTACAAACCGAAACTCTGAACCCAAAAAATTAAAACCCTAAATCCTAAACCCTAAACCCTAAATAATAAACTAACCCTAAACCCTAAAACTTGCAACCCTAAATCTCTCACCCTAAACCCCAAACCGTAAGCACTAAACCTTAAACCCTAAAAATCTAAAAACCTAAACTAGAATTAAATAAAACCTAAAAATAAAAGAAATCAAAAAACCTAAACCTAAATAAATTATAAAAAAAATAAAAAATGAAAACCCAAGAAAAAACTTAAACTTAAACATAAGCCTAAACGTAGATGTACAAATAAAATGAAATAAACAATAAAAGCAAAACTAAAATAAATAAAAAACTAAAGGTAAGATAAAAATAAAGTAAACCTAAAATAAAATAAAATAAAAATGTAAACCTAATAACTAAAGCTAAAAATAAAACCTAAAAATAACTAAAAAATAAAACCTAAACCCTAAATTAAAAGAATGTAAACCTAAAATAAACAAAATAAAATAAACCTAAATGTAAACTAAAATAAACTAAACCAAAATAGTAAAACAAAACCTAAACCTAAAATAAACTAAACATAAACCCTAAACAAAATAAAATAAAATAAAATAAACTAAAAATATACCTAAACCTAAACTAAAAAAACCTAAAATAAAAACCTAAAACCTAAGCATAAAAAAATAAAATAAAAACCTAAACTTAAGCCTAAAAATTAAAATAAACCTAAACCTAAAAAATAAAGTTAAAATAAAATTAAACTAAAAATAAACATAAACATAAACCTAAACCTAAAAAAATAATCTAAAATAAAAAACCTAAACTAAAATAAAGAAACTTAAAATAAATAAAATAAACTAAATAAAAACAAAAATAAACCTAAATAAAAAGAAAATAAGAAAATAAATAAAAAATAAACTAAATCAACCTAAACCTACCAGTTTACTTAATTTAAAAAAAAAAACCCTAAACCCCAAACCATAAACACTAAACCCTAAATCCTAAACCCCTAAACCTAAACCCTAAACCCTAAACTAACCTTAAACCTACACCCAACCTACAACCCTAAACACTAGACCCTAAACCCTAAACCTACAACCCTAAATGGTAACCTCTAGGATTTGGACCAACAAGTCCATAGTGTACTTATGGTAGTGATGGTGCTTTGGCTTTAATAACCTTATAGGACCCAATGATTTGGTTCATAACTAACTGAGAATCACCGAAGATGTTGATGTTCTAGATGCTTAGAGTAACGGCTAACTCTAGACCGACAATCAGAGCCTCATATTTGTCTTCACTGTTGGTGCAAGGATTAGATAGATGATTTGAGAATCTCATCACATCTCAGTCTAGAGTTAAGAGAACTATTCCTACCCCTGCCTTTCCTAGAATAGTAGATTATAGTTCTTCTCCTCTTTGAGAGGAAGCCGCACCATCAAAGTACATCTCCCAACAGTGAATGCTAGTATCCCCTAAGTTCATGATTTGTTCATTGGGAGATCATCACTAAGCAGAGAGTCAGCTGGAAGTGGGTGTGCTACTAAGAAATTCACTAGCGCTTGTCCTTTCATTACATAGAGGAGTATGAAGGTAATGTCAAACTGTGAGATGATCATGGAATGTTGTGCCAACCGTCTGGATAACATCGACTATGTCATGAGATACTATATTAAATTAATTCTAGAGATTAAGTTCACCTTATAAGGAAGCATATAGTGTTGTAGCTTTTGGAATACAAAGATTAAAGCTAAGAAATGCTTTGCAATAGGTGGATAATTAGCCATAGTAGGGATTAGATGATGGTTGAGGTAGTAGAGTGTGTTTTCCTTGCCTTCATCATTGGCTTTGACCAACAAAGCACCAAGGGAGTCATCTGATGTAGAGTGTAAACTATGAGCGACTTTCCTGAGATAGGGGTTGTTAGAACTAGTGGAAACATCAGGTAATGCTTGATGTCTTCAAAGGCATGCTCACACTTGTCATCCCACCTGAACTTGCCATCCTTTTTGATAAGTTGGATATGCCAACTACCCTTGGAATGATCTGAATTGAGTTAAACTTTTATTGGTGGCATTTCAAATATTGCCTTGATCTTCTCTAGATCAACTTCAATTCCCTAGTGTGGGACAACAAACCTAAGGAATTTCTCTGAAGCTACTCTGAATGTACACTTCAGGGGAGTTAATTTTGAGGTTAAATTATATTAACTATTTGAAAACTACTCTCAAGTCAAAGAGATGGTCTTTCTTTTCTCTACTTTTGACCATGAGAACATCGACATAGCACTCGACTTGATGATGAATGAGTTCATCAGAGATTCGAGCCATAGCCCGTTGGTATGTAGCACTGCCATCTTTAAGTCTAAATGGCATGACCTTATAGTAATATATTCTGATCAGGGTTCTAAAAGCAATATTTCTTTCATCTTTATGGGCCATCTTTATTTGGTAATATCTAAATGAGCCATCCATGAAAGAGAAGATTGCATGAGATGAGGTAATGTCCACTATCAGCTCTGAGATTGGAAGTGAAAATTCATCTTTTGAACATGCCTTATTTAAATCCTTAAAATCGATGCATATGTGAATTTGGTCATTCCTTTTATTTAACTGGGATGATGCTGGCTAACCAGGTAGATTATTTTTCTTCTCGGATGAAGCCAACATCAATCAGTTTCTTGAATTCATGAATGGCCTGTTGTTCTATGTCTAATCACATGCATCTAGGAGCTTGCTTCATAGGGTTAGCAGTAAGCTCTATTACTAATTTATGGATCACTATGTCAAGAGCCAATTCAGTCATCTCTTCAAAACATCATGCGAAGCAGTCCTTAAACTAAGTCAATAGCCTAACTAAGTCATTGGTTTAAATTTCATTCAATAATTAACTGATGTCTAGTGGGCGTGGATCTTCTTCAATTCCTAAGTTGTTTTATTTAAGCTTATCAATGGTTGACTTGATCTCTTCTTCGAATTCTGGCACTGCATTTTTTACTTCAAAATCATCAAGATCATCTAAAGCCTCTAAGCACAACTCCTCATATGAGTTAATGTGATTTGAAAAGAACATATTAAATTCCAAATAACTGGTAATTACTAAGCAGTAATCATCATCATCGACTGGACCGAATGTATCAAATCCTAGTCCCGTTCTTGATTGAGAGCTTTTATATTTGTTCTTCCATATTCTCTCGAAGTAGTCTGACATGCGCTTTGATGTAATATGTGGGATTAACCTTTTCTTTGCTAAAGTATGAACACAAGACAAGTACCAATCAAAAGATAATTCCATTAAATATTTATATGAATAATCCTCAAGTTCTACATCAACTTCTTGACTTGAGGATGATGCTCCAAGAAAGAACTTCTATGTCATCACACCTGTGGATGACTTAGGGGCTTCCTTAACTGCCAAATCCTCAGCTTTTTGAGAGGAAAGTGTGGTTAGAGCTAAGGTTCCCAACTGATGCCAAACTATTTCACATGGATACACTTATGCTTTAGTTTGGAGCCCGATCTTCATCACTATCTAGCTCAAGTGTCACCTTCAAGGAAATCTACCATTGAGAAGACTGGGTTGGTTTGCTAACCATATAAGACTCATCCTATGAACTAGATTCTAAGTCTATATGGATAGTAGGTGTACTCCGGTAGCGGGGATATATCTTTTATTGGGTGGCCAATAAGAGGTTTTCCACCCACTGCCTCTCAGCCTCTTCCTCGCCTTATAGAGGTCAGTCATCTACCCATATGTTTGAATGGAATAATGGTGTGGGTGGAATCTAATGTGTCCACTTCCTCCTCCAAGTATATTTCCACCCCTTTTATTTTCTTTTCATTTCTATTTTCTTTTCTTTTTATTTATTTATTTCTTTTTCTTTTTTTGTTGATATTTCTTTTATTTTTAAACTTTAGGCAAGTTCACAGGAATAGACTTGTTGATTTTGAGGAGGTAGTAAAGCATCCTCATATATGCGACCGTGAACTATAAATAGCTTGAGATCTCCTTTGACACGCTAGATGATCCCACCTCTCATGAACTTCAACTGTAGAGAGGATGGAACTATGTTGTTCTCTTGTATTCATGGTCTCCTAAGCAAAGCATTAGAAGATGTATCAAAGTCTATAATGTGAAACTTTGCTTCAGTGTACCAATCATCTATCTCCAAGGGCAACACTATGGAGCCTAAGGCCTGTTGACCTTACTTTTGGAGTGCGGATTCAATCTTTCCATCTTAGACTAAGGAATCTTCTAGACACTAAGACTTCCCTAGTCATAAGACACTTCTAACAATTAGGTAAACATTTAACCTAAGCCTAAAGACTTAGAAGGGTTAACCATAGATTAGGTTATGCCTTAGGGATTAGGATAATCCACCTACCCTACAACCCAAACCCAATCCATGTTCACCTTCTCAAACCAAACCTCAAGTTCAATTCAAACATCAAATTCAAATCCAAATCCAAATGCAAATTCAAAAACCAAATGATTGAAGCCGATGATCAAATCCAAACTTGAAACCCTTCCTAAGCCATACGACCTATCCCATGGACTTAGCCAAATCTTAGTCCAAATAAATCCAAAATCAATTGATTTTCTCATAATCAATTTATATCTTTAATCATCTTTCTAAATATAAATCAAATCTACATTCAAATGATCACAACTAAATGTAATTAAATCAACACCCTTCCTAAGCCATATGACCAATCCCATGGACTTAGCCAAATCTTAATCCAAATCAAGTCAAACTCAATTGATTTTCTCACAAATCAATCATATTTTCAATCATCTTCACAAACTTAAATGAAATATACATTTAAGTCATCAAAACTAAATCAAACCAAATCAAAATCCAAACTTAAACCATATGACCCAACTCCATGGACTTAGCCAAATTTCTTCATTCCAAACCCCAAATTCAATTGATTTTCTCATGAATCAATCATACCTTCAATCATATTCACAAATATAAATGAAATATACAATCATCAAGCCAAACCAAAATCAACCCAAGTCAAACCCAACTTAACCCTTTTGACTTGAAATGTTCAAATGAACCAAAACCCATTTGAACCCAAGCCAATTGTAATTGAATTTATATATCAATCCCAAATCCATATATAAACTCAACTAAATCAAACTCAACCTAAAATCAAGCCAACTAAACCCAATTGTTCAACTTAACCAAAAGTGGCCAATTTGACTTATTTGGGCCAAGTTCTACTCCTACCAAATTGGATTGAACCAAATCAATCAAAACCTCCCATCATAATTGTTAATCACCCTAGGTTGATCAATTGTCACAAATTGGTTCAAACCAAGTTAACTTGGTCATTTGACCAAGTCAACCCCTTAACCCCTATGAACCCAAACTAGCCAAATTACAACCTAAGCCAAGTCCTTTGAAGCCAATGATTCATACCAAATCAAAATCAATATTTGAATATGACTTGACCTTTAATTGAGTCAAACAAAACCTAATTGGCCCTCTTGACCTAATTTGACCCAAATTGACCTAAAAGACTAAATTGGTCAAATCAAAATATAAACCAAATTAATTGTAACCATAGCTCAAATTCATTCAAAATTGATTGTTAAGCTTGACCAAAGTCATGATTAGACCCAATTGACCTACTTAGCCAAACTTGACCTAAAGGTTCAAGTAGGCCTAAATCAAAACCAAATTCAAATTAATTGAAATTAAAGCCTACAATAATCTTTAATTGGTCAACTAAACACATTCCAACACCCAACACAAGCCAATTTGGCCAATTTGGTCAAATTTGTCAACTTAACCCATTTGACCCAAATGAATTCAATTGAGCCAAAATCAAATATAAGTCAAACTAAACCAAACCAATTAAACCATAACATCCTAAATAATCATATGAAATTGGCCCAATCCTTGGTTTGACCCAATTTGACCAATTGGTCAAGTTTACCCAAACTAACCCAATTCGACCTAAATAAGTCAAATTTGAACAAATCAACTCAAATTGACTTGAAATTTGGGCTAACCCACTTTTGGCTCATTTCAAATCAAATTAAATCCAATGCTAAATGATCATTCTACCCTTGGGTCAAGGGCATCACATGAGAGATAAATCACCCATGTAAATGGTCATTTCCATTCCTTGGCCACTTGGTACTCTCCCAATGGTCCACCTAGGCACTAGGATGCTTGCCAACCCAGGGGTGGTTGGGTTAGCCATGACCCATGGGAGGTGAAATCACCTCATTCTCCCCATTAGAGCATTTGAAACACATAAGACAGCCATGATTCCTCTTTGGCAGCCAGCTCCACACCTTCAAACAACCAAGCAGAGCTAACTCACCTACTTCATGCCACCCATGACTCCCTGAGATGGTTAGAAGACCACTAGAAGCCAAACCCAATTCCACCGTTTGATCAAGATGAATGGGGGTATACATCCCCTCATTTCCACTCAAACACACACAAAAATCATTTCTCAGATCCCTAGCTACCCAAGACAAGCTGCTAGAGCCATTCCCTAAGCTCCCAAGCTTGTTCCTCGATCAAAAAATGCCATTCCCATCCATCTCAAAATAGGACACTTCCATTTCCAACCTAACTTACCCATTTCTCAATCAAACTCAAATTAACTTTCACCTTTCCTAGGCCAGCAAACAGAATTATCTCCTTCTCGAGCATTGGAGGTGGGACTTGATCAAAGTCGAGCTCCAAATCATCGTTCATGGCCTTGAGTGAACATCGAGGTGATCCATTATTGCTCAACAAGGATTCATCTCACTAGATGAAGCTTCCTCAATCGTTTGAGCCATCGGTCTTGATATCCAGCAAGGTATGCTTCCAAAACTGATCCTTAGGCAAAAATGGGTTGGAGCTTTTTGAAGAAAACTTGCATCTCATGTGATCTTGACCATTGGATCCCATCTGATTGATGTTGTGAAGGTGTGGGATCCTTTTGGAGTTGATCCAAGATCGGGTAAGCTCGGATCAAGTGAGCAATGGTGGATGGACTCCATTCTCCCTCACTCGTGTGATGTTAGATCACCCACCATCCCTTCCATGTAATCGAAATGGATGATCGTGATTAGATCCACTAGATTGATCTAATTTAATCCTATTAAGTTATGGAATTAATCGTAGTCGTTCGATCTTAGATCAAATAGTAGATAAGAAAGCGCATCCGGCTCCGCCACGCAGGCGCTGAGTCGGATAAGTTTAAGTAACCAATCCTGCGGCGTCACGTGGAAAGCATGCCGCATTAGCATGCCATGTGGCATTAACAGGATTATGCTTTAATTATGCAATTAATCATTTTTAATGGCTGAAACTTCTAAAAATCATAAAAAATTATAGAGAAATAAAAAAATGCAAATAAATACTCATTTTAACCGTATTTCATAGGAAACTTAATTAAAAATGATCTTAACTAATTTTGAATTTTAATTAATGTTAATTACAAAATTAATTAGCTTAATTAATTCTTAATTACTCGAGCAATTAATCCCAAAATTTATGGGTTAAGTTAATAGGATGAACTTTGCCTCCCATGATTTTCTTAAGATTTATTGCTCACTTAATTAGGAAAATTGATTAATTAAAGCTTAACTACTCTTTCAAGTTAATTGTTGATTAATTAATCCATGAATAGTAACAAATTGGTTAATTAACCCTAAACCCAAAACCCTAAACCCTAAAGACTAAACCCTAAACCCTAAACCTTAAACCCTAAAAACCTAAAAACCAAAACCTAAACTAAATAAAACTTAAAAATAAAATAAATAAAAAGCCTAAACCTAAATAAAATAAAATAAAATAAAAACCTAAACTTAAAAATAAAATAAACAAATAAATAAAACATAAACTAAAATAATATAAATAAAAACCTAAACTAAACTAAAAAATAAAATAAACCAAAAAAAATTAAAAACCTAAATAAAATAAAACCCAAATTTAAAATAAAAATAAAATAAACCTAACATAAAATAAAATAAAAACTAAATAAAATCCTAAACCTAAAAAGTAAACCTAAAAATAAACAAAAATTAAAACCTAAACCCGAAACTAAAATAAACCTAAACCTAAAATGAATTAAATAAAATAAACCTAAACCTAAACTAAAATAAATAAAACCTAAACCTAAACCCTAAAAAATAAAATAAAATCAACCAAAAATAAACTTAAATCTAAACAAAATAAAAAATATAACTTAAAAATAAATCAAGAATAAAAAACTAAAACCTAAACCTAAAAAATAAAATAATAACCTAAACCTAAATCTAAAAATAAAAAATAAAACCTAAACCTAAAAAAATAAAATAAAAATAAAACTAAACTAAAAAAATAAACATAAACCTAAAAAAAAACTAAAATAAAAAACCAAAATTGAAATAAATAAACCTAGAATAAATAAACTAGATTGAATAAAAAAATAAACATAAATAAAAATGAAAAAAAAAACCAAACTAAATAAACTAAATAATCCTAAACCTACCTCTTTACTTAATTTAAAAAAAAACCATTAACCCTAAACCCTAAACCCTAAATCCTAAATTTTAAATCTTAAACCCTAGTACTAATCCTAAATCCTAAACCCTAAACTAACCCTAAACCTTAAAATGTAAATAAAAAAATTAAAAATTTAAAAAAAACCCTAAACCCTAAACCACAAAACCTAAACCCTAAACCCTAAACCCTAAACCCTAAACCATAAAACCTTAAACCATAAACCCTAAACCCTAAACCTTAAACCCCAAACCCTAATACTCAAACCTTAAACACTAAAACCTAAAACCTAAAACCCTAAACCCGAAACCCTAAACTCTAAACCCTAACCCTATAACCCTAAACCCTAAACCCTGAAACCCTAAACCCTAAACCCTAAACTCTAAACCCTAAACCCAAAACCCAAAACCCTAACACACATAACCCTTAACCCTAAACCCTAAACCCTAAACCCTAAAACACTAAACCCTAAACCCTAAAACACAAAACCCTAAAACCAACAACCCTAAACCCTAAACTCCAAACTCTAAACCCTAAGCCCTAAACCCTAAACCCTAAACTATATATGCTAACCCTAAAAACCTAAAAACCTATACCAAAACCTAATAAAACCTAAAAAAATAAATAAAAACCCTAAACCTAAATAAAATAAAATAAAATAAAATAAGGTAAAAACTTAAACCTAAACCTAAGCCTAAAATTAAAATAAAATAAAAAAATAAAACTAAACTGAATTAAAATAAATAAAGACCTAAGCTAAACTAAAAAATAAAATAAACCTAAAAATAATAAACCTAAATAAAATAAAAACTAAATGTAAAATATAAAATAAATTAAATTAAATTAAAATAAAATAAATTAAATTAAATTAAAATAAAATAAAAAATAAATAAAAACCTAAACTTAAAAATAAACCTAAAAATAAAACCTAAACCCTTAACTAGAAAAAAACTAAACCTAAAATAAACAAAATAAAATAAACCTAAACCTAAACTAAAATAAACTAAACTAAAATAAATAAAACTGAAGCCTAACCCTAAAATAAACTAAATATAAATCCTAAACTAAATAAAGTAAAATAAACTAAAAATAAATCTATACCTAAACAAAAAAAATAAAACATACAAATGAAACTAAAATGAAAACTTAAAACCTAAGCAAAAATAAATAAAATAAAAACATAAACCTAAAAATAAAAAATGAAACTTAAATCTAAAAAATAAAATAAATTTTAAAATAAACAAAAAAGAAACTTAAACCTAAACCTAAAAAAACAAAACTAAAAAAAACATAACTAAAATAATTAATCCTAAAATAAATAAACTAAACTAAAAAAAATTAAAAATAATCCTAAAGAAAAATTAAAAATAAAATTAACTAAAATAAATAATAAATAAACTAAATAAACCTAAACCTATCGATTAAGTTAATTTTAAAAAAATGCTAAACTTTAAATCCTAAATCCTAAACTCTAAAACTAACACTAAACCCTAAACCCTAAAGCTACAACACTAAACCTACAACCCTAAACCCTAAACCCTAAACCCTAAAAGTATAAACCCTAAAACCCTAAATCCTAAATTCAAAACCATAAACACTAAACCCTAAACCCTAACCCTAAACCCTAAACCCAAGCCATTAACCTAAGCCTAAAGTAACTAAATAAATTATAAAATAAACCTAAACCCTAAAACCTAATAAACCTAAACTTAAACCCTAAGAATGGGTAGAACCTTGATGAAACATCACCAACCAAGCTTAGTATAAATCGGGAGGTGAAGGCGAGGTGGTGGTTATCACTGGTGGTGGGGGGCTTTAGAGGTGTTGGAGGTGGTAGTAAAAGGAAGCGGTGGTGGTGGTGAGTGAGCGGAGATTATAGTGGTGGTGTAGGGAGAGTTCAGAGATATTATGGTGGATCCTGCTGCTCGAGAGGCCGGGGTGGTTCTGATGGGAAATGGTGAAACGAAAGAATGACCAAACTGATCTAATGTTTATGGAACTACGTCTTAGAGATGGTTCTAGTTATCTATGGTATTTGATTTGCTCTATGCGTGCTCAATTTTGATCTATGTTGTCAGTTGTGTCTTAGAAAAATTGCTGTGTTACTTGGTTGATGAAATTGAAAAGAAAAAAGATTGAATGCTAGACCCTAAACTAAACCATAAACCCAACCCTAAACCCTAAATCCTAAACCAACAACACTAAACCTACAACTCTAAACCCTACCCTAAGCTCTAAAAAAAACTCAAACACTAAACCCTAAACCCTAAAAACATAAACACTAAAACTATAAACCCTAAACCCTAAACCCTAAACCCTAAACCTAAGCCCTAAACCCAAACCCTAAACCTAAACCAAAGCTAATAGTAACTAAATAAATTAAAAAATAATCTTAAACCCTAAGACCTAGTAAATCTAAACCTAAACCTGAAACCTAAGAATGGGTAGAACCTTGATGATAAAGCACAACCGTGCTGCCTAGTTTTGGGAGTGGAAGTGAAGTCAGAGGTGGCAGTTATTGTAGTGGTGGTGGAGGATCTGGAAGTGCTGGTGGATATGGAGGTGGTGGTCATTGCAATGGTGGTTATGGAGGTGGGTGAAGCGATGGAGCTTACATCCATGGTGGTGGCGGAGGGAGAGATCGGTGACATGAGGGTGCATCCCAATACTCGAGAGCTTAGAGTAGTTTGATGGGAACTGGAGAAACTAAAGAATGATCGATCTAATCTACTCTTATGGAACAATCTTTATTACTGAAATAATTCTATTTATCTAGGGTTTTTTATTTGCTCTATGCATGCTCATTTTTTATCTATGTTGTCACTTGTGTCTTGGATAATCTGGGGGTGTTACTTGGTTGATGAAATTGAAAAGAGGAAATGTTGAATCTGAATTTGTTCTCTATTAAGAAAAATACCAAAAACTCTAAACCCTAAACTAAAACTTGAACCCCAAACCTAAAACCTAATCCCTAAACCCTAAATCCTAAACACTAAAAATAAAAAAATAATAAAATAAAAACCCAACCATAAACCCTGAACCCTAAAACTACCACTAAATCCTAATCCACAACACAAAACTTGTAACCCTAAACCCAACAAAACCCTAAACCCAAAACACTAAACCCTTATCCCTAAACCCTAAACCCTAAAAACCCTAAACTCTAAACCTTAAACCTTAAATCCTAAACCCTAAACACCAATTTCTAAACCTAAACCTAAAGTAACCAAATAAATTCAAAACTAAACTTAAACCTCAAACTAAATAAACTTAAACCTAAACCCTAAGAATGGGCAGAACCTTGATGGTAGGAACATCACTAAGGCTGCCTAGATCAAAGTGGAAAAAGGCAAGGCAACGATTATCATGGTGGGGATCTGGAGGTGCTAGTGGAACCGAGAAAATGGGTGGTTATGTATGGAGTGATAGGTTATAGTTGTGGTGGTGAGGGAGAGATCGGACATGATGCAATATCTCTACTGAGAGGCCGATTCGATGGGAATTATAGAAAAGAATGAATATCTACAACTATTTGTCTTTATAGTAGATGATTCTAGTTATCTAGGGTGTTTGATTTGCTCTATGAGTGCTCATTTTTTATTTATATCATCGCTTGTGAATTAGAAAACTTGGTATGTTACTTATTTGATGAAATCAAAAAGAAGAAATATTGAATATGAATTTGTTCTCTATTAAAAAATAATAATAAATCTTAAATCTTAAACTAAAACTTGAACCCTAAACCTAAAACCTAAACCCAAAACCCTAAACCCTAAAAATAAAAAAATAAAAAAATTTAAAAAAATTTAAACCCTAAACCTTAAAAAACTCTAAACCCTAAACCCTAAACCCTAAAAGCATAAACAATATAACCCTAAATCCTAAACCCTAAAACCTTAATTTAAACCTAAAGTAACTAAATAAATTAAATAATAAACCAAAATCCTAAGAATGTTCAGAACCTTGATGACATGAACATCACCATCAACCGTGCTCGCCTAGATCTTGGAGGCGTCAAATCACGGGTGGTGGGGATCTGGAGGTACTAGTGGATATGGTGGTGGTGGTCCAAGCAGTGGTGGTTATGGAGGCAGGAGAAAAGATGGAGGTTACAGCTACGGTGGTAGCGGAGAGAGAGATCGAGGATATGATGGTGAATCCAACTAGTCGAGAGGCAGAGGTGGTTCTGATGGGAATTGGAGAAACTGAAGAATGGTCAATCCGATCTACTTCTTATGGAACTATATCTTTACAGTAAAGAGGGTTTTAGCTATCAAAGGTTTTTGATTTGCTCTATGCATGCTCATTTTGGAACTAGGTCATCATTTGTGTCTTAGAAAACTTGGTGTGTTACTTGGTTGATGAGGTCAAAAAGAAAAAATGTTGAATATGAATTTGTTCTCTATTAAAATAAAAAAAGAAACCTTAAACCCTAAACCATAAAATAAAACCTGAACCCTAAACATAAAACCTGAACCCCAAACCCTAAACCTTAAAAAAAAAAAAAAGTTAAAAAAACCCTAACCCTATACCCTAAAACCTACAACCATAAACCCCAAAACCTAAACCCAAAATCCTAAATTCTAAAAATCTAAAAACCTAAACCAAAATCTAAATAAAACCTAAATAAAATAAAAATAAAACAAAAAATAAGGATAAAATAAACTTAAAATAAAATAAAATAAAAACTAAATAAAAATGTAAACTTAAAAAAGACAAACCAAAAAATAAATAAATAAAACCTAAATCCTAAACTAAAAAAAACGTAGAATAAAAACAAAATAAATAAAATAAAATAAACCTAAACCTAAAAAAAATAAATTAAACTAAAATAAATAAAACTTAAACCTAGACCTAAAATAAACTAAACCTAAACCTAGAGCTAAACTAAAAGAAATAAAATAAACTAAAATTAGACCTAAAAATAAACTGAAAAGTAAAACCTAAAATAAACCTTAAATAAAAACCAAAAACCTACACCTAAAAAAATAAAATAAAAACATAAACCTAAACCTAAACGTAAACTTAAAAAATAAAATACAAAAACACAACTAAAAGGAAACCTAAACCTAAAAGATAAACTAAAATAAAAACCTAAACTAAAATAAATAAACATAAAATAAATAAACTAAACTAAAGAAAATAAATAAATCTAAATAAAAAAATTAACACAAATATATAAAAAAATAAACTAAATTAACCTAAACCTATCGATTTACATGATTAAACAAAAAACCATACCCTAAGTCTTAAATCCTAAACCCTAATCTCTAAACCCTAAAACTAAACCTATACCCTGAACCTATTAACCTAAAACTACAACCCTAAACCCTAAACCCAAAAACCTAAAGCACTAAACACTAAACCCTAAGCCTAAACACTAAACCCTAAAACTAAACACTAAATCATAAATCCTAAATCCTAAACCCTAAAACCTACAACCCTAAACCCTAAACCCTCAAACCTAAATAAACCCAAAACCCTAAACCCTAAACTAACCCTAAATCTTAAGAATGGGCATAAACATGATGGCAGGAACATCATCGTCAATTAGGCTCTATCTAAATCTGGCGGTTGAGGTGATGGTGGAGGCGATGGTTGTCATAGTGATGGTGGGGGATATGGAGGTGCTAGTGGACATGGAGGTGGTGGAGCAAAACCTGAGGAGGATGAGGCTATAGGTGGTGGTGGATGGATAAAAATATCATCCCACTACTGAGGTGGTAGTTCGATGGAACTGGATAAAAGAAAATCCGACTGCCGCTATGGAACTTTAAAGACTAGTTGGGTTTTATTTACTCTATGGGAGGTCATTTTTGATCTATGTCATTGCTTTTATCTAAGAAAACTTGGGTGCTACTTGGTTGATGAAATCGAAAAGAAGAAATGTCGAATCTGAATTTGTTCTATGTTAAAATTAAAAAAAAAACCTTAAACCCTAAACCCTAAACTAAAACTTAAACCCTAAACCTAAGACCAAAACCCTAAACCCTAAACCCTAAATCATAAACCCCAAACCCAAAACCTTATACCCTAAACCCTAAACTAACCCTAAACTATAAACCCTAAAAAGCTAAAAAACCTAAACTTAAACTAAATAAAACCTAAAAATAAATTAAATAAAAAATTGAAATGAAAATAAAATAAAAAAATATAATAAAATAAAAACATAAACTAAAACCTAAACCTAAATTTTAAAAAAAATAAAAAATAAAAATAAAAACAAAACTAAAATAAAATAAATAAAAACATAAACAAAACTAAAAAAACTAAAACCTAAATAAAATAAAACTAAACCAAAATAAAAAATAAAATAAACCTAAAAAAAATAAAATAAAAACTAAATAAAAATGTAAACCTAAAAAATAAACATAAAAATAAACCCTAAAACTAAATAAAAAATAAGACCTAAACCCTAAACTAAAAAGAACCTAAACCTAAAATAAAAATAAAATTAACAAAATAAAATATACCTAAACCTAAACTAAAATAAATTAAACTTAAACCTAAACTTAAAATAAAGTAAACCTAAACCTAAACCTAAAACTAAGCTAAAAATATACCTAAACCTGAACTAAAAAATAAAACTAAAAATAAAGCAAAAATATAAACCTAAAATGAAAACTTAAAAAATAAAATAAATTTGAAGCCAAAACCTAAACCTAAAAAAAAAAAAAAAAACTTAAACCTAAAAATAAAATAAAAATAAAACTAAACTAAAAAATAAAGTTAAACCTAGAGAAAAGCTAAAATAAAAAAACTAAACTAAAATAAAAAAACTAAATAAAACTAAACCTAGGGGTTTAGTTAATTTTTAATAAAAACCTAAACCCTAAACCCTAAACCCTAAACTAACATCCCTAAATCTACAACCTAAACCCTAAACCCTAAAACTGAAACCCTAAACCCTAAACCCTAAAACCCTAAACCCTAAACCCTAAACCCTAAAATGTACAACCTTAAACCCTAAACTACAAATAAACCTAAAAAACCTAAACCATAAGAATGGGTAAACCTAAAAACATCACCATCAACTAGGCTCACTAAATAAGTGGAGGTGAAGAGGTGACATTTAAAGTGTGGTATAAATATGGAAGTGGTCAATTATGGAAAAAGGTTAATATGGTGGTAGATAAACATAAATATCCTAAAGATGTGGGGTGGTTCTAATCAAACCGGAGAAATAACGATCGATTTGACCGCTAGTTATGGAATTATGTCTCTAGAGATGGTTCTACCTATAATTTTTTATTTACTATGTTGATTTTTTTATATATGTCATTTCTTATGTCTTAAAAACTGCTACTTGGTACATGAAATCAAAATAAAGAAATGTTAAATCTTAATTTGTTATGTGCTAAAAAAAATCTTAGCTTTTAGGATGCAAAGATTAAAGCTAAGCATTGCTTCTCAATGGGTGGATAATTAGCCAAATTAAATGATAAAGGTAAAAGTCCTTCCCTTCATTACTTGGAGCAACAAAGAACCAAAGTCCTAACATAGTAGCATATGAGTCATTTCCCAATAAAGGATACTAATAACATAAATGCTTGACCAAGGCATCCTCATACTTGTCATCCCACTTGAACAAGGCATCCTTTTTGATAAGTTCTGACAATGGCTGACATCTTTCTAAATTGATTTGATTCCTTGATGTCGGAAAATAAACCCAAAGCATTTTCCTAAAGCTACTCTGAATGCATATTTTAGGGATTTCATTTTGAGGTTAAATTATCTTTAATGTTCAAGAACTATATTCAAGTCAAAGAGATGATCTTGCTTTTCTCTACTTTTGACCATGAGATCATCAACATAGCACTATAAACCTAAAATCACTAAAGTAAAAACCATGAGTCATCCATGAAAGACAATATGACATTTGATGAGGCAATGTTCACCATCAACTCCGGGATTGGTAGTGAAAATTCATCTTTTGGACAAGCCTTATTTAAATCCATAAAATCGACACATATGTAAATTTGGCCATTCTTTCTTAAATGACCTAAAAATATTTTTCATCCTATGAAAAATATTCTTGACTTCATAAATGATTTGTTGTTCTATGTCTAATCACATGCATCTAAACTATAGGTTTAGCTCTCTACTACATCAAAAGCCATGCATCTCTTTATAAATCCATGCAAAGTAGTCCCATAATCTAATAGCCTACTAAGTAATTGTTTCAATTTCATTCAACAAAGAACCATGTATGTTAGATCTTCTTTTGCTTCTAACTTGATTTCTTAGACCTTATCGATGGTTGACTTGATCTCTTCTTCAAACCCTGGCGATGCATCTTTGACTTCAAAATCATACAAATAATTTGAAGTTTCTATGCACAGCTCCTCATATGAGTTAATAAAATTTTAAAAGAACAAATCAGATTCCAAATGATTGGTGATGACTAATCATTCATAAAATACCCACTAAATCCTAGTCCGATCTTGATTGAGAGCTATTTCCTTGTTCTTCATTATTCTTTAAAATAGTTTGACTACTTTGACCAAGTATGTGGGATTAACCTTTGCTAAATTATGAACACATGGCAAGTACCAATAAAGGTAATTCTAAATATTTATATGAATCATCCTCAAGTTCAACATCAACTGACTTGAGGTTGATGCTAAAGAACCTAGTCTTCACCTATGGATGACTTAGGGCTTCCTTAACCAAACCCTAACTTTGTGAGAGGAAAGTAGGTTAAGCTCTAAACGATTCCTAACTATTTCATATATATATTTGGATACACTTATGCTTTGCTTTAGTCTTCATCACTATCCGGCTAAGTGTCACCCAAGGAATCTATTGTAAGAGTTGGATGATGTGATAACCATATAAAACTTATCTTCTAAACCAATATAGGTTTTCCACCCATATTGTGAACTACCTCTTCCACCTGTGGAGGTCAATCGTACCCATATGTTCAAATGGAGTAATGAACTATGGGTTGAATCTGTCACGCTACTTCCTCCTCCAAGTCTATTTTCCCTTTATTTTCCATTTTCTCTTTTACTTTTCCTTTCATTTTCATTTTCTTTTCTCTATCATTTTCATTTTCTCTTTTATTTTAAACTTTGCCATGAGAGTAGACTTGTTGATTTTGAGAGGTAGTAAGTCGCATCCTCATATGCCAACCTCCTAAACCGTAAATGGCTTGAGATCTCCTGACATAATACGATCTCTACCTCTCACAAACTTCATCTGATGTAGAGAATTGAACTATATTGTTCTCATGAATTCATGGTCTCCCAAAAAAAATTTCTATCTAAGTCTATAATGTGAAACTTGCTAATCATCTATTTCCAAAGGCAACACTATGGAGCCTAAGGCTCTGACCTCACTTTTGAGTGTAGATTCAATCTTCCTGACTTAGAGTCTTCTAGACACTAAGACTAGTCATAAGACACTATACTAAAAAAAGCCTAAAGACTTAGAAGGGTTAACCATATGATCAAGATGCTTTAAGGTTTATAATCAACCTACCCTACAACTAAAATTTAATCCATGTTCATCTTAACCCAAACCTCAAGTTCAATTCAAACATCAAATTTGAATCCAAATCCAAACCCAAATTCCAAAACAAAATGATTGAAAGCTCGTGATCAAATTTAAACTTGAAACCCTTCTTAAGCCATAAGACCTATCCCATGGACTTAGCCAAATCTTAATCCAAATCAATCCAAAATCAATTGATTTTCTCATAATCAATTTATATCTTCCATCATCTTCCAAAATATAAATCAAATTTACAATTAAATGATCAAAACTGAAGGAAACTAAATCAAACTAAATCAAAACCCTTGTTAAGCCATATGACCTATTCCATGGACTTAGCTAAATCTTAATCCAAATCAAGTTAAACTCAACTGATTTTATCAATCAATATTTTCAATCATCTTCACACATTTAAATGAAATATATATTTAAGTAGTCAAAACTAAATCAAACCAAATCAAAATCTAATAAGCCACATGACCCAACTCCATGAACTTAAATTCCTTCATTCCAAACCCAAATTCAATTGATTTAAAATCAATCATACCTTCAATCATTCATAAATATTGAAATCTATAATCATCAAGCCAAACCAAAATAAACCCAAGTCAAACCCAACTAATCATTTTGACTTGAAATGTTAAATTAACCAAAACCCATTTAAACCCAAGTTAATTGCAATTGAATTTATAAATCTCAAATCCATATATAAACTAAACTAAATAAAACTCAACCCATAATTAATCTAACTAAACCTAAATCCCTAAACTAATATTTGAAAGTTCTAATACCCAAATTGGATAAACCAAGCTAAAACCTCCCATCATGAGTGTTGATCACCCTAGGTTGATCAATTGTCCCAAATTAATAAAAAAACCCATTTACCAAGTCTAAACCTATATAACCCAAACTAGCCAAATTTCAACCTACCCTAAACCTATAACTCAAAATCAAATAAATGACTTGACCTAATTGAGTCAAACCAAACAATTAACTAACCCAAATTGACCTAAAAAAGACCAAATTGGGTCAAATCAAAATATAAATCAAATTGATAACCTATGGCTCAAGTTCATTCTAAATTGATAAAAACCAAAGCCATGATAACCCAATAACCATATTAACCTTGACTAAAAACCTAAATGAAAACCAAATAATTGTCAAAGCCTAAATTATCTTCAAACTAAACTAAACCAATACAAACCAAAAATAAATTTTACCTAAACAAATTTAAATGAGACAAAATCAAATCTAAGCCAAACTAAACTAAAGAAATTGAACAAAACATCCAAAATAATCTAATTTGACCTAAAAGTTTTAACTAATTGGTAAAATAAACTAATCAAATTTGAAATAAATAGTAAATTGAGCCAAACCTAACCAAATCAACTCCAATTGACTAAAATAAATATCCACTGACTCATTTCAAATCTAAAATCAAACCAATGTCAAATGATCATTCTACCTAAGGGCATCATAAAGACAAATCACCCATTTAAGTTGTTATAAAAACTCCCAATGGTCCACCTAGGACATAACCTCACCTGGTAATGTCATGACCCATAAAATAACCTCATCCTCCATAAATAAACAACACCATGATTCCTCTTTGGTAGAAACCTACACCTTCAACCTAAAACTCTTTCCCTAATGACTCCGAGATGCCTAAATGGCCACTAGAAATAAACTATCTCATATCAAGATTAACCTTCCACTAAGAACACACAAAATCATTCCTTAAAGCCTATACCCATGATGAGTCAATAGCCATTCCCCAAGATTCTTGATTAAAAAAATTTATCCACCAATTAAACTAACTTCCAACCCATAAAAAATTAACTCTAAACCTTCCCTAGGCCTAACCAAACAAATCATCTCAAATACTTAATCAAATTTCAAATCTCTTCATCACCTTCTAGTGATTGAAGAATTAAACTCAAGGCTTCATCTCCACTACATGAAAATCATTTGAGCCACATCTTGAGCTAGGTTTGCTCCTTAATCAACCATAATCTCATGTGATCTTGAATACCCTAAAGGTGGGATCATTTTGAGATTCTAAATGGATGTGAGCAAATAGACTCCACTACACCTAAATGATGTTATATTAAACCATCCGCTTAAAATGGATAGTCATGAAACCAAAATCATTAATCCTTAAGTAATTAATCACCGTATCTAGAAATGGAAACAAAAAGTGCATCCACCCTAAAGCTAAGTATAAGTTTTAAAAGCACTATTAAAAATGCTCACACCAACAAGATATAAATCTTTAATTAATCATTTTAATGCATAAACTAAAAAATCATAAACAATCAAAAATAAAAAATGTAAATAAATACTCATTTTAAAGTTAAGAGAAATTAATAAAATGATCAATAAAAGTAATTAAATTTTAATTATAAAATTAAAGCCTAATACTTATAATATAATTTATCCCAAATAAATTTAATAACCTCTAATGATTTTCTTATTTATTAATCACTAAAAAAAATTAAAAACCTAACTACTAAAGTAATGATTAAAACCATAAATAGCAAAATTGCTAAGTTTATTAATCATTATTCAATAGTAATAAATAAAAAAGACACCTTTCCTAAGTTCATTTCAACCTAAAATGAAAAATTATGATTTAAATAAAATAAGTCACTATCAAATTTAAATCATAATCACATCGACCAATTAATTAAATCATGGGATAGATCTTTAAGTGTTTAATAACCTAAAGGACTAATAAATTATGGTTGACATGTAAAACTATAAAAAACTAATAATTAAAATTTACTAATCAAGCTAATTGCATTAACCCCTTTATAAAATCATTAAATTTGATTTTCCTAAAAGTTGGCTCATAATTATTTAGTTAATTACTAAGGTGTCATAAATTAATTCTTCTAATAAGATTTCAACAATTAACCCATAAAATCAACTTACTTACATTTCATTAAATTAAATGAAATCAAAATGTAAATGGGTTTAAATCAACAAGTGATGAATTCTCTTCTCCTCTTTAAATCAAATCAAATCCAAAACATAATTAATAAAATAAAATATAATGTGGCGCATTAACGTAATAATATTATTTAATTTGATCATCCTTAAGAACTAGTTTGGTTGAATGAATCACATGCTTATATTTGATTGTCCTCATTCCAATCATGTTAAATTTAGTATGTCTTTTAAATTCATGCATCAATATTTTCAAAATAAAATAAAATATAATGGATTACCTTCATGTAAGTTTGCATGTGTTGATTTAATTTAATATATAAAAATTATTATCACTATTAAACCCAAATGTATCAAAAGCTTATAAGTCAATAATAAAATGTGTTATCTAGTTGTAAATACATAAGAAAGGCAAGTGCTTATAACTTAAGTGTATGAATATTGAGTTCACTTTCCTCTATTCATGTGTTGATTTATATAAGATTGAATGGTAATGGGTATATAGTCTAGACATCCTGGGAACACAAGACTTTAGCTAAGGAGGTCATTTGGTTACCTCGCCTAATTTAATAATGGCCCATTTGATTTTGTTCTTATGTATTTCAACATTAGAATTTGGATAGATCTTTAATTCATATATATAAATGATTCAATAAAAAAATACAATATGTGCATGGTTTTCTTTCCCTCATTTATGATACATCCATATTTGTCCAATAAAAGCAAGTTTATAGTCTAGACATCCTGGGAATATGAGGCTTTAATTAGCCCCAAGAAGGTCATTTGATTACCTCACTTCCCTGGTTTAACAACAACATGTACTTGCCTATATCTTTGTACATGTATATGTATATGTGATAAGTTAATGAAAATCTCATTTTACATTAAAATTGCATGCATTCATAATTGACTATGTCGTTGAATTTATTATCCATATGATTTGGAGCTTACTTCCTATGTTCATGTATACTAATCTACATATGTTTGAATGCAAATGGGTATATAGTCTTGACATCCTGAGGTTTAGCTATGTCTAAGGAGGTCATTTGATTACACCACATCCCTGGTTTAACAATGGCACATGCCTATTGAACTTCATTTTTATGTCCTTTTTGCATAAGAATTTGGATAAAGTTTTAAAATAATATCTTTAAATAATTCAATCAAATAAAAACATAAATTCTAAACCCTAAATCCTAAACTAACCCTAAACCCTAAACCCAAAACTAACCTTAAACTTACCCTAAACCTTGAATAAACATTTCATTAGGAGTAGATCTAAATAATGACCTAATTCTAACGTAGTTATGGTAGCTAAAGAAAATGTCTTCAAGAGACTATCACTTAACTATTAGAGATTTGAATACCCTAAACCTTAAACCTAAATCATATTATAATACCATATATTATAGTATAATGTAGCATCTTATATTTCAGCATGTAGTGATGCATTTTTGGATGTTATAAGATGTTTTGAAATGTTTTAATATATTATTGAATTGTTCCCTATAGTCTATATTAATATAAATCATAAAAGTATTGATTTAATAAATCAGATGATGAAATTTGTTAAATTTGAAGTGGAAATTAGGTTGTAGTACTAAAGGAGCGCTACGCTACTTGTAGTCTAGAAAGTAAGATTTTTTGTTCAAAATAAATATTATATGTTGTAGCAAAGTGTAGCATCATATATCATAATATATTGTTCTGCGCATTTTAAATTCTTTCAACATTTTACAATCATACAGTTGAGCCTACACTAGAATTATTTATGAAAATGTTGATTTACACTTTGAAATGAAGGAATTTGGCCAAATTCATAATAGGTAGAGCATGGCATCATAATATATTATTTTAATTTAAAATATGTAAGTGACATGACTAAAATATATAATTTTTTATTATTTAGACTAATTTCATGATTTTTTTTATCTTAAGCAATCCCTTATGATGTGATATGCAATATAATATAATATAATTTTTTAAAGTGTATTATATTATAGGATTCCATAACATAGTGTAGCATCATGCATTATAGAATATTATTGTGTATTACTACTTATTATTTAGCATATTTTAATTTGTTATAGTATGATGTAGTAGAATTTGTATTTGCATAATTCATAAATATACTGATTTATAGGCCGAGATTATGGGATTTGGCCAAATATAAGGTAAGCTTTCGGGAACATCAGTGGGGGTGTGTGATGGTGTGTCATTTAATCAAAAGAATGAAATTTTGCATCCAAAATAAATTTTCATTTTTAAACCAAAATTTATAATTTTTTTTGCTTAAAGAGATTCATTTTAAGGTGTAATGTAAGATAATATATTATATGAAAGCATATTAAAATATAATGTACATAACAATATAACTTCATATAGATATGAATGTGGTGGTGTGTTACTAAATTTTATTGTACATTTTAGTATGTTTTACTTTTGTTATAATACATTGGGTCAAAACTCACAAAAATGTTCATTTGAAGATTGAGATGGAAAATTTTGGTCAAATTCACATCACACACAAAGAAGAAACACCAAAATTATGCTATTTTGAACCATTTTTAATAGAAAAATAACAATTTTACATAAAAAATAAATAATATTCATATTTTTAGAAAAGTTTGTTATTTGTTCCTTCTGAGTAATTCTAATGAGGTGTAATGTTAGACGATATGTTATATTATAGCAAATTATAATATAACATCATATATTATAATATAATATAGTGTGTTAATTCACAGTATAATATGTTTAGCAAGATATTGTGTAGTTAGTTTGAGCTTGCACCATCACAAATCATAAAATATTGATTATAATGTTAAGATGTAATTTGATCCAATACATTGTTTCAGTTTTGGTTGAAGTATTAAAGTTGTGCATAAAAGAAGAAATAAGATTTGATGAGAATTCCATGCCAAGGACATGGAGGGAGATCTGCTAGGAGATCACACATGCATTGGAAATGACATGTGAGGGGTCTATGTCAAGGGCATAGAGAAAGAAAATATGTTGGGGATATGGTTTGAATTTGATTGGATTATATAATTTGTGGAAAGAGGATCCCTTAGGGATAAGAATATATAATCCTTTGAGGATTATGATTGAATCAACTTTAATTTGTTCTATTTTAATTGACTTGGAAGAACATATGCTAGAGATATGGGCTCGAGTCCACTGGGGATTGAGTATATGAACCTTCCACTAGGGAAGCAGGTTCGAGAAATCCACTAGGGATTGAGATTTGAGTTTGATTTCATAGGTTTGTGTGGGGATGTATCCACTGAGAATAAGAGTTTGGTTGGATTTCTTTGATTTAGACTATATTGGGGAAGTTGGTTTAATTTGGCTCCACTAGGGAGGTTGCTTTTGAATTTGATTTGTTTGCTTGACATGTTTATATATGATTTGGGGCTCCACTAGGAGAAGGGTATGATTTAACTCCATTGGGGAAAATCATGTTAGGTTTAATGTAATCTGAATTAATGTATAGACCTTGTTGGTGTACGATGGACCCACTGAGAAGGAGCTATATCAGCCTTGACCTATCTCAGGTTTACAAATCTAAGTTGATAGTATACTGGTTGTGGGGTAGAGCTAGCCAACCTAAGGGGTTGCCTTTCTGTGTGCAACGGTTGTGCTAGGAAGAAGGTGTAGCAGACTTACATCTTCCAAAGTGAGGAACTACTGCTAGGGTGACCTATTGGATGCACAATAAATCTAATCTGACCTAAGGAGAATACTGAGTCAATGCTATTAGGGACTTATGCCAACTCAAAAGTAGTCAGGATTAGTTTTATTTTAATTTCATGTGATTTGATATGGTTTAGTTTGGTTTAGTTTGATTTTGAATTAAGGGAATATCCATTGGGGATGTGAGCTCGGTCAAATTTGATCGATTTAATTTATTGACCTTGTCGGTGTGTGATTGACCCACTAAGAAGGGGAAATATCAAACTTGTCCAATCTCAAATTTACAAATCCAAAAGAATAGTCTACTAGCCATGGGGGAGAGCTAGCCAACCTAGGGGGTAGCCTTTCAGTGTGCAACAGTTGTGCTAGGAAGGAGTAGCAAACTTACATCTTCTAAAGCAAGGAACAACCATTGGGGTGACTTGTTGGTAGCACAACAAATAGAACCTGACATAGGGCCCACTACTGAGTGAATTCCATTGGGGAATTATATCAACTTAGTATCCAGGCGATTCCTATAGGGAGTTTTGCCAAAATTGGCCAAAAAATAGGATGCCTGCTTGGGAAAATTTATCGCTATGGGTGTCTTCCTAATCCACAAGTAAGTATATATTTTGTTTATATGTTTGCGTTGACCCTATTGGTATGTGAGGGATGACACTGAGAAGGGGCTATGTCAGCCTTAACCTATTTTAGATTTACTAGACCAAAGGAGAATCTGCACATCTACAGAATGGATTCTCTAACCACAGGGGTGTTTACTAGGAAAGAGGAATTTTCCAATTCGATAGTAACTCAAGGAATGTATAAATGGGTTCGCAAAGGATGTGATCCAAATATAGTGCCCATAGAGGAGATGCTACTAGGGGCATTATTTTGAGCCCTGGAAAAGAAAGCTTATAGCTGTGCAGTGGCCAACTCAAGGAGAAAGTGAAGCAGACTTACATCTACCATGAGTGGTGTATCCTAAGGTGCAAGAACTAACCAACCTAAGGTGTATCAGTTAGCATGAGTGGTGTATCCATTAGTATAGTGAGAACCAACCAACCTAAGGTGCCCGTTGGTGTACAATGATCAATCTAGATAGAAAGTGTGTATGCTTACAACTTTCCAAGATTTACTAATCATTAAGATAATCTCTCTTCGGTAGCACATATGCTATTTCACCTACAGTGACTACTAAGCTTGGAGCTCGAGGAAGGACTGGACCCAGACTTGAAGAAGTCAGGAGGGAAGGGGATGCTAGGGGACTTATCCTAAACATCAAATATACTTGATCCAATTAAGGCTAATGAAGAAGAAGAATGCACTCACATCCTCTTAAACGTAACCAACATGAGGTAGCTTATCGGCTACGTAGGAAGGCCTACCAAACTAACAAGGCATCATCATTATGAAGTAGCCAAGTGAGGAAGGAAAGCATAACATACTTACATCCTCCAAAGCAAGAACACCGCTAGGGTGACACACTAGGAGGGTAACACGTCAGCCCGACCTAGAGCAGCTATTGAGTGAGTACCACTGGGAGTATTGTCTCAACTCAGAGTAGCCCGAGACAAAAGATATGTGTTTATTTTATATATTTGTGTGTAGTTTGTGTTTGTGTTGTATTGATGAAGGATAGGACATCACTCGGGTTCCTTACATCTACCCTAAACACATCGTGGTAGATTCATAAATAAGAATGCTTTCAACATAGAAGAGATTAAATTTGAAATGGAATTTTCTTTAATGATAATTATTTTTGAATATGATTTATAATATTTCTTTAAGTAGAGCGCATTGATTCAAAACATTGGATGCTCTCTCTTATGATTAATAAGCTAATAAGATCCTCCTTGGTAGACCTTCTCTCTACCAAAGGGCCTTCCCAAGTGTGTTCAAACTTGCCTCCCATCTTTCAACAGGCAAAAATCTGTCTCCTTTAAACTAAAATAAGCTCTCCTACTTGAAAAGTTATAGGACGGACCAACATGTTGTGAGCTTGAATCATTTTAGCTCTATACAACTTAAGGTATTGGCATGCCCACAGGCGTCTCTCCTCCAAACCTTTGAGCTCTTCTAACCTCAACTTGATGTTCTACTCTATTGTGATTTTGCTACCCACAACTATCCTTAGTGATGGGAGTTGGACTTCTAATGGTAGAATGGCTTGGGAACCATACACTAAAGAGAAAGGAGTAGACTGAGGAGTTCTATATGTGATGCAGTAGGCCTACAAGGCTTCAACTAACTACTCATGCCACTATCACTTATTATTGTCAAGTGTCTTCTTCAGTATTTGGATGAGGGTATTGTTGAAGGATTCTTCTAAGCTGTTTGTCCTCGGGTAGTTGATGGTAAAATATCTCCAATTTATGTTGTATCTCTGAGTAAAGTTATTAATTTCAGTGCTCTTAAATGCAACACCATTATCAGATATAATTCTTCAAGGTACTCTGAACCTATATATAATATGATTCTTAAAATATTGGAGCACATGCTTAGTTGTGACCACTCTGAGTGGAATCACCTTCGCTCTTTTGGAAAAGTATTCAATAGTAGCTAAGATGAACTGATGACCCTTAAAAAAAAGGGAATCAATCAGACCCACTATTCCGATACTCCAACACTTAAATGGCCATAAGGCTAATGTAGGATTTAGAATTTTCGGTGGTTGGTGTAGGACCACACCGTGTATTTGACATTGGTGGCATCGCCTAGCCATATCCATGCAATCTTTGATCATCGATGGCTAGTAGTATCCTAGTCTCTTGATCTTGGTTTTCATCTTTGGACCAGATTGGTTGGCTCCATATAATATTGAGTTTACCTCAGTCATGATCTTACGAGCTTCTCTCTTGTCTAAATAATGTAACAATGTATGATCGAATGACCGCTAGTATAAGACATCATCCACAAGAGCGTAGGAAAGTGCTCTTTGCTTTATCTGCTAGGCTTGGGACTTCTCTTGAGGTAGTTTTCTTTTATTTAAGTAATCAATGAATGGTTTCCTCCAATCTAACTCCTCGTCCTTCTTGGCAATGGAAACCTCCCCTTGAAGAGAGTACTTTTTGATGAGTTCAATATCAATAAGGGATAAGACTTGTTTATCTTGGACCTTTATTAACATGGACTCATCCTCCAAACATGTCAACTCCTTGGCACGCTTGGCTAAAGCATATGGTTGATAACTAGTTAAGAATCTATAAATGGTAATCTTTGGGATTTGGGCCAAAAACTCCATGGTGTACTTATGGTAGTGATGGAGATTTGGCTTTATAACCTTATAAGACACAACCATTTGGTTGATAACTAGTTAAGAATCCCCAAAGATGTTGATGTTCTAGATGCTTAGAGTAACGACTAACCCCAGACTGGCAAGCAGAGACTCATATTCAACTTCATTATTGGTATAAGGATTGGATAGATGATATGAGAATCTCATCACATCGCAGTCCAGAGTTTCAAAAACTATTCCTACCCCTGCCATTCCTAAAATAGTAGATTCTAGTTCTTCTCCTCTTTCAGAGGAAGTCGCACCAACAAATTACATCTCCCAATGGTAAATGCTAGTATCCCATAAGTTCAAGATTTGTTCATTGGGAAGATTATCATTAAGCGGAGAGTCAACAGGAAGTGGGTGTTCTACTAAGAAATCTGTTAGCGCTTATCCTTTCATTGCATGAAGGGGTACGAAGGTAATGTGAAACTGTGAGAGGATCATGGATCAGTCAACCATTTAGATAAATCATATCTCATGAGATACTATAGTGGATTGATCCTAGAGAATAAGTTCACCTTATGAGGAAGCATGTAGCTTTTGGGATGCAAAGATTAAAGCTAGGCAATGCTTCTCAATGGGGGGATAATTAGCCTCAATTGGGATTAGACGATGACTAAGGTAGTAGAGTGCATTTTCCTTTCCTTCATCATTGACTTGAGCCAATAAAGCACCAAAAGAGTCATCTAATGTAGTAGTGTTAAGTATGAGCGGCTTGCCTGGATAATGTTGCTAGAATTGATGATCTCATCAGGTAATGCTTGATGTCTTCGAAGGCAAGCTCACACTTGTCATCCCAGTTAAACTTGGTGGCCTTCTTGATAAGTGTTGAGAATGGCTAACATCTTCCCGATAGGTTGGATATAAAGCATCTTAAATACTCCAACCACCCTTGGAATGATTTGTGTTGAGTTAAACTTTTAGGAGGTGAAATTTCTAATATCATTTTGATCTTATCTGAATAGATTTTGATTCTTCGGTGTTAGAAAATAAACCAAAGGAATTTCCCTGAATGCACACTTCAGGGGGTTCATTTTGAGATTAAATTGCCTTAACTATTTGAAAAATACTCTCAAGTCAAAGAGATTATCTTCCTTTTCTCTACTTTTGACCATAAGATCATCGACATAGAACTCAACTTGATGGTGAATGAGTTCGTTGAATATTTGAGTAATAGCTCACTGGTATGTAGCACCAATAATTTTAAAGCTGAAAGGCATGACCTATTGTAATAGATTTGATCGGAGGTTCTAAAGTAGTGTTTCTTTCATCTTCATGGGCCATCTTTATTTGGTTATATCCAGATGAACCATCATTAAAAAAAAGATTAAATGAGATGAGGCAATGTCCACCATCATCTCCTGGATTGGTAGTGGAAATTCGTCTTTTGGACATGCCTTATTCAAATCCCTAAAATCGATGCATATGTGAATTTGGCCATTTTTTTAATTGGGATGACTTTGGCTAACTAGGTAGAGTATATTTCTTTCTGGATAAAGCCAGCATCGATTAGTTTCTTGACTTCATAAATGACCTGTTGTTCTATGTCTAATCGCATGCGTCTAAGAGCTTGCTTGATATGGTTAGCTATAGGTTCTATTGCTAGTTTAGTTTATGGACCACTGCATAAGGAGCCAATCCAGGCATCTCTTCATAACTCCATGCAAAGTAGTCCTAAAACTCATTTAATAGCCTAACTAAGTCATTGGTTTTAATTTCATTTAATAAAGAACTGATGTATGTTGGGCGTGGATATTATTCAGTTCCTAAGTTGATTTTGTTGAGCTCATTAATGGTTGACTTGATCTCTTCCTTGAACTCTGGCGGTGCATCTTTAACTTCAAAATCATTTGGATCATCTGAAGTTCCTAAGCATAGCTCCTCATGTGAGTTAATGTGATTTGAAAAGAATCTATCAGATTCTAAATGATTGGTGATGATAGCAAGTAATCATCATCGACTAACCATGTATAAAATCCTAGTTTTGATTTTGATTGAGAGCTTATGCATTTGTTCTTCCATATTCTTTTGAAGTAATCTGACCTATGCTTTGACCATGTATGTGGGATTAACCCTTTCTTTGCTAAATTATGAACATAAGACAAGTACCAATCAAAAGGTAATTTCTATTAAATCTTTATATGAATCATCCTCGAGTTCTACATCAATTTCTTGACTTGAGGATGATGCTCCTAGAAAGAACGTCTGAATCTTCACACCTGTGTATGACTTAGGGGCTTCCTTAACTACCAAAGACTTAGCTTTTTAAGAGGAAAGTTGGTTTAGATCAAGTTTCTCAACTGATGCCTAACTGTTTCACATATAGACTTGGATACACTTATGCTTTGCTTTGGAGCGTGATCTTCATCATTATCTGGCTCAAGTGTCACCACCATGGGAATCTACTACTAAGAAGAGTTGGCTGGTGTGATAACCATATAAGACTCATTTTATGAAATATATTTTAAGTCTATGTGGATAGCAGGTGTACTCTTGGTAGTTGTGACATATCTTCTATTGGGTGGACAATAAGGAGGTTTTCTACCACTTGGATGGGCTCTAAACTGGCCTCTTCCTCTTCCTAGTGGAGGTCAGGTCATTCTACCCATATGTTCGAATGAAGTAACGAACTGTGGGTGAAATCTAATGTTAGGCTTCACTTCCTCCTCCAAGTCTATTTTCGCTCCCTTTTATTTTCTTTATCATTTTCTCTTTTCTTTTCCTTTTCTTTTTTTTTTATTTTATTTTTAAACTTTGGCCAACTTCACGAGAATAGACTTGTTGATTTTGAGGGAGGTAGTAAGTTGCATCCTCATATATGCTAACCTCATGAATTATAAATGGCTTGAGATCTCCATTGACATAGTAGACTATCTCACCTTCACGAACTTCATATAGTGATGTAGAGAGGATGGAACTATGTTGTTCTCATGTATCCATGGTTTTGTAAGAAAGTGTTGAAAGATGTATCTGAGTCTATAATGTGAAACTTGACTTCCATCTTCCAATCATCTATCTCCAAGGTCAACACTTAAGAGTCTTCTAAACACTAGGACTTCTCTAGTCATAAGACACTTCTAACAATTAGGAAAACACTTAATTTAAGCCTAAAGACTTAGAAGGATTAACCATAGGATTAGGTTGTGCCTTAAGGATTAGGATAATCCACCTAATCTACATCCTAAATCCAATCCATGTTCACATTCTCAAACCAAACCTCAAGTTCAAATCCAAATCCAAACCCAAATTTCAAAACCAAATGATTGAATCCCATGATTAAATCCAAACTTGAAACCCTTCCTAAGCATTATGACCTATCCCATGGACTTATCCAAACCATAATCCAAATCAATCCAAAATCAATTGATTATCTCATAATCAATTTAAATCTTCAATCATCTTTTTAAATATAAATCAAATCTACATTCAAATGAACAAAACCAAACCAAACTAAATCAAATTAAATCAAAACCCTTCCTAAGGCATATGACCTATCCCATGGACTTAGCCAAATATTAATCCAAATCAAGTCAAACTCAATTGATTTTCTCACAAATCAATCATATTTTTAATCATCTTCACAAATTTAAAAAATACATTTAAATCATCAAAACTAAATCAAACCAAATCAAAATCCAAACCAAGCATGACCCAACTCCATCTTAGCCAAATTTGTTCATTCCAAAAACTAAATTCAATTGATTTTCTCATGAATCAATCATACCTTCAATCATATTCACAAATATAAATGAAATCTACAATCATCAAGCCAAACAAAAATCAACCCAAGTCAAACCCAACTTAACCCTTTCGACTTGAAATGTTCAAATGAACCCTAACCCATTTGAACCTGAGCCAATTGCAATTGAATTTATATATCTATCCCAAATCCATAGATAAATTGAACTAAATAAAACCCAACCCAAAGTCAATCCAACTAAACCTAATTGGTCCACTTGACCCAAAGTGGCTAATTTGACCTATTTAATCCAAGTTCTAATTCTACCAAAATTAGATTGAACCAAGCCCATCAGAACCTCCCATTATTATTGTTGATCACCCTAGGTTGATTAGTTGTCCTAAATTGGGTCAAACCAAGTCAACCCTGTAACCCATATGAACCCCAACTAGCCAAATTTTAACCTAAGTTAAATCCCTTGAAACCAATGATTCATACCAAATCAAAATCAATATTTGAATATGACTTGACCTTTAATTGACTCAAACCAATCCAAATTGTCCCTCTGGACCCAAGTTTACCCAAATTATTCTTGAAGACCAACTTGGGTCAAATAAAAATATAAACCAATTGATTGCAACTAATGGCTCAAGTTCATTCCAAATTGATTGTTGAACTTGACCAAAGCCATGATTGGACCCAATTGAACCCTAATGACCTACTTAGCCCAAATTGACCTAAAGGTTCAAGTTGGCCTAATTCAAAACCAAATCCAAATTAATTGAAACCAAAGTGTACAATCATCTTCAATTGGTCAACTAAACCTAGACCAACACCTAACCCAAGCCAATTTGGTCAAATTGGTCAACTTGACCCATTTTACCCAAATGAATTCAAATGACACAAACTAAACCAAACCAATTGAACCAAAACATCCCAAATGATTATATGAACTTTACCCAACCCTTGGTTTCACCAAACGTAACCAATTGGTCAACTTGACCAAACCTAACTCAAATTAACCTAAATGAGTTAAATTGAGCCAAACTTAATCAAATCGACTCCAATTGACTTGAAATTTGGGCTTACCCACTTTTGGATCATTTCAAATTTGCCCAAATCAAATCCAATGCCAAATGATCAATCTACCCTTAGGTTAAGAGCATCACATGAGACAAATCTCCCATGTAAGTGATCATTTCTATTCCTTGGCCACTTGGTACTCTCCCAATGGTAAACCTAGGCATCTAGGACATTGCCCAACCTGACCCATGGGGTGGTTGGGTCGACCATGACCCATGGGAGTTGTAATCACCTCACCTTCCCCATTGGAGCATTTGAAACCCATAGGACAGTCATGATCCCTCCTTGGTAGCCACCTTCACACCTTCAACCAGCCAAGCCAAGCCACCTCACCTCCTCCCTACCACCCATGACTCCCTGAGATGGCCAATAGAAGCCAAACTTGATCCCACCATCCAATCAAGATGAATGGGGGCTATACACACCATCATTCCCTCTCAAAACACAGAAAAATAATTCCTCAGAGCCCTAGCTAAGCAAGAAGAGCTACATGAGCCATTCCCTAACCTCATAAGCTATTTCGACGATCAAAAAATTCCATTCCCATCCATTTTGAAATAGGACACTCCCATTTTTGACCTAACTCCCCCATTTCTCCATCAAACTCAAATTAATTTTGCGCACATCTTCCCTAGGCCTCATCATGCAAGAATGAATTATTTCCCAACCTTCTCGAGCACTAGAGGTGGGACTTTGATCAAATCTGAGCTCCAAATCATCAGTTCATGGCCTTCCAAATGAACGTCAAGGGATTGATCCAATTACTACTCAACGGGGCATTATCTCCACTAGATGAAGCTTCCTCAATCATTTGAGCTTTCGATCTTGACCTTTGGTGAGGTATGCTTCCAAAACTGATCCTTAAGCAAAAATGGGTTGGAGCTTTTTAAAGCAAACCTTCATCTTGTGTGATCTTGATTGTTGGATCCCCTTTGATCGATGTCATGAAGATGTGAGATCCTTTTGGAGTTGATCCAAGCTTGGGTAAACTCAAATCAAGAGAGCAAAGGTAGACGGGCTCCATTCTCCCTCACTTGCATGATGTTAGAACACGCACCATACATTCTACGTGATCAAAAAAGATGGTCATGATTAGATCCACAAGATCGATATGATTTATCCTATTAACCTCTGGGATTAATCATAGCCATCCGATATTAGATTGGATAGCGGATGAGAAAGCGCATCCGCCACCGCCATGTAGGCACTAAGTCAGATAAGTTTTAAGTAGCCAATTCTGCGGTGCCATGTACAAAGTGTGCCATGTGGCGCCAATAGGATTAGGCTTTAATTAATCTTAATTAATCATTTCTAATGGGTGAAACTTCTAAAATCATAAAAAACATAGTGAAATAAAAAATGAAAATAAATATTCATTTCAAAAGTTTTTTAGATGAGAATTAATTAAAAATGATCTTAACTAATTTTGAACAGTAATTAAAGTTTAATTATTAAATTAATTAGCTTAATTACTCAATAATTACATGAGCAATTAATTCCAAATTTTGTATTTTAATTTAATGGCATGACCTCTGCCTCTCATTATTTTCTTGGAATTTATTACTCACTTAATTAAGAAAATTGACTAATTAAACCTTAACTAATCTTTTAAGTTAATTAATGATTAACTAATCCCATGATTAACTAATCCTATGGTTAATCAATGCTAATTAAGTTTATTAATCATTGTTCAACAGTAAGTGAACTAAGGAATAGGGTTGGGACCCCTTTCCTTAAGTTCATTCACCCTTTTTTAAAATGAAATTAATTAAGATTTAATTAATTAATTAAATAACTTAATCAAATTGAAATCATAATCACATTAGACCTTAATTAATTAAATCATGGGGTAGATCTTTAAGTGTTTAATAACATAAAGGAATTTAATGAAAATATGGTTAGTCCACATGTGTGGGAAAACCATAAATGTAATTAATTAAGTCCTTTAATCTAAATAACTATTAATCACGATCCAATTATATTAGGTCCCTTTTATTTCCTAGGATCATTGCAAGTTTATTTTCCATGCATACCATGTTTGCTCATATTTATTTAGTTAATTACTTTAAGGTGACATAGGCAAGAGTAATTAATTCATCTAATTAAGGGATCAACTTAATTAACCCATAAAATCAACTTAATTACATTTCCTTAAATTAAATCAAATCACTAATGTGGGAATGGGTTTAAAACATCAAGTGATGATTTCTCTTCTCCTCTTTAGATCAAATCAAATCCAAAACATAATTAATAAAGAAGCATTGGATTGCTTTATATAATCTTATTTGATTTGATTGTCCTTAAGAACTAGTTTTGTTGAATGAATCACATGCTTATATTTGATTGTCCTCATTCCAATCATGTTAAATTTGGTAAGTCATTTGAATTCATGCATCCATCATTTCAAAATCAAGTAAAATAAAATGGATTTCCTTTATGTAAGCTTGCATGTGTTGATTTAATTTAATATATGCATGGCTATTAACACTATTAAATCCATTTTTTCAAAATCTTATAAATGACTACTAATATGTGTTATGATGTTAGTTATAAATACATAAGAAATGCATGTGCTTATAGCTTAAGTGTATGAATGTTGAGTTCTCTTTCCTCTATTCAAGTGTTGATTTATATAAGATTGAATGATAATGGGTATATAGTATGAACATCCCGGGAACATGAGGCTTTACTTGCCCCAACGAGGCCATTTGATTACCTCACTTCCCCGATTTAACAATGATACATACCCATTTGATTTCATTTTTTTGTATTTCAATATTATAATTTGGATAGACCTTTAATTCATATATATAAATGATTAAATCAAAAATATATAATCTTTTCATGGTGTTCTTTCCCTCATTTATGTATACATCCATGTGTGTCCAAGAAAAGCAATTATATAGTCTGAAAATCCCGGGAATATGAGGCTTTAGTTAGCCCCAAGGAGGTCATTTGATTACTTGCCTATATCTTTGTGCATGTATATTTATTTATGATTAGTTAATGAAAATTCCATTTTACATTAAAATTTCATGCATTCATAATTGACTAAGTGGTTAAATTAATTAGCCATATCATTTGGAGCTTACTTCCTATGTTCATGTATACAAATTTACATATGTTTGAATGCAAATGGGTATATAGTCTAGACATCTCAAGAATACGAGGCTTTAGCTAGCTCCAAGGATGTTATTTGATTACCTCACTTCCCTGGCTTAACAATGGTACATGCTTATTTAATTTCATTCTTATGTCCTTTTTCTTTAGGAATTTGAATAAAGTTTTAAATTAATATGTATAAATAATTTAATCAAATAAACTATAAATTCTAAACATACATATACATTCATCATTTAAGTGTGCTAAAATATGTTGCATGTATAGATACACTTAAGATTAAATCATATGCATGCTACATGTGATGGAAAGGAATGATTTAATATATGTCATGTGGTAGTAATTGAATTAAATTAATCTTAAGATGCCTTTCATATTGAATAGGATTATTTAAAGTGAACCAAAACTTAGGATTAATAAATTCATTTAATAAGCCATTCACTAAAAAGAACTAAATCAAATTAATATACTTTAAAAAGTGACAAAAGGTAGGGATGAAAGAGGGCAATCCTCTTTTCCTCTCTTTATAACACTTAGTTGCTAAGTGTAATCAAATGAATCAAAAGAAATCATAAATTAAATTTGTCAAATCAATTAAACTACTTCAAGTAAATTCAACTTTTCATGTTAAATTGAATCCTTCTACACTTAGAAAATACAACACTAATGCCTAACAAGACTTACCACACCAACCTTAATAAACACATTAGAATTAAGTCACCACTTCAAGCTCTAAGGTAGGACAGTGTATGATGTGATGCATGTTTTATTTTATAATGTCTTATTTTAGATTAAATGTTAGGGTGTATGCTTCGTAGACTAGAAGATAGGCCAATATTAGCCTAATCATGTTTTAAGTAGGAGATTATGGTTAAGGGATGCTTAAAAAAATGTGAATGCTCTTTTAGATGGTTGCTTATATCCTTATGCATAATCCAAGTTAGGGCAGGTGGGCTTAGTTACCTATGTGTAGGGTGCTAAGTCCAAATTATAAATTCAACTTCTTGGGATTATATGTATATTTAGCTAACCTCTATTTAGCAGGTGTAGTTATATTTACTTTTCCACATAAATATAATTTTTGCAATAGAAATTAGGATTAGTGCTATGGGAGATTATGATGACCAGTGGTGAGAAGGCTTTATCCTGGGGTCAACCAGAACTCTAGATAGCTTGTATCTGCCAACATTCAATATAATATAAAGAGGCGGTTGCGCTTGATCATCTCTAAGAGTATGTCTTCATTGCTGAATATATCTCTTAAGATATCCTTCTAGTGGCATGGCTCATCTTTAGTAGCGGTCAGCTGAGCTAAGCATATCTCTAGATCAAGTAAGGCCTTGATTAGAGATTTCCTCATCTTTTTGGATAAGACAATGGCATCATATATGCTTAACATAGCTAGATACTTTGTAAGGTAAGCTAGGACATTGTAATCAACTCTGGCTTGGTCATCACAAGCATATCCATGGGTGGAGCATCCTATGAAGGGGCTATCTACTCATTAGAACCAATGACTTGTTTACCCTTATCCTAAGGTGCTACCCTAAGAGGTAGAACTTTAGCACTACGTAGGTTGACTTCAGTGACTTCTTGGAATGATGAGATTATGGAAAGTTCTACCTTCTGATTGGGCAAACCTATAGCTTCTCTTATGGGATCCCTAGAGTCAGTTGACTCAAAGTCAATCTCAAGAGGTGAACCCAATTGATTCAGAGAAGGATAGTCTGACTCTGAATCAGAAAGGAAAGGATCGTAACTACTATAGCTATTATTTTTATTTAAACTCGGAGAGCTTTCAATAAAAATGAAATCAAAATCATCAGAAGTAGATAATATATAAGTAGAATCAACTTTCTTCATTAATTTTATTTTGGGTGGTGGTACATGATAAAAATAAAGTAAAATAAGCAGTGTAAGGGATTTATTGCCCTTATCAGTAGATATAATGCACCTGCTAGTAGAAGAAGAGCTAGCAGAAGAGATGGTAGCTCCATGGTGGAGGGAGTATTGGACTTAGGATTGGGTGGACTCTGGACTATCCAGCAAGCATCTTTGGTCTATGGGCTTGGTCACCCCTCACGAGTTATCCTTTCTAGCAAACCTTCTTTGGTGTTACACAAGCTCTAAAGTGTGCAATGTGTTATTGTGTTACCACATCAAAGATCTTGAAGGATCTAAACCATAAATAAAATAAAAACTAAATAAAAACCTAAACCTAAAAATAAATAATAAACAAAACCTAAACCTTAAACTAAAAAAAACCAAAACCTAAAATAAACTAAAAAAACCTAAACCTAAACTAATAAAAAAACCTAAAAATAAACCTGAAATACTTAACCTTAAAAGATAAGATAAAAACATAAACAAAAACCTTAAAATAAAAAATAAAACCTAAACCTAAAAAATAACATAAAAAAAATTTTTTAAAAAATAAACATAAACCTAAACCTAAACTTAAACCTAAAATAAGAAACCTAAACATAAATAAATAAACCTAAAATAAATAAACTAAACTAAATAAAAATAAAAAATTAACCTAAATAAAAATAAATAAGAAATAAAACTAAAGAAATAAAAAATAAACTAAATAAATTTAAACCTGCCTTTGCTTTTTAGAAAACCTAAATCCTAATACCCTAAATACTAAACCCTAAACTATAAAATAACCCTAACTAAAACCTATGTACTTATCCCAAATCCCCCTACCCTAACTACCCAAACCTCCCAAACCCTAAACTGAGCCATCTTAATCCCTAAACACCCTCCCTAAGCTCAACACTACCACCCTCCCTAAACCCAACCACACTTCCACCATAAACACTAAACCCTAAACCCTCTCTACTTTACCCTACCTAAAACCTTATAAAAATAAATAAACCTAAACCTAAATAAAATAAAATAATAAAATAAAACAAAATTTAGACTAAAACTTGAACCTAAACCTAAAAGTAAAATAAATAAGCTAATAAAAATAAACTAAAATAAAAGAAATCAAAACCTAAACTAAACAAAAATAATAAACCTAAGAATAAAAAACCAAAATAAAATGAAAATTATAGGTAAAATAAAATTAAAATAAACCTAAAATAAATTAAAATAAAAACTAAATAAAAAACCATTAAAATAAAAATAAATAAAAACTAAATAAATTAAAATATAAACTAAATAAAAGCTAAAGTGAATATTGATGGTTCTGTTGCTTCCAATAAATATGGTTGTGGTGGTATCCTTTAAGGATTCTAAAGGTACTGTGATTTTTGCTATTGTCTATCCTCTCAAAGCCAGTTTTGTTTTTTTGCTAAGCTTATGGCTATTAATAAAGCTACTGAAATTTGTTTGAATAGAGGTTTCCTTAACATCTGGATTGAAGTTGATGCTCTCTTGCTTCTTGACATGTTTAATTCCAATAGAAATGGGAATGCTGAATTATTTTATCTTCATAATCATACTAAGAATCTTCTTTCTAAAGTTTATTTTAAATTTTCCCACATCATTCATGAAGGTAATGCTTGTGCTGATTACTTAGCTAACTTTAGTGACAACTTAACTAAGTTCTTTTTATTTGACAACCAAACTTTGCCTAAACTATTAAGTGGTTTGGTTAATCTGGATAATACTAGATTGCCTTACCTCTGATTATAAATTCTTGGCTTGGTTTTTGCTGTTGGTTTTTCATGATCTTTTAGTTTTGGTTGCTCTTATTAAACCCTCTTTAGGTTGTGGTTATCTAGATATTTTCTCTCTTTGGCCTGAGCTGGGTTATGTTTTTGATCTCTTACATTTGGATTGGCCTGGTTTTTTCTACCTAGTGGTTGTTGTAAGTGCAGCTTGGGTTATTTGTGTTTTTTCATCTTGGTGGCTTCTATTTATTTGGCTAGGTGTTTACCATAATTTTCCCTTGGCTACTTTTTATATCCTCTTTTTGGGTTGTGGCTATGGTTGTTATAGGTTTTTCTTTCTGTATGCATTTTGCCTCTTTTCTATGCTGCTTGGTAACATACCTGAGTTTGATCTGCTATTGTGGTATTTGACAAGGTGGCTTTCTTGGCTGGCTAATTTTTCTAGTTTTTTCATTTTCTGTTGGTGACTGATATGGAGGGTTGTAGGTGGTTTATCTCTGGATTGATTTTGGCATGGTGGAGGTTATTGGTTGGCTGTTATTTTCTCTATTTTGTTGACTCAGGCTTGGTGGTAGATTTTGCTAATTTTATTTTGTTTCTTTTGTTTTTGGTTTTGACCTCCTCCTAGATTGGCCTTCCTCTTTTGGCTACAACGGCTTTGGGTTTGGGTATTGTTCTGGATTGGCTGGTTGAAGGCTATTTTGTGGCTGTTAGTTGGCCTCAGGTGCTGGTGCCTTGGTTGGGTGCCTTTATTGTTGTTGTTCATGTTGGTTGGCTTGTAGTCTATCTTACTGGGCTTTATACCATTTTTGTCTTTGGCTGGCTATTCTACTTATCTGGATCAGATTTTCTTTAGCCTTGGTTGGGTTTGGTGGATGCTATTTTCTTCCACCCTTTCCTTGGCTATCTTGGGTGATTTTGGCTTGATGACTGCTATTGCTATTTACATTGACTTGGGTCTTCTACTGTTGTGGTGGTTGGCTAGGAGGATATGTTGGTTAGCTAGTTTGGTTGGTTGTATTGGCTAACTGGGTTGTTTAGAAGGTGGCTATTTTGGCCGATTTTTCTTACTCCTTTGGTGATTGTTCTGGGAACTTGGTGTTCTTCTGTGATCTATATTTCACATTTCCTCCCGCTTTTTTCTCTGCTACTGACTTTTCTTGTTTAAGTGGGAAACGCCCTGCAGTTAAGATGGGTGTTTTCTTGGCTCTTTTACCTTTGTTGGTGGAGTATATGAGCACTTGTGTTTTCTTTTTGCTCTTATTTTTCTTTGGATTGTGTTGTTTCCCCTTTCATTATGCTTGCTCCTTTTGATTTTGTTACTTCTTTTTGGTGATGGCTTTGGTAGTGCTCTTACTATATTGCTATTATCCCTAAGGTTGGTTGATTATCTATCTTATTCGGCTTAGTTGTCCTAGTGGCTTGGTGGTTGGCTGTTATGTTTGCTGTTTGGTGGATTTTGCATCCTTGCTAGATGACGAACTTTGGATGATGGGCTATATGAGGTATGCTAGCTATGATGGCTTTGTAACCCTTCTTCAGAAGTTTTGGTGCTTAAAATATAGAATTGCTCAATGAGATGATTGTAACTGAGACTAAGCCTTTTCTTTACTATACTCCTTTTATTTGCTCTTACTTTTATGGTTGCTTAATTGTACTCATCCTTTCAAAAGTATGTTGCAGAGTTCTTTTATAGGTTGGGAGAGTCTTGCAGGTGGATCTTGTTGGTATCAGACAGACCAAATGACATTTGCTGCTGCTCACATGGATTTTCTGTTGTTGATTTTTTGTTTCTCATTTGCTTTCTTTCCTTTATTATTATAATAGTTAGGGGGTTTATCTCTTTAGGATTTATTGTAGCTCTTTCAGCATTAGCTTAGAGATTTACCCGCTCTAAGGACATTTTACTTTTTCTTTGTGACAATAAAATTTCCCTAAAAAAAAACCCGAAACCCTAAACCCTAAACACTAAACCCTAAAACCCTAAACCCTAAACCTTAAACCCTAAACCTTGAACCCTAAAACCCTAAACCCTTAACCTTAATCCCTAAAATCTAGAACCCTAAACCATAAAACCTACAACCCTAATCCTTAAACCCTGAACCTCAACCCAAAATCCTAAACCAAACACACACATAAACTAAATAAAACCTAAAATAAAATAAATAAATAAAACTTAAACCTAAATAAAATAAAATAAAATAAAATAAAACCTAAACTAAAACCTAAAAACCTAAACCTAAACTAAATAAAAATAAAATCAAAATAGAAACTAAACTAAAATAAAATAAATAAAAGCCTAAATTAAAGATAAAATAAACAAAATAAAAGCCTAAATAAAATAAAACTAAACATAAAATAAAATATAAATAAAATAAATACAAACTAACTAAAACCTAACCTAAAAATAAACCTAAAATTAACAAAATAAACCTAAACCCTAAACTAAAAATAAACCTAAATCTAAAATAAACAAAATAAACATAAACATAAACCTAAACCTAAACTAAAATAAACTAAGCTAAAATAAGTAAAACGTAAACATTAACCTAAACTAAACTAAACCTAAAACCTAAACTAAACTAAAACTAAAACCTAAACTAAACAAAATAAAATAAACTAAAAAGAAACTTAAACCTAAAAATAACTAAATAACTAAAATAAAACCTAAACCTAAACATAAAAAATAAAATAAAAACCGAAACCTAAACCTAAAAATGAAAAATAAAACCTAAACCTGAAAATAAAAAAAAAATATAAACTAAAATAAATAAACCTAAAATAAATAAACTAAATTAAATAAAAATAAAAAATAAACTCATTAAAATAACAAAAAAACTAAAAATAAATAAAATAATTAACTAAACTAAATAAACATAATCATACTAATTTGCTTGGTTTAAAATAAAACCCTCCCTAAACCCTAAACCTACTACCATGACCCAACACTACCACCCTAAACTAAACCCATAACCCACCCTCACTCCAAAAACCCTACCTTAATCCATAAACTAACCCTAAACCCTAAAGTCTAAATGTTACCCAAAGGGACCCTAAACCCCACTAACCCTACCTCATCCCCCATTCCCCTAAACCTAAACCTCTAAACCACCCTATACACTCCACAACTAAACTAAACCCACTACCACTAATACTCCAAACCCTAAAACATAAACCCTAAACCTAAACCCTAAACCCTAAACCACTAACCCAAACCCATAATTAAACTAATGTAACTAAATAAATTAAAAATAAACCTAAACCCTAAAAAATAATAAGCCTAAACCCTAAGAATCGGCATAACCTTGATAATAAGAACATCATATCACCAGCTTAGTCTGTCAGTGGTGGAAGCCCGCGATGGTGGCTCATTCCACATGGTGGGGATCTGAGGTGATGGTGGATATAAGTGATGGTCAAAGTGGTGGTTATGAGGCGAGGGCGATGGAGGTTCTGGTAGTGGTGTTAAGGAAGGGATCGGATATGATGGTGGATCCCTGGAGGCCGAGGTGGTTGGGAACTAGAAACTAAAGAATGGCCAAGGTAGTTATCTAAGAATTTTGATTTGCTCTATGCATGCTCATTTTACATCTATGTCATCGCTTGTGTCTTAGAAACCTTGGTGTATTACTTTTTTGATGAAATCAAAAAGAAGTGTTGAATCTGAATTTTCTCTTTGCTAAAAAAAACTAAAAACTCTAAACACTAAACTAAACTGACCCACCTAAAACTACACTAAATCCTAAATCCTAAACCCTAAACCTTAAAACTCTAAACCCTAACCCTAAACCCTTCCCAAAACCTAAACCCTAAATCCTAACCCTACCCTACCCTAAACCATAAACCCAAACCATCTAAACTAAACCACTCAACATAAACTCTAAACCCACTCAACTAAACCAAACCCTAAAGCTAAAACTTAAACCTAAACTAAATAAAATATGAAAATAAATAAACTAAACCAAAAATATAATAATATAAAATAAATAAATGACTAAACCCTAAACTTAAACCTAAATCTAAACTAAACCTAAAATAAAATAAAATAAAATAAAATAAAACTAAATTAAAATAAAATAAATAAAACCTAAAATAAAAAAACCTAAATAAAATAAAATAAAATAAACCTAAAATATAATAAAATAAAAGAAATAAAATAAACCTAAAAATAAACCTAAAAATGAAACCTAAACATAAATAAAAAAGACTGAAACCCTAAATTAAAAAAAAACCTAAACCTAAAATTAAAATAAAATAAACCTAAACCTAAACTAAAATAAACTAAACTAAAAAAAATTAAACCTAAACCTAAAATAAACTAAACCTAATCCTAAACCTAAACCCAAAATAAATTAACATAAATTAAAATAAACCTAAACCTAAAATGAAAAGTAAAACCTAAAAATAAACCGAATAAAAACCTAAAAAAAATAAAATAAAACCTAAACATAAAATAAAATAAAATAAACCTAAAAATAAAATAAAATAAAGAAAATTAAACTAAAACAAAAATAAAATTAAACCTAAAAGCTCTAAACTAAAAATATGTATACTAAAATAAATAAACTAAAATAAATGAAAAAATAAAATAAACTATAATAAAAAAATAAACTAAATGAGCTAAACTTGTGGGTTTGCTTAATTTAAAAAAATATCCAAACCCACCCTGACCCTACCCAAACCTGAACCCCTGAGCCAAACCCTAAACCTCTGGGCCCTAAACCTAAACCTAAATCCTAAACCTACCACACCACCCTACTAGCCCTAAACCCAAAAGCAAAAATACCCACCCTAAACCCCAAACCTAAAACCCTAAACTAAACCTAAAACACAAAAACCTAAAAAAAAACAAAAACATTCAAATAAATAAATAAATAATGCCTAAACCTAAATAAAATAAAAATTAAAATTAAATGAAAACTTAAACTAAAACTAAAATTGAAACCTAAACCTAAACATAAAAATAAAATAAAAACTAAACTAAAATAAAATAAATAAAAAAGTTAAATTAAACTAAAAATCAAAATAAACCTAAAAAAGGAATAACTTAAGTAAAATAAAAACTAAATGTAAAATAAAAATAAAATAAACTTAAAATTAAATTTAAACTAAATAAAAACCTAAACCTAAAAAATAAACATAAAATTAAAAAATAAAAAAAACTTAAACCAAAAATAAACAAAATAAAATAAACCTAAACCTGAACAAAATAAAAGTAAAAAATTAATCTAAATAAAATTAAAAATTAAAATAAATTAAAATAGATAAATAAATTAACTAATTAAACTAAATAAACCTAAACCAGTTTAATAAATAAAAAAACCTTAAACCCTAAACCCTAAATCCTAAACCCTAAAACAAACCCTAAACCCTAAATCCTAAAAAAAACCCTAAACCTTAAATCCTAAACCAACATCCCTAAACCCTAAACCCTAAACGCTAAAAACCCTAAACCCTAAACCCTAAATTAACCCTAAATCTGAATCCCTAAACCCAAAATCCTAAAGCCTAAACCCTAACCTAAACCCTAAACTAAACCTAAACTGAGCCATAAACCCTAAACCCTAAACCCTAAACCTAAAACTTAAACCCAAGCTCTTTGACACTAACCCCACTTAACCCTCCACACCTCACCCTAAACCCTAACTCATCACTAACCACCCTACTCTAAAACCATAAAACCTAAACTCTATAAACCTGACCCTAAACTTGATAACTTAACTATTAAACCTAATAATAAAATAAATAAAAAACCTAAACCTAAATAAAATAAAATAAATAAATAAAATAAAAACTTAAACTAAAACCTAAACCAAAACTAAAAAATTAAATAAAATTAAAAATAAACGAAAACTAAAATAAAATAAATAAAAACCTATACTAAACTAAGAAATAAAATAAAATAATGAATAAAAAACCTAAATAAAATAAAAGCTAAATACAAAATAAATATAATATAAACCTAAAATAGAAAAAAATTAAAGGTAAATATAAACCTAAACCTAAAATTTAAACTAAAAAATAAAAATTAGAAATAAATAAAAAATAAAACCTAAACCCTACACTAAAAAAACCTAAACCTAAAATAAAAATAAAAAAAACAAAATGAAATAAACCTAAACATAAGCTAAAATAAACTAAACTATAATAAATTAAACCTAAACCTAAACCTAAACCTAAACTAAATAAAATAAAATAAACTAAAAATAAACATAAAAACTAAAAACTAAAATTTAAAAGTAAACCTAAAATAAAAACCTAAACCTAAACCTAAAAAAATAAAATAAAAACCTAAAACTAAACTTGAAAATAAAACTAAAACCTAAACCTAAAACATAAAATAAAAATAAAACTCAACTAAAAAACAAACCTAAACCTAAAAAATAAACTAAAATAAAAACCTAAACTAAAGTAAACAAACCTAAAATAAATTAACAAAACTAAATAGAATTTAAAAATAAATCTAAATAAAAATAAAAAATAAAATAAACTCAAATAAATAAAAAGTATACATAATAAACTAAATAAACATAAACCTACTAGTTTACTTAATTTTAAAAAAAATCCAAAACCCTAAATCCTAAACCCTAAACCCTAAACCCTAAGAATAAGAACCTGATGGATACTTCGTTCAGTTACGTACTAACAAACCCAGCCAAATGATCCCAAACCCTACGGTAGTGAGTGAAAGCGAAGAGCGGTCTCCTTGATGGTGTGGGGGATCTGGGAGATCTTGGTGATATAGATGTGGTGGTCGAAGCGATGGTGATTATGGAGGTGGGAGGAGCGATAGAGGTTACAACTATGGTGGTGGGGGAGGGAGAGATCAGAGATATGATGGCGGATCCTTCTAGAGAGCGAGGGTGGTTGATATGAGCTGGCGAAGAATGACCAATCGATACTTATGGCTAGCGTCTTTATAGTAGAGATGGTTCTATTTATCTAGGTTTTTTGATTTGATATATGGGTGCTCATTTTTGATCTATGTCATCGCTTATGTTTTAGAAAACTTGGAGTGCTACTTGGTTGATGAAATCAAAAAGAAGAAATGTTGAATTTAAATTTGTTCTCTGTTAAAAAAAAATCTTAAACCCTAAACCATAAACCCTAAAGAAAAACTTAAACCCAAAACCGAAACCCTAAACCCTAAACCCCAAAAACCCTAAACCTGAAACACTAAACCCTAAACCCTAAACCTTAAAACCTAAATTGTAAACCCTAAACCCTAAACTTTAAATCCTAAACCCTAAAACCCTAAACCTTAAACCTAAAACCCTAAACCATAAAGCCTAAACCCTAAAACCTATAACCCTAAACCCTAAACCCTAAACCCTAAACCCCCAACCATAAACCCTAAACCTTAAACCTTAAACTAACCCTAACCTAAACTCTAAATGAACCCTAATCCTTAAACCCTAAACTAACCCTAAACCCTAAACTAGCCCTAAACCCTATACCTTGAACTTTGAATAAAGATGTCATTAGGAGTAGATCTAATGAATAACATAATCCTAATATAATTATGGTAGCTAATGAAAATGTCTTCCCTTGACTATTGGAGATTTGAATGCCCTAAACCATATCCCTAAATCATATTATAATACCATATATTATAGTATAATGTAGCATCATATATTTGAGCATGTAGTGATGTCTTTTTGGATGTTATAAGATATTATGAAATATTTTAGTATATTTTGGTATTGTGCCTTATAGTATTTATTAATATAAATCATAAAAATATTTATTTAATAAATTAGATGATGAAATTTGTTAAATTTGAAGTAGGAATTAAGTTGTAGTACCAAAGGTGTGCAACGCCACTTGTAGTCTAAAAAGTAATATTTTATGTTCAAAATAAATATTATATGTTCTAGCACAGTACAACATCATATATCATAATAAATTATTCAATGCATTTTAAATTCTTTTAGCATTTTACAATCATGCAGTTGATCCAACATTAGAATTATCTATAAAAATGTTGATTTAGACTTCAAAATGCTTGAATTTGGCCAAATTCATAATAAGTAGAGCATGTCATCATAATATATTATTTTAATTCAAAATATGTGAGTGATACGACTAAAATATTTAGAGTTTTATTATTTAGACTAATTTTATAACTTTTTATCTTAAGAAATCCCTTGTGATATGATATGCAATATAATATAATGTAATATGTTATAGTGTATTATAATATAGTATGTCATAACATAGTGTAGCATCATGCATTATAGCTTAATGTGTATTACTACTTGTTGTTTAGCATATTTTAGTTTGTTATAGTATGATGTAGTGAAGTTTGTACTGGTATAATTTATAAAAATACTAATTTATACATTGAGATGATGGGATTTGCCCAAATTGAAGGTAAGCTTTAGGGAACATCATTGGGGGTGTGCTATGGTGTGTCATTTAATCAAAAGAATGGAATTTTTGCATACAAAATAAATGTTCAATTTTCAAACAAATTTTATAAATTTTTTGCTTAAAGTGATTTTTTAAGGTGTAATATAGGATAATATATTATATGAAAGCATATTAAAATATAATGTACATAACAATATAACTTCACATATATATGAATTTGGTGGTGTGTTGCTAAATGTTATTGTATATTTTAGTATGTTTTACTTTTGTTATAATACATTGGGTCATAACTCACAAAAATGTTAATTTGAAGGTTGAGATGGATATTTGGCCAAATTCATGGCACACACCATGAAGAAACACCAAAATTATGCTATTTTGTACCATTTCTAATTGATAAAAAAACAATTTTACATCCAAAATGAACATTATTCATATTTGGAGAAAATTTTGTAATTTGTTCCTTTTAAGTGATTCTAAGGAAGTGTAATGTTAGACAATATATTTTATTATAACAAATTATAATATAACATCATATATTATAATATAATATAGTGTGTTAATTCACATTATAATATGTTTAGCATGATATTATATAGTTAGTTTGATCTTGCACCATCATAAATCATAAGATGTCGATTACAATGTTAGGATGATGTAATTTGAATGAATACATTTTTAGGCTTTTAGTTGATGTATTAAAGGTGTGCATAACATAAGTAATAAGATTTGATGAAAATTCCATGTTAAGGATATGGAGGTAGATCCGCTAGGGGATCAAACATGCATTGGACATGACATATGAGGGGTTTATGTGAGGACATGGAAGAAGAAAATTTCTTAGGGATAAGAAGATCTGTTGGGGAAAAGAATTTATAATTCACCAGGGATTAAGATTGAATCAACTTTTATTTGTTTTATTTTAATTGATGCGGAGGCATATTTAGTAGAGATATAGTTCGCTAGGGATTGGGTATATGAACCTTCCACTAAGAAAGCAGGTTTAGGCTATCCGCTGGTAATTGGGATTTGAGTTTGATTTCATAGATTTGTTTGGGGATGTATCCACTAGGGATAAGAGTTTGGTTGGATTTCTTTGATTTAGGCTCTACTGGTGGAGTTTTTTTATTTGGCTCCATTGGGGAGGTTGGTTTTGAATTTGATTTTTTTGCTTGACTTGTTTATATATAATTTTGGGCTACATTGGGGAGAAGAGTGTGATTTAACTCCACTAGGGAAAATTATATTGGGTTTAATTTAAGCTGAGTTAATGTATGGACCCTATCTGCATGATACCCTGAGAACCAACCTACCTCAAGTTTACAAATCCAAAGGGATAGTTTACCGGCTGTAGGGTAGAGCTACCCAACCAAAGGGGTTGCCTTTGTGAAAAAATTATGATAAGAAGAAGGTGTAGTAGACTTACATCTTCCAAAGCAAGGAACAATCGCTAGGGTGACTTGTTAGATGCACAGTAAATCAAACTTGACGTAGGGTGACTACTTAGTAAATGTCTGGGGACTTATGTTAACTCAAAAGTAGTCAAGATTAATTTTATCTTAATTTCATGTGTTTTGATATGGTATGTTTGGTTTATTTTGATTTTAAATTGAGGGAATATCTGCTGGGGATGTGAGCTCAGTCAAATTTTATAGATTTAATTTATGGACCATGATGTGGGTGATGGACCCACTGAGAAAGGGCCATATCAAACTTGTCCTATCTTAGATTTACAAATCGAAAGGGATAGTCTACTAGCCCTGGGGTAGAGCTAGCCAACCTAAGGGGTTGCCTTTTGGTGTGCAATGGCTGTGCTAGAAAGAAGGCGAGGCAGACTTAAATCTTCTAAAGTAGGGAACAACCACTGGGGTGGCCTTTTGGTAGCACAATAAATCAAACCCATCTTAGGGGTGACTATTGAATGAATTTTGTCAGGGAATTATATAGACTCAATAGTACTCAAGTGATTCCTATAGGGAGTTTTGCTGACACTACCCTAAAAATAGGATTTCTGCATGAGAAAAGGTACTTCTATGGGTGTCCACCTAATTCTGAAGTGAATTTATATTTTATTTATATGTTTATGTGGACCCTGTTGGTGTGCGAGGGACCACACTAAGAAGGGGCAATATCGGCCTTGACCTATCTTAGATTTATTGAACCAAGGGTGAATCTGCACATCCACAGGACAAATTCTACAATGATAGGTGTGTTTACTAAAAAAGGGGAACTCTCTAATTTAATACTAACTTGAGTAGTGTCTAAATGGGGTTGCAAACAATGTGATACAAATATAGTGCCCACAGGGGAGGTTCTACTATGGGAGTTATCCTAATCCCTAGAAAAGTAAGCCTATAGGGGTACGGTGGCTAACTCAAGGAGAAATCATAGCAGACTTACATTTGCCATGAGTGGTGCATCCTAAAGTGCGAAAACCAACCAACCTGTTGTGTATCCATCAGCATGAGTGGTGTATCCATCAGCATAATGAGAACCAACCAACCTAAAGTGCTCGATGGTGTGCACTGATCAATCTAGAAAGAAAGTGTGTAGCCTATCATTGGTGAGATAGATGCTATCTGACCTAGAGTGACTACTAAGTGGGGAGCCCTGAGGAAGGACAGGACCTAGACTTGAAGCAGTCAGGAGGGAAGGAGGTGGTAGGAGACTTATCCTAAACTTTAAATATACTTGACTCAGTCAGTGCACAAAGGCTAATAAAAGAAGAAAGCATAGTAGACTCACATCCTCTTAAATGAAGAAAACATGAGGTAGGTTATCGGCCATGCAATAGGGCCTATCAAACTAACAAGCACTCGTTGATGTGCAGTGGCCAAGTAAGGAAGGAAAGCATAGCAGACTTGCATCCTCCAAAGCAAGAAAACCACTAGGGTGACACATAAGCAGGGTAGCACGTCATCCTAACCTAGAGCAGCTACTAAGTGAGTGTCGCTGGTGGAATTATCTCAACTAAGAGTAGCCTAAGACAAAATATATTGGTTTATTTTATATATTTGTGTCTATTTTATGTTTGTGTTATGTCGATGAAGGATAGGACACTGCTAGGTTCCTTACACCTACCCTAAACACATTATGGTGAATTCAGGAAAAGTTATTGATCTCGATGCTCTTGAATGCAGTACCATTATCAGATATAATTCATCCAGGTACTCTGAACCTATATACGATATGGTTCCTAAAACACTAGAGCATATGCTGAGCTATGAGGTCTCTGAGCCAAATTTCCTTCGCCCATTTGGAAAAGTAGTCAATAGCAGCTAAGATGAACCGATAACCCTAGAAAGATGGAGGATCAATCAGACCCACTATGTCAGCACCCTAACACTTGAATGGCCACACAGTGTATTTGTCATTGGTGGAATCACCTAGTTGTATCCATGCAATCTTTGATCATCGATGGCCAATAGTATCCTAGTCTCTTGATCTTGACTTTCATCTTTGGATCAAATTGGTTGGCTCCACATAATCCTGAGTGTACCTAGATCACGATCTTATGGGATTCATGCTTATCTAAACAATGTAACCACATATGATGAAAGGACTGGTAGTACAAGACACCATCCATAAGAGCATTGGAAAGTATTCTCTACTTTATTTGATGGGCTTGGGACTTGTCTTAAGGTAGTTTTCCTTTATTTAAGTAATCCATAAATTGTTGTGTCCAATCTAACTCCTCATCATTCTTGGCAATGCCAACCTTTCCTTCAAGAGAGTACTTTTTGATGAGTTCAATATCAATAAAGGATATGACTTATTTCTTTTGGACATTTATTGATATGGACTCATCCTCCGGACATGCCAACTCTTTGGAATGCTTGGCAAAAGTATACGCTACATCGTTCTCTCCACGAGGAATCTTATAAATAGTAACCTTTGAGATTTGGGCAAACAACTCCATGGTGTACTTATGGTAGTGATGGAGCTTGGGCTTTATAACCTTATAAGACCCAGCAATTTGGTTGATAACTAGCTTAAAATCCCCAAAGATGTTGATGTTCTGGAAACTTAGAGTAATGGCTAGCTCCATACCAGCAATCAAAGCCTCATATTCGGCCTCATTATTGGTACAATGATTGGATAGATGATATGAAAATCTCATCACATCGTGGTACAGAGTTAAGAGATCTATTCCTACTGTTGCCTTTCTTGGAATAGTAGATTGTGGTTCTTCTCCTCTTTGAGAGGAAGATGCACCATCAAAGTACATCTCCTAACAGTGAGTACTAGTATACCGTAAGTTCTTGATTTAGTTATTGCAAAGTCATCACTAAGCAGAGAGTCATCAAGAAGAGGGTGAGCTGCTAATAAATCCACTAGCGCTTGTCTTTTCATGCACAGAGGGGTACAAAGGTATTGTCAAATTATGAGAGGGGCATGGACCATCGTGCCAATTGTCCGGATAGCATGGGCCGTGTCATGAGATACTGTACTGGATTGATCCTAGAGATTAAGTTCACCTTATGAGGAAGCATGTAGTGGTGTAGGTTTTGGGATGCAAAAACTAAAGCTAGGCAATGCTTCTCAATGGGTGGATAATTAGCCATAACAGGGATTAGATGATGGTTGAGGTAGTATAGTGCATTTTCCTTACCTTCATCGTTGACTTTGGCCAACAAAGCACAAAAGGACTCATCTAATGCAACAATGTAAAGTATGAGCGGCTTGCTCGGGATATGGGTTGTTAGAATCGGCAGCGTCATCAGGTAATGCTTGATGTCTTCGAAGGCATGTTCACACTTGTCATTCCGCTTGAACTTAGCATCCATTTTGACAAGTGTTGAGAATGACTGACATCTTTCCAATAGGTTTGATATAAAGTGTCTTAGATATGCCAACCGCCCTTAGAATGATTTGACTTGAGTTAAACTTTTAGGGGGTGGCATTTCTAATATCTCCTTGATCTTCTCTCGATCTATTTTAATTCCCTAGTGTCGGACAACAAATCCAAGGAATTTCCTTGAAGCTACTCTGAATTCACACTTCAGGTGGTTCATTTTGAGGTTAAATTGTCTTAATTATTTGAAAACTACTCTCAAGTCAAGCATATTGTCTTCCTTCTCTCTACTTTTGACCACGATGTCATCGAGATAGCACTCAACTTGATGATTAATGAGTTTGTCGAAGAGTTTTGAGTCATAGCCTGCTGGTATGTAGCACAGGTATTTTTAAGGCTAAAAGGCATGACCTTATAGCAATCGACTCCGATCGGTGTTCTAAAGTTGTGTTTCTTTCATCTTCAGGGGCCATCATTATTTAGTTATATCTAGATGAGCCATCCATGAAAGAGAAGACTGCATGAGATGAGGCAATGTCCACAATCAGCTCCAGGATTGGTAGTGAAAATTCATCTTTGTACATGCCTTAAGAAAATCCCTAAAATAGACGATATTTGGAAATTCATTTTTTGGATGCTAGCTAAACCCCTAAAATTGATGCAGGCTAAACCCTAAACCCTAAAGCATAAAACCAAAAATCCTAAACCCTAAACCATAAACCCTAAACCCTAAACCCTAAACCTTAAAAACTAGAAAACTTAAACCTAAACTAAATAAAACCTAAAAATTAAATAAATAAATAAAAACCTATACCTAAATAAAATAAAATAATAAAATAACAAAATAAAAACATAAACTAAAACCTAAACCTAAACCTAAAGCTAAGCTTAAACCTAAACCTAAACCTAAAAATAAAATAAAATAAAAAACAAAAACTAAAATAAAATAAAATAAATAAAAACCTAAACTAAATAAAAAAATAAAATAAACCTAAAAATAAAAACCATAAATAAAATAAAAACTAAATGTAAGATAAAAATAAAATAAACCTAAAATAAAATAAAATAAAAACTAAAAATAAAACCTAAACCTAAACCTCAAATAAAACCAAAAAATAAAACTAAAATAAAAACCAAAAACCTAAAATTAAAAATAAAAAAATAAAACCTATACCTAAACCTAAAAATAAAAACTAAAACCTAAACTTAAAAAATAAAATAAAATAAAAATAAAACTAAACTAAAAAATAAACATAAACCTAAACCTAAAAAACAAACTACGATAAAAAACATAAACTAAAATAAATAAACTTAAAATAAACTAAATAAAAATAAAAAATAAAATAAACTAAAATAAATAAAAAATAAACTATATAAACTAAAAAGAACATAAACATACTGGTTTACTTAATTTAAAAAAATAAATCTAAACCTTAAACCCTAAAGCCTAAATCCTAGACCTAAACCATAAACCCTAAACCCTAAATACTAAAACTAACCCTAAACCCTGACCTCTTAACCTACAACCCTAAACTAAACCTAAACCCTAAAATCTAAACCCTAAACTGTAAAACTTAAATGCTAAACCTAAAACCCTAACCCAAAACCCTAAACCCTAAACACTAAACCCTGAACTAAACTGAAATAATAAACCCTAAACTTTAAAAACCCTAAACCCTAAGCCCTGAACCCAAAATCCTAAACTAATCCTAAACCCTAAGATAGCACTAAGACCTAAACCTTATATCCTACAACCTAAAAACCCTAAACCCTAAAACCTAAACACTAAACCCTAAACCCTAAACCCTAAACCCTAGCTCTAAATCCGAAATCGTAAACCATAAACCCTATACCGTAAACCTCAATGCCTAAACCATAAAAACCTAAAAACCTAAACCTAAAAAAATAAAACCTAAAAATAAAATAAATAAAAAACCTAACCCTAAATAAAATAAAAAATAATATAAAATAAAGACCTAAACAAAAATGTAAACCTAAGAAAAAAATAAAATAAAATAAAATAAATAAAAAACTATAATAAAATAAATAAGAACCTAAACTAAATTAAAAAATAAAAAAAGCTAGGAATAAATAACATAAATATAGTAAAAAATAAATGTAAAATAAAAATTAAATAAACCAAAACCAAAAAATAAACCTTAAAAAATAAAAATAAAACCAAATCCTAAACTAAAAAAAACTAAACTCAAAATAAAAATAAAATAAACCTAAACCTAAACTAAAATAAACTAAATTAGAATAAATAAAATCTAAACCTTAACCTAAAATAAACTAAACATAAATTAAATAAAATAAAATAAACTAAAAATAAAACTAAACCTAAACTAAAAAAATAAAACCAAAAAATAAACAAAAAAATAAACCCTAAACCCAAAACCCTAAAAATCTAAAAACCTAAACCTAAACTAAATAAAACTTAAAAATAAAATGAATAAATAAAACAAAATAAAAGAAAAATAAAATAAAATAAAACATAAACTAAAACCTAAATCTAAATCTAAAAAAAGAAAATTAAATAAAAAATTTAAAATTAAACTAAAAATAAATAAATAAAAACCTAAACTAAGCTAAAAAATAAAAAACTAAACCTAAAATAAAAATAAAATTAACCTAAAATAATTATAAATAAAAAGTAAATAAAAACCAAAACATAAAAAATAAAATTAAAAAATAAACCTAAATAAAAAACCTAAAAATAAATAAAAGATAAAACATAAAGCCTAAACTAAAAAAAAAAATCTAAACCTATAATTAAAATAAAATAAAGTTAAACTAAGATAAACTAAACTAAAATAAATAAAATCTAAACCTAAACCTAAAATAAACTAAATAAAAATCGAAAACTCGACTAAATATAATAAAATAAACTAAAAATAAACTAAATCCTAAACTAAAAAAAATAAATAAAAAAAACCAAAAATAAAAACCTAAAATCTAAACCTTAAAAAATTTACATAAAAACATAAACCTAAACCTAAAAATAAAAAATAAAATTGAAAACCTAAAAAAATAAAATAATAATAAAATTAAACCAAAAAAATCCAAACGTAAACCTAAACCTAAAAATAAACTAAAATAAATAAACCTAAAATAAATAAACAAAACTAAATAAAAATAAAAATAAACCTAAATAAAAATTAGAAATAAAATAAACTGAAATAAATAAAAAACAAACTAAAGAAACTAAACAAACCTAAAACTATTAGTTTACTTAATTTAAAAGACATAAAAAAATAAAAATAAAATAAGAAGAACCTGAAACCCTAAAACCCTAAACCATAAACCTACAACCCTAAACCCTAAACATACAACCCTAAATCCTAAACGCTAAACCCAAAAACCCTAAACCCTAAACCCGAATCCTTAAACATGAAACCCAAAACCCAAAACCCTAAACCCTAAAATCTACAACCCTAAACTATAAACCTTAAACCCAAATTCCTAAACCCTAAGCCCTAAACCCTAAACCCTAAATCGTAAACCCTAAAAATCTAAAATAAATAAAATAAACCTAAACTATAAAATAATACCTAAAATAAACCTAAAATAAAAACCTAAAACCTAAACCTAAAAAAAAAACTTAAAACTAAACCTAAAACTAAAAAAGAAAATCGAAACCTGAAAAATAAAATCAAAATATAACTAAACTAAAAAATAAACTTAAACCTAAACCTAAACCTAGAAAATAGATTAAAATAAAAAACCTAAACTAAATAAATAAAACTAAAATAAATAAACTAAACTAATTATAAATAAAAATAAACTTAAATCAAAATAAAAAATAAAATAAACTAAATAAACCTAAACCTACAAGTTTACTTATTTTAAAAATAATAATAAATAATAATAAAAAAATACCTTAAACCCTAAAACTACCCCTAAACCTACAACCCTAAAACTCTAAACCCCAAACCCTAAACCCTAACCCCTAAACCTAAAACCCAAAACCCTAAACCCTAAATTATAAACCCTAAAAACCAAAAAACCGAAAAAAGTATAAACTAAAAATATAATAAATTAAAAAATGTAAACCTAAAAAATTTTAAAAAGAAGTAAAAAAAAATAAATAAAAACCTAAATTAAATTAAAAAAATAAAATAAATCGAATAATAAAAAATAAATAAAATAAAAACTAAACGTAACATAAAAATAAAATAAACCTAAACCTAAAAGTAAACCTAAAAATAAAACATAAAAATATTTAAAAAATAAAACCCAAACCCTAAACTAAAAAAAAACTAAACCTAAAATAAAAAAAAAAAAACAAAATAAAATAAACCTAAAACTAAACTAAAATAAATAAAACCTAAACTTAATCCTCAAATAAACTAAACTGAAACTAAATAAAATAAAATAAACTAAATATATACTAAAACTTAACCTAAAAAATTAAAACCTAAAAACAAACCTAAAATAAAAACCTAAAACCTAAACCCTAAACCCTAAAACTTAAAAAGCTAAAACCTAAATGTAAACTAATTAAAACCTCAAAATGAAGTAAATAAAAAAATCTAAACCAAAATAAAATGAAAAAAAAATTAATTAAAAACATAAACTAAAACCTAAACCTAAACCTAAACCTAAAGAGAAAATAAAAAAATAAGAACTAAACTAAAGTAAAGAAATAAAAACCTAGGCTAAATTATAAAATAGAAAAGCTAAATAAAATAAAAATTAAAACTAAAATAAAAATATAAATAACCTAAAATAAAATAAAACAAAACCCTAAACTTAAAAAATAAACCTAAAAATAAATAATAAATAAAACCTAAACCCTAAACTAAAAAAAGAAACCTAAACTTAAAATAAAAATAAAATAAACCTAAACTAAGATAAACTAAAATAAAATAAATAAAACCTAAACCTAAAATAAACTAAACCTAAACTAAATAAAATAAAATAAACTAAAAATATACTTAAACCTAACCTAAAAAAATTAAAACCTAAAAATAAAAAAAATAAAAAAAACCTAAGCCAAAATAAAAATAAAATAAATTAGAAACATAAACTAAATCCTAAACCTGAACCTAAACCCCAAAAGAAAATAAACTGAAAAAAAGAACTAAACTAAAATAAAATAAAAAACTGACACTAAATTAAAAAATAGAAAAGTTGAATGAAATAAAAACTAAAACTAAAATAAAATTAAAAATAACCTAAAATAAAATAAAATAAAATCCTAAAACTAAAAAAATAAACCTAAAAATAAATAAAAATAATAAAATCTAACCCTAAACTAAAGAAAAAAAACCTAAACCTAAAATAAAAATAAAATAAACCTAAACTAAGATAAACTAAACTAAAATAAATAAAACCTAAACCTAAACCTAAAATAAGCTAAACCAAAATCTAAACCTACTCTAAATAAATTAAAATAAACTAAAAATAATCCTAAACCTAAACTAAAAAGTAATACATAAAAATAAACCTAAAATAAAAACGTAAAACCTAAACTGAGAAAATAAAATAAAAACCTCAACCTAAACCTAAAAATGAGAATTAAAACCTAGAACTAAAAAATAAAATAAAAATAAAACTAAACTAAAAAAACCATTAACCTAAAACTAGACCTAAAATAAATAAACGTAAAATAAATAAACAAAACTAAATAAATTTTAAAATAAATCTAAATAAAAAATGAACTAAAATAAATAAAAAAATAAACTAAATAAACATAAATCTACCAGTTTGCTTAATTTAAATATAATAAAAATAAAATAAAAACAAATAAAAACTCTAAACCCTAAACCCTAAACCTACAACCCTAAAAACAAAATGCTAAACTCTAAAACCCTAAACCCTAGACCCTAAACTCGAAACCCTAAAACCTAAACACTAAGCCCTAAACTTGAAACCCTAAAACCTAAACCCTAAAATCTACAACCCTAAACCCAAAATCCTAAACCCTAAACCCTAAAAACCTAAATTAAATAAAATAAACCAAAACTAAAAAAATGAAATCCTAAAAATAAGGATAAACCAAAACTAAAAAATAAAACCTAAAAATAAACCTCAAATAAAAACCTAAAACATAAACCTAAGAAAATAAAATAAAAAATGTAAACCTAAACCTTAAAATAAAAAATAAAATTGAAACCTAAAATATTAATTAAAAATAAAACTAATTAAAAAAAAACTTAAACCTAAACCTAAAAAATAAACTAAAATAAAAAACCTATACTAAAATAAATAAACCTATAATAAATAAACTAAACTAAATAAAAAAATAAAAATAAACTATAATCAAAATAAAAATAAAATAAACTAAAATACATAAACAAATAAACTAAATAAACCTAAACCTATGAGTTTACTTAATTTGTTTTAAAAAAAACTATAACCCTAAACCCTAAACACTAAAACTAACCCTAAACCCTAAATTCTAAACCGTAAACCTACAAGCCAAACCCTAAACCCTAAACCCTAAAACTCTAAACCCCAAACCCTAAACCCTAAATCGGAAACCCTAAAAACCCTAAACCCAAAACCCTAAACCCAAAATCCAAAACCCAAAACCCTAAAAACTTATAACCCTAAACCCTAAAAACATACAACCTTAAACCCTAAACCATCAATATCTAAACCCTAAACCCCTAAACCCCTAAACCCCTAAACCTAAACCCTAAACCCTAAACCTTAAAACCCTAAACCCAAACCTAAACTTAAATTTAAACCTAAACTAAAATAAATACCTAAAATTAAACTTAAACCTAAACTAAAAAATAAAACCTAAAAATAAATGTAAAAAAACCTAAAACTTAAACACAAGAAAATTAAATAAAAACCTAAACCTAAACCTGAAAATAAAAAATAAAATTGAAACCTAAACAATTAAATAAAAATAAAACTAAACTAAAAAATAAACATAAACCTAAACCTAAAAAATAAACTAAAATATAAAACATAAACTAAAATAAATACACTAAACTAAATAAAAATAAAATAAACTTGAAAAATAAAGAATAAACCAAAATATATAAAAAAATAAATCAATAAACTAAATAAACCTAATCAGATAATTTAAAAAAATTTAAATTTAACCTAAACCCTAAAACCCTAAACCCTAAACACTAAACCCTAAACCTACAACCCTAAACCATAAACCCCAAAACTCTAAACCCTAAACCTTAAACCATAAACCCTAATCCCTAAACTTGAAACACTAAAAACACTAAACCTGAAACCTGAAACCCAAAACTCAAAACCCTAAAAACCTACAACCCTAAGCCCTAAACCCTAAACATCTAAACCCCTAAATCCCAAAATCTTAAAACCCCAAAACCCTAAACCCTAAAACCCTAAACCCTAAACCCAAACCTAAACCTAAACTTAAACCTAAACCTAATCCTAAACTACAACCTAAACCTAAAACCTAAACCTCCTCCCACTCCTAAACTTTTCTCTAAAATTCTTGATTCCATCTTGTGTCGCATCCTTGACGGAGATCTCAGATTTTTCTTCATAAATTCTATAACTTGAATGACATTTGGTCGACATCATGGCTCATCCTTTAATGGAAATGAGTTTTTTTTTTTTTTTTTTTTAAAGGAAACCCCATTATCTGGGGTATTTTATTGCCACAAAAAAGGTTACAAGATCCTTAAAGAGGATAAACTCAATCTTGCTCAAAGAGCTACAATCACTGAGAGTAAATCCCCATCTAAGTACATCCAAAAGCAAGAGAAAACATTAAAGCAATCAAAAGATACAATATGGCTAACATAGTAATCGAAAGGAAGATTAAGGCCAATGCTCTGATGATTGTAAGAGAGCTTGATAATATGGAGCAAACCTGTAAGAGAACAAGGGAGAATCACCTACAAAGTGACACTAGAGGAGATTAGAGCAAAATAATACAAATAGAGATAAATGAAAACAATAAAACCGAGAGCGATAATAGGAAAGTTGACAAAGAAGGCTCGCTCAATCACACCAAATATGCAAAATTGAGCATCCAAACTTCATTAGAAGGGTTACATCACATGAGCTACTACCATACCAAAGGGAGTGAAAACATCACATCATAGCCAACAAACTGAGGAGGTAACACCTTGTTGATAGTCTTATGAACTTTATTACCGCAATCCTAAACACAATCATATCTAAAATAGAGAGGTAATTGTAAAGAGCTAAATGGTAAGTTGTCTCATTCAAGAAAGATATCAGCAATATAGTCATCCAAACATGAGAGTATATAAACATAGGGGAATAAGTCATCTTAGCTAGAGCCTCATATCCAAGTGAAACCAGTATATAAACCCACCACCTAAAAAATAGCAGATGAGATAATTGCTGCGATCATGCTAACCAAGTCAATGATCTTATAGTTCAGACTTTCCAATCATAAGATATATAATTGAAACTTTTAGGGCAGGAAATAACCCCCTTTTTTATGTCCATATGAGTAATTGGAGAAAGACAATTGTAAAGGAAGGCATCATAGCTCAACACGTAAAAAACGCAACCAACCAAAACTAACAACAAGTAAGGACATTTAGAGCTACAGCCCCATGGCAAAGATACCTAAAAATTCAGATAATCCACAACAGATAACCGAGAACTAGACAACAAAAGGCAAAACTTCCCATAACACCACTCTTCCAATAGCTCAAAAAAAGCGCACAAACCAAATTGGACCGAGATAGGAATAGAGACAACCTAAACAAATTAAAATTCAGGAGATGAACAATAGCTGTAAAATAAACATGCTAAAGCCAACTAAAAAACAAGTAATGCAACAATGTAAGATAGAATGCAAAAAGATAGGACAATGGAAAACCAAAGAAAAATAGCCAAAACAAGAATGAAGACAACATTCAAGACGGGAAGGACTACACATTGGCCATAAAACCTCCCAATCATAGTAAAAATATAAAAGCGCTTATCTTGAAGGCAATAACTAAACAAAAATCTCCAAAACCATCACCAACATCAAGAGCAATTGTTTACGAAGGACCCAAAAATCTAAAACATAAAGAAGAGCCAACAAGGGTGGCCGATAAACCAAGCTAGGAAATTTCCAGGACATGAAATAATCAAAATAATAAAAACCAATATGTCATAATGCCTTCCATCCAATATAAACAAAGCAAAATGGTTTATCGAGAGAGGATGAAAGAAACAACAATGATAGATCACATTAGTCCAATTATAAGAAACTAAAGACCAAAAGGGGTTCAAAGCAAAGTCCACCAAGCAATCAACAACATAACAAGGTAAACCTAAACCACATTCCAAAGTAATAAACAGATGGCTAAGACCAACCACCACCCAAAATTATATATAAGTAAATGGAAGGATAGATAATGAATAGCACCACCCCAAGCAAATTACATTGAGAAATCGAAAGATGGTGCTTAATCACCATAATCCAACACGCCAAGGATAGTGATAATAATAACCAATAGATTGCCAATAATCCCATTATGCTTATAAGATAAACCATTGATGCCTTTCCAAAGATAACAAAAAAAGGATATTTAAAAAGGCATGTTCACAACATAACAAATGGAGAGAAGACCACGAAGGATAAACAACAATCCATATGTTGGCATCTTTGGATAAGGAAAAAATAGAAAACCAAAAATCAATGAATACAAAATTACCCACAATCAAAGAAATGCGGATAATGATCCATTGAGAAAATCCAAGCACGCACTGGAAAACAAAAAAACCGAGACAACAAGATTGAGAAGCCTCGGAACCAAATCGACCTAAAAAAACTACCACATAAGGAACATTCATAAAAGAAGAACAATATCCCTATTCAACAATCTGGAGAAATACCCCACAGCTTGCCAAAATAAATAGTCAGAGTATACCAACTATAACGATCAAGTAGCTTGATAAGGCATAGTGATGCATAATACTAAAGACTAAAAGGGATATTATAGGGTTACGAAGCCTAAACTAATCGATAAACCAAATCCATAAACATCCAAAGTCTTAAAGGAGCAACAAAACATCGACTATAGTACCACACTAAGAAATAGCACTCCAATCCAATAAGGTAACAAACGACCAATAGATGCAGATTACAATATAAACAAAGGCGTAGATATGATTCTCCACAGAAATGAAAACCCAAATAATCCGCAATCGAGAGTCACTCCCATTAGAGCAACTATTGCAACATAAGTCAGCCATTAAGGGTAAGAAGGTCAACAATAACCTGTGAGAAAGCCTGCAAAGAACATCGATAGCAGGAGGAAGAAAGGAAGAAAACACCCCATAGCAAGATCCCACCAAAGAAACCTTGTTGAAACAGGAAATGTCATGATGATTGGGGTCTAGGTTCCAGTAAAAACAACATCGATAAGTATTAGCAAAAAAACCAAATGTCCTCATCATGCACAAAAATGAAGTAAAATATAGCTCCCAGAAATAAAAGAAAAACGTCAAGGAGAGTTAGGTTCCAGAAAATAAGAAAAAAGAGAGACGAAGAGGAGAGTTAGATTCTGAGGTAAGGAAGCCCAGAATTGTCCAAGTTAACCAGACCACGCAGGTATTTGGGTAATGTAAATTAATTAAAGAGGAAGATACCGTCTATTCTCACACCCAGATTTGCAAGGTAATTAGCATTACCTTCAAAACATGGGTGATGGTAAAATTCTTGAGAGAGAAGAGCCCTAGTTTGCTTGAGGAGGTAGTACAAACAAGCGTTGCTCATATAGAAGTCAAAAGGTCAATCGTAGAAGAGTCCACCTCTATCCAAATATTGAGCCACCATTTTGAAGACAAATTTCTAAAGCTTTGTGGACAGCCATAAGCTCAGTATAAGGAATAGTGCTGGAAATAAGGGGATAAGCAAAAGCACATAGAACAATACCCTTAGAATACCTGAAAATGCCTCCACAACCCAAGCCATTATGAGAGACAGAGGCATCAGATTAATTTTAATAATATGATCAAGAGGTTTTTCCAAAACCATTCTATCATTCGATAGTAAGAGGTCCGGAAGGTTGAGATTATTAGTTACGATTTACCTTTAAAATGCTTGTGATGGATTAAATTAGCTTTAAATAAGTCACAAATTTTTTTTAGTTCTAGCAATAATCCTCATGTGATTCATACAAATCCCGATGTTTAGCTTCATTTGGTCCATCCATATGAACCAAATAAGAGTAATGGCGATTATGATTTTAATATGACCTTTAATTGCATTGTCAAAGTAAACTTCAAGAAGTTGATATAAAGTAAAAGAACAATTGAAATTGATAGTGTTGAATAGATTGTCATACCAAATCCAAATTTTAGAGGCAATAGTCCCATTAACAAAAACATGGTTAACATTCTCAATATGGGAACAACAATGACATTTAGAGGGTAAATAAAACCCTTTACCCCACAACAAAGAGTCAACAAGAATAAAGTTTTTTAGGATACACCAAGTAAGAACAGAGTAAGAAGAGGGGATATTGCTATTCCAAATTTTGGAGAACACAATAGAAGAATCTGATTGTCTTTAATGTGAATCCACACATTTTAAGGTTGAAATCCCATTATGAGATAACTTAAAGATAATCTGATCATGATTGTTTGGAGTGATAGGAATACTAGTAATCATATTTAAGAAAGTGGAAGGAAATGTAATCGAATCTTACTAGTGTTCCACATGTGATTTTGCGAATGAATTAAATTTCTAATATCGAGGTGGAGTGAGTGTAGAGTAAGTCATCAATGGAGCAACCACTCCAGTTGTCTTGCCAAAAAAAGAATTTTTATGCCCCAAAAAATTAAGGATTTTGCATCCCATTTGAAATAAAGTATTCTCCACACATGAGAATGCCCACTTTAAAAGGACAAATGAGAGGATGTTTACTGCAATATTTAGAAGTCATGAAATTACCAAAGACTATTTTTGCTAAAGTTCCACCAAAGTTTGTAGGAGAAGGCATGGATAACTTCTTTGATGGATTTACATCCAGACCTCCCTCTTCAAGAGTACTACAACTATTAGACCATGATGGTGCATTCTTTTAGAGGATGTATTGGTTCCCTAGAATTTGTTTAAGACGCTCAATTTGTTATGGTAGAGTTGGTAGGCACAATGGTTTGAAGAAGGTATATGGGCATGGAATTTAGAGTGCTCTTGATCAAGGTACCTAAAAAAAGAGAGTAAATGAAATTCCCAAACCAAAATTTTGTTAGAAATTTTTTGAATTAGATCATCAAAAGTTGTGATCTTTTATGGCCTTTGAAAAGCGAGCTCCAATTAAGAGGGAGTTGATTTTGCTTAAAATTAGTAATTTTGGATATTTGGTTAAGTCTATTAGGAGGAATCTTAGTTGAAGGAATAAAATAGCATTTTCCTTCATTAAGAAAAGACCACTAACTTTACCAAAATCATTTAGAAGGTTCTTGATGGTTTTAACATGTTGAATGGAACCGATTTGAAGATAATGAAATCATCGGCTAGATGAGAAATAGGAAAACCTCCATGAGTTTTAAAAGACATATTAGCTTATTAGCTAAAAAAGATCATTGGGCTCCTTGACGTATTCAATAGCGATGATAAAAGTGAAGGTGATAGTGGGTCACCTTGCCTCAAACCATGGCTAGAAGGAAAGAAACCTATGGACTCACCATTCATGATAACCGAAAACCAGACATTCGTGATACATCTATTTATCATCCGGATAAAACTATCAGAGAAACCAAACAAATTCAAGATTTGAAAGAGAAAGTCCCATGAGAGATTATCAAAGGCTTTAGCGATGTCCAGTTTGAATAAGATGTTGCCTCCTCTAGAATTGATATCAATGTCATGAACCATTTCGAGAAGAATATTATCGATATTGTTCTGCGGTTTAACAAAACCAGTTTGATTAGGAGAGATGATTTTAGGAAGCAAAGGGCTTTATTATTTATTAGTTTAGCATTGAGTTTTTGAAAAAGGTGCAAAGACTAATCGGTCTAAAATCGCCCAAGATTCGTGGATTGTTAGTTTTGGGAATAAGGACAATAGAAGTGCTTGAAAAGTATTTGGGAATGGGGCGCCATCAAAGAAATCAATAACATTAACTAAATCGTTTAATAAATGGCCAACAACCGAAAGAAGTGGGTATAGCCATCGTACAAAGAATGAGTCGTGTTCATGTTCTTAAGAGTATTACTAATCTCTTCTTCAAGGACACATAGTGAGTAAATGATTATCCTCACTAATCATAGAAGGAATAAGATGGGTGTTTGATAAAGTATCTAGCAACGATAGAATTTAATAAAGTTTGGAAATGATGAATGATTAATATATCATTGTTATCGTTTATCCATTCACCATTAGAGTTCTTAATTTTCTTAATCGAGTTTAAGGCTTTCCATTTATTACAAATGGCATGAAAGTACCGGTGTTTACATCTTGAATATGTTTGCTTGCGACTTTTGACGCCAATAGGTTTCTTCCATGTTTTGATAATTAAGTTATTCTTGGCAATGTTCAACTCCTCAAGTTTACTAGGATCATTGAGACAAGATCTTCAAGAGAACAAACCTCTTGTTCCATAGCTTTAAGATTTGTGAAAAGATTTTTAAAAATGTGTTTGTTCCACCAATTAAGATTTTGTTTAAGTCTTTTGAGCTTAAGCCATGACAGTCATACCTTGAACAAAATTATCCGAAAATATCCATCCAAGTGATAGTGACATTGGTGAAGTCACTATGTTGGGTCCACATGTTTTGAAATCGAAAGGAGGGGAGACGGGTTTGGGGATTATTGAAGGAAATCAAGAGAGGAGCATGGTCAGACAAAGTTCTACTCAAATGCTCAATAGTGGTAGAAGACCATTGAATACAAAGAGAATTAAAGAGGCCTATCAAGACGCCAAAGCCTAGAGTTGTACGTGAAGTTAGACTGAAACCAATGTCAATTATTGCAATCAAGGGTCATATTTGAGAAGTCCTCCATGGAATGAAGGTTAGAGAACATCCTCCTTTCTAACTAGCTATAGTATCGAAATCACCTCCAACCAACCAGGGAAGGTTATAAGAAGGTGTAAGTGATTCCAAAGGATGTTCCTACCATCTATTACAAGAGCCATAGATAAAAGAGCCAAAAGCCGATAAGTCACCTAAGGAGATTTTGACATTAACCAATTGGTCAAGATTATCAATGATGGAAATGGTGATGGGGTTGTGCGAAAAGCACCAAATTTTATTATTAAGATTGAAGAAGAAATTATGAAAGCCAAGGGATCTAGCAACAAAAGCAATCTTGGATGAATTAATGAAAGGTTCAATAAGAACAAGTAACTTGATATTATGAACATGACAAAGACTCCTAACACGATTTGATGAAGAGACCCACAACCTGATATATTCCAAATAAGAAAATTAATCATAAGAGGACAACCAAAAGGGAAAAGTAAAAAAAGAGAAAGGAAAGAGAGGAGAGAAATGATGGCACATTACTTGTGTGGGGTGGAAGAAGAGCGAGTGAGTCTAGAGAGGTTATTATTAAAAAATTTTGCTTTGAAGGGTTTTTTGTTTTTAACAATTTGATAGGGTCTCTCAGAATACAAATTATCTCCATCAGAAAGAGATTGATTTAAGGGTTCCAGAATAGTAGAAGAATCTATCAATGATTTAGAAGAGGGGATTTCACCTTCTTCCGTATTAGATGGAGTATGAGAAATTGGGATCATGGCAGATTCACAAACAAGAATACATTCAACTTGGAAGAGATTGAATTCAAAATAGAATTTTCATTGGTGATAATTATTTTCAAACATGATTTATTATATTTTTTTAAGTAGAGCCCATTGATTAGAAGCATTGGTCGCTCTACTTTATGATTAACAAGTTGATAAGATCTTCTTTGGTAAGCATTCTCTATGGCAAAAGGGCCTTCCCAAGTGGGTTCAAACTTGCCTCCCATCTTACAATGGGCAACAATCGGTCTCCTTAGATCTAAAATAAGCTCTCCTACGTGAAAATCTCTAGGACAGACCAACCTGTTATGAGCTTGAATCATTTTATCTTTTTACAAATCGAGGATTTGGCATGCCCGCAGGCGTCTCTCCTCTAAACCTTCAAGCTCATCTAATCACAACTTTGCATTCTACTCTATTATGATCTTGCTACCCACAACTATCCTTAGTGATGGGAGTTAGACTTCTAATGGTAGAGCAGCTTCAGACCCATACACTAAGGAGAAAAGAGTAGATTGAGTTGTAGTTTTATATGTGGTGCAGTAAGCCCATAAGGCTTCAACTAAGTACAATTACCATGGTTACTTATTATTGTTGAGTGTCTTCTTCAGTATTTAAATGAGTATTTTATCGAAAGCTTCTACTAAGCCATTTACCCTCGGGTAGTTGATGGTAAAATATCTCCAATCTATTATGTATCTCCAAGAAAAGTTGTTGATCTAACTGCTTTTGAATGCAATACCATTATTGGAAATATAATTCATCGAGGCACTCCAACCCTATATATGATCTAGTTCTTAAAAAACTAGAGCACATGCTGAGTTGTGACCTCTCTATGTAGAATCACCTTAGACCATTTGGAAAAGTACTTAGTAGTAGCTAAGATGAACTGATGGTCCTTGGAAGAAAGAGGATCAATAGGACCCATTATGTTGGTACCCCAACACTTGAATGGCCATGAAGCCAATGTAGGATGTAGAATGTTGGGTGGTTGCTGTAGGACCACACCGTGTATTTGACATTGGTGGCATCGCCTAGCCGTATCAATGGATTGATAATTAGCCTCAACATGAATTAGATGATGGTTGAGGTAGTAGAGTGTGTTTTTCTTCTATTCATCATTGGCTTGGGCCAACAAAGAACCAAGGTAGTCTTCTAATGTAGGAGTGTAATGCATGAGTAGCTTGCCAACAAAGAACTAATGGAATCATCAGGTAATGCTTGATGTCTTCGAAGGCATGCTCATACTTATCTTCCCACTTGAACTTGGTGTCCTTTTTGACAAGTGCTGAGAATGGATGATATATTCCCGATAAGTTAGATATAAAGCATCTTAGATATGCTAACCACCCTTGTAATGATCTGAGTTGAGTTAAACTTTTACAAGGTGGCATTTCTAATATCTCCTTATGCTTCTCCGGATCAATTTAGATTCCCTAGTGTCAGACAACAAACCCAAGGAAATTTGTTATATCTACTCCAAATGCACACTTCAGGGGGTTCATTTTGAGGTTAAATTATCTTAAATGTTTGAAAACTACTCTCAAGTCAAAGAGATGGTCTTCCTTTTCTCTACTTTTGAGCATAAAATCATTGACATAGCACTCGACTTGATGATGAATGAGTTCATTGAAGATTTGATTCATAACCTGGTGGTATGTAGCACTGGCATTTTTAAGGCTAAAGGCATGACCTTATAGTAATAGATTCCGGTCTAGGTTCTAAAAGTAGCATTTCTTTCATCTTTAAGTGTCATCTTTATTTGGTTATATCCAAATGAGCCATCCATGAAAGAGAATAATGCATGAGATGAGGCAATGTCCACCATCAACTCCAGGATTCATAGTGGAAATTCATCTTTTCAACATGCCTTATTTAAATCCATAAAATCAACAAATATGTGAATTTGCCCATTCTTTTTTCTTAACTAAGATGATGCTGGCTAACCAAGTAAGATATTTTTCTTCTCGAATGAAGCCAGCATCGATCAGCTTCTTGAATTCATAAATGACTTTGTGTTCTATGTCTAATTGCATGTGTTTTGCAGCTTGCTTGATAGGGTTAGCAGTAGGCTCTATTGTTAGTTTATGGATCACTACGTCAAGAGCCAACTCAGACATCTCTTCATAACTCCATGCAAAGCAGCCCTTGTACTCTATCAATAGTCTAACTAAGTCATTGGTATCAATTTCATTCAATAAAGAACTAATGTATGTCGAGCGTGGATCTTCTTCAGTTCCTATGTTGATTTCCTTGAGCTCGTCGATGGTTGACTTGATCCCTTCTTCGAACTCTGGTGGTGCATCTTTGACTTCAAAATCATTTGGATCATCTAAGGTTTCTAATCACATATCCTCATATGAGTTAATGTGATTTGAAAAGAACCTATTAGATTCCAAATGATTGGTAATGACTAAGCAGTAATCATCATCATCGACTGGACCCACTGTATGGAATCATAGTCCTAATATTGATTGAGAGCTTTTGTATTTGTTTTTCCATATTCTTTTGAAGTAGTCTAACCTGTGCTTTGACCAAGTATGTGGGATTAACCCTTTCTTTGCCAAATTATAAACACATATCAAGCACCAATCAAATAAAATTCTATTAAATCTTTATATGAATCATCCTCAAGTTTTGCATCAACTTCTTGACTTAAGGATGATGCTCCCAGAAAGATCCTTTGAGTTTTCACACATGTGGATGACTTAGGAGCTTCCTTAATGACCAAGCCCTTAGCTTTTTGAGAGAAAAGGGTGGTCAGAGCTATAATTTCCAACTGATGCCCAACTATTTCACATATAGACTTGGATACACATATGCTTTGCTTTGGAACTGGTCTTCATCACTATCTGGCTCAAGTGTCACCTCTAAGGGAATCTACTGCTAAGAAGAGCTGGCAAGGTTGCTAACCATATAAGACTCACCCTATGAATTAGATTATAAGTCTATATGAATAGTAGGTGTACTCCTGGTCATTGGGATATGCCTTTTATTGGGTGGCCAATAAGGAGGTATTCCACCCCTAAGACTGTCTCTAAACTGGCCTCTTCCTCTACGTGGTGCAGGTCAGGTCGTCCTACCCATATGTTTGAATGGTGTAAAAAACTATGGGTGAAATCTAATGTGAGGCTCCACTTCATCCTCCAAGTCTATTTCCGCTCCCTTTAATTTTCTTTTTCATATTCTCTTTTCTGCTATTTTTCTTTTTCTCTTTATTTTTCATTTTATTTTTCTTTTATTTTTAAACATTGGCCAAGTTCATGAGAATAGACTTGCAAATTTTGAGGGAGGTAGTAAGCCGCATCCTCATATATGCCGACCTCATGAACTGTAAATGGCTTGAGATCTCTTTTAACACAGTAGACGATCTCACCTCTCATAAACTTCATACATTAATGTAGAAGGAATGGAACTATGTTGTTCTTATGTATCCATGGTTTCCCAAGCAACGCATTGAAAGATGTATCCAAGTATACAATGTTAAACTTAGCTTCGGTCTTCCCATCATCTATCTCTAAGGGCAACACTATAGAGCCTAAGCCTTGTTGACCTCACTTTTGGAGTGCGAATTCCATTTTTCCATCACTATGACTTCTCTAGACATAAGACACTTCTAACAATTAGGTAACACTTAACCTAAGTCTAAGGAATTAGAAGAGTTAACCATAGGATTAGGTTATGCCTTAGGGATTAGGATAATCCACCTACCCCAACCCAAAACCAATCCATGTTCACCTTCAAAAATGAAACCTCAAGTTCAATTCAAACATCAAATTAAAATCCAAATCCAAACCCAAATTTCAAAACCAAATGATTAAATCCCATGATCAAATCCAAACTTGAAACCCTTTCTGAGCCATATGACCTATCCCATGGACTTAGCTAAATCTTAATCCAAATCAATCCAAAATCAATTGATTTTCTCATAATCAATTTATATCTTCAATCATCTTCCTAAATATAAATTAAATCTACATTCAAATGATCAAAACTAAATCAAACTAAATCAAATTAAATCAAAACCCTACCTAAGCCATATGTCCTATCCCATGGACTTAACCAAATCTTAATCCAAATCAAGTCAAACTCAATTGATTTTCTCATAAATCAATCATATTTTCAATCATCTTCACAATTTAAAATGAACTATATATATTTAAATCTTCAAAACTAAATCAAACCAAATTAAAATCCAAACCTAAGCCACATGACCCAACTCTATGGACTTAGCCAAAATTCTTCATTCCAAAACCCAAATTCAATTGATTTTCTCATGAATCAATCATACATTAAATTATGTTGACAAATATGATTTAAATATACAATCATCAAGCAAAACCAAAATCAACTCATGTCAAACCCAACTTAACCCTTTTGACTTGAAATATTCAATTGAACCAAAACTGATTTGTACATAAGCCAATTACAATTGAATTTATATATCAATCTAAAATCCATATATAAACTCAACTAAATCAAACTCAACCAAAAATTAAGCCAACTAAAGCCAATTGGTCGACTTGACCCAAAGTGGCCAATTTGACCTATTTGAGCCAAGTTCTAATCCTACCAAAATTGGATCGAACAAAGCCGATCAAAACCTCCAATCATTATTGTTGATCACCCTAGGTTGATCAATTGCACAAATTGGGTCAAACTAAGTCAACTTGGTCATTTGACCAAGTCAACCATTAATCAATATGAACCCAAACTAGCCAAACTGCAACCTAAGCCAAATCTATTGAAATCAATGATTCATACCAAATCAAAATCAATTTTTGAATATGACTTGACCTTCAATTGAGTCAAACCAAACCCAATTGTCCCTCTTGACCCAAGTTGACCCAAATTGACCTAAAAGACCAAATTGGGTCAAATTAAGATATAAACCAAACTAATTGCAACCAATAAAATAAGTTCATTCCAAATTGATTGTTGAACTTGACCAAAGCCATGATTGGACCCAATTGAACCCAATCGAACTACATAGCCCAAATTGACCTAAAGGTTCAAGTTGGCCAAAATTAAAACCAAATCTAAGTTAATTGAAACCAAAGGCTACAATAATCTTCAATTGGTCAACTAAAACTAGACCAACACCCAAGCCAATTTGGCCAATTTGGTCAAATTGGTCAACTTAACCCATTTGACCCAAATAAATTCAAATGAGCCAAAATCAAATCTAAGCCAAACTAAACCAAACCAATTGAACCAATACATCCCAAATAATCATATGAACTTGGCCCAACCCTTGGTTTGACCCAATTTGACCAATTGGTCAACTTGACCAACCTAACCCAATTTGACATAAATGAGTCAAATTGAGGCAAACCTAACCAAATCAACTCTAATTCACTTGAAATTTGGGCTAACCCACTTTTGGCTCATTTCAAATCTACCCAAGTCAAATCCAATGCCAAATAATTATTCTACCCTTGGGTCAAAGGCATCACATGAGAAAAATCACCCATGTAAGTGGTCATTTCCATTTCATGGCCACTTGGTACTCTTCCAATGGTCCACCTAGGCATCTAAGACACTCTCCAACCTGACCCAAGGGGTGATTGGGCCGGACATGACCCATGGGAGGTGAAATCACCAAGCCCTACCTATTGGAGCATTTGAAACCCATAGGACACCCATGACTCATCCTTGGCAGCCACCTCCACACCTTCAACCAACCAAGCTGAGCCAACTCACCTCCTCCCTGCCACTCATGACACCCTAAGATGGCCGGATGGCCACTAGAAGCCAAACCTGATCCTACTGTCTGATTAAGATGAAGGGGGTATACAGCCCCTTGTTTCCACTCAAACACACACATAAATCATTCTTCAGAGCCCTAGCTACGCAAGACGAGCTGCTAGAGCCATTCCATGAGCTCCCAAGCTTGTTCCTCAATCAAAAAATGCCATTCCCCTCCATTTAAAAATAGGACACTCCCATTTTTGACTTAACTTCCTCATTTCTCTATCAAACTCAAATTAACTTTGATTGCACTTTCCCTAGAGCTCGTTGAGGAAGAATGAATTATCTCCCAAGCTTCCTCAGCATCGGAGGGGGACTTTGATCAAAGTTGAGCTCCAAATAGTCAATTCATGACTTTCTGAGTGAACATCAAGGAATTGATCTAATTGCTACTCAATAGGGCTTCCTCTCCACTTGATGAAGCTTTCTCAATCATTTGAGCCATTGGTCTTGGGCTTCGATGAGGTATGCTTCCAAAATTGATTCTTAGGCAAAAATGGGTTGGAGCTTTTTGAAGAAAACTTTCATCTTGTGTGATCTTGACCATTAGATCCCCTCTGATCCATGTCGTGAAGGTGTGGGATACTTTTGGAGTTGATTTAAGCTTGGGTAAGCTCGCATCAAGTGAGCAATGGCAGACGGACTCCATTCTCCCTCACTCACATGATGTTAGATCACGCACCATCAGTTCCACATGTTCAGAATGGACGATCATGATTAGATTTGCTAGATCGATTTAATTTAAGCCTACTAAGCTGTGGAATTAACCATAGTCGTCTGATCTTAGATCGGATGATGAACGAGAAAGCGCGTTCTTCACCGCCATGTAGGCGCTGAGTTAGATAAGTTTAAGTAGCCAATCCCGAGGTGCCACATGGTGCCAACAGGATTAGGCTTAATTAATCATTTTTAATGGCTGAAACTTCTAAAAATCATAAAACATCATAGAGAAATAAAAAAATGCAATAAATACTCATTTTAATGGTATTTCAGAGGAGAATTAATTAAAAATTATCTTAACTAATTTTGAATAAGAATTTAAGTTTAATTTCAAAATTAATTAGCTTAATAACTCCTTAATTACTTGAGAAATTAATCCCAAATTATATGGGTTAATTTAATGGGATGACCTGTGCCTCCCATAATTTTCTTAGGATTTATTGCTCACCTAATTAGAGAAATTGACTAATTAAACCATAACTACTCTTTTAAGTTAATTAATGATTAATTAATTCCATAGTAACAAATTGGTTAATTAAGTTTATTAATCATTGTTCAATAGTAAGTGAACTAAGGATTGGGGTTGGGACCCCTTTCACTAAGTTCATTTCACCCTTTTTTTAAGATGAAATTAATTAAGATTTAGCAATTTAATTAAATCACTTAATCAAATTGGAATCATATTCACATCAGACTATAACTAATTAAATCATGGGGTAGATCTTTAGGTGTTTAAAAACCTAAAGGAGTTTAATGAAATTATAGTTTGTCCACATGTGTGGGAAAATGATAAGAGTAATTAATTAAGTCCCTTAACCTAATTAACTATTAATCATGTGCCAATTGCATTAGGCCCCTTTTATTTCCTATGATCATTGCAAGTTTATTTTCCATGCATATCATGTTGGCTCATAATTATTTAGTTATTTACTTTAAGGTGACATAAGTAAGGGTAATTAATTCATCTAATTAAGAGTTCAACTTAATTAACCCATGAAAGTAACTTAATTTCATTTCTATAAATTAAATCAAATCACTTATGTGGGAATGAGTTAAAACAACAAGTGATGATTTCTCATGTCCTCTTTAAATCAAATCAAATCCAAAACTTAATTAATAAAGAAGCTTTGGTTTGCTTTAAATAATCTTATTTGAATTGATTGTCCTTAAGAACTTGTTTGGTTGAATGAATCACATGCTTATATTTGATTGTCCTCTTTCCAATCAAGTTAAATTTGGTATGTCATTAGAATTCATGCATCCATCTTTTCAAAATAAAATAAAATAAAATAAAATGGAATTCCTTTATGTAAGTTTGCATTTGTTGATTTAATTTAATATATGTGTGGCTATTATCATTATTAAATCCAAATGTATTTTTCAAAACCTTATAAATGAATAATAATATGTGTTATGATGTTAGTTATAAATACATAAGAAATTCATGTGCTTAAAGCTTAAGTGTATGAATGTTGAGTTCTCTTTCCTCTATTCATGTGTTGATTTATATAAGATTGAATGCTAATGGGTATATAGTCTAGACATCCAGGGAACATGAGGCTTTAGCAAGCCCCAAAGAGGTTATTTGATTACCTCACTTCCCTCGTATGCTACTTGGTTGATGAAATCAAAAAGAAAAAATGTTGAATCTAAATTTGTTCTCTGTTAAAAAAAAAAACCAAAAACCCTAAACCCTAAACTAAAACTTGAACCCTAAACCTAAAACCTAAACCCTGAAAACCCGAAACCCTAAACCCTAAACCCTAAACCCTAAACCCTAAAATCTACAACCCTAAACCCTAAACCCTAAACCCCGAAACCTGAACCCTAAATAATAAACCGTAAACCCTACCGACCTAAAAACCTAAACTTAAACTAAATAAAGTATAAAAATAAAATAAATAAATACACCTAAACATATATAAATAAAAATAAAAAATTAAAATAAAGACCTAAACTAAAACCTAAACCTAAACCTAAACCGAAACCCAAACCTAAACATAAAAATAAAATAAAATAAACTTAAATAAAATAAAATAAATAAAAACCTAAACTAAACTAAAAAATAAAATAAACCTAAAAATAAAAAACCTAAATAAAATAAAAATAAAGTAAACCTAAACCTAAAATAAAAATAAAGTAAACCAAGAACAAAATAAAATAAAAAGTAAATAAAAATATAAACCTAAAAATAAAATAAAATAAACCTAAACCATAAACTAAAAAAAGAACCTAAACCTAAAATAAACAAAATAAAATAAACATAAACCTAAACTAAAATAATCTAAACTAAAATAAACCTAAACCATAAACAAAATAAAATAAAAAACTTAAAATAAACCTAAAATAAAAACATAAAACCTAAACCTAAAAAAATTAAAATAAAAACCTAAACCTAAACCTAAGAATAAAAAAGAAAACCTAAACCGTAAAAATAAAATAAAAATAAAACTAAACTAAAAAATAAACATAAACCTAAACCAAAACCTAAAAAATAAACTAAAATAAAAAACCTCAACTAAAATAAATAAACCTAAAAAAAAATAAACAAAACTAAATAAAAATAAAAATAAACCTAAATAAAGATAAAAAATGAAATAAACTAAAATAAATTAAAAATAATATAAATAAATAAAATAAACCAAAACCTAGCAATTTACTTAATTAAAAAAACCCCTAAACACTAAACCCTAAACCCTAAACCGAAAATCCTAAACCCTAAACCCTAAACCCTAAACCAAAAATCTTAAACCCTAAACCTTAAACCCTATAACTAACCCTAAACCCTAAAAAACACTAAACCCTAAACCTTAAATACTAAACCCTAAACCCTAAACTTGAAACCCTAATCCCTAAACCCTAAAACCTAAACCCTAAAATATTAAACCCTAAACCCTAAATTATAAACCCTAAAAACCCTAAACCATAAACCCTAAATCCTAAACCCTAAAATCTAAACCCTAAACTAACCCTAAACCCTAAGCTAACCCTAAAGGATGCTCTTTCTGGTAAGATCCCTAGCTCTAATGCCTCGGTTAACTTAATTTCAACATCTTTGGATGGCCATGTGTTTACGACGTGGAGAAATAAGCCTTTTGAGTTCTCTTTGGTTGGTAAATTTTCTTTACTACTTCCTACTTTAGATAATATCTGATCTTTCTTCCATAGCTTAAAGCTTTCACGAGTCTTCACTATTGGGCTGATTGATCCTTGACATATCCTCATTCAATTATAAAATGATTTAGATTATTCTCATGTCTTTGCTCGTCGCTCCTATTTTGTGTATAATTGTCAAATTCGGCTCTTGAAATGGTCACATCTCTTTGATGTCAAAGAGGAATCCCCTATTATTCCTTTATGGCTTGCTTTCCCCAACATGAGAATTCACTATGTTACTCACCAATTTTTGTTTGTGGTTGGGGCTCTATTTGGTAGACCCCTTCAAATTGATCAAGCCACTGCCGCTAGATCTCGGTCATTTGTTGCACGCATCTTGGTTGAGATCGACATTACCAAAAAATAACCCAAAGAAGTTTGGATTGGTTCAGAAAAATTTGGATATAATCAGAAAGTTGAATTTGAAAATTTCCCTTTCTTTTTCTGTCACTGTAAGATCCATGGCCATGATCACACTGAATGCTTTGTGTTACACCCTAACCTTAAAAAGAATATATCATAGGACACTAATACCTCTCATGGAACTGGGAAAACCAATAAGTTAGCTTATGTGCCTAAAGCCACTCATAATGGAATTCATCCTCCTACACCTACCCCTTTATTACCTATGATTTGTCTAATGAAAAACATTCGAGCTTGGTATAAATACTACTATTGAGGTAAACTAATGATAACTTACCTAGCACTCCTACTTGCAATAATTTCTCATGACAAACCTTTGCTTCATTTGAATCTTAATGAAAATGAATGGAAATCCTATATTGGCTCAAAATAATGTTGATCCTTTGGTGCTAGACCAAAATATGAAAATGCATCATGGCAATGAAAATGTTATTTGTACTATTAATGGCATAAGAACCTCCCCTTCTACTTCTCTACAGAGTGATACTCAGGCTATCCAAATTTCTCATTCTTGCTCTGATACTGAAGAAGAAAAAATCACCACTACTAAAACATTGACTAATACTGCTCCTATTCTGGACACCAAAAAGTAATCCCTTTCTGATGGAGATACTTTGGATTCTGATAGACCTTTCCAAACTATTATTAAAAAAAATCTTATAAAGCCAAAATGACTAATAATAACTTCACTAGAACCACACGTTCTTCTCTTACACCTCATAAATAATTATGTCTTCCTCTCTTCCTTTTTTCATTTTCACTTCTTATCTTTTCTTTTTTGGTTTTTATATTATGATAAATTTTCTTATTTGGAATATCCGGTTGGGGGACACGTCCATCAGGTTCTGAGCCTCTGCTCATAACATCAAACTTCTTGTTATTATTGAGCCTTTCATTAACTCTTCCAAGATTGTCCATGTTGCTAGATCGCTTGGATTTTAAAATTTCTTCTTCAACCTTAATAATAAAATTTGGTGTTTTTGGAATAATTCCATCACCTTTTCCATCATTGATGATCTTGATCAATTCATTAAGGTCAAAATCTCTTTAGGTGAGTTTTCAGCTTTTGGTTCCTTCATCTATGCTTCTTGTAATAGAGCCGGTAGGAACATCCTTTGGAATCACTTAAGAACTTTCGCCTCCTCAGTTAACCTTCCCTGGTTGGTTGGGGGTGATTTCAACACTATCATTGCTTCTTCAGAAAGGAGGGGAGGATGTTCTCCTAACCTGCATTTCATGGAAGACTTCTCTAATATGATCCTAGATTATAATATGATTGACATTAGTTTTTCAGGGTCTGATTACACGTGGAAAAACTCTAGACTTTGGAAGCATCTTGACAGGACCCTCTTTAATTCTCTTTGGATCAATCAATGGTCTTCTTTGTTGAGCATTTAACTTTGTCTCGATCATGCTCTCTTTTGATCTCTATCAAAACTCCCCCTCTTAACCCTTCTACTCCCTCACCTTTTAGATTCCAAAATATGTCGATCCAACATGGTGATTTCATTAATGTTGTTTTCACTAATTAGATGGCTCCTGTTCACCGATAATTCTGTTAAAGGCATGATTGCCTTTGGCTTAAGCTCAAGAGGCTTAAACAAAACCTCAATTGGTGGAACAAGCATATTTTTTAAAAATCTTTTACCAATCTTAAAGCTATGGAAAAAGTGGTTTGTTCTCTTGAAGAGGTTGTCTTAATTGATCCCAGTAAGCTTGATGAGTTGAGCATTGCCAAAGATAGTTTGATTAATTACCAAAATATGGAGGAAACCTATTGGCATCAAAAAGCCGCTAGAAAACATATTGCTGATGGCGACAGAAACACTAGGTACTTCCATGCTATTTGTAATAAATGGAAAGCTTTAAACTCGATTAAGAAAATTAACAACTCTAATGATGGCTGGATAACTGATAATAATGAAATTAAGGAATCTGTCATACATCACTTTCAAAATTTATTAAATTCTAATCCTTCGTTAGACACGCCCTCCAACACCCATCTAATCCCTTCTTTGATTAGCAATGAGAATAACCATTTGCTCACTATGTGTCCCTCAGAAGCAGAGATTAGTAGTACTCTCAATAGCATGAACACTAATTTTGTTGCTGGCCCTGATGGTTTTATGACTCATTTCTTTCAAAGATTGGCCTTTTATTAAATCTAATCTTGTTAATCCGTTATTGATTTCTTTGATGCCTCTATTCCTGATATTTTTCAAGTACTTATATTATCCTTATTCCCAAAACCATCAATCCTGAATCTTGGGGTGATTTTAGACCTATTAGTCTTTGTACTGTTTTCCAAAAATTCATTGCTAAATTAATTAATAATAGGATTAGCCCCCTGCTCCATAAAATCATCTCTCCTAACCAAACTAGTTTTGTTAAAAATAGAGCCATATCTGATAATATTCTACTCGCTCAAGAGCTAGTTCATGACATTGATGTTTCTTCTAGAGGAGGTAATATGCTTTTCAAACTGGACATCTCTAAAGCCTTTGACAACCTCTCGTTTGATTTCCTCTTTCAAATCTTACATTTGTTTGGTTTCTCTGATAATTTTATCCGGCTTATAAAAAGTTGTATCACTAACGTCTGGTTTTTGTTTATCTTGAATGGTGAATCCCTTGGTTTCTTTTCTTTGAGCCATGGTTTGCGTCAAGGTGACCCTCTTTCTCCTTCTCTTTTTATCATTGCTGTTGAATATCTTTTGAGGAGCCTCAATGATCTTTTCATTAAAAAACCTAACATGGCTTTTAAAACTCATGGTGGTTTCCCTGTTTCTCATCTTAACTTTGCTGATGATTTTATAATCTTCTCGCAATGCCTCTTCAACATGTTAAAACTATTAAGAATCTCTTAAATGATGATTGGCAAAGTTAGTGGTCTCTTCCTTAATGAAAGAAAATGTTGTTTTATTCCTCAACTAAGATTCCCACCAATAGACTAAATCAAATCTAATTACTAATTTTAAGCAAAGTCAATTTCCCATTACTTATCTCTGGGCCCTTTTAAAGGCCAGATCTCATCTTTTGATGACCTTATTCAAAAAAATTTCTAATAAAATCTCTTTGGGAATTTCATTTACTATCTTTTGGTGGTAGGCTAACCTTGATTAAGAGCACTCTTAGTTCCATGCCTTTATATCTCATCCAAACCATTGTGCCGACCATTTCTAGCATCAACAGAATTGAGCGTCTCCTAAATAAATTTTTCTGGGGCTCCAATACCTCTTCTAAAAAAATGCACTAGACCTCTTGGTTTAAAAGTTGTGGCACTTTTGACGAAGGTGGTCTTGGTTTTAAATCCATAAAAGAAGCTATCAATGCCTTTTCCTATAAACTATGGTGGAATTTTAGGAGTAATCATAGTCTTTGGGCTAATTTCATGACTGCTAAATATTGCCAGGGTAAGCACCCCCTCATTTGTCCCTTTAAGCTGGGTGACTCTCCTATGTGGAAAAGACTTTGTTCTGTCAAATGGGATGCAGAATCCTTAATTTTTTGGGGCATTAACTCTGGCAACTCTTTCTTTTGGCAAGATAACTGGAGTGGATATGGATCCATAGATGTCTTACTCTCCACCCATTCCACTGCCGCTATTAGAGTAAACTCTTTCTGGCATAACAATAAGTGGAACAATAGTAAGCTTGCTGATTTTATCCCTTTTACTTTCTTGAATATGGTTACTACTATTCCTATCACTCCTCACAATCAAGATCAGATTCTCTTTAAGCTCTCTCATAATGGTGACTTCAACCTCAAAAATGTGTGGCTCCACATTAAAGATACTCATGATTCCTCCTATGTATTCTCCAAACTTTGGAATAACACTATCCCTACTTCTTATTCTGTTCTTACTTGGCATATTCTAAAAAATTTTATCCCGGTTGATTCCTTATTGTGGGGGTAAAGGGTTCCATTTACCCTCTAAATGTCAATGCTGTTTCCATATTGAGAATGTTAATAATGTTTTTGTCAATGAGGTCATTGCTTCTAAACTTTGGATTTGGTATGATGATCTTTTTAACACTGTCAATTTCAATGGCTCTCTTACTTTATATCAACTTCTTGAAATCTATTTTGATTATACTATTAAAGGTCACATTAAAGTTATCATTGCTCTCACTCTTATCGGTTCATATGGATGGACCGTAATGATGCAAAACAGTGGGATCCCTATGAACCATGTGAGGATTATTGCTAGAACTAAAACAAAATTTGTGACTTGTTTAAAGCCAATCTCATTCATTACGCATAATTCAAAGGTAAATTTGTGGCCAATAATGGGGCATTAACCTCCCGGATCAACCTTACTGTCGAAATGACAAGATTATCTATTGGAATAAACCTCTTGACCATATTATTAAAATCAATACTGATGGCTCTGTCTCTCATAATGGCTCTAGTTGTGGTGTCATTTTTAGGAACTCTAAAGGTCTAGTACTATGTGCTTTTGCTTATCCCCTTATTTCTGACTATCCCATTTTCGAGCTTATGGCGTCTTCAAAGCTCTTGAGATTTGCATCCAAAATGGCTGGCTCAATATTTGGATTGAGGTGGATGCTATTCTGCTGATTGACCTTTTGACTTCCACTAAGATGAGCAACACTAAATTGTAATACCTCCTCAAGCAAACTAGAGCTCTTCTTTCCCAACTGAATTTTAACATCACTCATGTTTGCCGTGAAGGAAATGCTTGTACTGACTACCTTGCCAATCTGGGTGCTAGATTCGATGGTATCATCTTCTTTGATCAACTCAGCTTACCCAAACACTTGCATGGGCTGGTTAACTTGGACAATTATAGGTTTCCTTATCTCAACTTAATCTCATCTTCTATATCTCAGATGCTTCTTTATTTTTTGGCTTTTTGTTCCTTTTTGTGCCTTTTGTGGATTCTTCACACGGATACTACTTGTTGTCTTGATCATTATGTCATGATTTAGTGTTTTAATAGCTTCTCCTTCATTTGGAGGCTCACTGCTTTTGGCATTTACACTGATAAAGGGCTACTGCTGAGCTATGTGCATGCTGATACTCTGCATTGGAATTATGTTGAGCTATGTGTCAGCTGCTATTTGTTTTATACCACCAATCCTATTTGGGATTTTAATCTCATTGCTGGCTGCATTCTTAATCCTATGGGGCTTAAACATTGCTGGATGGAGATATTTATTTTGATGGGTTTAGCTACTGCCATTAATTTTTGCAACCTGCTATTTCTCAAAGATATTACTGCTTGGAGCATCTTAGTTATCTATGTTGTTTCTATGTATTGTAGTATTGTTCACTATACTGGTTGCAATATTTATTTTGATGATTTATTGTTAGGTTGTTGGATTTTAACTGATAATGACTGCTGGCTGGTTTTTGACATGCTGCTTGTCTCCCCTATTAGATCTTGGGCAACTGCTAATATTCTCTTTGACTCTAGCTTGGAGCTCACATTTTTCTTTTTTATTTTTAGTTATCTCTTTATGCAATGAAGAGGCTTTTGGCCTTTTATCTTTCTTGGTTGTTGTCTATTGGACCCATTCAAGATGGACCTTTGGATTATTTGGGGGATGGTTCTTGTGGGGCTTTACCCACAGACTTATCAATTCTATTCTTTTATCTTTACCTTAGATTGGTTGTATTTGACTTGGAGATTTTATGTTATTTATTGGTGATGGCTTTGGCGATATTAAGATTATTGCTTTTGTTTCCTCTGAATGGGTTCATGTTTTTTAGAAGGGTATTGGCCTCTTTGTTTTATTCGGCTATTCATGTTGTTTTCTTCCTAGTTGTTTTCTCTCTATGATGGGATCATGCAAATCTTGAAGAGCATTCTTTCATTTAAAATTAATCAATGGTTTATCTTATATGCATAATTTGGTTATTGGGCAACTTACTGGTTATTACTGGTAGAATTGGATTAATGTGACTAAGCAACCTGCTACTGAACTGTTTGCTCTGAATGTCTCTTCCTGGATTGGCTTGTGGTGGGGAGTTGTTCATTACCTATCCCTTCCTATCTGCCACCTTCTACTCATTCCTACTATTTTCTATAACTGTAGACAGCTGAGTTAGGGTTTTGCTGACTTTCTTGCTACTTGCAGCTTAATTATTTCTATTGGTATTAACTTCCTTGGTTGTTGGCTGAACTGGATTAATACTCTACATGCTGTCTCTGGGGTTTTGGTTTGTTTTGTTCAACAAGTCTCTATTGAAGTTCTTGATTGCTTGGCAGATTTTGCTTTGAACCCCCTTATTTGTTTTTTATATGCATATCATCTGAATTCATTGGTTTACCTTATCTGCTGTTGTTTTCTCCATCTTATTTTAGTTAAAATTGTAACTATTGCACCGTTTATCTTGGATGGGTGGCTTTATGGCAAGCTAGCTGGTTTTTGTTGTCTTGGTTATTTATTGTCCTGGAGATTTGCTGTCTTGGTTTTTCAGGACTCCTATGTTGGCTCCATCTTTGTTGGTTGTAGGACTTCAGGGTCCTACGTTCAGCAAGTTGTTTTTAACATTGCTGTTCTGATGGTTTTTGGTGATTGCTGTCTAGGTTGCTTCCTCCCTATTACTTGTTTTTATGATCTAACTATTTGGTTGTTAACTATTGCAATGTCTACTCTGATTGAGAGGTTTTATGGCCAACTTGCTGTCCCTTCCTGTCTTGGATGTTGCTATTTTGGCTGGTTTTTGCCTTGGCTATCCACGTTTACGGATTCTAATGTTGATACTCATTTGAATCCACTTTGATTTTTCTTACGGTGGGTACCAATGTTGCATTAGTTGCTTTGTTGGGTTTTTCAATGTCGTTGTTCATCTCGATTGTTGTGATCTACATTACCGTTGTTGCCTCTATCCCCATCTCGATTTGCGTGGCGCGCTATCATTCTCGAATGGATGGTATTCGACATTCGCTTTTGTTGTCTTTCTCTTGGTTGTTTGTTGATCTGGATTATCTGATTCTTGGTCCTGAATGCTGCTATTGGAGCTGTAACTCTAACTGTCTTTACTTGGTGCTATTTTTGGTAGGTACTATTTTCGTGTTGGCCTATGTTGTCTTCCTTACAATTGTTTTTTCCAAATTACCGATATGGATATTAATAAGGGGTTGTTTCAAAGATTCATATATATATCATATGTTTGGGATGGTGTTAATTATATTCATTGACTTGATTATTGATTTGCCAAGTTGTCTCTCATTTTCTTGTGGAGGGATAATATGCTTGCCTTTTTCTTTTCTTGGATATGCCTTTTCATGAGGTTCTGGCAAAGATGGCTCATTCTCTTATGTTTATGTATTCTCATGTCAGGGTGACTATATTGATGATACTTTTCTTGAATGGGACACCTTATCCTTCAGCTCTTTGCAATTTCCTCTATATATTAGATATGGTTTTGTTTAGGTTTGCAAGTAATAAAGCTCACAAGACTATCAACAACTGAGTGTTATCTCCTCATTTGTTGGCTATGATGGTGTGATGTTGTGTGAGCCCAGCCTTCTATCACAATTCCTTACTATCATTCTCGATTATGTTGTTTTCATTTATCCTTTTGTCTATATTACCTTAACTATTCTAATCTCTTTCCTATTATAATTTTGGTGATTCTCTCTTGTCCTCTTGCGTTTGCTCCATATTATCATGCATTCTCACATCCTCAGCATTGGCCTAATCTTTCATTGGCTTATTATGTTAATCAACTTGTATCTTTTGATTGCTTTAATGTCTTCTTTTGCTTTTGGATGTACTTAGATAAGGGATGTACTCCTTAGGTATTGTAGCTCTTTGAGCGAGGAGTTTATCCCCTTTAAGGACCTTGTAATCCTCTTTTTGTGGCAATAAAATACACCTACATGGGGTTTCCCTAAAAAAAAAAGAAAACCCTAAAGCCTAAGCTAATCCTAAACCCTAAACCTTAAATCCTAAACCCTAAAAACCTTAAACCCAAAAGCCTAAACACTAAACCCTAAACCCTAAACCATAAACCCTGAACCATAACCCTAAACACTAAACCCTAAAACTCTAAACCCTAAAAATCTAAACCCTAATCCCTAAACCCTAAACCTTAAACTCAACAGAACCCTAAACCCTAAAAACTAAACTAAATCAGGATCCTAAACCTAAACTAAACCCTAAACCTTAAACCTTAAACTAAACCCTAACTAACCTAAACCTAAACTATAAACCCTAAACCCTAAACCTTGAATCCTAATAATCTATACAAACCTGAAACTAAAGCCTGAATCCTAAACCTAAACCTTAAATCCTAAACCCTAAAACCTAAACCCAAAAGGCTAAACACTAAACCCTAAACCCTAAACCATAAACCCTGAACCCTAACCCTAAACCCTAAACCCTAAAACCCTAAACCCCAATCCCTAAACCCAAAACCCTAAAAACCTTAAAACCTAAACCTAAACTAAATAAAACCTAAAAATAAAATAAATAAAAAAACCTAAACCTAAATAAAATAAAAAATAAAATAAAATAAAATAAAAACCTAAAATAGAACCTAAAAAAATAAACTAAAAAAAATAAATATAAACATAAACTAAACTAAAAAATAAAATAAACCAAAGAATAAAAGTACTCAATAAAATAAAAATTAAATGTGAAATAAAAATAAAAAAAATCTAAAAAAAAATAAAATAAAAACTAAATAAAAACCTAAACCTAAAAAACAAACCTAAATAAAGCCTAAAAATAAATAAATAATAAAATCTAAATCCTAAAAAAAAAAAAACCTAAACCTAAAATAAAAAATAAACAAAATAAAAAAACCCTAATCCTAAATTAAAATAAACTAAACTAAAATAAATAAAATATACACCTAAACTTAAACCTAAAGTAAAACTAAATAAAATAAAATAAACTAAAAAACAAACCTAACCCTAAACTAAAAAATTAAACCTAAAATTAAACCTAAAATAAAAACCTAAAACCTAAACCTAAAAAAATAATACCTAAACCTAAATGAATAAAACCTAAATCAAAAAAATAAAATAAAAATAAACCTAAACCTGAACTAAAACATAAAAAACAAACTAAAATAAAAAACCTAAACTAAAATAAATAAACCTAAAATAAATAAACTAAACTAAATAAAAATAAAAATTAAATCTAAATAAAAATAATAAAATAAACTAAATAAACATAAACCTACAAGTTTACTTAATTAAAAAAAACCATAAACCCTAAAACCTAAGCCCTAAACCCTAAACCTATAATCCTAAACCCTAAACCATAAACCCTAAACCTTAAAAAATCCTAAACCCTAAACCCTAACCCTAAACCCTTAACCCTAAAAGCATTAACCATAATATCCTAAACCTTAAACCCTAAACCCTAAACCGTAAACCCCAAACCCTAAAGCTAAAGCTAAAGTAACTAAATAAATTATAAAATAAACCTAAACATAAACTTAAACCCCAAGAATGTGTAGAACCTGACAGGAACATCACTGCCAACACTGCCTAGATCAAGCCATAGAGGTAGAGGCGCTATCAAAGTGGTGGGGATCTAGAGCCGGCTATGGAGGTGGTGGTGAGTAGTGGTGGTGTGAGAGCGACAAACCGTGGTGGTGAAGGAGGGAGAGATCGGGGGATGGTGGATCCGCTCTGAGAGGTGATTTGATGGGAACTGGAGAAATTAAAGAATGGCCCATTTAATCTACTACTTATGGAACTATGTATTTATAGTAGATATGGTTCAAGTATCTAGGGTTTTTGATTTGGTCTATGCCTGTTCATTTTTTATCTATGTCATTGCTTAAGTCTTAGAAAACTTGGTGTGTTACTTGGTTGATGAAATCGAAAAGAAGAAATGTTGAATCTGAATTTATTCTCTGTTAAAAAAAATTATAAACCATAAACCCTAAACCAAAAACCTAATCTCTAAACCCTAAACCCTATACCTAAACCTAAAACCCTAAACCCTAAAACCATCAAAGGCTTTATGTGGCTAATGCTTTATGTGGCCAAACCATCTAAGGCGACTCTCTCTAATTTTATCTGCCACTAGGTCATTTTTCGAACATACTCATTTTATATTTTATATCTAAGAGTATAGCCACTCATCCACCTGTGCATCCTCATCTCTGTAACACTTAATTTAGTCTTCCGCTTCTCTTTTATTGGCCAACATTATGCACCATAAGTCATTGCAGGTCTTACCACCAACTTATAAAATTTTCTCTTAAGTTTAAGTTGAACTTTTCTATCACATAACAGGCCAGTTGCATTCCTCCACTTCAACCATCCAACTTGAATTCTACTAATAATATCTCGATCTATTTCACCATCTTTTTGAACAATATAGCCTAAATATCTGAATCGCTCACTCTTATTAATAGCTTGTTCACCTAATGTCACAACACTACCACCATAACTTCTACAACTAAAACTACACTTGATATGTTCAGTTTTAGACCTACTTAAACGAAAACTTTTAGACTCTAATGTTGACCTCCATAATTCAAGTTTCTCTTAGACTCCCTCACTAGTCTTATCAGCAAGAAGAATGTCATCAGTAAAAAGCATACACCATGGTACATCTTCCTGTAAATGCCTAGTAAGAACATCCATAACTAAAGCAAAAAAGATAAGGGATTGAAGTTGATCCTTGATGTAATCCAACTGAAATAGCAAATATTTTGTCAATCCTCCTTGTGTTTGGACATAAGTAACAACTTTAGTATACATATCCTTAATGACTTGAAAATAATCAATATTAATTCCTTTATGTTCTAGAACTCTCCAAAGAACATCTCTTGAAACTTTATCATAAGCTTTCTCTAAATCAATATTATCATATGTAGATCCTCCTTAATTTCTCTATACATCTCCATCAAACCTCTTAACAAATGTATAGCTTCCATAGATCTACCGGCATGAAACCAAACTGACAGAATTTGTATCACATCATAACCTATGCTTAATTACTCTCTCCCATAATTTTATTGTTTGAAACATTAACTTAATTCCTCTATAATTTGCACACTCTTGTGCATCACATTTATTCTTAAATATAGGAACCGAAAACTCTTCCTCCACTCATTTAACATCTTTTTAGTTTTTAAAATAACATTAAAAAACCTAAAGAAAATAAAAAACATAAAAAAAAATTAAAAATATAAACTAAAACCTAAACCTAAACCTAAAAAAAAAACTAAACTAATATCAAATAAATAAAACCCTAAACTAAACTAAAAAATAAAAAACCTAAATAAAATAAAAACTAAACCTAAAATAAAAAAAATTAAACCAAAAAAATAAAAAATTAAATTAAATAAAAACCATAACCTAAACAATAAACCTAAAAATAAACCATAAAAATAAATAATTAAATAAAACATAAACCCTAAACTAAGAAAAACCAAAATCTAAAATAAAAATAAAATAAACTAAAACCTAAACTAAAATAAATAAAACTAAAATTAATAAAACCTAAACCTAAACCTATAATAAACTAAACCTAAACTTAAAACTAAATTAAATAAAATAAAATAAACTAAAAAAAGCCTAAACCTAAACTAAAAAAATAAAACCTAAAAATAAACCTAAAATAAAAACCTAAAACCTAAACCTAAAAAAATAAAATAAAAACCTAAACCTAAAAAAATAAAATAAAAACCTAAACCTAAACCTAAAAATAAAAAAATAAAACCTAAACCTAAAAATTAAAATAAAAAACTAAACTAAAAAATAAACCTAAACCTAAACCTAAAAAATAAACTAAAATAAAAAACATAAACAAAAATAAATAAACCTAAAATAAATAAATTAAACTAAATAAAAATTAAAAATAAACCTAAATAAAAAAGGAAAATAAAATAAACTAAAATAAATAAAAAATAAACTAAATAAATGTAAACCTACAACTTTACTTAATTTTAAACCAAACATTAATAAATAAAATAAATAAAAAATAGAAAAAAATCCCTAACCCTAGATTGTAAACCCTAAACTCTAAATGCTAAACCTACTATCCTAAACCCCAAAACCCTAAACCTTAAGCCCTAAATCGTTAACCCCAAAACCCTAAACCCTAAAAAATCCTAATCCTTAAATGCTAAACTAACCCTAAACACTAAACCCTAATCACAAACCCTAACTAAACCCTAACCTTGACCCTAAACCTTAAACCCTAAACCTTAAAAGCGTAAACCCTAAACTAAACCTAAACCATAAACCCTAAAACCAAAACCCTAAACCCAAAACCCTAAAACCCAAAAAACTAAACCTAAACCTAAACCTAAACCCTAAACTAAACTAACTCAAACAAACCTAAACTTAAAACTAAACCTAAGCTCAACTTAGACTTATACTAAACCCTAAACTAACCCTAAGCCCTAAACCCTAAAACATAAACCCTAAACTCTAAACCTTAAAGCCTAAAGCCTAAATGTTAAAACCTAAATGCAAAACTAATGCTAAATAATAAGCTAACCCTAAACCCTAAACCCTAAAGCCTAAAAACCATAAACCTTAAAGCCTAAACACTAAGCCTAAACCAAAACAAAAAAATAAAAATAAATCTAAACTAAAAAATAAACATAAACCTAAACTTAAACCAAAAAAATAAAGTAAAATAAAAAACTTTAAATAAAATAAATAAATAAATAAATTTAAATAAAGATAAAAAAATTAAAATAAACTAAAATAAATAAAAAATAATCTAAATAAACTAAATAAACTAAAACCTAGCGATTTACGTAAGTTAAAAAAAACCCTAAATCCTATACACTAAACCCTAAACCTAAAATCCTAAATCTTAACCCTAAACTCTAAAACTAACCCTAAACCTACAACCTAAAAATAAATAATAACCCCCTTGTCTAACTATAAATCTAAACTAAACCTAAACCTAAAACTAAACCATAACTAAACAAACTAAAACCTAAACTATAAACTAAACTAAACTTAAACTATAAATTTAAAACTAAATCTAAAGAAATTCTAAACTAAATAACCCTAAACCTTGTTACCTTAAACCTGCTAACCTTAACCCTAAACCCTAAAAATCATAAACTCTAAAGCCTAAACACTAAACCTTAAACCCTAAACCCTAAACCCTAAACCATAACCCTAAACCCTAAACCCTAAGACCCTAAACCCAAAAACCCTAAACCCAAAATTCTAAACCTGAACCCTAAACCTTAAATCCTAAAAAACTAAAAACTTAAACCTAAACTAAATAAAACCTAAAAATAAAATAAATAAAGAAACTAAAACAAAATAAAATAAAATAAAATAAAAACCTAAACCTAAACATTAAAAAATAAACTAATAGAAATAAACTAAAATAAAATAATTAAAAATCTAAACTAAACAAAAAATAAAATAAACCTAAGAATGAAAATCCTAAATAAAATATAAACTAAACATAAAATAAAAATAAAATAAACCTACAATAAAATGAAATAAAAACTAAATAAAAACTTAAACCTAAAAAATATACCTTAAAATAAAACTTAAAAGAATAAATAATAAAACTTAAATCCAAAAAAATAAAAAACTTAAACCTAAAATAAAAAATATATACAAAATAAAATAAACCTAAACCTAAACTAAAATAAACTAAAATAAAATAAATAAAACATACACCTAAACTTAAACCTAAAGTAAAACTAAATAAAATAAAATAAACTAAAAGCAAACCTAAACCTAATCTAGAAAATTAAACCTAAAATTAAACCTAAACCTAAAAAAATAAAAAAATAAAACCTAAACCTAAAAAATAAAATAAAAATAAAATTGAATTAAAATTAAACCTAATCCTAAACCAAAACCTAAAAATAAACTAAAATAAAAACCTAAAGTATAATAAATAAACCTAGAATACTTAAACTAAACTAAATAAAATAAAAAGTAAACTTAAATAAAAATAAAAAATAAAATAAACTAAATAAACCTAAACCTACACATTTACTTCATTAAGAAAATCATAAACCCTAAATCCTAAACCCTAAATCCTAAACCCTAAACCCTAAACCTACAATCATATACCCTATACCCTAAACATTAAACCTTAAAAACCCTAAACCATAAACCCTAACCCTAAACCCTTAACCATAAAAGCATTAACCCTAATACCCAAAACCATAAACCTTAAACCCTAAACCCTAAATCTTAAACCATAAACCCTAAACCTAAACCCTAAACCCAAAACCCAAAACCTTAAACCCTAAACCTAAAGCTAAAGTAAATAAATTAATTAAAAAATAAACCTAAACCCTAAAACCTAATAAACCTAAACCTAAACCATAGGAATGGGCAGAACATTGATGGTAGGAACATCACCATCGACCAGACTCTATCTAGATCTGGCTCTGGAGGTGAATAAAAAGGCAGAAGTTATCATAGTGGTGGTGGGGATCTAGACGTGATAGTGGGTATGGAGGTGGTAGTCGGAGTGGTGGTGGTTATGGAGGCGGAAGGAGTGACAACGGTTACAACCGTGTTAGTGAAGGAGGGAGAGATCAGGGATATGATGGTGGATCCTGCTACTCGAGATGCCAGGGTGATTCTGATGGGAATTGGAGAAATTGAAGAATAGCCAGTTAAACTTATCTAAGGTTTTTGATTTGGTCTATGCCTACTCATTTTTGATATATGTCATTGCTTCAGTCTTGGACAACTTGGTTAGTTACTTGGTTGATGAAATTGAGAAGAAATATTGAATATGAATTTATTCTCTATTAAAAAAATCATAAACCCTAAACTAAAACCTGAACCCTAAACCTAAAACCTAATCCCTAAACCCTAAACCTTAAAATCACTAAACCTAAACCCTAAACCCTAAACCCTAAAACCCTAAACCCTGAACCCTAAAACTTAGACCCTAAACACTAAACCCTAAACCCTAAACCCAAAAAAAACCCGTAAACCCAAAACCCAAAACCGTTAACCCTAAACCCTAAACACACTTTAAACATTAAACCATAAACCTTAAACCTAAACTAAATAAAATATAAAATAAAATAAATCAAAAAACCTAAACCGAAATAAATAAAATAAAATAAAATAAAAACATAAACTAAAACCTAAACCTAAATAAAAAAACTAAACTAATATCAAATAAATAAAAACCTAAACTAAACTAAAAAAATAAAACACCTAAATAAAATAAAAACTAAACCTAAAATAAAAATAAAATAAACCTAAAAAGTAAAAAATTAAATTAAATAAAAACCAAAACATAAATAATAAAACCAAAAATAAACCTTAAAAATAAATTAAAAATAAAACATAAACCCTAAACTAAAAAAAACTAAAACATAAAACAAAAACTAAATAAATGTAAACCTAAATTAAAATAAACTAAAATAAAATAAATTAAACCTAAACCTAAACCTAAACCTAAACCTAAACTAAACTAAATAAAATATACTAAAAAAAGCCTAAAACTAAACTAAAAAAGAAAACCAAAAAAAAACCTAAAATAAAAACTTAAAACCTAGACCTAAAAAATAAAATAAAATCCTAAACCTAAACTTTGAAAATAAACTAAAATAAAACACATAAACAAAATTGAGTAAATGAAAAATAAATAAATTAAACTAAATAAAAATAAAAATCAAATTAAAATCAAAATATAAAATAAAATAAACTAAAATAAATAAAAAATGAACTAAATAAACCTGAACCTAACATTTTACCTAATTAAAATAAATAAATAAAATAAATAAAAATAGAAAAAATCCTTAACCCTATACCCTAAACTCTAAAAATAACCTAAACCCTAAATCAGAACTCTAAGCTAAACCTACTAATCCAAACACTAAACTAAAACTAAACTTAAAACCTAAATCCTAAGCTAAAACTAAAACCTAAAACCTAAACTAAACCTCAAAAAAAAACTAACTAACCTAAACCTAAACTTAAACCTAAACCCTAAACCATAACTTAAACTAAACCTAAAACCATAAACCCTAAACCCTAAATAAACTAAACTTAAACTAAACTTAAAACTAACCTTAAACCTAAACCCTAAACCCTAAACCCTAAACTATAAATTAACCTAAACTTAAACTCTGAACTATAACTAGCTAAACCTAAGCACCTAAACCTAACCTAAATTTAAACCTTAACTATAACTTAAACCTAAACCTAACTAAATAAACCCAACTAAACCCTAAACCTAAACCCTACCCTAAACTAAAAACAAATAAACACTAAATACTAAACCTAACTAAACTCCTAACTAAAGAACCTCAACCTAAAACCTAAATCCTAAACTAAACAACTAAACCTAAACCTAAACCTAAAATTAAACCTAAAGTAATTTAAACCTAAACTAACTAAAAAAGCTAAACTAAACCTAAAACTAAAAAAAACCTAAACTCTAAACCCACTAACCCTAAACCTAAACCCTAAAACTAAACACTAAATAAACCTAAATCTTAAACCTTAAACCCTAAACCTAAAACCTAAAACCTAAACCTAAACTAAATAAAACCTAAAAATAAAATAAATAAAAACCTAAACTAAACTAAAAAAAATAAAGCTAAGAATAGAAAACCAAAATAAAATAAAAACTAAAAGTAAAATAAAAATAAAATAAACTTAAAATAAACCTAAAATAAAATAAAATAAAAACTAAATAAAAACCTAAACATAAAGATTAAACCTAAAAAAAACTAAAAATAAAACCTAAACCCTAAAGTAAAAAAAAAAGACTAAACCTAAAATAAAAATAAAATATAAAATATAAAATAAAACTAAACCTAAACTAAAATAAACTAAACTAAAATAAATAAAACCTAAAATAAACTAAACCTAAACCTAAACCTTAAACTATCTAAAATAAAATAAACTAAAAATAAACCTTAACTTAAACTAAAAAATAAAACATAAAAATAAACCTAAAAGCTAAACCCAAAAAATAAATAAATAAAAAAACCTAAACTTCAGCATGAAAATAAAAAAATAAAACCGAAACCTAAAAAATAAACTAAAAATAAAATCAAACTAAAAAATAAACATGAAATTAAACCTAAATAAAAAAATCTAAAATAAAAAACCTAAACTAAAGTAAATAAACCTAAAATAAATAATTTTTAGAAAATAAAAATAAAAAATCTAAATAAAAAATTAAAATAAACTATAATTAATAAAAAAATAATCTAAATTAAATAAAAAACTTAAACTAATTACTTAATTTGTCTAAAACCCTAAACCCTAAACCCTAAACCTTAAACTCTAAACCCTGAACCATAAACTGAGCCTAAAAGCTAAATCCTAAACCCAAAACACTAAACCCTAAACCATAAAACCTAAACCCTAAAGCCTAACCCTAACCCTAAACCCTAAACCCTAAACCCTAAACTCTGAATGCAGAAATCCAAAATGCTAAACCTAAACTAACCCTAAACCATAAACACTAAACCCTAAAAACCATAAATGCTAAAGCCTAAACCCTAAATCCTAATTTCCTAAACAATAAACTAACCCTAATCCCAAAGCTAACCCTAAACTCTAAACCCTAAACTTAAACTTAAACTAAAACTAAACCTAAATTTAAACACTAAACTATAAACTATAAACCTAAACCCTCTAAACCCTAAATACTAAAACTCAACCTAAAACTTAAACCTAAACCTTAAAAACCCTAAAAACCCTAAACACTAAACACTAAATCGTAAACCCTAAATCCTAAACCCTAAACCTAATCCCTAAAACCTATACCCTAAATCGTAAGCCCTAAACCCTAAACCATTAACCCCGAACCCTAAACCCTAAACCCTCAACTAACCCTAAACCCTTAACTAACCTTATACCCTAAATCTTAGAAAGCTAAAAACCTAAACATAAACTAAATAAAACCTAAAAATTAAATAAAAATGAAAAACCTAAACCAAAATAAAATAAAAATATAAAATAAAATTAAAACCTAAATTAAAACATAATCCTAAACCTAAAAAGAGAATAAAATAAAAAATAAAAACTAAATTAAAATAAAATAAATAAAAACCTATACTAAACTAAATAATAAAAAACCTAAATAAAATAAAGACTAAACCCAAAATAAAAATAAAATAAGCCTAAAATAAAATAAAAAATAAACTAAATAAAAACTTAAACCTAAAAAATAAACTTTAAAAAAAAACCTAAAAATATATAAATAATAAAACCTAAACATTAAACTAAAATAAGACCTAAACCTAAAATAAAAATAAAATAAACTTAAACCTAAACTAAACTAAATAAAACCTAAATCTAAACATAAAATAAACTAAGACTAACCTTAAACCTAAACCATAAATAATATAAAATAAACTAAAAATAAACCTAAACCTAAATAAAAAATTAAAACCTAAAAATAAACCTAAATAAAAATGTAAAACCTAAACCTAAAAAAATAAAATAAACACCTAAACGAAAATCTATAAATAAAAAAAACTTAAACCTAAACCTAAACCTAAACTTAAAAATAAATTAAAATAAATAAACTGAACAACAACAACAACAACAAGCCATTATCCCACTATGGGGTCATATATATCCTTCATCATGTGTTCTATTATGTGTTAAATTCTCATTCAATTCAAGTATACTAAGGTCATTTTTTATACATCTTAATGTTGTATTTTTAGGTTTAGCTCTACCTTTCTTAACATAAAGAAAATCTATTGCATCTACTCTCTTAACCGTCATTGATGGCTAACTTTATATGGCCAAACCATCTAAGGCCACTCTCTAATTTTTCTCGCCATGGAGCTACTCCAACTTTTTCCAACATACACATTTCACATTTTATCTCTAAGAGTCACTCATCCACCAACATCCTCATCTCTACAACACTTAACTTAGTCTCATGCTTCTCTTTATTGGCCAACATTACCATAAATCATTGTAGGTCTTACCACCATCTTACAAAATTTTCCCTTAAGTTTAAGATTTTCTATCACACAATAAAGCCGATGCATTAGTCCTCTTCATCCATCCATCCTGAATTCTACTAAAAACATCTCCATCTATTTCACCATCATTTTGAAAAATATAGCCTAAATATCTGAATCACTCACTCTTTTTAATAACTTGTTCACCTAATGTCACAACACCACCACTTTAACTTTTACAACTAAATTTACACTCCAAAAATAAACTAAACTAAATAAAAAATAAAAATGAACCTTAAAAAATAAAAAATAAAATAAATAAAAAATAAACTAAATAATTTAAATAAACCTAAGCTTACGAGTTTACATAATTTTAAGAAATAAAAAAAATAAAATAATAAAATAATAATAAAATAATAAAAATAATAAAAAAACCTTAATCCTCAACCCTAAACCCTAAACACTAAACTCTAAACCCTAAACCCTCAACTCTAAACCTTAAAACTCTAAACCCTAAACCCTAAACACTAAACCCTAAGCCCTAAACTCTAAAACTCTAAACCCTAAATTCTAAATCCTAAAACTACAACCATAAACCATAAACCCTAAACCCCAACCCCTAAAATATAAACCTTAAACCCTAAACACCTAAAAACCTAAACCTAAACTAAATAAAACCTAAAAATAAAATAACTAAAAAATTACCTAAACTTAAATAAAATAAAATAAAATAAAAAGTAAAAATAAGAAAAATAAAAAATAAAACCTAAACTAAACTAAAAAAATAAAATAAACCTAAAAATAAAAAACCTAAATATAATAAAAATTAAATGTAAAAGAATAAACTTAAAATAAAATAACAAAAAAACTAAATAAAAACCTAAACCAAAAAAAGAAATCTAAAAGTAAAACTAACAAATAAATTAAAACTAAACCCTAAACTCTAAACTAACAAAAAACCTAGACCAAACATAAAGGAAATAAAATAAACCTAAACCAAAACTAAAATAAACTAAACTAAAATAAATAAAACCTAAACTTAAACCCTAAAATAAATAAAATAAAATAAACTAAAAATAGACCTAAACATAAACTAGAAAAATAAAACCTAAAAATAAACCTAAAACCTAATCCTAGAAAAATAAATTAAGAATATAAACCTAAACCTAAAACTAAAAAATAAAACTTAAACTTAAAAAATAAAATTAAATTTAAAAAAACTAAAAAAAACATAAACATAAATCTAAACCTAAAAAATAAACTAAAATAGAAAACCTAAACTAAAATAAATAAACTAAACTAAATAAAAAATAAACCTAAATAGAAAGAGAAAAATAAAATAAACTAAAATAAAAAAAATAAACTAAATAAACCTAAACATACTAGTTTACTTAATTTAAAAAAAAACACCTAAAACCTAAACCCCAAACCCTAAAATTAACCCTGAACCCTAAACCCTAAACTAACCCTAAACCTTAAACCCTAAACCCTAAACCATAAACCCTAAACCCTAAACCCTAACCTTAACCCTAAAACCTAAACCATAAACCTTAAACCCTAAGCCCTAAAACTTTAAACCCTAAACCCTAAACTAACCATAAACCATAAACTATAATCCTAAACCCTAAACCCTATACCCTAAATCCTAATCCTAAGCTAACCCTAAACTTTAAAACCCATAAACCCTAAAGCGAAAACACTAAAAGTTCAGGGTTAGTTTTAGGTTTTAAGGTTTAGGATTTAGGATTTATGGTTTAAGGTTTAGGCTTTAGGTTTTTTTTTTTTTAAATTAAGTAAACTGGTATGTTTAGGTTTATTTAGTTTATTTTTTATTTATTTTAGTTTATTTTATTTTTCTCTTTTATTTATAGTTTAGTTTATTTATTTTAGTTTAAGTTTTCTATTTTAGTTTATTTTTTAAGTTTAGTTTTATGTTTTAGTTTTTTTTTTCATTTTTTTAATTTTATTTTATTTTTTAAGTTTAAATTTTATTTTTTATTTTTAGGTTTAGGTTTATGTTCTTATTTTATTTTTTAGGTTTAGGTTTTAGGTTTATTTTTAGGTTTTATTTGTCTAGTTTAGGTTTAAGTCTATTTTCAGTTTATTTTATTTTATTTAGTTTAGGATTTATGTTTAGGTTTTATTTATTTTAGTTTAGTTTATTTTAGTTTTTGTTTAGGTTTATTTTATTTCATTTATTTTAGGTCTAAGTTTTTTAGAAAACCCTAAACACTAAACCCTAAAACCTAAAACTATAAAATGTAAAATCCTAAACCCTATACCCTATACCCTAACCCTAACCCTAAACCCTAAACCCTAAACCCCAAACCCCAAACCCTTGACCCAAACCTAACTAAATAAATTAAAAATAAAGCTAAACCCTAAAACCAAATAAACTTAAACCTAAGCCTAAACCCTAAGAATGGGCAGAACCTTGATGGTTGGGACATCACCACCAACTAGAGACCGGTGGAGGCTAAGAAGGCGTTATCAGGGGTGGTGGGGATCTGGAGGTATGGAAATGGAGGTGGCAGGACTGGTGGGACTAGCAATAGAGGTTACAACCATGGTGGTGGCGGAGGGAGAAATTGGGGATATGATGGTGGATCCTGCTACTCGAGATGTCGGGGTGGTTCTGATGGGAACTAGAGAAATTGAAGAATGATCGATCCTATCAGCTGCATAAGGAACTATATCTTTACGGTAGAGATGGTTCAAGTTATCTAGGGTTTTTGATTTTCTCTATGTGTGCTCATTTTTATCTATCGCCGCTTAAAAAAACTTAGTGTTACTTAGATGAAATCCAAAAATAAATGCTAAATCAATTTATTTTCCTAAAAAGAAACCAAAACCCTAAACTAAAACTTGTACCTAAACCTAAACTAACCTTAAACTTAAACTAAATGATAACCATAAAACTAAACCCTAAACCTAAACTTAAACCTAAACATAAACCCTAAACCTAAACCAAAAATAAAATTAACCCTAAACCTAAACCCTAAACCTAAACTTAAACCTAAAATAAAAATAACTATAAACTATAAACCAAACTTAAACTTGAACTAAACCTAAAACTAAAACCTAAACTAAACCTACACTAAACCCTAAAACCTAAACTTAAACTCAACTATAAACCTTATAGATAAACTAAACCTAAACCTAAATTCAAATTAAACTAAACTTTAAACCCCAAACTAAACTAAACTAAACCTTAAACCTAAACCTAAACCCTAAATGAACCTAAACATACTTAAACTCCACCTAAACCTAAACTAAAATTAAAAAAAACTTAAACCTAAACCAAAACCTTAAACGCTAAATACTAAATTAACCTTAAACTAAACTTAAACTAAACCTAAAATAACTAAACCTTAAAATCTAAACCCTAAACCTTAAACCTAAACCCTAAACTTAAACTTACTAAACTATAATCCTAAACCTAAACAAATTCTAAACTATAAACCTAAACTAACTTAACCTTAAACCTAAAGTTTAAAGTTTAAACTAAAACAACACTAAATCTGCTAATACTAAAACCTAAACCCTAAACTAACCCTAAACCTTAAACCTTAAACATTAAACCCTAAAAACCCTAAACCCTGAAGCCTAAACACTAAACCCTAACCCTAAACCCTAAACACTAAAAACTTAAACACCTAAACCTAAACTAAATAAAACCAAAAAATTAAACAAATAAAAAAACCTAAATCTAAATAAAATAAAATCAAATAAAAACCTAAACTAAAACTAAACCTAAACCTAAACCTAAACCTAAAATAAACAAAGACTAAACTAAAATAAAAAAAGAAAGACCTAAACGTAACCAAAAAAAATAAAATAAACTTAAAAATAAAAAACCTAAACTTAAATAAAAACAAAACGTGAAATAAAAATAAAATAAACCTAAAATAAAATAAAACAAAAACTAAATATAAACCTAAACCTAAAAAAATAAGCCTAAAAATAAATAAAAAATAAAACCTAAACCCTAAACTAAAAAAAATCTATACTTAAAATAAATTAAAGAAAATAAACCTAAACCTACACTAAAATAAGCTAAATTAAAATAGATAAAACCTAAACTTAAACCTAAAATAAATTAAAAATAAACCCTAAACTAAATAAAATAAAATATACTAAAAATAAACTTAAACCCAAAGCTAAACCTAAAAATAAAACCTAAAACCTAAACCTAAAAAAATAAATAAATATTAAAATTAAACTAAAAATAAACATAAACCTAAACCTAAACCTAAAACATAAACAAAAATAAAAAACCAAAACTAAAACTAAAATAAATAAATAAAACATAATAAACCATACTAGTTAAAAATAACAAATAAAATAGGCTAAAATAAATAAATAAAACTAAATAAACTAAATATACCTCAACCTATCGATTTACTAATTTATTTATTTTTTTAAAAAAACTCTAAATCATAAACCCTAAACCCAAAACCCTAAAACTAACCCTAAACCCTAAACCTACAACCCTAAATCCTAAAACCTAAACCCTAAACCTAACCCTAAACCCTAAACCTTAAACCCTAAACCCTAAACCCTACACCATAGACGCTAAACCCTAAACCCTAAACTAGCCCAAACACTAAAACCTAAACCCTAAAACCCTAAACCCTAAACTCTAAACCCTAAATCATAAACTAACCTTAAACTTTAAGCTAACCCTAAACCCTTATCCCTAAACCCTAAAAACCTTACACCCTAAAGCCTAAACACTAAATTATAAACTCTAAACCCTAAACCCTAATCTTAAACCCTCAACCCTAAAGCCCTCAACCCTAAAATGCTAAACCCAAAACTCGAAAAACTTGAAAACCTTAACCTAAACTAAATAAAACCTAAACCTAAATAGAATAAAGTAAAAATAAAATCAAAACCTAAACCAAAACCAAAACATAAACTTAAAAATAAAATAAAATTAAAAATTAAATTGAAAAAAAAAATAAAAGGAAGAAAAACTAAACTATAATAAAAAAAAAATAAAATAAACTTAAGAATAAAAACCTAAATAAAATAAAAATAAAACATAAAATTAAAATAAAATAAACATAGAATAGAATAAAATAAAAACTAAATGAAAACCTAAACTTGAAAAATGAACCTAAAAATAAAACCTAAACTCTAAACTAAAAAAAAACCTAAACCTAAAATAAAAATAAAATAAACAAAATTCAATAAACCTAAACCAAAAGTAAAATTAATGAAACCTAAACCTAAACTTAAAAAAAATAAAATAAAAAAATTGAAAAAAACTTAAACCTAAATTAAAAAATAAAACTTAAAAATAAACCTTAAATAAAAACATTAAACCAAAGCCTAAAAAAATAAAATAAAAAACTAAACTAAACCTAAAAATAAAAAATAAAACCTAAACTAAAAAGTAAAAGACAAAAAAAAAACTCAACTAAAAAATAAACCTAAACCTAAACCTAAACCTAAAAAATAAACTAAAATAAAAACCTAAACTAAAATAAATAAACTAAACTAAATAAAAATAAAAATAAACCTAAATAAAAATAAAAAAATAAAATAAATTAAATTAATATAAATTAAACTAAATAAACCTAAAATTACTAGTTTTCTTAATTTTAAAAAAAAATCCTAAACCTTAAACCCTAAACCCTAATCCTAAACCTTAAACCCTAAAAGCGTAAACCCTAAACCCTAAACCATACACCCTAAACCCTAAACCCTAAACCCTAAACCTAACCTAAAGTAACTAAATAAATTTAAAAATAAGCCTAAACTGTAAAACCAAATAAATCTAAACTTAAACCTAAACCCTAATAATGGGCATAACCTTGATAATAGGAACATCACCGTCAACCAGGCTCAATCTAGATATGGCAGTGGAGGCGAAGGCGAAGATGACAGTTATCATAGTGGCGATGGGGGATCTAGAAGTGCTCATGGTTCTGATAGGAACTAGAGAACTAAAGAATGACGTTCTGATCAGTTTCTTATGGAACTATTTCTTTATAGTAGAGATAGTTCTAGTTAACTAGGGTTTTTGATTTGCTCTATGCGTGCTAACTTTTGATCTATGTTGTTGCTTGTGTCTTAGAAAACTTGGTGTGTTACTTGGGTGATGAAATCAAAAAGAAGAAATATTGAATCTGAATTTTTTCTATATCAAGAAAAACACCAAATACCCTAAACCCTAAACTAAAACTTGAACCCTATACCAAAAACCTCAACCATAAAACCTAATCCCTAAACCCTAAAAACCCTAAAGCCTAAAAGCTTAAACCCTAAATCCTAAACCTAAACCCTAAACCTCAAACCCTAAACCCTAAACCTTAAACCCCAAACCCTAAACGCTAAATCCTAAACCCTCAACTAACCCTAAACCCTAAACCCTAACGGCTAAACATTAAATCCTAAACCTTAAAAATCTAAAAACCTAAACCTAAACTAAATAATACCTAAAAATAAAATAAATAAACAAACCTTAATAAAAAATAAAATAAAAATAAAAAATAATATAAACCTAAACTAAAACCTAAACCTAAACCTAAAAAGAAAATAAAATAAAAGATAAAAAATAAAATAAAATAAAATAAATAATAATAAACTAAAAAATAAAAAAACCTAAATAAAATGAAAACTAAACCTAAAATAAATAAAAATAAAAACCAAATAAGAACCTAAACCTAAAATCTAAACCTAGAAAATAAATAAATAAAACCTAAACCTTAAACTTAAAAATATCCTAAATCTAAAATTAAAATAAAATAAACCTAAACCTAAACTAAAATAAATAAAACTTAAACCTAAACCTAAAATAAACTAAACCAAAACCTAAACCTTAACCCTAAATAAAATACAATAAACTAAAAATAAACATAAACCTAAACTAAAAAATAAAACCTAAAATTAAACCTAAAATTAAAACCGAAAACATAAACCTAAAAAAATAAAATAAAAACCTAAACATAAACCTAAAAATAAAAAATAAAACCTATAGCTAAAAAATAAAATAAAAATAAAACTTAAGAAAAAAATAAACTTAAAGGCAAACCTAAACGTAAAAAATAAACTAAAATAAAAAACCTAAACTAAAATAAATAAACTAAACTAAATAAAAAAACCTAAATAAAAATAAAAATAAAATAAACTAAAATAAATAAAAAATAAACTAAATAAACTAAATAAACCTTACCCTACCAGTTTACTTAATTTTAAAAAAAAGAAAAGAAAAAAAACCTTAAACCCCAAACCCTAAACCTACAACCCTAAGCCCTAAAATCTATGCCTTAAAACCCTAAACCCTAAACACTAAACCCTAAACCTTAAACCTTATACCCTAAAACCCCAAACCATAAACCCTAATCCTTAATCCTTAAAGCCTCCAACCCTAAACCCTAAAACCTAAACCCCAAACCCTAATCACCAAACCCTAAACCAAAAAAACCTAAAAACCTGAACCTAAACTAAATAAACCTTAAAATAAAATAAATAAATAAACCTAAACATAAATAAAATAAAAAAAACTAAAATAAAATAAAATTTAAACTAAAACTGAAACCTAAACCTAAACCTAAATGTAAAAATTAAATAATATAAAAAAAACTAAACTAAAATAAATTAAATAAAAACCTAAACTAAATTAAAAAAATAAAATAAACCTAAAAACTGAAATAAAATAAAAATTAAATAGAAAATAAAATTAAAATAAACTTTAAATAAAAAATTAAAAACTAAATAAAAACCTAAACTTAAAAAATAACTTTAAAAAATCTAAAAATAAAAAAAAAATTAAACATAAACCCAAAACTAAAAATAAAACCTAAAACTAAAATAAACAAAACAAAATAAACCTAAACTAAAATAAGCTAAACGAAAATAAATAAAACCTAAACCTGAACCTAAAATAAACTAAACTTAAAGCATAAAGTAAAAAAAATAAAATAAATAAATAATAAACCTAAACCTAAACTAAAAAATAAAATTTAAAATAAACCTAAACCTAAACCTAAAAAAATAAAATAAAACCTAAACCTAAACCTAAAAATAAAATATAAAACCAGAACCTAAAAAATAAAATAAAAATAAAACTAAACTAAAAAAATAAACATAAATTGAGACCTAAACCTAAAATTAAAAAAATCTAAACTAAAATAAAGAAACCTAAAATAAATAAACTAAACTAAACTAAAATAAAAAATAAACCAAAATAAAAATAAAAAAGAAAATAAATAAAATAAATAAAAAATAAACTAAAAAAACTAAATAAACCTAAACCTACCAGTTTACTTAATCTAAAAAAAGACCCTAAACCCTAAACCCTAATCCATAAACCCTAAATCTTGAACCCTAAACACAAACCCTAAACCCTTAACCTACAACCCTAAACCCTAAACGTTAAACCATAAACCACAAACCTTAAAAAACTTTAAACCCTAAATCCTAAAAAACTAAATTCTATACTCTAAACTAACCCTAAACCCTAGCCCTAAAAACCTAAACCCTAAACCATAAAACTAACCCTAAACCCGAAACACTAAACTAAACCTACACCCTAAACCCTATGAATGGGAAGAACCTTGACAGTAGGAACATCACCATCAACTTAGCTCAATCTAGATCTGCTTGTAGAGGTGAAGGCGGAGGTGACGGTTATCACGGTGGTGGTGGGGGATCTGGAGGTGTTGGTGGATATGGAGGTGGTGGTTGGTGTAGTGGTGGTTATGGAGGTGGGAGGAGCAATGGAGGTTACAACCATGGTTGTGGTGAAAGGAGAGATCAAGGATATGATGACGAATCTTACTACTCGAGAGGCAGGGGTGGTTCTGATGGGAATGGGAGAAATTGAAGAATGATCGATCATATTTTCTACTTATGGAACTGTGTATTTATAGTAGAGACTATTCTATTTATTTTGAGCTTTTGATTTGCTCTATGGGTGCTTATTTTTATCTATGTCTTCGCTTGTGTCTTAAAAAACTTGGGGTACTACTTGGTTGATAAAATTAAGAAGAAGAAATATTGAATCTCAATTTGTTTTCTATTAAAACAAAATTAAACCCTAAACCCTAATCCTTAAACCCTAAACCCTAAACTAAAACTTAAACTGTAAACCTAAAACCTAAACCATAAACTCTAATCCCTAAACCCTAAAACCTAAACACTAAAAACTCTAAATCTTAAATACTAAACCCTAAACCCTACACCCTAAACCTTAAACCCTAAAATTAAAACATAAACCCTAAACCTAAAACTTAAACCATAAACCCTAAACCCTAAACCCTAAACCCTAAACACTAAAAACTCTAAACCTTAAATACTAAACCATAAACCCTAAACCCTAATACTCTAAACCCTAAATTGTAACCCTAAAACTCTAAACCATAAACCCTAAATCTTATGCCTTAAACCCTAAACCCTAAACCCTAAACCTTAAAACTTACAACCCTAAACCTTAAACCCTAAACTAACCCTAAGCTAAATCTAAACCCAAAAACCCTAAACTAAACCTAAACCCTAACCCTAAACCCTAAACCCTAAACCTTGAATAAAGATGTCATTAGGATTATATCTAAAGAATGAAATAATCCTAACATAATTATGCTAACTAAAGAAAATGTCTTCAAGAGACTTTCCCTTGACTATTAGAGATTTGAATACCCTAAACTCTATCCTTAAATTCTATTATAATACAATATATTATAGTATAATGTAGCTTCATATATTTGAGCATGTAGTGATGTGTTTTTAGATGTTATAAGATGTTTTAAAATGTTTTAGTATATTATGGTATTGTGCCCTATAGTCTATACTAATATAAATCATAAAATATTGATTTAATAAATTAGATGATGAAATTTGTTAAATTTGAAGTTAGGTTGCAGTAAAAATGGTGTGTTATGCCAGTTGTTGTCTAAAAAGTAAGATTTTATGTTGAAAATAAATATTATATGTTATAGCATAGTATAGCATCATATATCATAATATATTATTCAGCACATTTTAAATTCATTTAGTATTTTACAATCATGCAGTTAAACCTACATTATCAGTATTTATAAAAATGTTGATTTAGACTTTAAAATGGTTGAGTTTGGCCAAATTAATGACAGGTAGAGCATGGCATCATGATATATTGTTCAATTTAAACTATGTAAGTTATACGAATAAAATATATAGTTTTTTTTGTTTAGACTAATTTTATGATTTTTTTTAACTTAAGCATATGCACATAATATAATATAATATGTTATGTTGTATTATAATATAGGATGCCATAACATAGTGTATCATCATGCATTATAACATACTATTGTGTATTACTACTTATTGTTTAGCATATTTTTGTTTATTATAATAAGATGTAGTAGACTTTGTACTGGTATAATTCATAAAAATATTGATTTATAGGCAAGGATATTAGGATTTCACCAAATTTAAGGTAAAATTTAGAGATCATTGGGGGTGTGCTATGGTGTGTTAATTAATTAAAAGAATGGAATTTTGCATCCAAAATAAATGTTCATTTTTCAACCAAAGTTAATAAATTTTTTGCTTAAAGTGATTCATTTGAATGTGCAATGTAAAATAACATATTATATGAAAGCATATTAAAATATAATGTACATAACAATAAAACTTCATATACATATGAATGTGGTGGTGTGTTACTAAATGTTATTGAACATTTTAGTATGTTTTACTTTTGTTATAATACATTAGGTCCAAACTCACAAAAATGTTAATTTGAAGGATGAGATGGAAGAATTTGGCCAAATTCATGGCACACTCCAAGAAGCAACACCAAAATTATGCTATTTTGTACCATTTCTAATAGGAAAATAACAATTTTACATCCAAAATGAACATTATTGATATTTTGAGAAAATTTTGTTATTTGTTCCTTTTAAGTGATTCTAATGAGGTTTACTGTTAGACAATAAATTATATTATAGAAAATTATAATATAACATCATATATTATAATATAATATAGTGTGTTAATTCACACTATAATATGTTTATCATGATATTGTATAGTTAGTTTGCGATTGCACCATCACAAATCATAAAATGTTAATTATAATGTTAAGATGATGTAATTTGAATGAATACATTGTTAAACTTTTGGTTGCATCATTAAAGGTGTGCATAAGAGAAAAAATAAGATTTGCTGAGAATACCATGTCAAGGACATAGAGGGAGATCTGCTAGGGGATCAAACATGCATTGGACATGACATGTGAGGGCTCTATATTGAGGGCATAAAAGAGGAAAATATGTTGGTGATAAGGTTTAAATTTGATTTGATTATATGATTTATGGCAAAAAAGATCTATTGGGGAAAAAATATATAATCCACTGGGATTAAGTTCGAATCAACTTTAATTTATTTTATTTTAATTGATGTGGAGGCATATCTGCTAAAGATATTGGCTGAAGTCTGTTAGGGATCAGGTATGTGAACCTTCCACTAGGGAAGTAGGTTTAGGCTATCCATTGGGGATTGAGATTTGAGTTTGATTTCATAGATTTATTTGGGGATGTATCCATTGGGGATAAGAGTTTAGTTTGATTTATTTAATTTAGACACTACTTGGGGAGTTGGTTTAATTTGGCTCAACTGGGGAGCATATTTTGAATTTGATTTATTTGTTTGAATTATTTATATATGATTTGGGGCTTCACCAAAAAGAAGGGTATAATATAACTCCACTAAGGAAAATTATATTGGGTTTTATTTAATCTAAGTTAATGTATGGACCGTGTCATTATGCGATGGACCTAGCCTAGGTTTACAAATTGAAATGGATAGTCTACCGGTTGTGGGGTAGGGCTAGCCAACCTAAGGAGTTGCCTTTTAGTGTGCAATGGTTATGCTAAGAAGAAGGCATAGCAGACTTACATCTTTCAAAGCGAGGAATAACCACTAGGGTGACCTATTGGATGCATAATAAATCAAACTTGACCTAGGGAGACTACTGAGTGAATATCATTGGGACTTATGTCAACTTAAAAGTAGTCATAATTAATTTTATCTTAATTTCAAGTGATTTGATATGGTTTATTTGGTTTAGTTTGATTTTTAATTGAGGGAATATATGCTGGGGATGTGAGCCTGATCAAATTTGATAGATTTAATTTTAGGATCATGTCAGTGTGCGATAGACCCACTAAGAAGGAGCAATATCAGACTTGTCCTACCTCAAATTATCCAAAGGGATAGTCATCGTAGAGCTCTAAGGGGTTTCTTTTCGAGTGTATTGGCTATGCTAGAAGAAGGTGTAATAGAATTACATCTTCTAAAGCATAGAACAACCGCTAGGGTGACCTATTGGTAGCACAACAAATCAAACCCAACTTAGAGGTGACTATCTAAGTGAATGTCATTGGGGACTTATATCAACTCAAGAGTAGTCAGGCTATTCCTATAGGTAGTTTTGCTGACATTGCCCTAAAGATAGGATGTCTGCTTGGGAAAAGGTACCGCTAGGGGTGTCCTCCTTATCCACAAGTGAATATATATTTTGTTTATATGTTTATGTGGACCATGTTGGTGTATGAGAGACCACACAGAGAAGGGGCTATGTCAGCCTTAACCTATCTCAGATTTACTGGACCAAGGATGATTTGCACATCCACAAAATGGATTCTCCAACCATAAGGTGCTTTCTAGGAAAGGGGAACTATACAAATTGATAGTAACCCATTTAGTGTCTAAATGGGGTCGCAAAGATGTGATCCAAATATAGTGCCCACAGACGAGGTGCTTCTAGGAGCATTATCCTGAGACCTAAAAAAGAAATCCTATAGGTGTACAATGGCCAACTCAAGAGGAAAGCATAGTCAACTTACATCTACCATGAGTGGTGTATCCTAAGGTGCGAGAACCAACCAACCTAAGGTGTATTCATCAACATGACTGATGTATTCATCAACATAGTGATAACCAACCAACCTAAGGTTTTAATTAATGTATAATAATCTGGAAAGAAAGCATGTAGGCTTACAACTTTTTGAGTAGAACTAATCATATGGATAGTCTATCATTGGTGGGAAAATGCTATATGAACTAGAGTGACTACTAAGCGGAGAGCCCAAAGGAAGGACTGGACCTAGACTTGAAGAAGTCAGGAGAGAAGGAGCCACTAGGAGGCTTATCCTAAAACTCAAATATACTCGACCCAGTGAGTGCATAAAGGATAATCTAAGAAGAAAGAATAGTAGACTCACATCCTCTAAATGAAGCCAACATGAGGTAGCTTCAGGCCATGCAGTAAGGACTACCAAACTAACAAGGCACTTTTTGGTGTGCAGTGTCCAAGTAAAGAAGAAAAGAGTATCAGACTAACATCCTCCAAAGCCTGAAAACCATTGGGGTGACACACTAGTAGGGTATCATGTCAGCCTGACTTAGAGCATCTACTGAGTGAGTGCCATTATAGGCATTATCTCAACTTAGAGTAGCCCAAGATAAAAGAGATGTGTTTATTTTATATGTTTGAGTGTTGTTTATTTTTGCATTGTGTCGATGAAGGATAAGATGCTACTCGAGTTCCTTACACCTACCCTAAATACAACATTATGGATTCACAAACAAGAATACTTTCAACATGGATGAGATTGAATTTGAAATGGAATTTTCATTGATGATAATTATTTTCAAACATGATTTATAATATTTCCTTAAGTAGAGCCCATTGATTGGAAGCATTGGGTGCTCTCCCATATGATTAATAAGCTGATAAGATCCTTTTTGGTAGGCCTTCTCTATGGTAAAAGGGCCTTCCCATGTGGGTTCAAACATGCCTCCCATCTTACGATGGGCAACAATTGGTCTCCATAAAATTAAAATAAGCTCTCCTACTTGAAAAGCTATAGGACAGACCAACTTGTTGTGAGTTTGAATCATTTTAGCTTTGTACAATTAGAGGTTTTGGCATGACCATAAATGTCACTCCTCCAAACCTTAGAGCTCTTCTAACCCCAACTTAGCATTCTGCTCTGTTGTGATCTTGCTACCCATAAATATCCTTAATGTTGGGTGTTGGACTTCTAATAGTAGAATGGTTTAGGCCCATACATTAAGGAGAAAGGAGTAAACTGAGTTGGAGTTCTATATGTGGCATAGTAGGCCCACAAGGCTTTAACTAAATGCTCAAGCCATTATCACATGTTATTGCTGAGTGTCTTCTTCAGTATTTGAATGAGAGTTTTGTTGAAGGATTCTACTAAGTGGTTTGCTCTCGGGTAGTTGATCATAGAATTTGACCAATCTATGTTGTGTCTCTGGAAAAAGTTGTTGATCTCGGTGCTCTTGAATGTAGTGCCATTATCAGATATAATTTGTGGATACACTTCAAACCAATATATGATATGATTCCTAAAATATTGTAGCACATGCTGACCTGTGACCTGTTTGAGCAGAATCTCCTTCATGCATTTGGAAAAGTAATCAGTAGCAGCTAAGATGAACTAATGACCCTTGGAAAATGAGGATAAATTGGACCCACTATGTCGATACCCCAACACTAGAATGGCCATGAGGCCAATGTAGGATGAAGAATGTTGGGTGGTTTGTGTAAGATGACACTGTGTATTTGACATTGGTAGCATCACCTAGTCATATCCACATAATCTTTGATCATTGATGGCTAGTACTATTCAAGTTCTTGATCGTGGGTTTCATCTTCAAACCAGAATGGTTGGATCCACAAAATCCTAAGTGTACCTTGGTCACGATCTTATGGGCTTCATGCTTATCAAAATAATGTAACCACATATGATCGAAAGAACACCATCCACAAGAGCATAGAAAAGTGCTCTCAACTTCATCTGATGGGCTTGGAACTTCTCTTGAGGTAATTTGCCATTATTTAAGTAATCCATGGAAGGTTGCCTCCAATCTAACTTTTTGTCTTTCTTGGAAATAGCAACCTCTCTTTCAAGAGAGTACTTTTTTATGAGTTCAATCTTAATAAGGGATAAAACTTGTCTATTTTGGACTTTTATTGATATGGACTCATCCTCCAAACTTGCTAACTCCATGGAAAGATTGGCTAAAGCATATGCTACACCATTCTCTTATTGAGGAATCTTCTAAATGGTAACCTTTGGGATTTGGGCCAATAACTCCATGGCGTACTTATGGTAGTGATAGAGCTTGGGCTTTATAACCTTATAAAACCCAACAATTTGGTTAATAACTAGCTAAGAATCCCTGAAGATGTTGTTATTCTAGATGCTTAGAGTAACAACTAACTCCAGACTGACAATCAGAGCCTCTTATTCAGCTTCATTGTTGGGGCAAGGATTTGATAGATGATATGATAATCTCATCAGATCATGATCCAGAGTTAAGAGAACTATTCCTACCCCTATTTTTCCTAAAATAGTAGATTATGGTTCTTCTCCTCTTTGAGAAGAAGATGCACCATCAAAGTACATCTCCCAGTGGTGAATGATAGTATCTCCTAAGTTCATGATTTTTTCATCGGGGAGATCATCACTAAACAAAGAGTCAGCAAGAAGTGGGTGTGCTACTGAGAAATCTACTAGCATTTGTCCTTTCACTACACGGAGGGGTACAAAGGCAATGTCAAACTGTGAGAGGATCATGGACTATCGTGCCAACCATCCGGATAGCGTCTTCCATATCATGAGATATTGTAGTGGATTGATCCTATAGATTAAGTTGACCTTATGAGGAAGCATGTAGTGTTGTAGCTTTTGGGATGTAAAGATTAAAGCTAGGCAATGATTTTCAATGAGTATATAATTAGCCTCTACAGTGATTAGACGATAGTTGAGGTAGTAGAGTGTGTTTTCCTTCCCTTCATCATTAGCTTGGGTCAACAAAGCCCCAAGGGAGTCATCTAATGTAGTAGTGTAAAGTATGAGCGGCTTGCCTGGGATAGGGGCTAGTAGAATTAGATGTTTGTCTAAGATGAATGAGTTTGTCAAAGATTTGAGTCATAGCCTGTTGGTATGTAGCATTAGCATTTTTATGGCATAATGGCATGACCTTATAGCAATAAATTCTGATCGGGGATCTAAAAGTAGTGTTTCTTTCATCTTCAGGGGCCACCTTTATTTGGTTATATCCAGATGAGCCATCCATGAAAGAGAAGACTGCATGAGATGAGGCAATGTTCACCATTAGCTTTGAGATTGGTAGTGAAACTTTGTATTTTGGAAATGCCTTATTTAAATCCCTAAAATTGACGTATATGTGAATTTGGCCATTTTTTTCTTAACTAGGACGATGCTGACTAACTAGGTAGGATATTTTTCTTCTTGGATGAAGCCAGCATCAATCAATATCTTGACTTAATAAATAACCTATTGTTTTATGTCTAATTGCATGCATCTAGTAGCTTGCTTGATAAGGTTAGAAGTAGGCTTTATTTCTAGTTTATGGATCACTATGTTAGTAGCCAATTATCATTTAGGGTTTAGGGTAGTAGGTTTAGTGTTGCAGGTTTCGAGTTTAGGGTTTACAGTTTTTATTTTTAGGTTTATTTATTTTTTATTAAATTAAGTTTAATTTATTTTTTATTTTTGTTTAGGCTTTTTTTTATTTAGTTTAGTCTATTTATTTTAGTTTAGGTTTTTTATTTTAGTTTATTTTTTATGTTTAGGATTTAGTTTAAGTTTATCTTTTAGTAAAATTTTATTATTATTTTACTTTTTAGGTTTAGGTTTTTAGGTTATTAGGGTTTAGGGTTTAAGGTTTAGAGTTTAGGGTTTAGAGTTTAGGGTTTAATGTTTAGGCTTTAGGGTTTAGGGTTTAGGGTTTAGGGTTTAGTGTTTAAGGTTTAGGGTTTAGGGTTTAGGGTTTCCAGTTTTGGGTTTGGGGTTTAGGGTTTTATGGTTTAGTGTTTAGGATTTAGGGTTGTAGGTTTAGAGTTTAGGGTTTATTTTAGGGTTTAGGGTTTAAGGTTAGGCTTCATTTTATTATTTTTATTTTCTTTAAGGATTTAGGGTTTATGGTTTAGATTTTAGGTTTAGGGTTCAGGTTTTTATTTAGGTTTATTTTTAAATTAAGTAAACCAGTGAGTTTCAATTTTTTTTAGTTTATTTTTTGGGTTTAGGGTTTTTGGTTTATGGTTTGCTTAAGATTTAAGTATTTTGTAATTAAGTAAACTAGTAGGTTTAGGTTTATTTAGTTTATTTAGTTTATTTTGATTTATTTCAGTTTTTATATTTTTTATTTTTATTTAGGTTTATTTTTTTATTTTGTTTAGTTTATTCATTTTAGGTTTATTTATTTTAGTTTAGGTATTTTTTAGTTTCATTTATTTTTCAAGGCTAGGTTTAGCTTTATGTTTATTTTTTAATTGAGTTTTATTCTTATTTTATTTTTAGGTTTAGCTTTTATTTCTTATTTTTAGGTTTAGGTTTAGGTTTTTATTTTATTTTTTTAGGTTTAAGTTTTAGGTTTATTTTTAGATTTTATTTTTTAATTTAGATTTATTTTTTAGTTTATTTTATTTTATTTTGTTTAGGTTCAGGTTTATGTTTAGTTGATTTTAGGTTTAGGTTTAAGTTTTATTTAATTTAGTTTAGTTTATTTTACTTCATGTTTAGGTTTATTTTATTTTGTTTATTTTATTTACATTTTAGGTTTAGATTTTTTTTAGTATTAGGATTAGGTTTTATTTTTTAAGTTTATGTTTATATTTAGTATTTATTTTATTTTATTTTAGGTTTATTTTAGGTTTTATTTTATTTTACATTTAGTTTTGATTTTATTTATGTTTTTTATACTAAGGTTTATTTTATTTTATTTACTTTAGCTTAGGTTATTATTTATGTTATTTTAGTTTATCTTATTATATTTTTGGGTCTAAGTTTAGGTTTTTATTTTATTTTTTAATTTATTTAGGTTTAGTTTTATTTTATTTTACTATTCAGTATTATTTAGTTTAGGTTTTGGTTTTTAGGTATCTAGAGTTTAGGTTTTAGGTTTAGGGTTTAGAGTTTTAGGCTTTAGGGTTTTAGGGTTTAAGGGTTTAAGGTTTAGGGTTTTAGGGGGTTTTAGGGTTTATGGTTTAGGGTTATGGTTCAGGGCTTAAGGTTTAGGGTTTAGTGTTTAGGCTTTAGGGTTTAGGTTTTTTAGGGTTTAGGGTTTAGGGTTTATGGTTAGCTCAGGGTTTAAGGTTTAAGGTTTTTTAGGGTTTAGGGTTAGTTTTAGGGTTAACGGTTCAATATTTTTGGTTTAGCGTTTAGGGTTTTGAGTTTTTATTTAACTTAAGTAAATTGATAGGCTTAGGTTTATTTAGTTTATTTTTTGTTTTAGTTTATTTTATTTTTTATTTTCTCTTAGGTTTATTTTTTATTTTTATTTAGTTTAGTATGTTATTTTAGTTTATGTTTTTTTATTTTAGTTTATTTTTTATGTTTAGGTTTAGGTTTATTTTTCTTTTTTAGTTTAGTTTTATTTTTATTTTATTTTTTAGGTTTAGGTTTTATTTTCTATTCTTAGATTTAAGTTTATGATTTTATTTTATTTTTTAGGTTTAGGTTTTAGGTTTTTATTTTAAATTTATTTTTAGGTTTAGATTTATTTTAAGTTTATTTTATTTTATTTAGATTAGGGTTTAGGATTATTTTATTTTATGTTTAGGTTTAGGTTTTATTTATTTTAGTTTAGTTTATTTTAGTTTAGGCTTAGGCTTATTTTATTATATTTATTTTAGGTTTAGGGTTTAGGTTTCATTATTTATTTATTTTTACGTTTTTTTAGGTTTAGGTTTTTATTTAGTTTTTATTTTATTTTATTTTTATTTTACATTTAGTTTTTATTTTATTTAGGTTTTTTAACTTTGGGTTTATTTTATTTTTTTAGTTTAGTTTATGTTTTTATTTATTTTATTTTAGTTTAGTTTTTATTTTTAATTTTATTTTATTTTTAGGTTTAGGTTAAGTTTTAGTTTAGGTTTTTATTTTATTTTATTTTGTTTAAGTTTAAATTTTTTTTATTTTTTTTATTTTTAGGTTTTATTTAGTTTAAATTTAAGTTTTTTAGGTTTTTAGGCTTTTAGGATTTTAGGGTTTAGTGTTTAGGGTTTAGGGTTTAAGGTTGTAAGTTTTAGGGTTTAAGGATTAGGATTTATGGTTTAGGGTTTAGGGTTTAGGGTTTAGGGTTTAGTGTTTAGGGTTTAGGTTGCAGGTTTAGGGTTTATTTTTTAAAAAAAAATTAAGTAAATTGGTATGTTCAGGTTTATTTAGTTTATTTTATTTAAGCCAACTATCCACATATTGAGAAATCTGCTAGTGCATGTCCTTTTATCAAACGGAGGGATATGAATGTGATATCGAACTGCGAGAGTATCATGGACCAGCGAACCAAGCATAGTATTGGCTGTGTCATGAGGTACTACAGCGGATTGGTTCTAGAGATCAAGTTCACCTTATGAGAAAACATGTAGTGTTGTAGCTTCTGAGATGCAAAGATCAAAGCTAGGTAATGTTTCTCAATAGGTGGATAGTTTGCTTCTAACGAATTTCACTTTCCAAAATGATATGTTCAAAATTTTCATATAAACATTTATTTTAAATTTAACAAAATACAATGAAATAGACTTATAATCACCAAATTTAGGTTTAGTTTTAGGTTTATTTTTTAGTTTAGTTTTATTTTTATTTTATTTTTTTTAGTTTTGGTTTTAATTTTTATTTCTAGATTTAGGTTTAGGTTTTTATTTAATTTTCTTAGGTTTAGGTTTTAGCTTTTTATTTTAGGTTTATTCTTCAATTTTTTTTAGTTTAGGTCTAGGTTTATTTTTAGTTTATTTATTTTATTTAGTTTAGGTTTGGGTTTAGATTTTGTTTATTTAGGTTTAGGTTTAGGTTTTATTTATTTTACTTTAGTTTATTTTAATTTAGGTTTATTTAATCTTGTTTATTTTAGGTTTATTATTTTTTTATAGTTTAAGTTTTTGGTTTTACTTTTATTTTTTTAGGTTTTATTTTAAGGTTTATGTTTTTATTTAGTTTTTATTTTATTTTATTTTTATTTTTCATTTAGTTTTTATTTTAAATAGGTTTTGATTTTTAGTGTAGCTTAGGTTTTTATTTATTTTATTTTATTTTAGTTTTTATTTTTATTTTAATTTTTTTTAGGTTTAGCTTTAGCTTTAGCCTTAGGGTTTAGTTTATATATTTACTTTATTTTATTTTATTTTGTTGTAGATTTTATTTATTTTATTTTTAGGTTTTATTTATTTTGGGGTTAGGTTTTCAGCTTATTAGGGTTTAGGGTTTATGTTTTTAGAGTTTAAGGTTTAGAGTTTAGGGATTAGGGTTTTAGGGTTTAGGGTTTAGGGTTTTAGGGTTTAGGGTTTAGGGTAGGTTTAAATTTCAGGGTTCAGGGTTTAGGGTTTTATGGTTTAGGGTTTAGAGTTTAGGGTTTAGGGTTTAGGGTTAGTTTTAAGGATTAGGGTTTAGGGTTAAGGTTTTTTTATTGATTTTTATATTTTTTATATTTTTTATTTTTTAAAAAATTAAGTCAAATGGTATGTTTAAGTTTATTTAGTTTATTTTTATTTATTTTAGTTCATTTTACTTTTTTATTTTGATTTAAGTTTATTTTTATGTTTATTTAGTTTAGTTTATTTATTTTAGGTTTATTTATTTTAGTTTAGGTTTTTTATTTTAGTTTATTTTTTAGGTTTAGGTTTAGGTTTAGGTTTATTTTTTAGTTTACTTTTAGTTCTATTTTATATTTTTGGTTTAGGTTTTATTTTTTATTTTTTGGTTTTGGTTTTGGTTTTTATTTTATTTTTTTAGGTTTATGTTATAGGTTATTATTTTAGGTTTATTTTTAAGTTTTATTTTTTAGTTTTGGTTTAGGTTTATTTTAGTTTAGTTTATTTTAATTAGTTTAGGTTTAGGTTTAGGGTTAGCTTAGGGTTTAGGGTGAGTTTAGGGTTTAGGGTTTAGGGTTTAGGCTTTTGGCTATAGGGTTTAGGATTTTTAAGGTTTAGGGTTTAGGGTTTAAAGATAGTTTAGGGTTTATGGTTTAAGGTTTTAGGGTTTATGGTTTAGGGTTATGGGTTTAGAGTTTAGGGTTAGTTTAGGGTTTGGGGTTTTTAAGGGTTTATGGTTTAAGGTTATAGGTTTAGGGTTTAAGGTTTAGGGTTAGTTTTATGATTTAGAGTGAAGGGCTTAGGATTTATGGTTTAAGGTTTGGGGTTTAGGGTGTTTTTTAAAAAAAAATAAGTAAAGCGGCAGTTTTAGGTTTATTTAGTTTGTTTTATTTTTTATTTTTATTTAGGTTTATTTTTAAATTTTATTTAGTTTAGTTAATTTATTTTAGTTTTATTTATTTTAGTTTAGGTTTGTTTCTTTTAGCTTATTTTTTAAGTTAATTTTAGGTTTACGTTTATTTTTTAGTTTAGTTTTATTTTTATTTTATTTTTTAGGTTTAGGTTTTATTTTTTATATTTAAGTTTATGTTTGGGTTTTTATTTTATTTTTTTTAGGTTTAGGTTTTAAGTTTTTATTATAGGTTTATCTTTAGATTTTTTTTTTGGTTTAGGTTTAGATTTATTTTTAGTTTATTTTCTTTTATTTAGTTTAAGGTTTAGGTTTAGTTTATTTTAGGGTTAGGTTTGGGTTTTATTTATTTTAGTTTAGTTTATTTTAGTTTATGTTTATGTTTATTTTATTTTGTTTATTTTAGGTTTAGGTGTTTTTTTAGTTTAGTGTTTTGGTTTTTTTATGTTTTAATTTTAGGTTTATTTTTTAGGTTTAGGTTTTTATTTAGTTTTTATTTTATTTAGGGTTTTTTGCCACCATCCTACAAGATGTTTGATGGCAGTGGGAACCCATGATAACATATTACACACTTTAGAGCCGACTATTGCAACACAGGTGGCAATAGCACACACCACTTCCACATTTTTTTAGCAGTCTGTGAGGTGTTGCATTTGATTGGTACGCTGAAACTGCCCAATGATTTGGTGAAGACTTTTGCTGAGTTGTAGCACCTCTTCATCAAGAGGTTTACAGGAGCTCAGCCGAGGATGATTACAGGCAACCTCATTGTAGAGAAATAGAAACTCAATAAGTCACTTGTTGATTACATTCTCAGGTGGCACAACTTGAGCATAAAATGTGAACCACAGTTGTCCGAACAACATGCGATTGAGATTCTTCTCAAGAATATCCATGGGATGATCGCCTTCATGCTTAAGGTCTTTACCATCAAAACATTCAAGAAATTAATCAACAAGGAAGCTAGCCCATAAGAGGAAGCCAAACAGTTGCCCTTTCTGAACCAATCATCTAGGCCCAAGCTATAGAAGGTGTTTAAGAAGAAGCTAAGGATAGTTACGTCAGTGGATAGAGGGAAGCAGCCAGCCAGAGTTCAGTATGAGAGACTACGAGCTTAGCAGCCTCCTTTGCCACCTCCTCTTCCACCACCTCGGCCATCATACCGGCCACCGTAATAGCCATAACGACCTTTTCCAACAACTTAGCAGCCTACCCAGAAGCAATATTCTTATCCATCGCCAGGTAGCTACTTTCCACCTACTCTTGCTGATAGATTGAATAAGCCATATTCATTCAAGAGGGAGGTAGTAAGGAAAATCTTTAAGAATCTCATAATGAAACATGACTTTCTGTTACTAGAGCCTAAGATGCCGGAGGAAGTTGTTAAGAATGATGATCCTTATTATTGCCCCTACCACCACATGTTAGGCCATGTCTTAGAGGATTGCATCATTTTAAAGGACTATCTTGAGCACAACTACAAGTTGAGAGCCATAGTAATCCCTAAGGAATACTTATTAGAACAACCATCCAATTCTAGTAGACTAATACTTGGGGATACTTACGATACTCTTAAGACCGAAGATGGTTAGGATATTTCTCTATCCTAAGAAGATCATTTCTAAGATCAAGAAGCTTTCCTTGCAGGTGCTTGTAGTAGGTAGCTCAAACCTCTAGCATCAAGAAAGGTTTGCTAGTTGCAAAAGATAACTTGGGGAGGGTGACATACCAGTAGCAGCTATAGCTCACCATACTTTCCCGGGATAGTCTAGTAGCGTAGCCATCGTCCGAGTCCATCACTCCCTCCACTGTTCCAGCTACCACCTCTTCTGCTAGCTCCTCTTCTACTGGTAGGAGCATTGTATATGCGAATAAAGGCACTAAATCACTTACTCCTCTTACTTTACTTGATTTCTATCATGTACCTCCACCCAAAAAAAACTAATGAAGAAAGCTGATTCTACATATATATTGTCTACTTCTTATGCTCTTGATTCTAATCCTATTGAAATCTCTCTTAGTCCAAAAAAAAAAATAATAGCTCTAGTAGTTCTGATCATTTCCTTTCTAATTCATAGTTGGCGTATCCTTCTTTAAATCAATTAGGTTCCTCTCTTGAGATTGACATGGAGTCAACTGACTCTGAGGTTCCCATAAGTGAAGTTGTAGGTATGCCCGATGAGAAGGTAGAACTTTCCACAAGCTCATCATTCTAATAAGTCAATGAAGTCAACCTACATAGTGGCAAAGTTTTACCTCCTAGGGTATCACCTCAGGATAAGGGTACACAAAAGTTGATTACAATGTGCTAGATCACCTTACAAAATTGTTAACTAAGTTAAACATATATGATGCCCTTGTCTTATCAGAAGAGATGAGGGAATCTCTAATCAAGGCCTTACTTGAAGTAGAGATATGCTTAGCTTAGCAAACCACTACTAAAGAGGAGGCAAGCCACTTGAAGGAAATCCTAGTAGTTACATTCAGCGATGAAGACTTACTCCTAGTGACGATCGAGCACAACCACCTCTTTACATACAGTGGATGTTGGTAGATACAGGCTATCCGGAGTTCTAGTTGACCAAGGTGTATTAGTCAAGATTATGAGTCTAAGAACCTTTTCCTACTTGATGATCGACATCTCCAAACTCCAAAAATAAAGGATGATGTTTAGAGGATTCAATGAACAAGGTGAGAGGGCCTTGTGCTGTTTATTTTTAGATGTATGGGGAAGAGGGGGGGGACTCCAAGCAAATCATAAGGGGGTATTTTTTGAGGTGATCGGTCATATGGCTTAGGAAGGGTTTCAAGTTTGGATTTCATCATGGGCTTCAATCATTTGGTTTTGGAATTTGGATTTGGATTTGGGTTTGAATTTGATGTTTGAATTGAACTTGAGGTTTGGTTTGAGAAGGTGAACATAGATTTAATTTCGGTTGTAGGGTAGTTAGATTATCCTAATCTTTAAAGCATAACCTAATCTTATGGTAAACCCTTCTAAGTCTTTAGGCTTAGGGTAAGTGTTTACCTAATTATTAGAAGTGTCTTATGACTAGGGAAGTATTAGTGTCTAGAAGGCTCCTAAGTCTAAGATGGGAAGATTGAATCCACACTCCAAAAGTGAGGTCAACAGGCCTTAGGCTCCATAGTGTTCCCCTTGGAGATAGATGATTAGTAGACTGAAACCAAGTTTTGCATGATAGACTTGGATACATCTTTGAACACTTTGCTTGGGATACCATGGATACATGAGAACAACATAGTTCCATCCTCTCTACATCAGTGTATGATGTTTGTGAGAGGTAGGATCATCAACTATGTCAAAGGAGATCTCAAGCCATTTATAGTTCACGAGGTCGGCATATATGAGGATGTGGCTTACTATCTCCCTCAAAATCAACAAATATATTCTTGCAAACTTGGCCAAATTTTAAAAATAAAAGAAAACAAAAAATAAAAATAAAGAGAAAAAGAAAAAGAAAAGAAAATAAGAAATGAAAAAGAAAATAAAAGGTAGCATAAATAGACTTGGAGGATGAAGTGGATCCCGTCATTAGATTCCACCTATAGTTCTTTACTCCATTCGAACATATGGGTAAGATGACTTGACATCCACCAGGCAGAGGAAGAGGCTAGTTTAGAGGCAGTCTGTGGATGGAAAACTTCTTTATTGGCCACCCAATGAAAGTTATGTCCCAACTTCCCGAAGTACACTTGCTATCCATATAGACTTAGATTCTAGTTTATATGATGAGTCTTATATGGTTATAACACCAGCCAACTCTTCTCAGCAATGGATTTTCTTTGGAGGTGACACTCGAGCCAGATAGTGATGAAGATCGTGCTCCAAAGCAAAGCATAAATGTATCCAAGTCTATATGTGAAAGAATTAGGCATCAGTTGGGAACCTTAGCTCTAACCCCACTTTCCTCTCAAAAAGCTGAGGGTTTGGTATTTAAGAAAGCCCTTAAGTTACCATAGATGTGAAGACTTAGAGGTTCTTTTTAGGAGCATCATACTCAATTCAAGAAGTTTATGTATAACTTGAGGATGATTCATATAAAGATTTAATAGAATTACCTTTTGATTGGTACTTGGATCGTGTTCATAATTTTGCAAAGAAAGGGTTAATCCCACATACTTGTTCAAAGAGTAGGTCAGACTACTTTGAAAGAATATGGAAGAACAAATGCAAAAGCTCTCAATCAAGATTGGGATTAGGATTCGGTATAGTGGGTCTAATCGATGATGATGTTTACTGCTTAGTAATCATAAATCATTTGGAATCTGATAGGTTCTTTTCAAATCATATTAACTCATATGAGGAGTTGTGCTTAGAAACTTCAGATGATCCAAATGATTTTGAAGTCAAAGATGCACCGCCAGTGTTTGAAGAAGAGATCAAGTCAAACATCGATGAACTCAAGAAAATTAACTTAGGAATTGATGAAGATCCATTCCTGACATACACCAGTTCTTTGTTGAATGAAATTCAAACCAATGAATTAGTTAGACTATTGATTGAATTTAAGGATTGCTTTGCATGAAGTAATGAAGAGATACCTAGATTGGCTCCTAATGTAGTGGTCCATAAACTAGCAATAGAACCTACTGCTAACCCTATCAAGCAAGCTTCTCGATGCATGGGATTAGACATAGAACATTAGGTTATTTATGAAGTCAAGAAATTGAATAAAAAACCTAGACTAAAATAAATAAACTATACTAAATAAAAATAAAAATAAACCAAAATAAAAATAAAAAGTGAAATAAACTAAAATAATAAAAAAATCAACTAAATAAACTAAATAAACCTAAACCTACTAGTTTACTTAATTAAAAAAATTAAAAAAAATAAAAAAAACTGTAACCCTAAACCCTAAATCCTAAAACTAACCCTAAACCCTAAATCTACAACCCTAAACCTTAAACCTTAAACCCCAAATCTTAAACCCTAAACCATAAAACCTAACCCCTAAACCTTAAATCTTAAAAACCTAAAAACCTAAATCAAAACTAAATAAAACCTAAAAATAAAATAAAGAAAAAAACATAAACCAAAATTAAATAAAAAAATAAAATAAAATAAAAACCTAAACTAAAACAAAACTTGTAAAGAAATAAAAAAATGGTAAACCCTAAACTAAAATAAAACTAAAACTAAAATAAACCTAAACCTAAACTACAATAAACTAAACAAAAATAAATAAAACCTAAAACTAAACCCTAAACTAAATAAAATAAAATAAAGTTAAAATAAACCTAAACCTAAACTAAAAAATAAAACTTGAAAATAAACTTAAACTCTAAACCTAAAATCTAAACCGTAAAAAAGAAAATAAAAACCTAAACCTAAACCTAAATAAAAATGAACCATAAACCTAAAAAATAAAATAAAAATAAAACTAAACTAATAAATAAAATTAAACTTAAACCTAAAAAAGAAACTGAAATAAAAAACCTAAACTAAAATAAATAAACCTAAAATACAAAAACTAAATTAAATTAAAATAGAAAATAAACCTAAATAAAAAATAAAATAAACCAAAATAAATGAATAAATAAACTTAATAAACTAAAACCTGTCAGTTTACTTAATTTAGTTTTTTTAAAAAACTCTAAACATTAAGCCCTAAACCCTAAACAGTAAATCCTAAAGCCTAAACTTACAACCCTAAACCTACAACCCTAAACACTTAACTCTAAACCCTAAACCCTAAACCCTAAACCCTCAAAGCTAAAAGAATAAAACTTAAAACCTTAAACCCTAAACCTAAAACCCTAAACCCTAATCCCCAAACCCTAACCCTAAATCCTAAACCATAAACCCCAAACTCTTAAGCAAACCTAAAGTAACTAAATAAATTAAAAAATAAACCTAAATTGCAAATCTAATAAACCTAAACCTAAAGCTAACCCCATGAATGAGTAGAACCTTGATGGCAGGAACATCACCATCAAATAGGCTCAGTTTAGATCTGGCAGTGGAGATGAAGGCAGAGTTGGTGGTTATCACAGTGGTGGTGGGGCATCTGGAGGTGCTGGTGGATATGGAGGTGGTGGTTAGAGTAGTGGTGGTTATGGAGGCAGGAGGAGCGATGAATGTTACAACCGTGTTGGTGGTGGAAGAAGAGATCGGGGATATGATGGTGGATCCTGCTACTTGAGAGGCCATGGTGATTCTGACGTGTCTTGGAGAAACTGAAGAACGATCGATTTGATTGACTACTTATGGACTGTGTCTCTAAGATAGAGATTATTTTAGTTATTTAGGGTTCTTGATTTTCTCTATGTATGCTCATTTTTGATCTATTTCATTGTTTGTGTCTTAGAAAACTTTGTGTGTTACTAGGTTGATGAAATAGAAAAGAAGAAATATTGAATCTGAATTTGTTCATTTCTAAAAAATAAAAAAAACTCTAAACACTAAAATAAAACCTGAACCCTAAATCTAAAACCTAAATCGTAAATCCTAAACCCTCAAAATAAATAAAATAAAATAAAAAATCCCTAACCTTAAACCCTAAAACCTAAAACTAACCTTAAACCCTAAACCATAAACCTACAACACTAAACCTACAACCCTAAATTCAAAACCCTAAACCCTAAAAACCCTAAACCTTAAACTCTAAACCCTAAAAGCACATACCCTAAAACCTTAAACCCCAAAATAAACTAAATAAACCTAAACCTACCAGTTTACTTAATTTAAAAAAAGAAAACTCTAAACTCTAAATCCTAAACCCTAAACACTATCATACATTATAAACAAACTAAAACCTAAACCCCTGACCTCTAAACCTACCACTTTAAACCCTAAACCCTAAACCCTGATCCCTAAAAAAATACTAAAATCTAAACTCTAAACTTTAAACCCTAAGGCCTAACCCAAAACCCTAAACCTTAGAAGCATAAACACTAAAACCCTAAACCCTAACATTAAACCCTAAACTATAAACCCCAAACACTAAGCCTAAACCTAAAGTAACTAAATAATTAAAAAAATAAACCTAAACCCTAAAACCTAATAAACCTAAACCTAAGGCTATACTGTAAGAATGAGCAAAACCTTGATGGATGGAACATCACGGTCAGCCAAAGTCAGTGTAGATTTGGCAATGGAGGTGTAGGCAGAAGTGGTGATTATCATACTAGTGGTGGGGAATATGGAGGTGCTGGTGGATATGGAGTTAGTGGTCAGAGCAGTGGTGGTTATGGAGGCACGAGGAGCGATGGAGGTTATAACCATGGTGGTGGCAGACGGAGAGATCGGGGATATGATGGTGGATACTACTCGAGAAGTTAGGGTGGTTCTAATAAGAACTGGAGAAACTGAAGAACGGCCGATCCGATCTGCTACTGATAGAACTGTGTCTTTACAATAGAGAGTATTCTAGTTATCTAGGGTTTTTGATTTGCTTTATGCATGCTCATTCTTGATCTATGTCATTACTTGTGACTTAGAAAACTTGGTATTACTTCATTGTTGAAATCAAAAAGAAGAGATTTTGAATATGAATTTGCTCTCTGTTAAAAAAACCCAAACACCCTAAACCCTAAAATAGAACCTGAACGCTAAACATAAAACCTAAACCCTAAACCCTAAACCCTAAAATAATAATAATACTAATAATAATAATAATAATAATAATAATAATAATAATAATAATAATAATATAATAATAATAATAACCCTAAATCTAAACTCTAAACCCTAAACCCTAAACCTACAACCTTAAACCACAAACCTAAACCCTAAACCCTAAACCTTAAACCCAAAACTCTAAACCCTAAACCCTTAAACACTAAAGACCTAAAAACCTAAATCTAAGCTAAATAAAACCTAAAAATAAAATAAATAAATAAACCTAAACCTAAATAAAATAAAATTTTAAACTAAAACCTAAACCTAAACCTAAACCTAAAAATAAAATAAAAAAATAAAAACTAAGCTATAATAAAATAAATAAAAACCTAAACTAAACTAAAAAAATAAAATAGATGTAAAAATAAAAAATGCAAATAAAAAAAACTAAATGAAAATAAAAATAAAATAAACCTAAAACAAAATAAAATAAAAACTAAATAAAAACCTAATGCTTAAAAATAAACCTCAAAATAAATAAATAAAACCTAAAACAAAAATAAATAAAACAAAATGAACCTAAACCTAAACTAAAATAAACTAAACTAAATAAATAAACTAAACCTAAACCTAAAATAAACTAAACCTAAACCCTAAACTAAATAAAATAAAATAAACTAAAAATAAACCTAAACCAAAACTAAAAAATAAAACATAACAATAAACCTAAAAAATAACCTAAAACCTAAACCTAAAAAATAAAATAAAAACCTAAACTTAAACCTAAATATAAAAAATATAACCTAAACCTAAAAAATAAAATAAAATTAAAACTAAACTAAAAAATAAATATAACCTTAAACCTAAACCTACAAAATAAACAAAAATAAAAAACCTAAACTAAAATAAATAAACTTAAAATAAATAAAATAAACTAATTAAAACTAAAAAATTAACCTAAATAAGAATAAAATAAAATAAACTAAAAAAAAAATAAAAATAAACAGACTACAAAAAAACCAAACCTAAGGGTTTACTTAATATAAAATAAACCTAATCTGGACCCTAAACCCTAAAACTAAACCTAAAAAAAAAAAGAGAAAACCCTAAACCCTAAACTCTAAAATTGGCACTAAACCACCAAAACCCTAAACCATAAAAAAAAAAAAAAAAAAAACCCTAAACCTAAAAAAAACTAAACCCTAAACCTAAATCCTAAACCCTAACCAACCTGAACTTAAACCTAAATATAATCCCTAAAATAAAAAACCCTAAATCCTAAGCCCTAAAGAACATAAAAACCTAAACCTAAAAATAAAATAAAATTAACTAAAATAAACCTAATGCGGACCTAAATAAATAAATAAATAAACTAAAATAAATAAACCTAAAATAAATAAATAAAATTAAATAAAAATAAAAAATAAAACTAAATAAAAATAAAAAAATAAAATGAACTAAAAAAAATTAAACTAAGGGTTTACATAATTTTCAAAAAAAAAACCTTAAACCTAAATCCTAAATCCTAAACTCTAAACCTTGAACCCAAAAACTAACCATAAACCATAAACCCTAAACCTACAACCCTAAACTTACAACCCTAAACCCTAAAGCCTAAAATTCCCTAAACCCTAAACCCTAATCCCAAGCACTAAACCCTAAAAGCATAAACCCTAAAACCCTAAACCCTACTCCTAAACCTAAGCCCTAACCCTAAACCCTAAACCCCAAACCCTAAACCTAAACTTAAAGTAATTAAATAAATTAAAAAATAAACCTAAACCCTAAAACCCAATAAATTTAAACCTAAAGCTAAATTCTTAGTAAGCCCGAGTCATCAGCTCGAGTTGACGATGTCTTTACCCTTTGTACACATCACCAAACCCACCCGCTACCCGAGCCCTCTACCTTAAGCTTTGGTGATTCCCTTTTCCCCTCTCATTTTTGGCTTTCTAGTCGATGCTTGATGGCTATTTAACATGATTCTCACGATTCCTTTAGGAATCGATGATCGTTGGCTGCTTTCATGTTTTATTTGGAGTGACACTATGGCTTGGCATCTTACCTGATGATTCCATGGGGGAAATCCATGGATCAAATGGATCCTACTAGGGCATCAACTACCTCAGCTTTGGCTGCTTCAAAATCATTCAAAGACATCCTTACTGGTAAGGATAGTTGTTCAGGTGAGTCCCTGGAACTTATTTTGACTTCTTTTTGAAGCATGCCTGAGGTTATGTGATCTGATATGGTTGTGGAAAAGCTTGCTAAGCCATTTGAATTCACTTTGGTTGGTAAGTTTACTCTTCATAGGCTGAATCTGGAAAACATGCGCTCTTTCTTTCATAGTCTAAAACTTTGGGTTGCTTTTATGATTGGCTTAATTGATCCTGACCACATTTTGATTCTGTTAATAAATGATTTGGATTACTTGTGTCTTTGAGCTCATCATTCTTATTTTGTTTTCAATTTTGAAATGAGGTTGCTGAAATGGACTCCTCTATTTGATATTAGGGAAGAATCTCCAATTGTTCTGGTTTGGATTTCTCTACCCAATATGCAAATTCATTTCATTAATCATCAATTTCTTTTTGTTATGGGTGCTTTATTTTGTTGGACATTGCAAATTGATCAGGAAATAGCTACAAAATCTTGACCTTCTTTGGCTAAATTCCTTGTTAAGTTTGACATTACCAAGAAACACTCCAAAGAAATCTGGTTGGTGTCTAAAAATTATGGTTATATGCAGAAAGTTGATTTTAAAAATTTACCTCTCTTTTGTTCTCATTATAAAAATAATGGACATGAGAATTCTGAATGTTTCATTCTGCATCCCCGCTAAAAGAAAATTCCCATTAAGGAAACTATTGTTCCTAACCTTAGGCCGACCACTGTTAAAAATCAAAAAGTTAATTTAGAAAAGAAGGATTCATTGAATGTTCCTAATAAGGTTGTTTTACCTCTTATTTCATCTATGCATATGAAGGTTTCTAATGTGGAAAATAATAATTTCTCTAAACTTTTGGATGACGATTCTTTTTCCTTTCTGTTAATCCTCGCATCCTTACCAGTTTTGATTGACAAAAATGATGCTCTAATTGAAAAGATTAATGAGGATATCAATATTATGCATCATTCAAATTCAATGCGGAATATGCCTTTGGTTTCTCATGATATTCAGTTTGAAAAACTTGACTTTACTTTAGTTTAGGATGATTTAAATTCTCAAAAAGATTTAGTTTTATCATATAATTTGGGTAATGAAGTAGTTGGGTTGGATGTTCACACTTTCCTTCTTAATAAATCTATTTCGACTGCCTCGCTTGCTATACCCGATGCTCATTTTCCTTTAATAAATTCTAATAACTTGGAAGAAGGTGAACTCACTTCTATATGAAAGACTTCCCCTAAATCTATGACTAAGGTTGCTAAATCTTTCACGGATGTTGATTACATGGAATGGAAATGGTTTCCAAACTTATCATGCTAAAAAGAAAATGATGTTAAAAACATCTTTCCCAAATTGTCCAAACACACTAGATCTAATGCGACCTCTCTCTCCTCTCTTAATTAACCTTTACTTAACGCTTTTTTTATTTTTTTATGTTTAATTTTTATGTTTGGAATGTTAGAGGGATCGATACCCTCCCTATTCATAACCGTATTATAAACCTTTGTTATATTCATAATATTTCCTTATTATTTTAGAGCCTCTTATTCAATCAAACAAAATAAACCATGTTGCCATAATGATTTGATTCAATAAATTTTTCTTAATGTTAGTAATAAAATTTAGTGTTTTTAGAATAATTTGGCGGAGGTTTCTATTATTGATGATTTTTAACAAGTTGTCAATGCTTAAATATCTTATGGTGTCTATTGTGTTTTGGGCTCTTTTATCTATGTGTCTTGTAATAGATCTAGTAGAAATTTTATTTGGGAAAATTTGATGAATTTTGATACATCCGTCAATAAACCTAGTTTGTTGGTGGGGATTTCAACACTATTTTATTCTCTTCTAAATGAAGCGGTGGTTGCTCTCCTAATAAATCCATGGAAGAATTTTCCAGTATGATCCTTGATTGCAATTTGATTTATATTGGCTCTAAGGATTTAAAATTTACTTGGCAAAACTATAGACTTTGGCAAAGGTTGGACCAGATTTTTTTTAATACTCATTGGATTACTCAATGGCCTATTACTTCTATTTATCATTTAAGCAGAACACTATCGGATCATGATCCTCTTTTGGTTTCTATTAAAAATAACTCTAATAGATTAAAAAATTTCTCTCATTTAAGATTTCAGAACATGTTAATTCAACATATTGATTTCTTTAATGTTGTGGCGAACAATTGGAAAGCTCCCATACATCCTAACAATTTAGTTATGGGGATGAATAGATTTTGGTTTAAGATTAAAAGACTTAAACAAAATCTTGGTTTGTGGAACAAGCATTATTTTAAAAACCTTTTTGCTAACATCAGAGAAATGGAAAAATTAGTTTATGATCTTGAAGTCTCTGTTATGTTTGATCCTACTAAGATTAAGGACTTGACTGAGGCAAAAAATAAACTTGTTAATTTTAAAAATATGAAAGAGACTAATTAGAGCTATAAAGCTGCTAGACAACATATTGCGGAAGGTGACAAAAATACTAGATATTTCCATGCTTTTGTTAATAAAAAGAGACCTTTAAATAATATTCAAAAAATTAAAGATGACAATGGAAAATGGATTACAAAGAATAATCATATTAAGGATTCGACCATTAATTACTTTAGAAATATGCTTAATAAGAGTTGCGCTTACGAAGTTATTTCTAAATCGCACTTGACTCCTTCTATTATAACCAATAATGATAATGATTTGCTTACTATTATACTTAATGAAGAGGAAATGTTTAAAGTTCATAAGTAGCATGAACATAGATTTTGTTGCTGGTTCGGAGGGTTTCACTGTCTAATTTATTCAAAATTGCTAGTCTACTATTAAAAATGATTTGGTTGAGGCTGTGGTTGAATTTTTTGATGGTAATCTTTTCCTAGAAATTTTTCCAGCACTTCTATTGTTCTCATACCTAAGAAAGATAATCCAAACTATTGGAGTGATTTTAGACCTATTAGTCTTAGCACCTTCTTCAATAAGCTATTATCCAAAATTCTAATTAATAGGCTCAGTCCTTTACTTCATAGGATTATCTCTCTAAAGCAAAGTAGTTTTATTAGAGGTAGATCTATTTCTAATAATATTCTACTTGCTCACCAATTAATTCATGATTTAGATGCTAATACTAGAGGTTGCAACATTCTGTTCAAATTAGATTTTACCAAAGTATTTGACAATATCTCTTGAGATTTCCTTATCCATATTCTGAATTTATTTTGGTTTTCTAATAAATTTATCTTTCTAATTAAAAATTGTATTAATAATGCTTGGTTTTCTATTTTGCTTAATGGGGAAGCCTTGGGCTTCTTTCCTTCTTTGCATGGCCTAAGACTTGTGGATCCTTTATCTCCTTCCTTATTTATTATTGTTGTTGAGTACTTATCTAAGAGCTTCAATGATATATTCTTAAACAATTCTAGTATGTATTAAAGAACTCTTGGTGGTCTTCCTATTTCTCATTTAAGCTTTGTAGATGATTTCATTATTTTTTTAGAATGCTTCTATTCTTTATATGAAGAATCGTAAGAATTTTTTAAATAAATTTGGCAGGAAAAGTAGTCTATCTATCAATGAGAACAAAAGTTGTTTTATTACTTCTTCAAGCATCTCCAATAATAAAACTAATCAAATCTTGCATTTCACTAACTTTAAAATCAACACCTTCCTCTTAAGTACTTGAGTGCTCCTCTTTTTAATGGTCTGAAATGATTCCATCTTTTTGATGAGTTAATTCAAAACCTGAAACGTAAAATAAAAATAAAACTAAACTAAAAAATAAATAAAATAAACCTAAAATAAAAACCTTAAAACTAAACTTAAAAAAATGAAACGTAAAATAAAAATAAAATAAACCTAAAGTAAAATATAAAATAAAAACTAAATAAAAACCTAAACCAATAAATAAATAAATAAATTAAACCTAAACCCTAAACTAAAAAAAAATAACCTAAACCTAAAATAAACAAAATAAAATAAACCTAAACCTAAACTAAAATAAACTAAACTAAAATAAATAAAACCTAAACCTAAACCTAAAATAAACTAAACATAAACCCTAAACTAAATTAAATAAAATAAACTAAAAATAAACCTAAACCTATACTAAAAAATAAAACCTAAAAATAAACCAAAATTAAAAACCCTCAAAACTAAACCTAAAAAATATATATAAACCTAAACCTAAACGTAAAAATAAAAAATAAAAACTAAACTCAAAAAATAAAATAAAAATAAAACTAAACTAAAAAATAAATATAAACCACAACCTACTAAACTAAACTAGAATAAAATAAATAAATAAATAAACATTAAATAAATAAAACTAAATAAAAATATACCTACACCCTAAACCCTAAACCATAAACCATAAAATGAATCCTAAACCCGAAACCTACAACACTAAACCTAAAACCGTAAACCCTAAACCCTAAACCATAAACTCTAAAACCTAAAAAACCAAAAACCCTAAACCCTATAATCTAAATGCTATACCGTAAACCCTAACCCTAAACACTAAACCCTAAAACCGTAAACCCAAAAACCCTAAAACCTAAACCCTAAATGCTAAATCCTAAACCCTAGACCTTAAGCCCCAAATCCTAAACCTGAACCTAAAGTAACTAAATAAATCAAAAAATAAACATAAATGCTAAAACCTAGTAAACCTAAACCTAAAACCTAAGAATGGGCAGAACCTTGATGACAGGAACATCACTATCAACTAGGCTCAGTCTAGATCTGGCGGTGGAGGCGAAAGCAGAGGCAAACATTATCGCAGTGGTGGTGAGAAATCTAGATGTGCTGGTGGATATGGAGGTGTTAGTTAGAACAGTGGTGGTTATGGAGGTAGGAGGAGAGATGTAGGTTACAGCCATGCTTGTGGCGGAGGGAGAGATCGGGGATATGATGGTGGATCTTACTACTCGAGAGGCTAGGGTGTTCTGATGGGAACTGGAGAAACTGATGAACGGATGATCGATCTTATGAAATATGTATTTCAGTAGACATGATTCTAGTTATCTAGGGTTTTGATTTGTCTATGCATGCTAATTTTATGTATTGTTTGTGTCTTAGAAAACTTGGGGAGTTACTTGCTTGATGAAATCTGAATTTATTCTCTATTAAAAAAAAATTAAAAACCCTAAATCCTAAACAAAAACCTAAACCCTAGACTTAAAACCTAAACCCTAAGCTTTAAATTATAAACCCTAAACCCTAAACTTTAAACCCTAAACCCTAAACCCTAAAAACATAAACCCTAAACCCTAAATGCTAAAACCTAAACCCTAAATCGAAAACCCAAAAGCCTAAACCCTTAACTAACCCTAAACCCTAAACCCTCAACTAACCCTCAATAAACCCTAAACCTTAAACCCTAACAAGCTCAAAAACTAAACCTAAACTAAATAAAAACTAAAAATAAAATAAATAAAAGCTTCCACATAATAAAAGATGAAATAAAATAAAAACTTAAACCTAAACCTAAAATAAAATAAAATCAAACTAAACTAAATAGATAAAGAAAAAAAAAAAACTAAAACCTAAATAAAATAAAAATGAAACCAAAATTAAAATATAAAAAACATAAACTAGAATAAAATAAAATAAAAACTAAATGAAAAATTAAACCTAAAAATAAATAAACAATAAAACCTAAACCCCAAACTAAAAAAAAACCTAAACCTAAAATAAAATAAATAAAACCTAAACCTAAACCTAAAACCTAAATAAAATAAAATAAATAAACCTAAACCTACTTAAAATAACCTAATATACCTAAAATAAAACCTAACCTTGCCTAAAAAATAAAATAAAACCTAAACCTAAACCTAAAATAAAAAATAAAACCTAAACCTAGAATATATTAAAGAAAACTAAACTAAATTTATATAAACCTAAACTGAACCTAAAAATAAACTAAAATAAAACCTAAACTAAAATAAATAAACATAAAATAAATATAAATAAATAAAAATAAAAAACCTAAATAAAATAAAATAAAATAAACTAAATAAACCTTTGGGTTTGCTTGGTTTTCTTAAAAAGCCCTAAACCCTAAACCCTAAACCCTAAACCTTAAACCCTAAATCCAAAACCCTAAAATCTAAGCCCTATACCCTAAACCCTAACCCTAAACCTTAAACCCTAAAAGAATAAACTTTAAAACCCTAAACCCTAAACCCTAAACCATAAACTTTAACCCTAAACCCTAAACCCTAAACCCTAAATCCTAAACCCTAATCCTAAACCAAAAGTAACTATATAAATTATGAAATAAACCTAAACATTCAAACCTAATAAACCTAAACCTAAACCTACACCTAAACCCTAAGAATTGGTAGAACCTTGATGGCAGGAACATCACTATCAACTAGGCTTAGTCTAGATCTAGTATTGGAGGTGAAGATAGAGGAGAAGGTGGAGGAGGCGGTTATCACAGTGGTGGTGTGGGTTCTGGAGGTGCTGGTCAGAGTAGTGGTGGTTATGGAGGAGGGAGGAGAGATAGAGGTTATGCCGTGGTGGTAGTGAGGGAGAGATCGGGGATATGAGGTGAACCACACTCGATAGATCAGGTTGGTTCTGATGGGAACTAGAGAAATTGAAAAATAGATGATCCGATCTACTACTTATGGAACTATGCCTTTATAGTAGAGATGATTCTAATTATCTAAGGATTTTGATTTTCTCTATGCATGCTCATTTTTTATCTATATCGTCGCTTGTGTCTTAGAAAACTTGGTGTGTTACTTGGTTGATGAAATCGAAAAGAAGAAATGTTGAATTTGAATTTATTCTCTGTTAAAAAATACCAAAAACCATAAACCCTAAACTAAAACCTAAACCCTAAACCTAAAACCTAAACCCTAAACTTCAAATCGTAAACTCTAAATCCTAAAAACCTAAACCCTAAACCCTAAATGCTAAAACTTAAACCTTAAACCCTAAACCCTAAACCTTAAACCCTAAACCCTAAATCCTCAACTAACCCTAATCCCTAAACACTAAAAAGCTCAAAACCTAAACCTAAACTAAATAAAACCTTAAAAAAAAGCTTAAACCAAAGTAAAATAAATAAATAAAATAAAATAAAATAAAAATCTAAACTAGAACCTAAACCTAAACCTAAACTTAATAAGAAAATGAAATAAAAAATAAAAGCTAAAGTAAAATAAAATAAATAAATAACTAAACTAAACTAAAAAAACCTAAATTAAATAAAAACTAAAGATAAAATAAATATAAAAATAAACCTAAAATAAAATAAAATAAAATTTAAATAAATTCATAAACCTAAAAAATAAAGATAAAAATAAAACCTAAAAATAAATAAATAGTAAAACCTAAACCATAAATTACAAAAAAAATCTAAACCCAAAATAAAAATAAAATAAATCTAAACCTAAACTAAAATAATCTAAATGAAGATAAATAAAGCCTAAACTTGAACCTAAACCCTAAATATAATATAATAAACTAAAAATTAACTTAAAATAATTTGAAAATTAAACTAAAAAATAAATCCTAAAGATAAACCGAAAATTAAAACCTAAATCATAAACCTAATAAAATAAAATAAAATCCTAAACCTAAACATAAAAATAAAAAAATAAACCTAAACCTAAAAAATAAAATAAAAATAAAACTAAACTAAAAAGAATAAACTTAAACCTAAACCTAAAAAAGAAACTAAAATGAAAAACCTAAATTAAAATAAACAAACCAAACTAAATAAAAATAAAACATAAACCTAAATAAATTAAAAAAAAATAAGCTAAAATAAAAAACTAAACTAAATAAACCTAAACCATTGAGTTTACTTAATTTTTTTTTAAAAAAGCCCTAAACCCTAAACCCTAAACCCTAAACCCTAAAACCTAAACCCTATACCTAAACCCTAACTCTAAACCTTAACCCTAAAGAATAAATCCTACAACTTTAAACCTTAAACCCTAAACCCTAAACTCCAAATCTTATACCCTAAACCCTAAACCCCAAACTTTAAACCCAAACCCTAAACCTAAACATAGAGTAACTAAATAAATTATGAAATAAACCAAAATCTTAAAACCTAATAAACCTAAACCTAAACCTAAACATAAACCCAGAATTTGTAAAACTTTGATGGGGAACATCCAGATCAACTAGGCTTAGATGTGGAGGTGAAGGTGGAGGCAGCGGTAATCACAGTGGTGGTGGGGGATCAGGAGGTGCTCGTAGATATGGACTTTCTAGTAAGAGTCGTGGTAGTTATGGAGGTGGGAGGAGAGATGGAGTTTATAGCCATGGTGGTGGCAGAGGGGGAGATTGGGGATATGATGGTGGATCCCACTACTCCAGAGGTCGAGGTGGCTCATGAAACTTGAGAAATAAGATTAGATGATATCTTGTAGAACTATTTCTTTACTATAATGACAGTTCTAGTTATCTAGTGTTTTTAATATGCTCTATGCATGATCATTTTTGATCTTTGTTGTCGCTTATGTCTTAAAAAACTTGGTGTGTTACTTGGTTGATGAAATCAAAAAGAAGAAATGTTGAATCTGAATTTTTTTCTTGTTAAGAAAAGAGACCCAAAACCCTAAACTAAAATCTAAACCCTAGACCTAAAACCTAAACCCTAAACCTTAAATGGATAACCCTAAACCATAAATCCTAAACCTTAAAACTCTAAAACCTATACCATAAATGATAAAACCTAAACAATAAACCTTAAACCCTAAACCTCTAAACTAATCCTTACTACTAACCCCAACATGCACAAACCTAAATAAAACCTAAAATAATATAAATAAATAAACCTAAACCAAAATAAAAAAAGTAAAATAAATTAAAAACCTAAACTAAAACTTAAACCTAAACTTAAACTTAATCCTAAACCTAAATAAAATAAAATAAAAAATTAAAATTAAAATAAAATAAAATAAATAAAAATTAAACTAAACTAAAAAATGAAAAACCTAAATAAATTTAAAACTAAAGCTAAAATAAAAATTAAAAACACCTAAAATAAAATAAAATATAAACAAAATAAAAATCTAAACTTAAAAAATAAACCTAAAAATAAAACCTAAAAATAAATAAATAATAAAAATTAAATCATAAACTAAAGAAAAAAAATCCTAAAGCCAAAATAAAGAAAAATAAACCTAAACTTAAACTAAAATAAATTAAATGAAAAAAATCCTAAACCCTAAATACAATAAAATAAATTAAAATAAACCTAAACCTAAACTAAGATATAAAACCTAAAAATAAACCTAAAATAAAAACCTAAAAGATAAACATAAGAAAATAAAATAAAACACTAAACCTAAACATAAAAATAAAAAAATAAAACCTAAACCTAAAAAATAAAATAAAAATAAAACTAAACTTAAAAATAAACCTAAACCTAAACATAAACCTAAAAACTAAACTAAAATAAAAAACCTAAACTAAAATAAATAAACCTAAAATAAACTAAATAAAAATAATAATAAAATAATCTAAAATAAATAAACTTAAACCTACTAGTTTACTTCATTTAATAAAAAATAGAAAATGATAATTAAAAAGATAAAAAAATCCTAACCCACCCTAAACCCTAAACTAACCCCAGGCCCAAGACCACGGACCCCACCTGACCACACCCTCACACCTCTTTCTGACCATCCACAGGCCAAAAGATCATAAAGCCCGCACTCCCAGGCCCACCCTGACCCACCCTAAACCCTGACTACTTTAAAACATTCCTCCTAAACCCTAAACACCTAAAAGTTATACCTAAACTAAATAAAACCTAAATAAAAAAAACCTAAACCAAAATAAAATAAACTAATAAAATAATACCTAAACCTAAAATAAAATAAAATAAAATAAATAATAATAATAAACTAAAATATATAAAGAAAAACTTAAACTAAATTTCAAAAATAATATAAACCTAAGAATAAAAAGCTTAATAAAAACTAAATGCAAAATAAATAAAAAAAACCTAATCTAAAATAAAAAAATTAAATAAAAACCTAAACCTAAAAAATAAACCTAAATATAAATAAAAAGTAAAACCTAAACCCTAAACTAAAAAAAACTAAAACCTAAAATAAAAAGTAAAATAAATAAAATAAAATTAACCTAAACTTGAAATAAAATAAATAAAACCTAAACCTAAACCTAAAATAAATAAATCCTAAATCTAAATAAAATAAAATAAAATAAACTAAAATATAACCTAAACTAAAAATAAAGCTTAAAAATAAACCTAAAATAAAAATCTAAAATGTAAACCTATAAAAATAAAATAAAAACCTACACCTAAACCTAAAAATAAAAAATAAAACTAAAACCTAAAAAATAAAATAAAAATAAAACTCAACTAAAAAATAAACCTAAATCTTGCCCTAAATCTAAAAAATATACTAAAATAAAAAACCTAAACTAAAATAAATAAACCTAAAATAAATAATCTAAACTAAATAAACAATAAAAAATAAGATAAATTAAAATAAATAAAAAATAAATGAAATAAATTGAACTTATTTGTTCACTTAATTTTTTTAAAAAAATCCTAAACCCTAAATCATAAACCCTAAACACTAAACCTACAATACTAAACTTACAACCCTAAATCCTAAACCCTAATAACCCTAAACACTACACCCTTAACCTTAAACCCTAAACCCTATCCTTAAACCATAAACCCTAAACCCCAAACCCAAAACCTAAACTTAAAGTAACTAAATAAATTTAAAAATAAACCTATACCCTAAAACCTAATAAACCTTAACTTAAACCTAAATCCTAAGAATGAGCAGAACCTTTACGGCGGGAACATCATCATCAACCTGGCTTAGTCTAGATCTGGCGGTGGAGGTGAAGGCAGAGGCAACAGTTATCATAGTGGTGGTGTGGGATCTGGATGGGCTGGTGGATATGGAGGTGATGGTCAGAGCAATGGTGGACATGGAGGCGGGAGGAACGATGGAGGTTATAGCCATGGTGGTGGCGGAGGGAGAGATCCGGGATATGATGGTGGATCCCTCTACTCGAAAGGCTAGGGTGGTTTTGATGGGAACTAGAGAAATTGAAGAACGACCAATCTGATCTGTTGCTTATGGAACTGTGTCTTTAGTTTTGCTCTATGTGTGCTCATTTTTGATCATTGTCGTCGCTTGTGTCCTAGAAAACTTGTTACTTGGTTGATGAAATAAAAAAAAAGAAATGTTGAATCTGAATTTGTTCTCTGTTAAAATTTAAGAAAAAACCAAAAACCCTAAATCCTATACTAAAACCTAAACCCTAGACCTAAAATCTAAACCCTCAACCCTAAATCCTAACCCATAAAACCTAAATCCAAAACCTTAAAATCTACACCCTAAATCCTTAACCCTCAACCCTAAACCCTAAACACTAAACCCCAAACCCTAAACTCTAAACCAAAAACCCTATAAAGCTTAAACTCAAAAGATAAACTAAATAAAACCTAAAAATAAAATAAATAAAAAAACCTAAACTAAAATAAAATAAAAATAATAAAAATAATAAAAACCTTAACTAAAACCTAAACCTAAACCTAAACCTAAAAAGGAAAATAAAATAAAAATACAAACTAAAATAAAATAAATAAAATAAATATTTAAACTAAAATAAAAATAAAAAACCTAAATAAAATAAAAACTAAATAAAAACCTAAACCTAAAAAATAAACTTAAAAATATAACCAAAGATAAATAAAAAATAAAACCTAAACACTAAACTAAAGAAAAAACATAAACCTAAAATAAAAAATAAAATAAACCTAAACCTAAACCTAAACTAAAGTAAACAAAACTAAAATAAATAAAACCTAAACCTAAACATAAACCTAAACTAAACTAAACTAAACCTAAACCTAAATTTAAACCTAAATAAAATAAACTAAAAATTAACCTAAACCTAAACTAAAAAATAAAACCTAAAAATAAACCTAAGATAAAAACCTAAAACCTAAATGTAAAAAAATAAAATACAAAACTAAACATAAACCTAAAAATAAAAAAATAAAACCTAAACCTAAAAAATATATTACAAATAAAGCTAAACAAAAACTAAACCTAAACAAAAAAAAAACTAAAATAAAAAACCTAAACTAAAATAAATAAATCTAAAATAAATAATCTAAGTTAAATAAAAGTAAAATAAACCAAAATAAAAATAATAAAGTAAATTTAAATGAATAAAAAATAAACTAAATAAATTAAATAAACTTAAACCTACCAATTAACTTAATTTTAAAAAGAGTAAAAACTAAAATTAAATAACTTCTAACCCTAAATCCTAAACCCTAAACCATGAACAATAAAACTACAGCCCTAAACCCAAAACCCAAAACCTAAAACCCTAAACATTAAACCCTAAAACCTTTAACCCTAAACCCTAAACCCTAAACCATAAACCCTAAGCACTAAATCCTATAACCCTAAACCCTAAACTCTAAACCTCAAACCTTAAAGAGTAAACCTTAAACCCCAAAAATCTAAAAGCTTAAACATAAACAAAATAAAACCTAAAAATAAAATAAATAAAAAACCTAAACCTAAATAAAATAAATAAATAAAATAAAATAAAAACCTAAACTAAATAAAATAAAATAAAAAATAAAAACTAAACAAAAAAAATACATAAAAACATAAATTGAACTAAAAAATAAAATAAACCAAAAAACAAAAATCGTAAATAAAATCAAAACTAAACGTAAAAAAATAAACCTAAAATAAAATAAAATAAAAACTAAATTAAAACCTAAACCAAAAAAATAAACCAAAAAAAATAAAAATAAAACATAAACCATAAACTAAAAAATAAAAACCTGAACCTAAAATAAACAAAATAAATAAACTTAAACCTAAATTAAATTAAACTAAACTAAAATAAATAAATCCTAAACCTAATCATAAAATAAACTAAACCTATACTCTAAACTAAATAAAATAAAATCAACTAAAAATAAACCTAAACCTAAACTAATAAATAAAACCTAAAAATAAACCTAAAATAAAAACCTAAAACCTAAACCAAAAAAAAATTAAAAACCTAAACCTAAACCTAATAATAAAAAATAGAACCTTAACCTACAAAATAAAATAATAATTAAAATAAACTCAAAAATAAACATAAACCTAAACAAAAACTTAAAAATTAAACTAAAATAAAAAACTTAAACTCAAATAAATAAACCTAAAATAAATAAACAAAATAAAATAAAAATAATAAAGAAACATAAATAAGAAGAATAAAATAAAATAAACTAAAATAAATAAACCTTAAACCTAAACCTACCGATCTATTTAATTTAAAAAAAAACCTAAAACCTAAACCATAAACCCTAAACCTACAACCCTAAACCTACAACCTTAAACCCTAAATCCTAAAACCTAAACCCTAGCCCCTAAACCATAAGAACCCTAAACCTTGAACCTTAAACTAACCCTAAACACTAAACCCTAAACCCTAAACCCTGAAGCCTAAACACTAAACCCTAAACCCTAAACCCTAAACACTAATCAAAACCCTAAACCCTAAACCCTAACCCTAAACCCTAAACCCTAAAATAGAAAGCCCTAAAACTTTAAAACCCTAAACCATAAACCCTAAAACCTAAACCCTAAACCCTAAACCCTAAAACATAAAAACCTAAACATAAACTAAATAAAACCTAAAAATAAAATAAATAAATAAACCTAAACCTATATAAAAAAAACCTAAACTAAAATAAAAAAAATCTAAAATAAATAAAAAATAAAATAAACCTAAGAATAGAAAACCAAAATAAAATGAAAAATAAAAGAAAAAAACCTAAAATAAAATAAAATAAAAAATAAATAAAAACCTACTCCTAAAAATTAAACCTAAAACTAAAATAAAACTAAATATAGAAAATAAAATAAACCTAAACCTAAACTAAAGTAAATAAAACCAAAACCTTAACCTAAAAAACTTAAACCTAAACCTAAACTTAAACTAAATAAAATAAAATAAACTAAAAATAAACCAAAGCGTAAACTAAAAAATAAAACCTAAAAATAAATCTAAAATAAAAACCTAAAACCTTAACCTAAAAAAATAAAATAAAAACTTAAACCTAAACCTAAAAAAAAAAAACCTTAACCTAAATAATAAAATAAAAATAAAACTCAACTAAAAATTAAACCTAAATCTTAAAAATAAACTAAAATAAAAAATCTAAAATAAAATAATTAAACCTTAAATTAATAAACTAAACTAAATATATATAAAAAATAAACCTATATAAAAATAAGAAATAAAATAAACTCAAATAAATATAAAATAAACTAAAAAAACCTAAGCCCTAAACCCTAAAACTAATTGTAAACCCTAAACCCCAAACCTACAACTCTTAACCTACAACCATAAACCCTAAATCCTAAAACCCTAAACTCCAAAACGTAAACCCTAACCCCTTAACCCTAAACCCTAAACCCTAAACCATAATTCCTAAACCCTAAACTTTAAACCCTAAAACCTAAACCCTAAACCCTAAACCCTAAAACTTATAACCCTAAACTCTAAATCTCAAACCCTAAACCCTAAACTAACCCTAAACCCTAAGAATGGGCAAAACCTTGATGGAAGGAAAATCACCATCAACTAGACTCAGTATAGATCTAGCAGTGGAGGGGATGGTGGAGGTGGTGATTATCATAATGGTGGTGGGGGATCTAGAAGTACTGGTGTATATGGAGGTGGTGATTAGAGTAGTGGTGGTTATGGAGGCGGACGGATGGAGGTTACAAACTGGTGGTGGGGAGAGATGGGATATGATGGCATGATCTCGCTACTCAAGTGGTGGGGGTGGTTCTAATTAGAACTAGAGAAGCTAAAGAACAAACGATTCGATCTACTACTTATGGAACTATGCCTTTATAGTGTAGACAGTTCTACTTATTCAAGATTTTGATTTTCTCTATGGGTGCTCATTTTTTACCTATGTCGCTTTTATCTTAGAAAACTTGGGGTGCTACTTAATTTATGAAACTGAAAAGAAGAAATGTTCAATTGAAATTTTTTCTTTATTAAAAAAACCTTAAACCCTAAACCCTAAATTAAAATTTAAACTCTAAATCTAAAACCTAAACCTTAAACTCTAAAACCTAAACCCTAATAACCATAAACCCTAAACTATAAACCCTAAACTCTTAACCTTAAACCCTAAAACCATAAACTAAACCGTAAACCCTAAACCGTAAACCCTAAACCATAAATCCTAAAACCCTAAACCCTAAAACCCTATAACACTAAAATGTAAACCCTAAACCCCAAACCCTAAACCCTAAACCCTAAACCCTAAACCCTAAACCCTAAACTAATCCTAAATCTTAAAACCAAACTAACCCTAAACCCTAATCCCTAAACTTACCATAAACCCTAAACCTTGAACAAAAATGTCATTAGAAGTAGATCTAAAGAATGATTTAATTCTAAGAAAGTTATGGTAGCTAAAGAAAATGTCTTCAAGAGGCTTTCCCTTGATTATTAGAGATTTGAATAACCTAAACCCTAATCCTAAATTATATTATAATACAATATATTATAGTATAATGTAGTAGCATATATTTGAGCATGTAGTGGTGTATTCTTGAATGTTATAAGATATTTTAAAATGTTTTAGTATATTATGGTATTGTGCCCTATAGTTTATATTAATATAAATCATAAAAATATTAATTTAATAAATTAGATGATGAAATTTGTTATATTTGAAGTGGGAATTAGGTTGTGGTATAAAATATGTGCTACACCACTTGTAGTCTAAAAAGTAAGATTTTGTGTTCAAAATAAATATTTTATGTTGTAGCATATTATAGCATCATATATCATAATATATTATTCTGCTCATTTTAAATTCTTTTAGTATTTTATAATAATGTAGTCGAGCATACACTGGAATTATTTATAAAATTATTGATTTAGACTTTAAAATGGTGGTATTTGGAAAAATTCATAATAGGTAGAGCAGGGAATCATAAAATATTGTTTCAATTTAAAATATGTAAGTGATACCACTAAAATATATAGTTTGTTATTATTTAGACTAATTTTATGATTTTTTTATCTTAAGCAATTCCTTGTGATATGATATGCAATATAATATAATATAATACATTATAGTGTATTATAATATAGGATGCCATAACATAGTGTAGCATCATTCATTATAGCATGCAATTGTGTATTACTACTTGTTGTTTAGCATATTTTAGTTTATTATAGTATGATGTAGTAGAGTTTGAACTAGTATAATTCATAAAAATACTAATTTATATGCTGAGATGATGGGAGTTGGCCAAATTTAAGGTAAGCTTTAGGGAACGTCATTGGGGGTGTGCTATGGTGTGTCATTTAATCCAAAGAATGGAATTTTGCATCCAAAATAAATGTTCATTTTTCAACCAAATTTTATAATTTTTTTGCTTAAAGTGATTTATTTTAAGGTGTAATGTAAGATAATATATATATGAAAGTATATTAAGATATAATGTACATAATAATATAACTACACATATATCTGAATGTGGTGGTGTGTTACTAAATGTTATTCTAAGTTTTAGTATGTTTTAATGTTGGTATAATACATTCTATCAAAACACACAAAAATATTAATTTGAAGGTTGAGATGGAAGATTTTGGCCAAATTCATGGAATACACTAAGAAGCAACACCAAAATTATGCAATTTTATACCATTTCTAATAGAAAATTAATAATTTTATATCCAAAATGAACATTATTCATATTTTGATAAAATTTTGTTATTTGTTCCTTTTAAGTGATTCTAATGAGGTGTAATGTTTGACTATATATTATATTATAGAAAATTATAATATAAGATCATATATTCTAATATAATTTAGTGTATTAATTCATTATATTATGTTTAGCAAGATATTGTATAGTTAGTTTGAGCTTGCACCATCACAAATCATAAAATGTTGATTGCAGTGCTAAGATGATGTAAGTTAAACAAATACATTGTTTAGATTTTGATTGAAGTATTAAAGGTGTGCATAAGAGAAGAAATAAGATTTGATGAAAATTCCATGTCAAGGACATGGATGGAGATCCGCTAGGGGATTACACATGCATTGAATATGACATGTGTGGGGTCTATGTCGAGGGCATAGAAGAAAAAAATTTATCAGGTATAAGGTTTGAATTTGATTTGATTATATGATTTGCGGAAAGAAGATCCACTTGGTATAAGAATCTATAACCCACCATGGCTTAAGATTGAATAAACTTAATTTTTTTTTAAATTGATGTGGAGGCACATCTACTACAGATATGGGCTTTAGTCCACTAGGGATCGGGTATATGAACCTTCTGCTAGGGAAGCTGGTTTGGGCTATCAGCTATGGATTAGAATTTAAATTTGATTTCAAAGATTTTTTTGGGGATGTATCTGTTGTGAATAAGAGTTTGGTTGGATTTGTTTGATTTAGACTCTACTGGGGAAGTTGGTTTGATTTGGCTCCACCAGGGAGGTTGGTTTTGAATTTGATTTGTTTGCTTGACTTGTTTATAAATTATTTGGTGCTCCACTTGGGAGAAAGGTGTGATTTAACTCCACTAGGGAAAATAAAATCAGGTTTAATTTAATCTGAGTTAATGTATGGACCCTATCAGTGTGCGATGGACCCACTGACAAGGGGCTATATCAACTTTGACGTACTTCAACTTTACAAATCTAAAGGGACATTCAACCAGCTGTGGGGTATACCTAGCCAATCTAAGGGGTTTCCTTTCTGTGTGCAATGGCTAAGCTAGCAAGAAGGCATAGCAGACTTACATCTTCCAAAGCAAGGAATAACCACTAGTGTGATCTGTTGGATGCACAACAAATTAAACTTGACCTAGGGCGACTACTTAGTGAATGTCGTTGGGGACTTATGTCAACTCAAAAGTACTGAGGATTAATTTTATCTTAATTTCATTTTATTTGATATGGTTTATTTGGTTTAGTTTGATATTAAATTGAGTTCATATCCACTTGGGATGTTAGCTGGGTCAAATTTGATAAATTTAATTTATGGACCATGTTGGTATACGATGGACCCATTGACAATGGGCTATATCAGACTTATCCTATATCAAAATTACAAATCAAAAGGGATAGTCTTCTGGCCATGGGGTAGAGCTAGCCAACCTAAGGGGTTGCCTTTCGATGTAAAATGGCTATGTTAATAAGAAGTCATAGTAGACTTACAACTTCTAAAGCACAGAACAACTGCTTGGGTGATATGTTGGTAGATTAACAAATATAACCTGACATAGGGGAGACTACTGAGTAAATGTTGTTGGGAACTTATATCAACTCAAAAGTAGCAGGCAATTCTTATAGGTAGTTTTGCTGACACTGTCCTAAAGATAAGATGAATGCATGGGAAAATATATCACTAGGGGTGTACTCCTAATCCACAAGTGAATATATATTCTATTTATATGTTTATGTGGATCCTATTGGTATGCAAGGGACCACACTAAGAAGGGGCTATGTCAGCCTTGACCTATCTTTGATTTACTAGACCAATAGGAAAATATGCACATCCACATGACAAATTCTCCTACCACAGGGGTGCTAACCTAGAAAGGGGAATTGTCCAATCCGATAGTAACCTGAATTATGTCTAGATGGGGTGGCAATAGATGTGATCTAAATATTGTGTCCACTTGAGAGGTGCTACAAGGTGCATTATCTTGAACCCCAAAAAATAAAGCCTATAGGTGTACGGTGGCCAACTCGAGGAGAAAGTGTAGCAGACTTACATCTGTCATGAGTGGTGTATCCTAAGGTGCGAGAATGAAACAACCTAAGGTGTATCTGTCAGCATGAGTGGTGTATCCGTCAGCATAGTGAGAACAAACCAACATTAGGTACCCATCTGTGTGCATTGATCAATCTTGAAAGAAAGCGAATAGGCGTACAACTTTTCCAAGCAAAATTGATCATCGGGATAGTTTATCATCGATGAGATAGATGTTATCTAACCTAGAGTGACTACTTAGCCAGGAGCACCAAGAAAGGACTGGACCTAGACTTGGATTAGTCAAGAGGGAATGAGTCGCTAGAGGACTTATCCTAAACCTCAAATATACTTGACCCAGTCAATGCAGGAAGGCTAATCCAAGAAGAAAGTGTAGCAGACTCACATCCTCCAAAATAAAGCCAACATGAGGTAGCTTACCGATAATGCAGTAAGGCATACAAAATAATAAGGTTCTCATTGGTGTGCAGTGGACAAGTAAGGAAGGAAAGTGTAGCAAACATACATCCTCTAAAGTAAGAAGACCACTGGAGAGACATATAAGCAGGGTAGCACATCAGCCCAACCTAGAGAAACTATTGAGTGAGTGTCGTTGGGGGTGTTATCTCAACTCAGAGTAGCCCGAGATAAAAGATATGTATTTATTTTTTATCTTTGTGTGTAGTTTGAGTTTGCGTTGTGTCGATGAAGGATAGGACACCGCTCGGGTTCCTTACACCTACCCAAAACACATCGTGGCAGATTCACAAATAAGAATACTTTCGACATGGAAGAGATTGAATTCAAAATGGACTTTTCATTGATGATAAATATTTTAAAACATAATTTATAATATTTCATTAAGTAGAGCCCATTGATTGGAAGCATTGGGCACTCTCCCTAGTGATTAATAAGATGATAAGATCCTCCTTAGTTGTACAAACCTCGTGTTGCAATCTTGCCTCCCATCTTACAATGGGCAATAATCAGTCTCCTTAAAACTAAAATAATCTCTCCTACATGAGAAGCTCTCAGATGAACCAACTTGTTATGATCTTGAATTATTTTAGCTTTGTATAACTCGAGGTTTTGGCATGCCCGTAGGCATCTCTCCTCCAAACCTTTGAGCTCTTCAAATTGTAACATGGAATTCTACTCTATTGTGATCTTGCTACCTAAAGCTATCATTAGTGATGGGAGATGGACTTCTAATGGTAAAATGGCTTTAGACCCATACACTAAGGAGAAAGGAGTAGACTGAGTTAGAGTTCCATATGTGATGCGGTAGGCCCACATGGCTTCAACTAACTGCTTATGCCTCTATCACTTGTTGTTGTCGAGCATCTTCTTCAGTATTTGGAAGAGAGTTTTGTTGAAAGTTTTTGCTAAGACATTTGTCCTTGGGTAGTTGATGAAAGTATATCTCCAATCTATGATGTGTCCCTGGGAAAATTCATTGATCTCAGTGCTCTTGAATGCAGTACCATTATCATATATAATTTGTCAAGGCACTCCAAACCTATATAAGATATGGTTCCAAAAACATTGGTGCACATGCTGAGTTGCGACTTCTCAGAGTGGAATCACCTTCACCCATTTAGAAAAGTAGTCAATAGCACCTAAGATGAATCAATGACCCTTAGAATAAAGAGGATCATTCGGACCCACTATGTCGGTACCCCAATACTCGAATGGCCATGAGGCCACTGTAGGATGTAGAATGTTGGGCAGTTAGTGTAGGACCACAAATTCAATTTGAAATTGGTGGCATCGCCTAGCCATATCCATGCAATCTTTGATCATCGATGGCTAGTAGTATCCCAATCTCTTGATCTTGGCTTTCATCTTTAGACCAAATTGGTTGGCTCCACATAATCCTAAGTGTACCTTGGTCATGATCTTATGGGCTTCGTGCTTGTATAAAAAACATAACCACATATAATCAAAACATGTTGGAGCAAGACACCATCCACAAGAGCGTAGGAAAGTGCTCTCTACTTCATCTGAGGTAGTTTGTCTTTATTTAGGTAATCCTTGAATGGTTGCATCCAATCTAACTCCTCATCCTTCTTGGCAATGGTAGCATCCTCTTCAAAAGAGTACTTTTATGATGAGTTCAATATCAATAAGGGCTAAGACTTGTCTATTTTGGACCTTTATTAATATGGACTCATCCTCTAGACATGCCAACTACTTAAAGGATCTTAAACCCTCCAAAACTTATGTTATAACCTATAAGAGAGAATTTGGTTGATAACTAGCTGAGAATCCTCAAAAATGTTAATGTTCTAGATGCTTAGAGTAACGACTAACTCTAGACGGTAATCAAATCCTCATATTTGGCTTTATTGTTAGTGCAATGATTGGAAAGATGATATGAGAATCTCTTCACATCATAGTCTGGATTTAAGAGAACTATGCTTACCCCTATCGTTTCTAGAATAGTAGATTGTGGTTCATCTATTCTATGAGAGAAAGCTGCTCCATCAAAGTACATCTCCCAGTGGTGAATGCTAGTATCCCTTAAGTTCATGATTTATTCATCGAGGTAATCATCACTAAGTAGAGAGTCAGCAGAAGTGGGTGTGCTACTAAAAAATTTGCTAGCGCTTATCTTTTCACTGCATGGAGGGGTACGATGGTAATGATAAGCTGTGAGAAGATCATGGACTATCATACCAACCATCTGGATAGTGTCGGTGATGTCATGAGATGTGTTGTGGATTGATCTTAGAGATTAACTTAACCTTATGAGGAAGCATGTAGTGTTGTAGCTTTTAGGATGGAAAGATTAAAGCTAAAAAATGCTTCTCAATTACTGGATAATTAGCCTCAGTAGGATTAGATGATGGTTGGGTAGTTGAGTGCATTTTCCATCCCTTCATCATTGTCTTGGGCCAACAAAGTACCAAGGGAGTCATCTAACGTAGCAGTGTCAAGTATGAGTGGCTTGCCCTAGATAGGGGCTACTAGAATAGGCGGTGTCATCAGGTAATGCTTGATTTCTTTGTAGGCTTGCTCACACTTATAATCTCACTTGAACTTGGCATCCTGTTTGACAATTGTTGAGAATGGCTGACATCTTCCTGATATGTTGAATTTAAGGCATGTTAGATACAAAAACTACCCTTGGAATGATTTGAGTTGAGTTAAACTTTTAGGGGGTGGCATTTCTAATATCACCATGATCTTCTTCGAACAACAAACCCAAGGAATCTCCCTAAAGCTACTATGAATGTACACTTCAGGGGTTCATTTTGAGATTAAATTGTCTTTAACTATCTAAAAACTACTCTCAAGTGAAATAGATGGTCTTTCTTTTCTCTACTTTTGACCTTGAGATCATCGACATAGCACTCAACTTGATGATGAATGAGTTCATTGAAGATTCAAATCATAGCCCACTGGTATATAGCACTGGCATTTTTAAGGCTAGAAGGCATGACCTTATAGTAATAGATTTACGATCGGGGTTCTAAAAGTAGTGTTTCTTTCATCTTCAAGAACCATCTTTGTTTGGTTATATCCAAATGAGCTATCCATGAAAGAGAATACTGTATGAGATGAGACAATGTCCACCATCAGCTCTAAGATTGGTAGTGAAAATTCATCTTTTGGATATACCTTATTTAAATCACTACAATCGATGCTTATGTGAATTTGGCCATTCATTTTCCTAATTGGGATGATGCTAGCTAACCAGGTAGGGTATTTTCTTCTTAGATGAAGTCAACATCAATCAGTTTCTTGACTTGAGAAATGACAGTTGTTCTATAGTCTATGAGCTTGCTTGATAGGGTTAGTTGTAGGCTCTATTGCTAGTTTATGGACTGCTACATGAGGAGCCAATCCAGGCATCTCTTCATAACTCCATGCAAAGTAGTCCTTAAACTCAGTCAATAGCATACCTAAGTCATTGTTTCAATTTCATTTAACAAAGAACTGATGGTTGTTGGGCATGGATCTTCTTTAGTTCCTAAGTTGATTTCCTTGAGCTCATCGATGGTTGACTTGATCTCTTCTTCAAACTCTGGAGGTGCATCTTTGACTTCAAAATCATCTGGATCATATAGAGTTTCTAAGAACAACTCCTCATATGAGTTAATATGATTTGAAAAGAACCATTCAAATTCCAAATGATTGGTGATGACTATGCAGTAATCATCATCATCGATTGTACCCATTGTACCGAAACCTAGTCTAGGTCTTGATTGATAGCTTTTGCATTTATTATTACGTATTATTTTGAAGTAGTTTCACCTGTGCTTTGACTAAGTATGTGGGATTAACCTTTTCTTTCATAAATTATGAACACAAGGCAAATACCAATCAAAAGGTAATTCTATTAAATCTTTATTTGAATCATCCTTAAATTCTACATTAACTTCTTGACTTGAGGATGATGCTTCTTGAAAGAACCTCTAAGTGTTCATACCTATGGATGACTTAGGGGATTCCTTAACTACCAAACCCTCAGCTTTTTGAGTGGAAAGTGAGGTTAGAGAAAATGTTCCTAACTGATGCCTAACTATTTCACATATAGACTTGGATACACTTATGCTTTGCTTTGGAGCTCGATCTTCATCACTATCTGGCTCAAGTGTCACCTCCAAGGGAATCTACTGCTGAGAAAAGCTGGATGGTGTGCGAGTCATATAAAACTCATTCTATGAACTAGTTTCTAAGTCTATATGGATAGCAGGTGTACTCCTGGTAGATAGGACATATCTTCTATTAGGTGGCCAATAAAAAGGTTTTTCACCCCTAGTACTGCCTCTGAACTAGCCTCTTCCTTTGCCCGGTGGAGGTCAGTTCATCCTACCCATATGTTTGAATGGAGTATTGAACTGTGGGTAGAATCTAATGTCAGGATCCACTTCCTCCTCTAAGTCTATTTCCGCTCCCTTTTATTTATTTTCCATTTTCTCTTTTCTTTTCTTTTTTATTTTTCACTTTCTTTTTCTGTTTCTTTTTCTATTTCTTTTATTTTTAAACTTTGGACAAGTTTACGAGAATAGACTTGTTAATTTTGAGGGAGACAGTAGGCCGCATCTTCATATATGCCATCTCATGAACTGTAAATGGCTTGAGATCTCCTTTGACACAGTAGATAATCCCACCTCTCAAACTTCATACATTGATGTAGAGAGGATGTAACTCTGTTGTTCTCATGTATCCATATTCTCCCAAGCAAAGCATTGAAAGATGTATCTGATTCTGTAATTTGAAACTTGGCTTCGATCTTCTAATCATCTATCTCCAAGGGCAACATAATAGAGCCTAAGGCCTATTGACCTCACTTTTAGAGTGCAGATTCAATCTTCCAAACTTAGACTTAGGAGTATTCTAGACTCTAAGACTTCTTTAGTCATAAGACACTTCTAACAATTAGGTAAACACTTAACCTAAGACCAAAGACTTAGAAGGGTTAACCATAGGATTAGGTTATTCCTTAAGTATTAAGATAATCCACCAACCCTACAATCCAAATCCAATCAATGTTCACCTTCTCAAAACAAACCTCAAGTTCAATTAAAACATGAAATTCAAATCCAAATCCAAACCCAAAACCTTAATCCAAATCCAAACATCAAAACCTTCCTAAGCCATATGACCTATCCCATGGACTTAGCCAAATCTTAATCCAAATCAATCCAAAATCAATTGATTTTCTAATAATCAATTTATATATTAAATCAAATTTACATTCAAATGATTAAAGCTAATTTAAACTAAATCAAATTAAATCAAAACCCTTCTTAAGCCATATGACCTGGCCCATGGACTTAGCCAAATCTTAATCCAAATAAAGTCAAACTCAAATGAAATATACATTTAAATCAACAAAACTAAATCAAACCAAATCAAAATCCAAACCTAAGCCACATGACCCAACTCCGTGGACTTAGCCAAATTCCTTCATTCCAAAACCCAAATTCAATCAATTTTCTCACGAATCAATCATACCTTCAATCATACTCATAAATATAAATGAAATCTACAATCCTCAAGATAAACCAAAATCAACCCAAGTCAAACCCAACTTAACACTTTTGACTTGAAATGTTCAAATGAACCAAAACCCATTTGAACAAAAGCTAATTACAATTGAATTTATATATCAATCCCAAATCCATATATAAACTCAACTAAATCAAACTCAATCAAAAATTAAGCCAACTAAACCCAATTGGTCCACTTGATCCAAAGTTGCCAATTTGACCTATTTGAGCCAAGTTATAATCCTACCCAAATTGGATTGATCCAAGGCCATCAAAACCTCCCATCATGATTGTTGATCACCCAAGGTTGATCAATTATCACAAATTGGATCAAACCAAGTCAACTTGGTCATTTGACCATGTCAATCCCTTAACCCATATGAACCCAAACTAGCCAAATTACAACCTAAAACAAATCCCATGAAACCAATGATTCATACGAAATAAAATCAATATTTGAATATGACTTGACCTTCAATTGAATCAAACCAAACCTAATTGGCCCTCTTGACCCAAGTTGACCCAAATTGACCTAAAAGACCAAAGTAGTTCAAATTAAATTATAAACCAAATTGATTGCAACCAATGGCTCAAGTTCATTCTAAATTGATTGAACTTGACCAATGCCATGATTGGACCCAATTGAACCCAATTGACCTACTTAGCCTAATTTAACATAAAGGTTCAAGTTGGCCTAAATCAAAACTAAATCCAAATTAATTGAAACCAAATCCTACAATCATCTTCAATTGGTCAACTAAACCCAAACCAACACCCAACCGAAGCAAATTTGGCTAGTTTGGTCAAATAGGTCAACTTAACTAATTTGACCTAAATGAATTCAAATGAGCTAATATCAAATCTAAGCCAAACTAAACCAAACCAATTGAACCAAAAAATCCCAAATGGTCAAATGAACTTGACCCAACCCTTGGTTTGACCTAATTTGACCAATTGGTCAAATTGACCCAACCTAACCCAATTTGACCTCAATGAGTCAAATTGAGCCAAACCTAACCAAATCAACTCCAATTGACTTTAAATTTGGGCTAACCGCTTTTAGCTCATTTTAAATCTTCCTAAATCAAATCCAATGCCAAATGGTTATTCTACCCTTGGTTCAAGGGCATTACATGAGACAAATCACCCATGTAAGTAGTCATTTCCATCCTTAGGATACTTAGTGAGCTTCCAATGGTCCACCTAGGCACCTAGGACATTGTCCAACCTGACCCAAGGGGTGGTTGGGTCGGCCATGACCCATAGAAGGTGAAATGTCACCCTTCCCATTAGAGCATTTGAAACCCATTTTACACCCATGATTCCTCCTTAGTAGCCAGATCCACACGTTCAACCAACCAAGCTGAGCCGACTCACCTCCTCCTTCCCACCCATGACTCCTTGAGGTGGTTGGATGACCACTACAAGCCAAACCCGATCACATGTTCGATCAAGATAAAGGGGTATACACCCCCTCTTTTCCACTCAAATACACTCAAAAATTATTCCTTAGAGCCCTAACTACCCAAGACGAGCAGCTAGAGCCATTCCCTAAGCTCCCAAGATCATTATTTGATCAAAAAATGCCTTTCCCATCCATCCTAGAATAGGACACTCCCATTTTAGATCTAACATCCCCATTTCTCCATCAAACTCAAAGTAACTTTATACGCACCTTCCCTAGGACTCATTGAGCAAAAATGAATCATCTCTTAAGCTTCCCGAGCATTGGAGGTCTGACTTCTATAAAAGTTGAGCTCCAAATAGTTCATGGCCTTACGAGAAAACAACAAGGAATTGATCCAATTGTTTCTCAACAGAGCTTCATCTCCAATAGATGAAGCTTTTTCAATCGTTTGAGCTAACAGTCTTGACCTCCAGTGAGGTATGCCTCTAAAACTGATCCTAAGCCAAAAATGGGTTGAATATTTTTGGAAAAAACTTGCATCGCATTTGATCTTAATCATTGGATCCCCTCTGATCGATGTTGAAGTTGATCCGAGCTCAGGTAAGCTCAGATCAAGTGAGAAATGGCAGACGAACTCCATTTTCTATCAATCGCATGATGTTTGATCATTCACCTTCTATTCTGCATGATCAAAATAGACTATCATGATTAGATCCACTAGATTGATTTGATTTAATCTTATTAAGCTATGGGATTAATCATAGCCATTCGATCATAGATGGGTAGTGGACGAGAAAGCGCGTCTGCCGCCACCACGTAAACACCGAGTCGGATAAGTTTTAAGTAGCGAATCCCACAGTTCCTTGTAGAAAGCACACCGCATCAGTGTGCCATGTGGAAAGCACGCCGCATTAGCGCGCAGCATGGTGCCAACATGATTACAGTTTAATTAGGTTTAAATAATCATTTTTAATGGTTGAAACTTCTAAAAATTATACAAAAAATCATAGAAAAAAAAATGCAAATAAATACTCATTTTAAAGGTCTTTTAGAGGTGAATTAATTAAAAATGATCTTAACTAATTTTGAATATTAATTAAGGTTTAATTAATGTTTAATTACAAAATTAATTAACTTAATTATTTTTTTAAATACTTGAGAAATTAATCCCAAAATTTGTGGGTAGTTTTCAAACTAATAATCATGAGCCAATTGCATTAACTATTTTTTTAAATACTTAATGGGAAAACCATTAAGAGTAATTAATTAAATCTCTTAATCTAATTAACTATTAATCATGAGCCAATTGCATTAGGCCCCGTTTATTTCCTAGGATCATTGCAAGTTTATTTTCCTTGCATATCTTGTTGGCTCATAATTATTTAGTTAATTACTTTAAGGTGACACTGGTAGGGATTATTAATTCATCTAATTAAGGGTTCAACTTAATTAACCCATAAAATCAACTTAATTACATTTCTTTAAATTAATTCAAATCAGTAATGTGGGAATCGATTTAAGAAAGCAAGTGATGATTCTCTTCTCCTCTTTATCCAAAACTTTATTAATAAAGAAGTTTTCCATTTCTTTATATAATCTTATCTGATTTGATTGTCCATAAGAGCTAGTTTGGTTGAATGAGTCACATGCTTATATTTGATTGTCCACTTTCAAATCATGTTGGATTTGGTATGCCATTTGAATTAATGCATCCATCTTTTGAAAATCAAGTAAAATATAATTGATTTCCTTTATGTAAGCTTGCTTATGTTGATTTAATTTAAAAAATGTATTTCTATTATCAGTATTAAATCTAAATGTATTTTTCAAAAGCTTATAAATGAATAATAATATGTGTTATTATGCTAATTATAAATACATAAGAAATGCAGGTGCTTATAGCTTAAGTGTATGAATGTTGAGTTCTCTTTCCTCTATTCATGCATTGATTTATATAAGATTGAATGGTAATGGGTTTATAGTCTGGACATCCTGAGAACACAAGGATTTAGCGAGCCCCAAGGTGGTCATTTGATTACCTCATTTCTCTTGTTTATTACTTGGTTGATGAAATCGAAAAGAAGAAATGTTAAATATGAATTTGTTCTTTATTACAAAAAAACCAAAAACCCTAATCCCTAATTAAAACTTAAACCCTAAACCTAAACCCTAAACCCTAAACTTTAAACCCTAAATTCAAAACCTTAAAACCTACAACCCTAAACCTTAAACCATAAAAAGCCCTAAGCCATAAACCCTAAACTCTAAAACCTAAAAACCTAAACTTAAATTAAATAAAACCTAAAAATAAAATAAATTAATAAACCTAAACAAAAATAAAATAAAAACATAAACTAAAACCTAAACTTAAACCTAAACCTAAACCTACAAAGAAAAAAAAAACAACTAAAGTAAAATAAAATAAATAAAAAACTTAAACTAAAATTAAAAATAAAAAAATTAAATAAAATAAAAACTAAACCTAAAATAAAAATAAAATAAACATAAAATAAAATAAAATAAAAACATAAACATAACAATAAACCTTAAAATAAAACCTGAAAAAGAAATAAAAAATAAAACCTAAACCCTGAACTAAAAAAATAACCTAAACCTAAAATAAAAATAGAATAAACCTAGACCTAAATTAAAATAAACTAAACTAAAATAAATAAAACCATAAACCTAAACATAAACTAAATAAAATAAAATAAAATAAACTAAAAATAAACTTAAATCTAAACTAAAAAATAAAACCTAAAAAAAGACCAAAAATAAAAACCTGAAACCTAAACCTAAAAAAATTAAATAAAGACCTAAACCTAAACCTAAAAAAAACCCAAACCTAAAAAAGAAAATTAAAATAAAACTAAATTAAAAAATAAAACTAAACCTAAACCTAAACTTAAAAATTAAATAAAAATAAAAAACCTAAGCTAAAATAAATAAACCTAAAATAAATAAACCTAAAATAAATAAATTGAACTAAATAAAATTAAAAATAAACCTAAATCAAAACAAAAAATAAAATAAACTAAAATAAACAAAAAAAATAAACTAAATAATCGTAAACCTGCCAGTTTACTTAATTTTTTTTTTTAAAAAAAAACCCTAACCCTAAACCCTAAACTGTAAAACCATAAACCCAAAACCCTAAATCCTAGACCCTAAAAGCTACAACACTAAACCCTAAACCCTAAACCCCAAACCCAAAACCCTAAACTCTAATCCCAAAACCCTAAAAATCTAAAAACCTAAATGTAAACTAAATAAAACCTGAAAATAAAATAAATAAATAAATCGAAACCTAAATAAAATAAAATAAAATAAAAAACTAAACTAAAACCTAAACCTAAACCTAAAGCTAAACCTAAACCTGAAAATAAATAAAATAAAAAATAAAAACTAATCTAAAATAAAATAAATAAAAGCCTAAATCAAAGTAAAAAATAAAATAAACTTAAAATTAATAAACCTAAATAAAATAAAAACTAAATGTAAAAGAAAAAAAATAAAATAAACCTAAATTAAAATAAAAAACTAAAAAAACAAACCCAAAAAAAATAAATAAAAACCTAAACCCTAAACTCAAAAAAAACCTAAACCTAAAATAAATAGAATAAAATTAACCTAAACCTGAACTAAAATAAACTAAACTATAATAAATAAAATGTAAACCTAAACCTAAAATAAACTATTCCTAAACCCTAACCTAAATTAAATAAAATAAAATAGAATAAAAATTAACTTAAACTGAAAATAAAAAATAAAAAATAAAAACCTAAAACCTAAACATAATAAAAAAATACAGACCTAAACCTAAACCTAAAAATAAAAAATAAAACCTAAACCTAAAAAATAAAAAATACAAAAAAAACTCAATTAAAAATAAACCTAAATCTAAGCCTAAAAAAGAAACTAAAATAAAAACCCTAAACTAAAATAAATAAACATAAATTTAAAAAAATAAACTAAATAAAAAGTAAATTAAAAAACTAAATAAAAATAAAAATAAAATAAACTAAAATAAATAAAAAATAAACTAAATAAACCTTCACCTACTAGATTTCTTAATTTTTTTTTAAAAAAAACATAAACCCTAAACCCTAAACCCTAAATCCTAAACGTAAGCCCTAAAACTTACAATATTGAACCCTAAAACCCTAAACCCTAAACCCTAAACCCCAAACTCTAAAAACCTAAAAACCTAAACCTAAACTAAATAAAACCTAGAAAAAACCTAAAACTAAATAAAATAAAATAAAAACCTAAACTAACACTAAAACTTAAACGTCAAAATAAAATATAAAAAATAAAAAATAAAAAATAAACTAAAATTAAATAAATAAAACATAAATTAAACTTAAAAAGATAACCTAAAAATAAAAAACCTAAATAAAATCAAACCTAAACGTAAAATAAAAACCAAATAAACTTAAAATAAAATAAAAGAAAAACTAAACAAAACCCTAAACCTAAAAAATAAACCTAAAAACAAATAAAAAATGAAACGTATACCCCAAACTTAAAAAAAAACCTGAACCTAAAATAAAATAAACCTAAACCTTGACTAGAATTTACTAGACTGAAATAAATAGAACCTAAACTTAAGCTTAAAATAAACTAAATCTAAATCCTAAACTAAATAAAATAAAATAAAAACCTGAACCTAAACCTAAACCATAAACCTAATAATAAAGAAATAAAAAATATACTTAAAAATAAAATAAAAAAAACTAACCTAAAAAAATAAACCTAAACCTAAAAAATAAACCAAAATTAAAACCAAAAATAAAATAAATAAACTAAACTAAATAAAAATATAAATTAAAATAAATAAACCTAAACCTACCAAATTTCTTAATTTAAAAAAACCCTAAACCCTAAATCCAAAATAATAATAAATCCTAAAACCCCTGTGCCTTACTAAACCCCTAAGTAAAATTTAAATAACTAAAATATAAAAAATAAAAAACAAAAAACTAAAACTAAAACTTAACAAAAATCCTAATAAAAATTCTAATAAAAACCTAAACCCTAAAAAAAATTTAAAAATAAACCCAAAAAAGAACTAAAAAAATAAAACCCAATAATAACTGCCAAAAACTAAAACTAAACCCTAAACCCTAAAAAATTAAAGAAAGATTAATAAAACACTGGAAAAATAAGATAAATAAAACATAAAGATCAAAATAATAAAACCAAAAACTAAACATAACCCCCCCCCCCCACCCAAACTAATAAAAGGCTAAAATAAAATTATAATAACCCCTAAATAAAACTTAAACTAATAAAAAAACCTTAACCCTAAAAATAATAATAAAAAAAATAAAACCAAAACCCCTAATAACTACAAAATAAAAAAAAATCAATAAGCCCTCCCCCCCACAAAAAAAAACCTAAACCTAAATCTAATAATAATAATAATAAACTTAATAATAACTAAAAATAAAAAATTTTAAATAATAAATAACTAAAAAACCATATCCCTAAACACAAAACTAATAAAAAAACCCTAAAAAACTTAAACCCCTAAACTAAAAAATCTAACTAAACTAAGACAAAAAAATAAAAAAACTAAACTCCTAAACCCTTATAATAAACTAAAAACTAAAAAAAATCTAAACCCTTTTTGCGGGCCCTTCCCATCCCGAGCTCTAGAGATTCTTGAATCCCTTTCCTTTTTGTTCTCTTTTTTGACATTTTTGGGCTTGTTTTCCAAAACATTTCTTCTGGTTTGGCTTCAGATCTTTGGTCTTTTGCCAATCCTTGTTCATTTCTTAAGTGGCACCATTTTCCATGACGTCAGGTTCTATAAATACTTGGGGGAAACTAAATCCTCTAGCTTTTTGGCTCAGGTTTCTGATTCTTTGGGTATAACTAAACCTTTTTCCTCTAAATCCTTCAAAGATACCTTATCTGGTAAGGATTCTTCAACTTCTTCTGATCTTTCTTTAACCTGGTGGCATACTACCTTCAAAGGTGCTTCGGCTATTATGTGCTCTGACTTGAATATTGGAAAACTAGCCAGACCTTATGCATATGCTTTGATTGGAAAATGTTCTTTTTGACATCCTACTATGGAGGAAATTTAGTTTCTCTTTCATGACCTGAATCTTTTTGGTGTTTTTTTGATTATTTTATTGGATGGTAGACATGTGCTAATTAAATTGTCTAATGACTTGATTATAGTTGTATCTTTGTTCATCAATCTTATTATGTTAAAAACTATCAAATGTGTATTCTTAATTGGACTCTATTATTTTTACATTAAAGAGGAATCTCCTATAGCACCAATTTTGTTAACTTTACCTAATCTTCATGTTCATTTTGTTAATTATAAATTCTTGCATGCTCTGGGTTCTATTTTAGGTAGACCCTTGCAAATCGATCAAGCAATCATAGCCAAATCCAGGCCATCGGTTGCTCAGATCCTTGTTGAAATTGATGTAACAAAGAAATTTCCTAAGGAGGTGTGGATTGGATCTGAGAAATATGGATATTTCTAGCAGGTCGAGTTTGAAAACTTCCCTACTTTCTCCAATCATTGCAAAACTCATGGCCATGATGTATCGAAATGTTTTGTTACTCATCAACATCTTCAAAAGAAAGTGGTTAAAGATCCTAATTTGCTAGCAAAATTGGAGATTTAAAAAGTGATAAAAGAAATTCTACTTTAAATGAGAAAGATAATGGTGTTGTGAATGAAATTATTAACATTTCTAATGATGTTCCTAATGTTTTTAATGTTGTTCCCAATGTAAGTGGTAGTTATAAGATAGTTAAAAATTCTTTTGAAACTATTTTATAGAGTAATCATGATTCGGCTGCAATTATTTCTATTATTCTTGAAAATTTGCAAGTGGATGATTTTCCTATTTTAGTTTCTGATTCCAAGGAGATTTGTTATAAAGTTTCTAAAAATCTTATATAAAATGTTTATGTTATTTCACCTCAAAAATCTTTAAAAAAAATCTTGTTTTATCTTCTTTGAATTTGGGCAAGAATGATGATATGGAGCTTATTGATAATGTGCAGCCAAGTGTTTATTTTCTTAAAAAACCTATTTCTGCCCCTTCTTTAACTATTATTCTTGATGGTATTTTGCTTAGTGATAATTCTCATTTAATGGACAGAGAGGATCTATCATCTTGTCAAATGGGATCTTCTCCTAAATCTATTATTAATAATGATGACAAAATTTTTTCTGATGATGAATCCATGGAGAATGAAATCGATTTTCAAACTATTTTGTGAAAAGGGCAAAAGAGTTAAAAATTTATCCTCCTAAACTTTCTAGATTTACTTGATCTTCTTCATCTTCTTTGCTTAATAAAAATTAATTTTTAACTTTCTTATTTGTAATGTGAGGGACATTGGCACTCTTGCTATTAGAAATAGATTTAGGAATCTTTGTAGAATTTATAATGTTGGATTTTTTGTTATTCTTGAACCTCTTATATTTTCTTCTAAACTAATGCATGTTACTGGGAAGATTGGTTTTAGAAATTTTGATTTCAATATTAATAACAAGATTTGGTTATTTTGGAATTATTCTCTTTCTATTAATGTTAATAATAATTTTCATCAAGTTATTAATGGGTTTATATTTCATTTGGTGATTATCATTCTTTTGACTCTTTTATTTATGCTACTTGTAACAACTTAGAGAGGATAATTCCTCGGGATTAATTATCTAATTTTTTATTCTGTTGTTAATAATTCTCGAATTATTAGTGGGGATTTCAATAAAGTCCTTTCTTTGAATGAAAGGAAAGGCGGTTCTTTATTGAACTTACATTCAACGGAAGATTTCGCAAATATGATCTTGGATTGTAATCTTCATGATGTTGGTTTCATTGGTTCTCAATTTACTTGGAATAATCAAAGATTGTGGCAACGGTTGGATCATGCTTTATTTAATAATTATTGTTAAACTATTGACCTTTAACTTTGGTGGAGCATCTTAGTAGAACTCTCTCAGATCATGCTCCTATTGTTATTTCTATTAAGGATGTGTTCATAATAATAATGTCATTAAAAATTTTTGTTTTCAAAATATGTGGTAACAAGATAAAAGTTTTCTTGATGTTATTGCTTATAATTGGCGTGCTCTTCTTTCTCGTGATGATTCTACATTTGGTATGATGAGATTTTGGCTTAAACTTTAAAGGCTTAGTCATAATATCACTTGGTGGAACAGAAATTGATTTAAAAATATTTTTGATAATATCAAGAATATGGAACAAAAGGTAATTGATTGGGAATAACAAAAGGTTAATCATTGGGAAGAAGTTTTTATTACTAATTCTTCTTTCTGTTCTAATTTTGCTAAAGCTAAAGATAATCTCATTAAGTTTCAGGATATGGAAGAGACTTATTGGAGACAAAAATTGCATCTAAGCATCTTTCTAAGGGGGAAAGAAACACTAAATATTTTCATGCTTTGTAATGAGAAGGAGAGTTCTTGGTCGCATTCATAAAATCAAGAACTTTGATGGTTCTTGGCTTATCAAAAAAGAGGATATATTTTCTTCGGCTCTTAATTATTTTAAAGATCTTTTAAATAAAAATTATCAACTTGAGCATTTATCCAATCCCTCTATCATCCCTTCTATTATGTCTACTGAGGATAATGAGTGCTTGGTTGCTCCTCCTTATGATGAGAAAATTTTTAATATTCTTAATGGTATGAATGGTTATTCTATTACAGGGCTGGATGGTTACACTACTTTATTCTTTCAAAAAGCTTGGTTTATTATTAAAATTGATCTTGTTAATGTTAAGAATTTTTTTCAAGGGAATTCTATTCCTAAATATTTTACTAGCACTTGTATTGTTCTTATTCTCAAGAAAGATAATCCTAAATTTTGGAATGACTTTAAACATATTATTCTTTGTACTTTTTTTAAAAAACTGATTTATAAAATTTTGACTAATACACTTAGTAAATTTCAACCTAAGATTGTCTCTCCTAATCAAATTGGCTTTGTGAAAGTTAGAACTATTTCAGATAGTTACTTAGGAATTGATTCATGATTTTAATGTTAAAACTAGAGGTGGCAATTTACCTTTTAAGCTTGACATCACCAAAGCTTATGATAACATTTCTTAGAATTTTTCTAATAGAATTCTTACTTTATTTGGTTTTTCTAGTCATTTTGTTTCTTTGGTTAACAATATTTTAGAAATGTTTGGTTTCATTAATTATCAATGGTGAAAACTTTGGTTTCTTTACTTCCTCTCAAGGTATAAGACATGGTGACCCTCTTTCTCCATCGCTTTTTATTATTGCGGTTGAATATTTGACTCGTTGGCTTAATCATTTTTTAGAAAAATTTTAGTATGGATTTCAGTAATTTTGGTGGTTTGGCTATCTCTCACTTAAGCTTTGATAATGATTTCATAATTTTTTGTAATGGCTTACATTATGTTAAAAGCTTAAGGATTTTTAAATAAATTTGAAAAGGAAAGTGGTTTTTGATAAGTGCTCATAAAAGTTGTTTTATCACTTCTACTTCTATTTTTGTTCATAGAATTAATAAAATAAAGGATATCACTAGATTTTTCTCATCAAAATCTTTCTATTAAATATTTAGGCTTCCCTTTATATTGTGGCCATAAGAGATCCCATCTCTTTGATGAAGTAATTCATAATATTCAAAATAAAATTTCTACCGTTGAATTTCATTTTTAATCTTTTGGTGGTAAATTAATTATTTTTAAAAGTATTCTTTATTCTCTTCATTTTCACATGTTGCTTAATATTGTTCCTACTTGCCTTGTTCTTATAAGGATTGAAAGACTTTTTAATAAGTCTTTTTGGGGCTCTTGGAATTCAGCTAAAAGGCTTCATTGGACTTCTTGGTCTAATATGTATGGTACTATTTATGAAGTTGGTATTGGGTGTAGATGTTTGATGGATTCCACCAATGTTTTTTTCTTATAAATTTTGGTGGAATTTTTGGAAAAATAAAAGTATTTGGGATAAATTCATGAAATTTAAATATTGCAAAGGTAAGCATCCTTTAATTTACAATTGTAAACATGGTGACTCTATTATTTGGAAATGACTTTGTGATATTAAATGGAAAGCAGAACCTTTTTTAGGTATTAATATTGGATCTTCTTTCTTCTCGCATGATAACTGGATGGGGGATTTTTCCATTGATTCTTTGCTTAATATTCACTCTACTTCTTCGAAAGTTGGTCATTTTATTTAAAATGGTGAATGGAATTTTTCTCTTTTAAATGATTTGATTCTTGGTTTAATTAGTAATAACATCGTTAATAATCCTATTGATGGTAATTTTTTGGATCAAATTCTTTTCAGAATTTCTTGTAATGGAGAATTTTCTTTTAAAGATACTTGGCACTATATTAGAGTTAAAAAATCCTCTTCTTCTCTTATTCTTAAAATTTGGAATAATATTAATTCTACTTCTTATTTTATTCTTGGGTGGAGATTATATGGGATTATATTGTTATTGATTCTTTACTTTTGGACAAAGGTTTTCAACTACCCTCTAAATGCATGTGTTGCTTTCATATTGAGAATGTTAGTCATGTTTTTGTTAATGGTGTCATTGCCTCTAAAGTTTGGGGTTAGTATGAGAATTTATTTAAATTAAGTTGTTTTATTGGTAATTTAACTTTAATGAAACTTTTTGACTCTTATTTTCTTAATACTATTAAAGTGCATATCAAAATTGTGGTGGCTGTTACTTTTATTTAGTTTATTTGGCTTGACAGAAATGATGTTAAGCATCGTACTATGCCTATGAATCATAAGAGGATTATTTCTATGACTAAAGATAAGAATTTTTTTCTTTACATAAGGTTACTCTTCTTAGTGGTACTAATTTTAGAGGTTGCAAGTTTGTTTCCTCTAAACTGGGTATAAGTTTTCCTTATTGTGACTCATCTCTGGATTATAAAATCATTCATTGGATTGAGCCTCTTAATTATTGTATTAAAAATAATACTGGTGGCTCTATTGCATAGAACAAGTCAGGTTGTGGTGGTATTTTTAGAAATAATCTTGGGAATATTATCTTGTCTTTTTCCACTCCACTCTCTACTAATTCTATTATTTTATTTAAATTGATGGTTGTTTATCATGCTCTTAAGCTTTGTTGGGATAGAAATTTTCATGCAATTTGCTTGGAATCTGATGTAGAGATGGTTGTTGCTATGATCAATTCTAACCATAAGGGTATTGTTGAGCTTTTTTATTTAATTAGAAAAGATAAAGCTATTATCTCTAAACTTTCTTTTAAAATTAGTTATATTTTAAGAGAAGGTAATGCTTGTGTGGATTTCTTAGCTTGTTTGGGGTGTAATGTCTTTGATTTTACATTGTTTACCAATGTGAATATTCCTAAGCAATTAAGAGGGCTGTCTAATTTAGATAAATCTGATTTGCCTTATGTTAGATAAATCCAAGATGGTTTTTTTCCTTTCTTGGGGGCTTTTGTTTGAGAGATTCTAGTGATTTTGGTGTCATTTTCTTTTCTTTTGGCTCTATTATTTCTTGGGGCTTTATGTTCTTGTTTTATTCCTATATTTTATAGGTTGGAATGCTGGCTTCTACTAGTTTGGTTGGCTATTGATTGTTGTTCTACTTTTATTGTGGTATCTCTTGTGGGTTTATTTTTCTTCTCTTCCTTCCTATTTCTTTTTTTTAGCTAGTTGGGCAGGATTTGGTTTTGGGTGTTTGCTTTCCTTTGTGGCTTTGGTGGTTGTGTTATTATTTTTGGTTGGTGTTGTGGTCTTTTTTGGTTGCTCTGAGTAGTTGGAGTTGGTGAGCTTCTTTGGTTTGCTTCTCCTTCCCATTTTCTTATTTCACGGTATTTTTCCTTAGTTGGTGACTTTGTTTCTTACTCCTACTACTTTTCGGTGGTTGGATGGTTGTGCTGGCTTGGAATTTTTTCTTTGTTGGCTCAGTTTTTTCTATTATTTCCCCCCTTTGGTTGGTGGTTGTTGTTGGTCTTTTTTGTGGTTGGTTCTAGATTATCGTTGGTTATTGGTGTGTGCTCGGGTGCTTTTATGAGGTTTGTTGGCTATGATGGCTAGGCTGTTTACTCTTTTCTGTTGGTTGGAAGCATTTTTTATGTCTGTATCCCTTCTTTCAGAGTTTGGCTGCTCACAAATTTTTGTTGCCCCTTCTAACGTTTATGACTGAGCCTGAGCCTTTTCTTTCGCTTTTTTCTCTTTATCTTTTTTTTTATTTTCTTTTAATTGTGCTTACTCTGCTATAGTGTTTTCTTGTAGGTTTCCTTTGTTTCCTCTTGGTTCCCTTCGGGTGGTATGCTGACCTACTCAGGGATTCTGTGTTGTTGTTATTCTTTTCATAATTTTTCTTTTCCTTTTTTGTATTAGTGAAGGGATTTTTCTCTTTAGGTTTTCTAGTAGCTCTTTGAGCAGTAGTCTTTAAGATTCATCCCTTTTAAGGACGTTGTATCCTTTTCTTTTGGTAATAAAAATTCTTCTTTTTACAAAAAAGAAAAAAAAATCCTAAATTTAAACCCTAAACCCTATAAACCCTAAAGCCTAAACTCTAAATACTAAACCATAAACCCAAAACCCTAAACCCTAACTTTAAATCGTAAACCCTAAACTCTAAAACCCTAAACCCTAAAACCCTAAACCTTAAAATCTTAAAAACCTAAAGATAAACTAAATAAAATCTAAAAATAAAATAAATAAAAAACCTAAACCTATATAAAATAAAAAAATATAAAAAAATAAAATTAAAGTAAAACCTAAACTTAAACCTAAATATAAAATTAAATAAAAAAATAAAAAAACTAAAATGAAATAAATAAAAACCTACATAAAACTAACAAATAAAATAAAACTAAGAATAAAAAACCAAAATAAAATAAAAACTAAACATAAAATAAAAATAAAATAAAATAAAAACTAAATAAAAAACCTAAAACTAAAAATAAACCTAAAATAAATTAAAAATAAAACCTAAAACTAAAGAAACCTAAACCTAAAATAAATATACAATAAACAAAATAAAATAAACTTGAACCTAAACTAAAATAAATAAAACCTAAACCTAAACCTAAAATAAACTAAACCTAAACCTAAACCTAAACTAAGTAAATAAAATAAATTTAAAATAAACATAAACCTAAGCTTAAAAATAAAACCTTAAAATTAACCTAAAATTAAAACCTAAAACTTAAACCTAAAAAAATAAAATAAAACTCTAAAACTAAACTTAAAAATAAAAAATAAAACTGAAACCTACAAAATAAAATAAAAATAAAACTCCACTAAAAAAATAAACTTAAACCTAAAAAATAAACTAAAATAAAAAATGTAAACTAAAATAAATAAACCTAAAATAAACAAACTAAACTAAATTAAAAAAAATAAACCTAAATAAAAATAAAGAATAAAGTAAACTAATATAAATAAAAAATAAACTAAATATACTAAATAAACCTAAACTACTTATTTACTTAATTTACAAAAAAACCTTCAACCTTAAACCCTGAACCTTAAAAAACCCTAAATGCTAACCCTAAACACTAAACCCTAAAAGCATAAACCCTAAACCCTAAACCATAAACCCCAACCCTAAATCGTAAACCTTAAACCTCAAACCCTAAACCTAAACCAAAAGTAACTAAATAAATTAAAGAACCTAAACCCTAAAACCTAATAAACTTAAACCTAAACCCTAAGAATGTGCAGAACTTTGACGAAAGGAACATCATCATCAACTAGGCTCAATCTAGATCTGGCTGGTAGATATAGAGGTGGTGGTCAGAGAAGTCGTGGTTATGGAGGCAGTGGAGCGACAGAAGTTATAGCCATGGTATTGGCGGAGGGAGAGATCGGGGATATGATGGTGGATTCTGCTACTCGAGAGGCCGAGGTGGTTATGATGGGTAAAACCTAAAAATATGCCTAAACTAAAAACCTAAAACCTAAACTTAAAAAACTAAAATAAAACATAAATCTAAACCTAAACCTAAAAATAAAAAATAAAACCTAAATCTCAAAAATAAAATAAGAATAAAACTAAACTATAAAAAAACATAAACCTAATCCTAAATCTAAGAGATAAACTAAAAATAAAAAGCCTAAACTAAAATAAATTAACCTAAAATTAAGTAACTAAATTAAATAAAAATAAAAATAAACCAAAATAAAAATTAAAAAGTAAATTAAATTAAAGAAAAAATATACTAAATATATCTAAACCTACCAATTCACTTAATTTTAAAAAAATAAAAAATAAATAAATAATGAAACCCTAACCCTAAACCATAGACCTTAAAACTAACCCTAAACCCTAAACCCTGAAAACCTGAAAACATAATCCTAAACTAAATAAAACTTAAAATTAAAATAAATAAGAAAACCTAAACCTAAATAAAATATAATAAAATAATATAAAAACCTAAACTAAAACCTAAAAATAAAATAAAATAAATAAAAACTTAAACTAAACTAAAAAAATAAAATAAACCTAAGAATAAAAAACTTAAATAAAATAAAAATAAGATAAACCTAAAATAAAATAAAATAAAATAAAAACTAAATAAAAACTTTAAGCTATAAAACTAAACCTAAAAGTAAAACCTAAACTCTAAACTAAAAAAAATAAACCTAAAATAAAAATAAATTATACAAAATAAAATAAACCTAAACCTAAACTAAAATAAATTAAAATTTAAACATAAACCAAAAATAAAGTAAACATAAATGTAAACCTGAACTAAATAAAATAAAATAAATTATAAATAAACCTAAACCTAAACTAGAAAATAAAACCTAAAAATAAACCAAAAATAAAACCTAAGCCTAAAAAAATAAAACAAAAACCTAAACCTAAACCTAAACCTAAAAATGAAAAATAAAAAATAAAACTCAACTAAAAAATAAACCTAAACCTAAACTTCAATAAAAAAACTAAAACAAAAAAAACCTATACTTAAATAAATAACCAAAAAATAATTAAACTAAACTAAATAAAAATAAAAAAAACCTAAATGAAAATAAAAAATAAACTAAAATAAAAAGAAAATAAATAAAATAAACCTAAACCTACTAGTTTACATAATTTTTTTTTTAAAAAAATCTAAAAATCTAAACTCCTTAAACCCTAAACCCTAAACCCTAGGCCCTAAAACTAACACTAAACCCTAAACCCTAAACTGACCCTAAATCCTACCTAAACCATAAACACTAAATCCTGATCACGGGACCCTTAACTTAAACCTTAAACTTAAAACCCTAAACCCTAAACTTTAAACTAACCCATGCCCTAAATCTTAAAACCTTAAATCTTAAATCATCTAAACCCTAAAAATCAAATCATAAAGCTGAAACCTAATCCTACCACAACCCCCCTTAACCCTAAAAATGTGTCTAACCCTAAACTTAAACCTAAACCTAAATTAAACCTAAACCCTAAACTAAAATTAAAACCTAAAATAAACTAAACTCTACGACCTAATCCTAACCACTGAGCCTAAACCAAAACCTAAACTCCTGAGCCCTAAACTACCCTGAGCCCTCTGGGCACTGAGCTGAAACTGACTGACCTGACTCTTGGGCCATGGGCCTACAAACCCTGAAACCTGGGCTTCCCTGGGCCCTGGGCTCCTCTCTTATGGGCCACTATACTGACTGAGCCACCCTGGGCTGGGCTCCTGACTACCCTGGGCTCACCTGCACCCTGGGAGAAAACTCCTAAACCCTAAACATGAACCCTAAGCCCTAAAAACCTAAATACCTAAACCTAAACTAATTAAAACTTAAAAATAAAATAAATAAAAAAATATAAACAAAAAATAAAATAAACTAAAATAATATAAAAATCTAAACCAAAACATAATCCTAAACCTAAAAATAAAATAAAATTTAATAAATAAAAATAAATTAAAATAAAATAAATAAAAAGCTAATCTAAACTAAATAATAAAGTAAATGTAAGAATTAAAAACATAAATAAAATCAAAACTAAAAGTAAAATAAAAAATAAAATAAACCTAAAATAAAATATAAAAAAACTAAATAAAAACCTAAACTTGAAAAATAAACCTAAAATAAATAAAAAATAAAACCTAAACCTTGAACTTAAAAAAACCTAAACCTAAAATAAAATTAAATTAAACAAAATAAAATAAACCTAAACCTATCCCTAAGCCTAAACAAAAAATAAAGTAAACCTAAACCTAAACCTAAACTAAATGAAATAAAATAAACTAAAAATAAATCGAAACTTAAACTAAAAAATAAAATCTAAAAATAAACCTAAAATAAGTACCTAAAACCTGTGCTTAAAAAAATAAAATTAAAAATTAAACCTAAAAAATAAAATAAAAATAAAACACAACTAAAAAATAAAAGTAAACTTAAAAAATAAACTAAAATAATAAACCTAAACTAAAATAGATAATCTTAAAATAAATAAAAAATATTAAATAAAAATAAAAACTAAACCTAAATAAAAATAAAAATAAAAAATATAGTAAACTAAAATAAATAAAAAATAAACTAAAAATACTAAATAAAACTAAATCTACTAGTTTATTTAATTTAAAAATAAAAACCTTAAAACTGAAATCCTAAATCCTAAACCCTAAACCTACAACCCGAAATCCTAAACCCTAAACCCTAAAATACCCTATACCTTAAACCCTAAACCCTAACCTTAAACCATCTACCATAAATCCCAAACCCTGAGCCTAAACCTGAAGTAACTAAATAAATTAAAAAATAAACCTAATAAACCTAAACCTAATCGTGAACCCAAAGAATGGGCAGAACCTTGACAGCGGGAACATCATCGTCAACCAGACTCAGTTTAGATCTAGCAGTGGAGTCGAAGGCGGAGGCGGCGATTATCATAGTGGTGGTGCGGAATTTATAGGTGATGGATATGGAAGTGGTGGGAAGTAGTGGTGGTTATGGAGGTGGGAGGAGCGACGAAGGTTACAGCCATGGCGATGGCGGAGGGAGAGATCGCAAATATGATGGTGGATCCTGCTACTCAAGAGGCCGGTGTGGTTTTGATGGAAACTAGAGAAACTGAAAAATTATCGATCTGATCTGTTGCTCATGGAACTATGTATTTACAGTAGAGACGGTTCTAGTTACCTAGGGTTTTTGATTTGCTCTATGCGTGGTTATTTTTTTATCTATGTTGTCACGTGTGTCTTAGAAAACTTGGTGTGCTACTTGGTCGATGAAATCAAAAAGAAGAAATGTTGAATTTGAATTTATTCTCTATTAAAAAAAAAACCAAAGGCCTTAATCCCTAAACAAAAAAAAAAACTTAAACCTAAAATAAAAATGAAATAAACCTAAACCTACACTAAAATAAACTAAACTAAATTAGGTAAAACCTAAACCTAAACCTAAAATATACTAAACCTAAACCTAAACTAAATAAATAAAATAAACCTAAAATAAACCTAAACCTAAACTAAAAAATAATACCAAAAAATAGTCCTAAAATAAAAATCTAAAACCAAAACCTAAAAAATAAAATAAAAATAAAACTAAACAAAAAAAAATTAACATAAATAAACTAAAATAAATATAAATAAAAAATAAACCTAAATAAAAAAATTAAAGTAAATAAAAAATAAACTAAATAAACTTAAACCTACCAATTTACTTAATTTAAGGAAAACCCTAAACACCAAACCTAACCCTATACCCTAAATCCTATACCCTAAACCCTAAACTATAAATCTACCCATAAATTGTAAACCACCCTAAACCAAAATCCAAACCCTAAATAAAATAATAAAATAAAAATATAAAACCCTAATGTGCGTTAAAACCCCAAACCCCACTAAAATTATAACCTTAAACCCTACCAAACCCCTAAACCCTCCCTGACCCACCCAAACCCTAAACCCTAAACCATAAACTTAAACTTTTCCCTAAACTATAATAAGCCTAAATAAACACTAACCTAACCCTTAACCCTAAAACTTAAAGCCTAAAAACAAGAAAAACCTAAAAGCTTAAACCTAAACTAAATTAAACCTAAAAATAAAATAAATAAATAAAACTTATACATAAATAAAATAAAAAATAAAATAAAGTAAAAACCTAAACCTGAACCTAAACTTAAATCTAAACTTAAACCTAAAAATAAAATAAAATAAAAAATAAAAATGAAACTGAACTAAAATAAATAAAATCCTAAACTAAACTAAATAAAATAAAATAAACCAAGAAATAAAAAAACCTAAATTAAATAAAATACAAACATAAAATAAAAATAAAATAATCCTAAAACAAAATAAGACAAACTAAATAAAAATATAAACCTAAGAAAATAAACCTAAAAATAAATGAATAAAAAAACCTAAACATTAAACTTTAATAAAAAACCTAAACCTAAAATAAACAAAATAAAATAAACCTAAACCTAAACTAAAATAAACTAAACTAAAATAAATAACACCTAAACCTAAACCCTAAACTAAATAAAATAAAATAACTAAAAATAAACCTAAATCGAGACTAAAACAATAAAACCTAAAAATAAACCTGAAATAAAATCCTTAAACCTAACCCTAACAAAACTAAAATATAAACCTAAACCTAAATAAAAAATAAAAACTAAAACATAAACCTAAAAATAAAATAAAATAAAACTAAACCAAAAAAATAAACCTAAACCTAAAACCTAAAATTTAAACTAAAATAAAAAAACCTAAAGTAAAATAAATAAACTAAACTAAATAAAAATAAAAAAGAAACCTAAATTAAAATAAAAAATAAAATAATAATAAATAAACTAAATAAACCTAAAAATACTGGATTACTTAATTTTTTTAACAAAAACCCTAAACCAAAAATCCTAAACCCTAAACCCTAAACCCTAAATCTAAAAACTAACCCTAAACCCTAAACCTATAAACCAAAACCTACAACCCTAAACCCACCCTAAAAATGAAATAAAACTCTAAACCCTAAGCCCTAATCCTAAACCTTAGACCATAAAAGCATGAACCCTAAAACCCCAAACCCAAAGCCCACAAACCTCTAAACCCTAAACACTAACACAAAATTGTAAACACTAAACCCCAAACCTCAAACCTAAACCTAAAGTAACTAAATAAATAAAAAATAAACCTAAACCCTAAAACCTAATAAACCTAAACCTAAACCTAAACCCTAAGAACGTGCAAAACCTTGATGATAGGAACATCATCGTCAACCAGGCTCAGTCTAGATCTAGGGGTGGAGGTGAAGGCGGAGGCGATGATTATCGTAGTGGTGGTGGAGAATTTGTAGGTCCTAGTGGATATGGAGGTTGTGGTCGGCGATGGTGGTAATGGAGTGACGAGTGATGGAGATTACAACAGGTGTTGTTGAGGAGAGATGGGGATATGATGGTGGATCCCACTAATCCAGATGCCGGGATGGTTTTGATGGAAACTGGAGAAACTGAAGAATGGCCAATCCGATATGCTGCTTATGGAACTATCTTTACAATATAGACGACTCTAGTTACCTAGGGTTTTTTATTAGCTCTTTGCATGCTCATTTTTTATCTATGTCATCACTTGTGTCTTAGAAAACTTGGTGTGTTACTTGGTTGATGAAATCAAAAAGAAGAAATGTTGAATCTAAATAGAAATAAAACTACACTAAAAAATAAACATAAACCTAAACCTAAACCTAAAAAATAAACTAAAATAAAAAACCTAAACTAAAATAAATAAACCTAATATAAATAAAATAAACTAAATAAAAATAAAAAATAAACTTAAATAAAAATAAAAAATAAAATAAACTAAAATAAATAAAAATTAAACTAAATAAACTTAAACCAACAGATTTACTTAGTTTAAAAACTAAAAACCTTAAGTAATAAACCCTAAACCCGAAATACTAAACCCTAAACCCTAAACCCTAAACTTATAACCCTAAACCCTAAACCATAAACCCTGAAGTCTAAGCCCTAAATAAATAAAATAAAATAAAATAAAATAACCCCACCTAAACCCTAAAGTACTTAAGCATTACAACCCTAAATCCTAAATACTAAATCCTAAAATCTTAAACCCTAAACCTTAAAGCTTAAGCCCTAAATAAAATAATAATAATAATAAAATAAACACTAACATCAAACCTTAAAATGAACCCTAAACCCAAAACCATTAACCCTAAACTTACAACCCTAAACCCTAAACCTTAAAACCCTAAACCTTAAACCCTAAACCTAAAAACCCTAAACCCTAAAATTAAAAAAATATTAAACACCTAAACCTAAACTGAATTAAACCTAAAACTATAATAATTAAACCTATACCCAATTATAATAAAAAATAAATTAAAATAGAAACCTAAACCTAAACCTAAACCTAAACCCAAATTTAATAAAAAGAAAAAAATAACTAAACTAAAATAAAAATAAATAAAAACCTAAACTAAACTAAAATAATAAAATAAACCTATAAATAAAATATTTAAATAAAATAAAACACAAACATAAAATAAAAAGAAAATAAAAATAAAATAAAACTAAAACTGAATGAAACATAAACCTGAAAAAAACCTAAAATAAACAAAATAAAATAAAACTAAAAATAAACTAAAGTAAACTAAACCAAAAAAAATAAAACCTAAACCTAAACTTAAACCCTAAATTAAATAAAATAATACAAACTAAAAATAATCCTAAACCTAAACTAAAAATAAAACCTAAAAATAAACCTAAAATAAAAACCTAAAACCTAAACCTAAAAAAATAAAATAAAAACCTAAACCTAAACCTAAAAATTAAAAGGAAAACCTAAACATAAAAAATTAAATAAAAATAAAACAAAACTAAAATACAAATTAAACATAAACCAAAACCTAAAATTTATACTAAAATATAAAATCCTAAACTAAAATAAAGAAATAAAACTAAATCAAAATAAAAAATACAAAATAAACTAAATAAACCTAAACATACTAGGAAACTTAATAAATAAAAGCCTAAACCATAAATCCGAAATCTTAAACCCTAAACCTTAACCCCTAAACACAAAAAAACTAAACCTAACACTACCTATAACCCTAAACCGGATCAGCCCTAAACCTTAAACCCTAAACCCCAAAACCTAAATCCTAAACCCTAAACCCTCGACCTAAAATTTAAACCTTGAACCCTAAGCCTTAAACCCTAAAAACCCTAAACCCCGAAGCCTAAACCCTAAACCCTAAAAAGCTAAAAACCTAAATCTAAATTAAAGAAACCAAAAAATAAAATAAATAAAAAAAACCTAAACCAAAATATAATAATAAAATAAAAACCTAAACCTAAACTTAAAAAATAAATAAAAATAAAATCTAAACTAAAATAAAATAAATAAAAACTTAAACTAAACTAAAATAATAAAAATACTAAATAAAATAAGATAAAGCTAAAATAAAATAAAATAAAAACTAAATGAAAATCTAAACTTAGAAAAGAAACCTAAAAATAAATCCTAAAAATAAATAAAAAAATAAAACTTAAACCCTAAACTAAAAGATAAACCTAAACATAAAATAAGAATAAAATAAAAATAAAATAAACAAAAACCTAAACTAAAATAAACTAAACTAAAATAAATAAAACTTAAGCCTAAAATAAACTAGACCAAATCCTAAACCAAACCCCTAAATAAAATAAAATAAACTAAAAATAAACCTACACCTAAACTAAAAAATGAAACTTAAAAATAATCCAAAAATAAAAACCTAAAACCTAAAAAAATAAAATAAAAAGATAAACCTATATCTAAAAATAAAAAATAAAACCTAAACTTAAAAAATAAAATAAAAATAAAGCTAAACTAAAAAATAAACCTAAACCTAAAAAATAAACTAAAATAAAAAACCTAAACTAAATAAAAATAAAAATAAACTTAAATAAAAATATAAAATAAAATAAACTAAAATAAATAAAAATAATAAACTAAATATACTAAAAAAACATCATTCTATGAGTTTACATAAATTTTAAAAAATTAATAATAATTAAATAAAATAACCCTAACCCTAAATCTTAAATCCTAAACCCTGAACCCTGAACCCTAAACCTACAACCTTAAACCATAAACCCTAAACTTTAAAACCCTAAGCCTTAAACCCCAAATCGTAAACCCTAAACCCTAATCCCTAAAACCTTAAATCCTAAACACTAAATACTAATCCCTAAACCCCAATCCATAAAACCACAACCCTAAACCCTAAACTATAAACCCTAAGAGCACTAAACCTTAAACACTAAACCCTAAACCCTAAACCATAAACTATAAACCCTAAACCCTAAACTAAAACATAAAGCCTAAACCTAAAATCTAAACCTTAAATGCTAAGCCCTAAAAACCCTAATCCCTAAATACTAAACCCTAAACCCTAAATCCTAAACCCTAAACCCTAAAACTCTAAACCTTAAACCTTACACCCTAAAACTTACAACCCTAAACCATAAACCCTAAACCCCAAACCCTAAACCCTAAACTAACCCTAAATCCTAAACCTTAAATAAAGATATCATTAGGAGTAGATCGAAGAATGACCTAATCCTAACCTAATTATGATAGCTAAAGAAAATCTCTTCAAGATACTTTCCATTGACTATTAGAGAAATGAATACCCTAAACCCTAACCTTAAATCATATTATAATACCAGATATTATAGTATAATGTAGCATTATATTTAAGCATGTAGTGATGTGTTTTTGGATGTTATAAGATGCTTTGAAATATTTTAGTATATTATGGTATTATTCCCTATAATCTATATTAATATAAATAATAAAAATATTGATTTAATAAATTAGATGATGAAATTTATAAAATATGAAGTGGGAATTAGGTTGTAATACCAAAGGTGTGCTATACCACTTATAGTCTAAAAAGTAAGCCTTTATGTTCAAAATAAATATTATATGCTCTTGTTAGTATAACATCATATATAATAATATATTGTTATGTGCATTTTAAATTCTTTTAGTATTTTATAATCCTGCAGTTGAGCCTACACTAGCATTATTTATAAAAATGTTGATTTAGACTTTAAAATGGTGGAATTTGGCCAAATTCATAATAGATAAAGCATGGAATCATAATATATTATTTCAATTTAAAATATGTAAGTGATATGGCTAAAATATATATATTTTTTATTATTTAGACTAATTTTATGATTTTTTTCTTAAGCAATCCCTTGTGATATGATATGCAATATAATATAATATATAATGTTATTGTGTATTATAATATAGAATGCCATAACATAGTGTATCATCATGCATTATATCATACTATTTTGTATTACTACTTGTTATTTTGCATATTTTAGTTTGTTATAGTATGATGTAGTAGAGTTTTACTGGTATAATTCATAAATAAACTAATTTATAGGCTGAGATGATGGGATTTGGCCAAAATTAAGGTAAGCATTAGGGAAAATCATTGGGGGTGTGCTATGGTGTGTCATTTAATCAAAAGAATGGAATTTTGCATCCAAAACATATGTTCATTTTTCAACTAAATTTTATAAATTATTTTTTTAAAGTGATTCATTTTAAGGTGTAATGTAAGATAATTTATTATATGAAAGAATATTAAAATATAATGTACATAACAATATAACATTACATATATATGAATGTGGTGGTGTGTTACTAAATGTTATTGTACATTTTAGCATGTTTTACTTTTGTTATAATACATTGGGTCAAAACTCACAGAAATGTTAATTTGAAGGTTGAGATGGAAGAATTTGGCAAAATTAACGACACACACCAAGAAGCAACACCAAAATTATGCTATTTTGTAACATTTCTAATATAAAATAACAATTTTACATTCAAAATGAACATTATTCATATTTTGAGAAAATTTTGGTATTTGTTCCTTTTAAGTGATTATAATGAGGTGTAATGTTAGACAATATGTTATATTATAGCAAATTATAATACTTAGTTGGTAAGTGTAATCAAATGAAATAGAAGAATACACAAATTAAAATTCTCAAATCAATTAAACTACTTTAAAAGAAATCAACCTTTCATGTTAAATTGAATCCTTCTACACTTAGAGAATACAACACTAATGCCTAATAAGACTTACCACACAAGCCTTAATACAGACATTAGAATTAAGTCCCCACTTGTAGTTAGGATGGTGTATTATTTGATGTATGTTTTGTTTTATGATATATTGTTTTAGATTGAAAGTTAGGGTGTATGCTTCGTAGACTTGATGATAGGCCAATATTAGCCTAATCATATTTTATGTTGGGGATTATACTTAAATGATGCTTAAAATAAATGTGAATGCTTTTTTTGCAAGTTGCCTAAATCCTTAAGCATAATCGAAGTTAGGATAGGTGGGGTTAGTTACCCATGCGTAGGGTGCTAAGTACCAATTATAAATACAACTGCTTGGGATTATATGTATATTTAGCTAACCACTATTTTGCATGCATAGTTAGATTTACTTTTCCCACATAAATGTAATTTTTACAATACGAATTAGGATTTTTGCTATGGGGGATTAGGATGAGTAGTGGCCAGAAGGCTTTGTCCTGAGGTGCCCTATGATGCATTTGAAACAAGCACCATCTATATCAAAGAAGGAGCCAAATCAAAAATGGAGATATAAAAAAAGAAGACCTCGATAGCATTTAATACAATTATAATTATTCTTTCATATTCCAAGTTGTAAAAGGGTAGAGCTCAACTGCCCATCTTTTCTCTCTTTAGGTTATACGGTGGTACCCGACTGCACCGACCTTTTATTCTTTTATGATAGTTTATATAATTGTTTGATGTTATTTTTACATTGAGCATTAGGATGACATAACTTTCATAGTTTCTTAAATGATTGATGCTTTAATGTGTGACTTAGATACGATTAGGCTCTTAGGATAAAAATAACTTTTCTACCCTACTAATCACACATAACTACATTTTAAACAACTCATAACCTCATCATAAAGCCTAAGATATAAATAAGATAATTAAAAGATTTAGCAACCCCTTAGCTACATGGTTGTATGTTTCACATCATGCATGCATATTCTTTCTCTCTTAAACATGATGGATCTCCATCCTTGCATGATAAAGGAATGCTTGACCAATGAGGGTATCCCTTGTGGTGGAGAGCACCTTCTTCTAGTTGATTTCACCCATAACCTATTTCATCTTGCATTTAGGCATAAGAAATCCTAAAGCCTCTGTCAAAATAATGTATCTAAAATGAAATAAAATTTAAAAATATTTTGCATATATAGATTAAATCATATGCTCTTACCACTCATGCTCTAGTCTCTTAGGGAGTGTGTTTAGGACTTTAGACTTTTTCTAAATAAATAATAACCCTAGCTATCTTGTAATTCATAAGATCGGACCACATGGTTTTAAAATCATAAGAGTTAGTTGGCGGCCACTACAGGAGGTTAGAAGTTGAGAAGGTAGATAATTTATTCTCTCTTGTGAAGGTAAGCCCTTATGTCAACCTTTCACTTAGATTTTTGTCATGTTTTAGCTCATACTAAAGCTTTTAGATTTAGGATTCGAGGATAGCTATTTCCTTCAGGCTACGAGCATAAATCCTTACCTCTTAGGCATTCCCATAACCTTGTGTTGGTGGATTATAAGCCCTAGTAATCTAATCAAATTTCATCTCAAAACATATAAATCTCCTCAACTTCAAATATATAAACCCCAACCATAGGATAAATTGGAATGCTCACTAGGCTTCCTAGTATCATGAGCATTTCCTACTTATTTCATTTGGATTCCAAAAAAAGTCTTCTCCTTGAACTTTCCCAATTGATTTTCCAAATACAACTTATCCTTTGATAGTCTAACCTTGAAATATTTAGAGATGATAATTGTCTACTATAATAGAGAGTATTTTAGGAAACTTCATTCCTAAGATGTAATTAAGTATGAAGGCTTACTTATATAGGGAACTTAAGAACCTAGTTTAATATAAGCCCTACATTAATCATCCATGTAAATTATGGGAAAAATCTCTGGTCATTTGAAGCCCTGTCATGCCTTAAGTGTCCTTATTATGTGATTAGGTCCATTATAGGTTGATGCTTCTATCTTTCGAGATAATAATTCATACATTAATGTTTTACCCAATCAACTCAAAAGTACCCCTCGTGATCTCTGCGTGGTACCCCATAAACCAAAAATAAACACCACAAGGCCCTTTCTCCTTGTCCATTGAATCCTCTCAACATCATCCTTTCTTCTTGGAGTTTGGAGATGCGGATCCTCTAGTAGGCAAAGGTTCTTGGACTCATAATGTTTACTGATACTCCTAGGTAAACCGAAACTCTAGATAGCCTATACCTGCCAACATCCAGTGTAATGTAAAGAGCTGGTTATGCTCGGTTGCCCCTCAGAGTAAGTCTTCATCGCTGAATGTAAAACCTAAACCTAAAGATATAACCTAAAAATAAATAAAATAGAAAACCTAAACCCTAAACTAAAAAAAAAACCTAAACCTAAAATAAAAATAAAATAAACCTAAACCTACACTAAAATAAACTAAATTAAAATAAACAAAACCTATACTTAAACCTAAAATAAACTAAACCTAAACCAAAACCTAAACTAAATAAAACAAAATAAACTAAAAACAAACCTAAACCTAAACTTAAAAATAAAACCTAAAAATAATCCCAAAATAAAAACCTAAAACCTTAACCTAAAAAAATTAAAATAAAAAACCTAAACCTAAACCTAAAAATAAAAAATAGAACCTAAACCTAAAAACTAAAATAAATATAAAACTAAACTAAAAAATATACCTAAACATAAACCTTAACCTAAAAAATAAACTAAAATAAAAAACCTAAACTAAAATAAATAAACCTAAAATAAATCTAAACTAAATAAAATAAAATAAACCTAAATCAAATAAAAAAAATGCAATAAACCAAAATAAATAAAAATGAATTAATTAATCTAAACTACTTGGTTTGCTTAATTTTAAAAATAAAATTATTAAAAGTAAAAAAATCGTGACAAAATACACCCTAAACTCACCCTAAAGCTGAAACCCTAAAAACCTAACTTCCACCCTCCCTAAACCATGATGTTAAACTAAATATAAACCTTCCCCTTTAAACCCTAAACTAAATCATGACCATAAACTTACCATAAACCCACCATAAACCAACCACCCTAAAACCGCCCTCTAAACCTAAAAACCCCTAACTCCATAAACCTCCCACCATAAATCCTAATAACTAAACCATAAACCCTAAACTAAAGCCTAAACTACCTAAACCTACTAAACCTACCTAACCCTAAACCTCCTAAACCCTAAACCCTAAAACTCTAAACCCTAGGCATACCATAAAAACACAAGCCTACAAATAAAATAAAAAATAAAATAAAATAAAAATTGAAACTAAAATATAAACCTAAACCTAAACCAAAAATAAAATAAACTAATCAAAATAAGCTAAAATAAAATAAATAAAAATCTAAATCTAAACTAAAAAATAAAATAAACCTAAGAATAAAATATCAATATAAAATAAAAATTCAACGTAAAATAAAATTAAAAAAAACCTAAAATAAAATAAAATAAAAACTAAATAAAAACCTAAACCTAAAAAATAAACCTAAAAATAAAACATAAAAAAAATAAAACCTAAACCATAAACTAAAAAAAACTAACTACAAAATAAAAATAAAATAAACTAAATAAAATAAATCTGAACATAAACTAAAATAAATAAAACCTAAATCAAAAAATAAAATAAACTAAACCTGAACCCTAAACTAAATAAAATAAAATAAACTAAAATATAAAATCTAAAAATAAACCTAAAATAAAAATTTAAAACCTATAAATAAATAAAATAAAATAAAAACCTAAACCTAAACCTAAAAATAAAAATTAAAACATAAACCTAAAAAATAAAATAAAAATAAAACAAAACTATAAAATAAACATAAACCTAAACCTAAACCTAAAAAATAAACTAAAATAAAAAACCAAAAATTAAATAAATAAACTAAACTAAATAAATTAAAAAATAAACATAAAAAAAATAAAAAATAAAATAAACTAAAATAAATAAAGATTAGACTAAATAAATCAAAACCAACTAATTTACTTAATTTTGAAAAAAAATCCCTAAACCCTAAGCTAACCCTAAACACTAAACCCTAAACCCTAAAAACCCTAAATCCTAACCCTAATCCTAAATCCTAAACCCTAAAACCCTAAACCCTAAACCCTAAAAACCTTAAAACCTATACTAAATAAAATATAAAAATAAATTATGTAAGAAAATCATACACCCAAAGAAAGTAAAAAAATAAAATAAAATAAAATCCTAAACTAAAACTTATACCTAAAAATAAAATAAAATACACTAATAAAAATAAACTAAAATAAATAAATAAATACATAAGGTAAGCTAAAAAATAAAATAAATCTAAGAATAAAAAACCTAAATTAAATAAAAAGTTAAAATAAAATAAAAATAAAATGAACTTAAATAAAATAAAATAAAAACTTAAAAAAAACTTGAACCTACAAAATAAATTAAATATAAATAAAAAATAAAACCTAAACTAAAAAAACCTAAACCTAAAATTAAAATAAAATAAATAAAATATAATAAACTTAAACCTAAATTAAAATAAATAAAACCAAAACCTAAACCTAAATAAAATAAAATAAAATAAACAAAAAATAAACATAAACCAAAATTATAAAATATTATCTAAAAATAAACCTAAAATGGAAAGGCTAAAACCTAAACATAAAAAATCAAATAAAAACCTAAACCTAAACTTTAAAAAAAAACTAAACCTAAAAAAAGAAATAAATAAAACTCAACTAAAAAATGAACCTAAACCTAAACCTAAACCTAAAAAATAAACTAAAATAAATAACCTAAACTAAAATAAATAAACTTAAAATAAATAAACTAAACTAAAGAAAATAAAAAATTAAATAAAATAAAAGAAATAAAAAATAAAGTAAATAAACCTAAACCTATCAGTTTACTTAATTTAAAAAATAATAATAAACCCTAAATCATAAACCCTAAACCTACAACCCTAAGCCCTAAACCCTAAACCCTAAACCCTAATCCCTAAAAAACCCTAAATCCTAAACCCTAACCCTAAACCCTAAATCCTAAAAGCATAAACACTAAAACCCTAAACCCTAATCCCTAAACCCTAAACCATAAACCCTAAACCCTAAACCTAAACCTTAAACCCTAAACCAAAATTGAAAACCCTTAACCTAAGCATAAAGTAACCAAATAAACTAAAAAATAAACTTAAACCCTAAACCTAATAAACCTAAATCGCAACTCGATAGGCTGAGGTGGTTCTAATGGGAACTTCAGAAACTAACGAACGGGCGATCAGATTTGCTGCTTATGGAACTATCTTTACAAAAGAGATAGTTCTTGTTATCTAGGGTTTGTCATTTGCTCTATTCAGGCTCATTTTTGAGCTATTTCATCATTTGTGTCTTAGAAAACTTAGTGTGTTCCTTGGTTAATGAAATCAAAAGAAGAAATTTTGAATTTGAATTTTTTCTCTATAAAAAAAATGAGAAACCTTAAACCCTAAACTAAAACCTGAACCCTAAACCTAAAACCTCAACTTTAAATAATAAATCCTAAACCCTAATCCCTAAAAACTATAAACCCTAAACCCTAAACCTGGAATCCCAAAAAAAAACATTAAACTGTAGAAAAAAAAACCCCTAAACACCAAACCCTAAATCCTAAACTACCCTAAACCTAAACAAAATCCTACCCAAATAAACACTAAACCCACAAACTAATCCTGGACTTTCCCTAAACCCCAAAACACCCTAAAGCTCCCTAAATCTTCTACCAAAATCCATACCTGACTACCCCAGACCTAAACCTTAAACTCCATAACCACCCTAAACTTAAACCCTGGGCCACAAGACCAGCCCTGGGCTGACACTAAATAAACTCAAGGCCCTAGCTGAGCCACTAGGCCACACTGAGCCACCCAGGCCCTAAACCCTGGGCCTAAAACCTGACCACTACCTTGCCTAAACCCTAAACCACCTGACTAAACCATCATGGGCCCTGGGCCTCCAGATCCTCCTGGATAACTTTAAACCCTACCAACCCTACTAAATCTTACCAAAGATCTTTGAACCCTAAGATGAACTCATTTAAACCAGGCACTAAATAAAGACACAACAACTGACCCAGTTTTGATCTAAAGCCAAATTAACCCTAAACCCTAATGACCCTGGGCCTCCCTAAACCCTAAAACTCTGGCTCACTAAACCATAAACCTAAACCAAAACTAAATCATACCATAAGATCCCACAAAACCCTGGGCCCTGGGCCCTACTCACTTAAACTAAACCCTCATAAACCCTAAACCTAAAATAAAAAATGCTAAATCCTAAACACTAAAACCTTAAACTGAAACATGATACACCATAAACCTAACATCCTAAAATAAAATTAAAAAAAAAAAAGTAAAACCTAAATTAAATAAAATAAAATAAAATAAGATCATAAACTAACATACAAACCTAAAAAATAAAATAAATTAAATAATAAAAATAAATTAAAATAAAAAGATAAAAATAAAAATAAAAAAATTAAATATAAAACCTAAACCTAAAATACCCTAAACCCTACCCTATACCCTTTGTGCCCTAAAACCACAAACCTGAGCCCTTATAATGCCCACCACAACTATCCTAAACACAAAACCAATGACCCTCAAACTTATACACTAAAACAAAACTCTACCTAAACTTACTAAGCTCACCACCTTAAACCCTGCCCTGGGCCTACCCTACACTATCAAAATACTAAACCTACTGCACTGACCTAACCCCAGACTCTGACCACTATGAGCAAAACTTAAAACTCTAAAACCACAGGGCTAAACCTAAACCCTAAACTCTACCTGACCCTAAACCCACTTAAACCCTGGGACTTTAAAAAACCCTAAAACCCTAAAACCTAAACCCTAACAAAACCTAAAACCTAAAACTATACTAAATAAAATCTAAAATAAAATAAATTGAAAACCTAAACCTAAAATAAATAAATAAAACATAAACTAAAACTTGACCTAAAACAAATTTAATTAATTAACTAATAAAATAAACTAAAATAAAAATAAATAATCTAAATTTAAAATAAACCTAAGAATAAAAAACTAAATAAAATAAAAATAAAATATACCTAAAATAGACTTAAAATAAGACAAAATAAAAATAAAATAAAAAAACCTAAAAAATAAAATTAAAAAGATAACCTAAAAATAATATTAAATACTAACTAAAACTAAAAAAATAAAAAAAAATAAAATAAACCTAACTAAATTAAAATACACTAAACTAAAATAAATAAAACTTAAACCCAAAAAAGTAAACTAAAGCCTAAACTTAAACTAAAAAACAAAATAAAATAAACTAAAATAAACCTAAACATAAACTAAAAAGTAAAACCTAAAAATATAAATAAAATAAAAACCTAAAACCTAAACCTAAACCTATAAATAATAAATAAAATGTATACCTTAAAAATAAAATAAAAATTAAACTCAACTAAAAAATAAACTTGCTAAACCTAAACCTAAAATATAAATAAAAAAAATAAATAAAATAAACCTAAAATAAATAAACTAAAATAAATAAAAATCAAAAATAAACATAATTAAAAATAAAACATAAAATAAATGAAAATAAATAAAATATAAACTAAATAAACCTAAACCTACTAAATTACTTAATTTGAAATTAAAAAAGATGCTAAATCCTAAGCTAACCCTAAACCCTAAACCCTAAACCATAAAAACCCTCAACCTAAAACACTAAAACCCCAAATCCTAGGCCTAAACCCTAACCCTCAGGTAAACCTATCACAAATCTACCCAAAACTAAACCTAAACCCTAAAACATAAAACCTAAACCTAAATAAAATAAAACATAAAATAAAATAAAACCAAAATTAAAATTTAAACCAAAAAATAAAATAAAATAAATTAATAAAATAAACCAAAATAAAATAAATACCTAAACTAAACTAAATAAAATAAATTTAAGAATAAAACCTAAAAATAAAATTTAAACATAAAATAAATAAAATAAATCTAAAATTAAATAAAATAATTAATAAATAAAACCAAAAAAATAAATACAAAATGGAACCTAAAAATAAATAAAATAAAACTAATCCCTAAACTAAAGCACCTAAAATAAAATATAATAAATAAAATAAAATAAACTTAAACCTAAACTAAAATAAATAAACCCACCTATACTCAAAATAAACAAAACCTAAAAACCTAAACTAAATAAAATAAAATAAACTAAAATACATCTAAACCTAAAAAAAAAAAAACCTAAAGTAAAAATAAGAACTTAAAACTTAAACCTAAAATAAAATAAAAACCTAAAATAACAAATAAAAAAATAAAACTTAAATCTGAAAATAAAATAAAATAAAACTCAACTAAAAAAATAAACCTAAACCTATACCTAAACCTAAAAAAATAAACCAAAATAAAAAACTTAACTAAAATAAATAAACCTAAAAAAATAAATTAAATTTAATTAAAATAATAAATAAATTAAACTAAAATAAATAATAAATAAACTAAATAAACAAAAAAAACTTAAACCTACCAGTTTACTTAATTAAAAAAACTATAGACGTTAAATCTTAAACTCTAAACCCTAAACCCTAAACCCTAAACCATATACCATAAAAAAACCCTAAACCGTAAACCCTTACCCTAAACCCTAAACCCAAAAAGCATAAACCCTAAAACGCTAAACCATAAACCATAAACCTAAACCCTAAACCCCAAACCCTAATCCTAACCCTAAAGTAACTAAACAAATTAAAAAATAAACCTACACTTTAAAAATTAATAAAACTAAACCTAAACCTAAACCCTAAGAATGTGTAGAACCTTGACGACGGGAACATCACTATCAACCAAGCTCAGTCTAGATCTGGTGGTGGAGATGAAGGCAGAGGCGGAAGTTATCACAATGGTGGCGGGGGATCTGGAGGTGCTAGTGGATATGGAGGTGGTGGTCAAAGTAGTGGTGGTTATGGAGGCGAGAGGAGCGATGGAGGTTACAGTCATGGTTGTGGCAGAGGGAGAGATCAGGGTTATGTTGGTGGATCACGCTACTCGAGAGGCAGGGGAGGTTCTGATGGGAATTGATGAAACTAAAGAAAGGCCAATCTGAATAGCTGCTTATGGAACTGTGTCTTTATAGTGGAAATCGTTCTAGTTATATATGTTTTGATTTGCTCTATGCGTGCTCATTTTTTATCCATATTTGATCTATGTCATCGCTTGTGTCTTAGAAAACTTGTTGTGTTACTTGGTTGATAAAATTGAAAAGAAGAAATATTGAATATGAATTTATTCTTTATTAAAAAAAATAAAAAACCCTAAACTAAAACCTGAACCATAAACCTAAAATCGAAATTGTAAACCATAAACCTTAAACCCTAGTCCCTGAACTTTAAACTCTATACCCCAAACCTTAAACCTTAAACTAACCCTAAACCCTAAACCATAAAAAGTTCAAAACCTAAACCTAAACTAAATAAAACCTAAAAATCAAATAATTAAAAAAACCTAAACCAAATAAAATAAAATAAAAACATAAACTAAAACTTGAACCAAGACTTAACTTAAACTAAGACTTCAAAAGAAAATAAAATAAATGATAAAAACTAAACTAAAATAGAAAAAATAAAAACCTAAATAAAATAAAAACTAAACCTAAAATAAAAATAAAATAAACCTAAAACAAATAAAATAAAAACTAAATAAAAACCTAAACCTAAAACATAAGCTTGAAAATAAAACCTAAAAAATAAATAAAAAATAAAACTTAAACCCTATGCTAAAAAAAACCTAAACCTTAAATAAAGACAAAATAAGCCTAAACTTAAACTAAAATAAACTAAACTAAAATAAATAATACCTAATCATAAACTAAATAAAATAAAATAAACTAAAAATAGACTTAATCCTAAACTAATAAATAAATCATAAAAATATACATAAAATAAAAACCTAAAACCTAAGCCTTCAAAAAGAAAATAAAAACCTAAACCTAAACCTAAAAATAAAAAATAAAACCTAAATCTTAAAAATTAAATAAAAATAAAACTCAACTAAAAAATAAACTTAAACCTAATCCAAAACCTAAAAATAAACTAAAATAAAAAACCAAAACTAAAATATATAAACCTAAAATAAATAAAGTAAACTAAATAAAAAAACCTAAATAGAAATAAAAAATAAAATAATCTAAAATAAATATAAAATAAACTAAATAAACCTAAACTTACTAGTTTACTTAATTTTAAAAAATAATAATAAAATAAATAAAAAAATCCTGAACCTAAACCATAAACCCTAAAACTAACCCTAAACCATAAACCCTAAACCCTAAATCTTAAACCCTCAAACTAATCCCATAAACCCTAACACCTAAACCCTAAACCTAAACCTTTCCAACCCAAAACCCAAACCTATGAAAATAAAAGTAATAAGAAAGACTTAAACCCTAAAACCTACAACCATAAACCTTAAAAAAACTAAACCCCACCCTAAAGCTAAAACCTAAAAAACCTAAACCTAAACTAAATAAACATAAAAAAAATAAATAAAATAAAACCTAAACCTAAATAAAATAAAATAAAACCAAAACTTAAACTTAAACCTAAAAATAAAATAAAATAAAAAATTAAAACAAAAATAAAATAAAATAAATAAGAACTTAAACTAAATGAAAAAAAATAAAATAAACTAAAAGTTTAATTAAATAAAATAAAACCTATACGTAAAATAAAAATAAAATAAACTTAATGTAAAATAAAATAAAAACTAAATAAAATCTAAACCTAAAAAAATAAACCTAAAAATGAATAAAAAATAAAACCTAAACCCTAAATTAAAAAAAAATCTAAACCTAAAATAAACAAAATTAAATAAACCTAAACTTAAACTAAAATAAATAAAACCTAAACCTAAACCTAAAATAAACTAAACCTAAACCCTAAGCTAAATAAAATAAAATAAACTAAAAATTAACCTAAACCTAAACTTAAAATAAAAACATGAAAATAAACCTAAAATAAAAACCTAAAACCTAATCCTAAAAAAATAAAATAAAAACCTAAACTTAAACCTAAAAAAAATAACACCTAAACCTAATAAAATAAAATAAAAATAAAACTAAACTAAAAAATAAACATAAATCTATATAAAAAATAAATTAAAATAAAAAACCTAAACTAAAATAAATAAACTAAACTAAATATAAATAAAAAATAAACATAAATAAAAAATAAAATAAATTAAATAAGCCTAAACTAATCGGTTTAATTAATTTAAAAAAAATAATCCTAAACCCTAAACCCTTAACCCTAAAAACTAAATCATAAATGCTAAACTATAAACCCTAAAAGTAACCCTAAACCTATAATCCTAAACCCTAAATGCTAAACTAATCCTAAACCCTAAATCCAAAATCCTAAATCCTAAACCCTAAACCCTAACCCTAAACCTAAACCCTAAAACCCTAAACCCTAAAAGCCTAAACCTTAAACCAGAAACAAACCCTTATTACCTATACAGTTACATGGTGGGTTCTAATTTATTTGTTTTTTTCCTTCTTTAATGGGGCTATAGCACCTGTTTTGCTAACCAACTAGTTTGTGCTACCCCTTTTCTTAACCTACAAGGATAGAATGTTTAATTTGCTTGGCATCAGTGTTGTTTCTTTGCATGATTGGGATTTTTTCTTGCCTCCCTTTCGTGTTGACTTTACTGATGCTGTTTGCTTAGCTGTTGGTATGTTTTCCCTTATCTTGAAGGAATTTAATGATGTTAATTTTTTTATTCTCATTTTGGGTTAATGTAGTAATGTTACTGCCTACATTATCCTCTGTCGGGTGCAATATTTGGTTTGCTCTCTTGGCTATTGGCTGAATGGATTTTTGGGTTTTTATGTTCACCAGGCTAACTACTACGGTTGGTTTTCTGATTGGCTTTTTGTTCTATTATTTGCGACGTAGTTAACCTTATTACCTGTGCCTTTATGATATGGATCTATCTGTTGTTACATTTCAATCTTGGATCTCTTAGACTTGTGCAATTACTGTTGTGATTATGCTATTAACAAGATGGTTGTTAACATCTGCATTGCTCACTCTGAATGGTTTTCTTCTTTAAGGGTTATTTTCATGGCCGACAGGTTTCAACTGGGTAGGGATGGTGTTACCTGTATGCTAAATGGATCTTGGATTGTTATGTTTAACAGGCTATTCAACAGGCTGTCTATTGTTTTAGATTCCTACCTTGTTTTTTTTTTTGTTGATTGCGCGTGGTTAACCGCATTTTCTCTGCCTTTGTTGTATGGGTTTATCTGCTATTTTGATTTTACTCTTGGCTCTATTTGACATGTATAATTATTGTTGTGATAATGCAACTAATAAGGTGGATGTGGCCAAGATGTTTCATTTTCATCTGGGTAGGGATTCTCATGCTATGGTTGCAATATTTGGTGATACTTATCATGTATGGAATTGGTGTCATCCCTTTTACTATTCTGATCTATGTTGTCTCCTTTTCTATAGTGTATATGGCTATGTTTTGGTATGTAGGTACTAAGGATCATAAGAATTTCATCCAATGGCTATTGTTTTCCCACAGGTTTGTAGGCTATGACGGTTGGGATGATTTCACTCATTTTGTGGCTGGTAGTAGCACTTGTGATGTAACCCTTCTTTTGAAGTTTGGATGCTCATGTTTGTAGCTGCCCCAATTTTGTGTGATTGAGCTTGAGCCTTCTCTCACACATTTCTCTATACTTTTCTCAGTTTATTTTGATTTTACTTTTAATTTTTCTTGTATCACTTTAATTGTGCTAATTTTTTCTTCTAGATGTTTGCATATGTGGTTCTTTTCTCTTGCAGGTTCCTTCTCTAATGGAGGCATAGGCTTCTATCATCCTCAATTGCTTTTGTTGATGGTTGTCCAATGGCTTCCCTTTTGTGTTCCTTTTGTATCTTTTGCTTTTCCTCTTTTGTCTTTTCTATTGGTTGTACTTAGACAAGGGATTTACTCTTTAGGCTGTTCGTAGCTCTTTCAGCAGTAGCTCTTGAGTTTATCCCCTATTAAGGACCTTGTAACCCTTTTTTTGTGGCAATAAAATTCCCCTATATGCGGTTTCCCAAAAAATAAACTTTAAACAAACCTTAAACCCTAAACCCTAAACCATAAAAACCCTAAACCCTAAGCTAACACTAAATTTTAAACCCTAAACCCTTTAAACCCTAAACCCTAAAGCAAATAAAAAAGAAACCTAAACCTAAACCAGTAAACCTAAGCTTTAAAACCCAAAACTCTAAACCCTAAACCCTAAACCCTAAACCCTAAACACTAACACTCTCTCCATAAATCCTAATAAAAACCACTAAAGCCAAATAAATAAAGATAAACTTCAAAATTAAAAACTAAACCTCTAAAATAAATGATAAACTTAAAATAATGAAATAAAACCTAAACCTAAACTTAAAAATGAAAATAGAAACCAAAATAAAATAAATAAAAACCTAAACTAAATTAAAAAATAAAATAAGCCTATGAATAAAAATCTAAATAAAATAAAATAAACTAAAAATAAGCCTAAACCTAAACTAAAAAATAAAATATACCTAAATAAAAATAAAACCTAAACCTAAAAATAAAATAAAACCTAAACCTAAACCTAAAATAAAAAAATAAATCTGGACCATAAATAAAATATAAATAAAACTTAACTAAGAAATAAACTAAACCTTTAAAATAAACCTAAACTAAAATAAAACTTAAAAAAACTAAACTAATAAAATAAATAAATAAATAAAATAAAATAAAACTAAATAAATAAAAATAAACTAAATAAATCTAAACATGGCGGGTTTGCTTTTTTAAAACCCAAACACTAATCACCTACCCTCGATCCTATCAACCTAAACAAAACCCTAAAAACCACTAGGCTTCCTGGGCTACAAACAGGCCTGACCCTGACCACACCAAACTGAGCCACTCCTGAAACTGACCCGAATCCTAACCCTGACTAAATCTTGGGCCCTGACCCTAGGCATGAAACTGAGCCCTTAACTCTCCCACAAACCCTGGGCCATCTTAAACTCCCAGGCCTAAACCCACTAAGGCCTGGGCCACTGGCTTCCTGCACTGACCCTGATCTATCCCAGACCCAAAACTCCAATGATCTAAAACCCTAACCTACTAAATGACCAAATAAAATGTATATAAAAAAACCTAAAACTAAATAAAATAAAATATAAAATAAATAAAAACCTAAACTTAATAAAATAAAATAAAATAAAATAAATTAATAAAAATAAAATAAATAAAAAGGTAAACTAAACTAAAAAATAAAATTAACCTAAGAAAAAACCTAAAAAAATTAAAAACTAAATGTAAAATAAATATAAAAGAAACATAAAATAAAATAAAATAAATATTAAATAAAAACCTAAACTTAAAATTAAACATAAAAATAAATAAAAAATAAAACCTAAATCAAAAATAAAATAAACCTAAACCCAAACTAAAAAAATAAACTAAAATAAATAAAACCTAAACCTAAACCTAAAATAAACTAAACCTAAACCCTAAACCAAATAAAAGAAAATAAATAAAAAATAAACCTAAACATGAACTAAAAAATAAAATCTAAAAGTAAACCTAAAATATAAATTTAAAACTAAACTGAAAAATTTATATAAAAACATTAACCTAAACCTTTAAAAAAATAGAACTTAAACTTAAGAAATAAAATAAATATAAAACTAAACTAAAAAATAAACATAAACTTAAACCTAAACCTAAAAAATAAAATATAAAAAATAAACATATAATAAATAAACTAAACCAAATAAAAAAAATAAACCTAAATTAAAAAAATTAAGAAAATAAAATAAACTAAATAATCAAACCTTGTTTAAAATTTTTTAAACAACCCTACCCCAAGCACTATGCCCTTAACCACTAAACCCTAAACTTACAGGCCTAAACCTGACCTAACACTGACTAAACCTAACCCACTGACCTCCCAAACCCCACTAAACCTTATCCCACCTAACCCTGAGTTTTAAACCTAAACTAGGCCACCCCAAACCAACCCTAACCCTGACTCTAAACTAACCAAACCTGGCCAACCCACTGAAACTGGCCACAACTCCTGAGCCAAATCTGGATAAACCCTCCAAACCCAGACACAAACCTGGCCAAACCCCATCCAGACCTGACCTAAACCAGGCCCTATCATTGACCAACCCTAACCTGGGCTAGGCTGACTAAATAAGACTAAGATAAGATAAATAAACCCAGGCCTATAAATAACCAGGCATTAATAACCTGACCCATGACTTTACCCAACATGGACCAGGCCACTGACCTGGGTGACCTAAACCACTACAGGCCCTGAGTTCTGGGCCCTGAGTTCTAATAGATAATACTAAATAAAACCTAGGCCTAAAAATGTAGATATAAAACAGATAAATAAAAAATAAACCTAGCCAAAATAAAACCTACTAAAGAATAAATAAGATAAAACAATAATCTTAAACTAAATATGTTATTAATCTAAAACTTGGTTTGTATGTTTTTTTAAAATGTGAGCTGATTCCAACACTCCATAAACCTAAACTGACAACCACACCCTAAACCCTCCATGCTAAAATCTGAGCCCACTAAACACACTAAATCTAAACCCACCCCAAATGCTGGGCCCACCCTGCCCCCACCTAAGATCTCCATGACCTGACCCTCCCCAAACCCTACTCTAAAAAATCTAAACCCTACCCAAGATCTCTTAACATTAAATACTTAAAATCAAAAACCAAAACTTTAAATAAAATAAAATAAAATAAACTTAAAAACTAAACCTACCTGCTAAATAAAATAAAATAAAATAAAAACTAAAATAAAATAAAATAATTAAAACTAAAGCTAAACTAAAAAAATAAACCTAAAATGGAGAACCTAAAAGTAAAACTAATGAAATAAAATAAAATAAACCTAAAATAAAATAAAATAAAACTAAAATACCTCCTAAATCTAAAAGTAAACCTAAATAAATAAATTTAAAACTAAATTAAAAAAACTGAATCATAATTAAATAAACCTAAACTAAAAAGTCTAAACAAAATAAATTAAACTAAACCCTAAACTAAATATGTTAAAATAATAAAAATAAAATTAACTAAACCCTAAACTCTAAATGTGCAACCCTAAACTAAAGCACTAATCACCACTACACTCTCCCCACCCAACCCTACTACCCACAGGCTAACCACCTTGGCCCTGGGCCACTAAACACCACCCAAACCCCAAACTCTAAAATCTATACAATTAAATAACATAAAATAAATAAAAAAACTTAAACTTAGAAAAAATAAAATAATATTCTAAACTAAACCTAAACCTAAACCTAAACCTAAACCTAAAAAAAATAAATAAAATAAACCTAAATAAAAATTAATAATAACCTAAACTTAAAAAATAAACTAAAAAATAAAACCTAAAAATTAAAACATAAACTAAAAAAAAATTAATCCTAAAATAAACAAAATAAAATAAACCTAAACACAAACTAAAATAACCTAAACTAAAATAAATAAAACCTAAACCTAAACCTAAAATAAACTAAACATAAACCCAAAATTAATTAAAATAAATTAAATTGAAAATAAACATAAACCTAAACTAAAAAATAAAACCTAATAATAAACCTAAAATAAAACCTAAAACTAAACTTAAATAAATAAAATAAAAACTTAAACCTAAACTTAAAAATAAAAAATAAAACTTAAACCTAAAAAATAAAATAAAAATAAAACTAAACAAAAAAATAAACATAAATCTAAACCTAAACCTAAAAAATAAAATAAAATAAAAATTATAAATAAAAATAAATAAACCTAAAATAAATTAACTAAACTAAATTAAAATAAAAAATAAAAATAAAAAATAAAATATAATAAATAAACCTAAACCTATAGGTTTACTAAATTTAATAAAGAAAACCCCAAACCCTAAATCCTAAACTCTAAACCCTACACCATAAACTTGCAACCCTAAACCCTAAATCCTAAACCTACAACCCTAAACCTATAATACTAAACCTACAATCCTAAATCCTAAACCCTACACCCTAAAACCTAAACCCTAAACCTTAAATTCTAAACCCTAAACCCTAAACCCTCAACCCAAACCCTAACCCAAAACCCAAAACCCAAAATCGTAAAACTCTAAACCCTAAACCCTAGCCCTAAACCCTAAACCATAAACTTACCATAAACCCTAAGCTAACCCTAATCCCTAAACCCTAAGCCCTAAATCATAAACCCTAAAAACCCTAAACCCTAAATTGTAAACCCTTAACCCTAAAAACCTAAAAACTAAAACCAAAAATAAATAATACCTAGTAATAAAATAAATAAATGAACATAAACTAAAATAAAATAAAAACCTAAACTAAAACATAAACATAAACCTAAAAATAAGATAAAAAAAAAATAAAAAAATCACAATAAAATTAATAAAAACCTAAACTAAAGTAAAAAAATAAAATAAACCTAAGGATAAAAAATTAATTAAATAAAATAAACCTAAAATAAAATAAAATAAGAATGAAATAAAAACCTAAACCTAAAAAATAAACCTAAAAATAAAAAAAATTAAAACCTAAACACAAAAAGACCTAAACCTAAAATAAAAATAAAATAAACAAAATAAAATTAACATAAACCTAAACTAAAATAAATAAAATATAAAGACAAACTTAAAATAAACTAAACTTAAACTTAAAACTAAACTAAACAAAATAAAGTAAACTAAAAATAAACTTAAACCTAAATTAAAAAATAAAACCTCAAGTATATCCAAAATAAATACCTAAAACCTAAACCCTAAACCCTAAACTAACCCTAAACCCTAAGCTAACCCTAAACCCAAAACCCTACACCCTAAAAACCCTAACTCGTCAAGCCAAAACACTAAACCCTAAACCCTAAACCCTAAACCCTAAACCCTAACCATAAACCCTAAACCTTAAAACTTTAAATAATAAAATCCTAAACCTAAACCTTAAACCCTAAATCATAAACCCTGAAAACCTAAACAAAATAAAACCTAAAAATAAATAAAATAAAAATACTTTATTATAAATAAAATATATGAAATAAAATAAAATAAAAAGTTAAACTAGATCCTACAACTAAACCTAAACTTAAAAATAAAATTAAATAAAATAAATAAAAAAGACAAATAAAATAAATAAAAACCTAAACTAAACTAAAAAATAAAATAAATATAAATAAAATAAAAACTAAACTTAAAATTATAATAAACAAACCTAAAATGAAATTAAATAAAATAATAATTAAGTATAAACCTAAACCTAAAAAATTAACCTAAAATTAAAACATAAAAATAAACAAAAAACAAAACCTAAACCTAAAATAAAAATAAAATAAATAAAATGAAATAAATAGAAACCTAAACTAAAATAAACTAAAATAAAGTAAATAAAACCTAAACTTACCTAAACTAAACTAAACTTAAACCTATACTAAACTAAACTCAAACCTAAATCTAATCTAAATAAAATAAAATAAACTAAAAATAAAACTAAACCAAAACTTAAAAATTAAACCTAAAAATAAACCTAAAATAAAAACTTAAAACCTAACCTAAAAAAATATAATAAAGACTTAAACCAAAACCTAAAAATAAATAATAAAACCTAAACCTAAAAATAAAATAAAAATAAAACTAAACTAAAAAATAATAAAAAACCAAAACCTAAACCTAAAAAATAAAGTAAAATACAAAAATGTAAACTAAAATAAATAAGCTTAAACTAAATAAAAAATATAAATAAAGCCTAAATAAAAAAAATATAAAATAAAATAAATGATTAAATAAATAACAAACTAAATAAACCTAAAACCTATGGTTGCTTAATTTTAAAAACAAAACCTTAAACTCTAAAACCTAAACCCTAAACCCTAAATCCTTAACCCTAAACCCTAAACCCAGGACATGACATGTGAGGGGTCTATGTTGAGGGCAAAGAAGAAGAAAATCTACCAGAGATAAGGTTTAAATTTGATTTGATTATATGATTTGTGAAAAGAATGTTCGTTGGAGATAAGAATCTATAATCCACCAGAGATTAAGATCAATCGACTTAATTTTATTTTGTTTTAATTGATGTGGTGGCACATCTACTAGAGATATGGGTTCAAGTTCACTAGGGATTAGGTATATGAACCCTCCACTAGGTAACTACGTTCAGGCTATCCATTGGGGATTGGGGTTGAAGTTTGATTTCATAGATTTGTTTGGGGATGTACCTATTGGGAATAAGAGTTTGGTTAGATTTTTTAATTTAGACTCTATTGGGGGAGTTGGTTTTTTTGGTTCCACTATGGAGGCTGATTTTGAATTTGAATTGTTTGCTTTACTTATTTATATATGATTTGGGTCTCCACTATGAAGAAGGGTGTGATTTAACTCCATTAGGAAAAATTATATTGGGTTTAATTTAATCTGAGTTAATGTATGGACCCTGTTGGTGTCCAATGGATCCACTTAGAAGGGGTTATATCAACCTTGGCATACCTCAAGTTTATAAATCCAATGTGATAGTCTACCGGCTATGGGGTAGAGCTAGCCAACCTAAGGGTTTGCTGGTGTGCAATGACTATTATGAAGAAGTCATAGCAAAATTACATCTTCTAAAATGAGAAACAACCAATGGGGTGACCTATTGGATGCACAACAAATCAAACCTGACCTAGGGTGACTATTGTTCGAATGTCGCTGGGGACTTATGTCAACACGAAAGTAGTCAGGATTAATTTTATCTTAAATTTATGTAATTTGATATGGTTTGTTTAGTTTAGTTTGATTTTGAATTGAGGGAATATCTACTAGAGATGTGAGCTCAATCAAATTTGATAGATTTAATTTATGGACCATGTCAGTGTGCTATGGACCCATTGAGAAGGGGCTATATCAGACTTATCCTATCTCAGATTTATAAATCCAAAGGGATAGCCTACTGACCGTGGGGTAGAGCTAGCCAACCTAATCGGTTATCTTTTGGTGTGCAATGGTTGTGCTAAGATGAAGGCATAGCAGACTTACATCCTCTAAAGTAGGGAACAACTGCTGGGGTGAATTATTGGTAGAACTACAAATAGAACTCAACTTAGGGGTGACTACCGAGTGACTATCACTGGGGATTTATATCAACTCAAGAGTGTGCGATTCTATGGGGAGTTTTGCTAACTACCCAAGATAGGATGCTTGGGAAAGGTATCACTAGGGGTGTCCTCTAATCCATAAGTGAATATATATTTTATTTATATATTTGCATGGACCTATTGTTGTGAGGGACCACACTGAGAAGGGGCTATGTCGGCTTTGATCTATCTCAAATTTAGTGGACCAAAGGAGAATTTAGACATTCACTAGATGAACTCTCCAACCACAGGAATGGTTACTAGGAAAGGGGAACTATCAATCCGATAGTAACACGGGTAGTGTCTAAATGGTGTCACAAAGGACATGATCTAAATATAGTGCCCACAGGGGAGGTACTGCTAGGGGCATTATCTTGAGCACTCAAAAAGAAATCCTATAAGTGTACGATGGCCAAATCAAAGAGAAAGCATAGCAGACTTACATTTGCCATGAGTGGTGTATCTAAGGTCCAAGAACCAACCAACCTAAAGTGTATCCATCAGCATGAGTGGTGTATCGATCAGCATAGTGAGAACCAACTAACCTAAGGTGCCTGTCGGTGTGCAATGATCAATCTAGAAAGAAAGTATGTAGGCTTACAACATTCAAAGCAGAATTGATCATCGGGATAGTCTATCATCGGTGGGACAGATGCTATTTAACCTAGAATGACTACTAAATGAGGAGCCCCGAGGATGGATTAGACCTAGACTTGAAGTAGCTAGGAGGGAAGAAGCCACAAGGGGACATATCCTAAACTCAAATATACTTGACCTAGTAAGTGTATGAACTCTAATCCAAGAAGAAAGTATAGTAGACTCACATCCTCTTAATGAAGCCAACATGAGGTAGCTTATACCATGCAGTAATCCTAAAGGCACTCATCAATGTAGTGGCCAAATAAGAAAGGAATGTATAGTAGACATACATCTTCCAAAGAAAGAAGACCACTTGGGTGACAAACTAGCAAGGTAGCATGTCACACCTATAGCGATCTAAGTGAGTGTGGGGCATTATCATAACTTCAGTAGCGAGAAAAAAATATGTGTTTATTTTATATGTTTGTATGTAGTTTGTATTTTTGTTATGTAGATGAAGAATAGGACATCGTTTGGGTTCCTTACACCTACACTAAACACATCATGGCAAATTTGCAAACAATAATACTTTCAACATGGAAGTGATTAAATTCAAAATGGAATTCTCATTGATTATAATTATTTTCAAACGTGATTTATAATTTTCTTTATGTTGAGCCCATTGATTAGAAGCATTGGCCACTCTCTATTATGATTAATAAGCTGATAATATCCTCTTTAGTAGGCAATATCTATTGAAAAAAGGCTTTCCCAAGTGGGTTCAAATTTGCCTCCCATCTTACGGCGGGCAACAGTCAGTCTCCTTCGAACTAAAATATGTTCTCCTACTTGAAAAGCTTTAGGACAGACCAACTTGTTGTGAGCTTAAATCATTTTAGCTTTATACAACTTGAGGTTTTGCATGCATGTCTCTCCAAACCTTCACTCTTCTAATTGCAACTTGGCATTTACTCTATTGTGATCTTGCTACCCAAAGCTTTCCTTAGTGATGGTAGTTGGACTTCTAATGGTAGAACAACTTCAAACCCATACACTAATGAGAAAAGAGTAGATTGAGTTGGAGTTCTATATGTGGTGCAGTAGGCCCACAAAGCTTGAACTAATTTCTCATGCAACTATCACTTATTATTGTCATGTGTCTTCTTCATTATTTTGATGAGAGTTTTGTTAAAGGCTTCTGCTAAGCTATTTTCCCTCGGGTAGTTGATGGTAGAATATCTCCAATCTATGTTGTGTCTCTAAGAAGAGTTGTTGATCTCGGTGCTCTTGAATACAGTACCATTATCGATATAATTCATCGAGGCACTCGAACCTATATATGATATGGTTCTAAAAATTGGAGCACATCTTTGAGTTTTGACCTCTTTGAGAAATCTTTTGCCCATTTGGAAAAGTAGTAGTAGTAGAACTAAGATGAATGATGACCCAAGAATGAGGATTAATGACCCACTATGTCAATACCCAACACTTCAAGCCAATGGATGTAGAATGTGGGTGGTTGGTGTAGGACCACATCTTGTATTTGATATTGGTGGCATCACCACAACCATGCAATCTTTGATCATCATGTAGTAGTATCCTAGTCTCTTGATCTTGGCTTTCATCTTTTGGATTTGGTTGGCTCCACATAATCTTGAGTGTACCTCATCATAATCTTGGATTGCTCTATAATACAACATAACCACATATGATCAAAAGATTGCTAGTACAAGACACCATCCACAAGAGCATAGGAAAGTGCTCTCTACTTCATCTGATGAGCTTGTTACTTCTCTTAAGGTAGTTTGCATTTATTTAGGTAATCCATGAATATTTTCTTCCAATATAACTCCTCATCATTCTTACCAATGGAAACCTCCTTTTCAAGAGTGTACTTTTAGATGAGTTCAATATCAATAAGATATAAGACTTATCTAGTTTGGGATTATATGGACTCATCCTCCAAAGCTTTACAAGCTTGGCTAAAGCATACGCTATGGCATTCTCTCCTTGAGGAATCTTATAAATGGTAACCTTCAGGATTTGGGCCAACAACTCCATGGTGCACTTGTGGTAGTGATGGAGCTTAGGCTTTATTACCTTATAAGATAAAGCGATTTGGTTGATAACTAGCTAAGAATCACCGAAGATGTTGATGTTCTAGATGCTTAAAGTAATGGATAACTAGCAATCGAGCCTCATATTTGGCATTGTTGGTGCAAGGATTAGGCAGATGATATGAGAATCTCATCACATCGTCTAAGTTAAGAGAACTATTCCTATCACCTTTCATGGAATAGTATATTATTATTCTCTCTTTGATAGCCACACCATCAAAGTACATCTCCAATGGTGAATGCTAGTATCCCCTAATTCATGATTTGTTCATCGGGGAGATCATCACTAAGTAGAGAGTCAGCAGGAAGTGGGTGTCTTTGCTAAATCTTAGCTTATCCTTTCACCATGGAGGGGTATGAAGGTAATGTCAAAGCTGAGGATCATGGACCATCATTAACCATCTAGATAGTGTTGGCGTGTCATGATATTAGTGTATTGATCCTAGAGATTAAGTTCACTTTATAAGAAGCATGTTGTGTAGCTTTTGGGATGCAAAGATTAAAGCTAGGGTAATGATTCAATGGGTGGATAATTAGCCTCGGGGATTAAGTGGCTGAGGTAGTATAGTGCATTTTCCTTCCCTTCATTATTGGCTTGGCCAACAAAGCACCAAGGGAGTCATCTAACGTAGTGTGTAAAGTATGGCCTTGCACCAGGATAGAGGGGCAACATCAAGTAATGCTTGATGTCTTTGAAGGTATGCTCACACTATCATCCCACTTGAACTTGGCATCCTTTTTTACAAGTGCTGAGAATGGCTGACATCTTTCGGATAAGTTGGCTATAAGGCATCTTAGATACTCCAACTGCCCTTGGAATGATCTGAGTTGAGTTAAACTTTTAGGGGGTGGCATTTCTAATATCACCTTGATCTTCTCCGGATCAATTTCAATTCCCTGTTGTCAGATAATAAAACCAAGGAATTTTTTTGAAGCTACTCTGAATGCATACTTCAGGGGGTTCATTTTGAGGTTAAATTATCTTAATTGTTTGAAAACTACTCTCAAGTTAAAGAGATGGTCTTATTTTTCTCTACTGTTGGGCATGAGATCATCGACATAGAACTCGACTTGATCATGAATGAGTTCGTCTAAGATTCGAGTCATAGCCCATTATGTAACACTAACATTTTAAAGCTAAAGATACCTTATATAATAGAGATTGAGGGTTCTAAAACCAGTGTTTCTTTCATCTTCAGGGGCCATCTTTATTTGGTTATATCAAGATAAGCCATCCATGAATGAGAAGATTACAAGAGATGAGGCAATGTCCACCATCAGCTCCAAGATTGGTAGTGGAAATTCATCTTCTGGATATGCCTTCTCTAAATCACTAATATTGATGTATATGTGAATTTTGCCATTCTTTTTCTTAACTGGGATGACGCTGGCCTACCAAATAGGGTATTTGTTTTCCTGGATGAAGCCTACATCGATCAATTTCTTAACTTCATAAATGACTTATTGTTCTATGTCTAATCACATGCATCTAGAAGCTTGCTTAATAAGGTTAGCAGTAGGCTCTATTACTAGTTTATGGACCTACGTTGATCCAAACTAGGCATCTCTTCCATGCAAAGCGTCCTTAAACTCTTAATAGCTAACTAAGTCATTGGTTTCAATTTCATTCAACAAAGAACTGATGTATGTCGGCGTGGATCTTCTTCAATTCTAAGTTGATTTTTTGAGCTTCAATGGTTGACTTGATCTCTTCTTCAAACTCACGGTGCATCTTTGACTTAAAATCATCTAGATCATCAAGTTTCTAAGCTCCTCATATGAGTTAATGTGATTTGAAAAGAACCTATCAAATTCCAAATGATTGGTAATGACTAAGTCATCATCATTGGACACATATGATCAATCTTGATCTCGAGAGCTTTTACATTTGTTCTCTTCCATATTCTTTCAAGTAGTCGACTGCTTTGACCAAGTATGTGAGATTAACCCTTTCTTGCTAAATTATGAACACAAGAAAGTACCAATCAAAAGGTAATTCTATTAAATATTTAATCATCCTCAAGTTCTACATCAACTTCTTGACTTGAGATGATGCTCTAGAAAGAACCGAAGTCTTCACACTATGGATGACTTAGGGGCTTCCTTAACTACCAAACCCTGAGAGGAAAGTGGGGTTAGAGCTAAGGTTCCCAACTGATGCCTAACTATTTCACATATAGACTTGGATACACTTATGCTTTGCTTTGGAGCCCGGTCTTCATCACTATCTAGCTCAAGTGTCACCTCCAAGGGAATCTACTACTGAGAAGAGCTGGCTGGTGTGCTAACCATATAAGACTCATCCTATGAACTAGATTCTAAGTCTATATGGATAGCAGGTGTACTCGGTAGTTGGGACATAGGTTTTCCACCTCTAAATTGCCTCGAACTAGCCTCTTCCTCTACCTGGAGGTGGTCATCCTACCCATATGTTCAAATGGAGTAATGAACTGGGTGGAATCTAATGTCGCCACTTCCTCCTCCAAGTCTATTTCCACTCCTTTTATTTTCTTTTTTCATTTTCTTTCTTTTCTTTTCTTTTTCTTTCTTTTTTTTCTTTTTATTTCTTTATTTTTAAACTTTAGCCAAGTTCAAGAATAGACTTGTTGATTTTGAGGGAGGTAGTAAGCATCCTCATATGCCAACCTGAACTATAAATGGCTTGAGATCTCCTTTGACAGAGATGATCCCACCTCTCACAAACTTCATACATGATGTAGAGGATGGAACTATGTTGTTCTCATGTATCCATGGTCTCCCAAGCAAAGCATTGAAAGATGTATCAAGTCTATAATGTGAAACTTGGCTTCGGTCTTCCAATCATCTATCTCCAAGGGCAACACTATGGAGCCTAAGGCCTGTTGACCTCACTTTTGGAGTGCGGATTCAATCTTCCCATCTTAGACTTAGGAGTCTTCTAGACACTAAGACTTCCCTAGTCATAAGACACTTCTAACAATTAGGTAAACCCGTAACCTAAGCCTAAGACTTAGAAGGGTTAACTATAGGATTAGGTTATGCCTTAGGGATTAGGATAATCCACCTACCCTACAACCCAAATCCAATCCATGTTCACCTTCTCAAACCAAACCTCAAGTTCAATTCAAACATCAAATTCAAATCCAAATCCAAATCCAAACCCAAATTCCAAAAACCAAATGATTGAAGCCCATGATCAAATCCAAACTTGAAACCCTTCCTAAGCCATATGACCTATCCCATGGACTTAGCCAAATCTTAATCCAAATCAATCCAAAATCAATTTATTTTCTCATAATCAATTTATATCTTCAATCATTTTCCTAAATATAAATCAAATATATATTCAAATGATCAAAACTAAATCAAACTAAATCAAATTAATTTAAGTAATCCATATGACTTATCCCATGGACTTAGCCAAATCTTAATCCAAATCAAGTCAAACTCAATTGATTTTCTCACAAATCAATCATATTTTCAATCATCTTCACAAATTTAAATGAAATATACATTTAAATCATCAAAACTAAATCAAATCAAATCAAAATCCAAACCTAAGCCACATGACCCAACTCCATGGACTTAGCCAAATTCTTTCATTCCAAAGCCCAAATTCAAATGATTTTTGAATAAATCAATCATTCCTTCAATCATCTCTCCAAATATAAGTGAAATCTACAATCATCAAGCCAAACCAAAATCAACCCAAGTCAAACCCAACTTAACCTTTTGACTTGAAATGTTCAAATGAACCAAAACCCATTTGAACCCAAGCTAATTATTGAATTTATATATCAATCCCAAATCCATATATAAACTCAACTAAATCAAACTCAACCCCAGCTAACCAATTTGGTCCACTTGACCCAAAGTGGCCAATTTGACCTATTTGAGCCAAGTTCTAATCCTACCCAAATTAGATTGAACCAAAGCCCATCAAAACCTCCCATCATGATTGTTGATCACCCTAAGTTGATCAATTATCACAAATTGGGTCAAACCAAGTCAACTTGGTCATTTGACCAAGTCAACTCCTTAACCCATATGAACCCAAACTAGCCAAATTGCAACCTAAGCCAAATCCGTTGAAACCAATGATTCATACCAAATCAAAATCAATATTTGAATATGACTTGACCTTCAATTGAGTCAAACCAAACCCAATTGGCCCTCTGGACCCAAGTTGACCCAAATTGACCTAAAGACCAAATAAGTCAAATCAAAATATAAACCAAATTGATTGCAACCAAATGGCTCAAGTTCATTCCAAATTGATTGTTGAACTTGACCAAAGTCATGATTTTGAACCCAATTGACCTTTTAGCCCAAATTGACCTAAAGGTTCAAGTTGGCCTACATCAAAACCAAATCCAAATTAATTGAAACCAAAGCCTACAATCATCTTCAATTAGTCAACTAAACCCAAACCAACACCCAACCAAAGCTAATTTGGCCAATTTAATCAAATTTGTCAACTTAACCCATTTGATGCAAATGAATTCAAATGAACGAAAATCAAATCTAAGCCAAACTAAACTAAACCAAGTGATCCAAAACATCCCAAATGATCATATGAACTTGACCCAACCCTTAGTTTGACCTAATTTGACCAATTGATCAACTTGACTAACCCAATTTTTGACCTAAATGAGTCAAATTGAGCCAAACCTAACCAAATCAACTCAATTGACTTGAAATTTGGCTAACCCACTTTTGGCTTTTTCAAATGCCAAATCAAATCCAATGCCAAATGATAATTCTACCCTTGGGTCCAGGGCATCACATGAGACAAATCACCAATGTAAGTGGTCATTTCCTTGGCCACTTGGTACTCTCCCAATGGTCCACCTGCACCTAAGACACCCAACCCAACAACATGACCCATGGGAGGTGAAATCACCTCACCTCCCATTAGCATTTAAAACCCATAGACACCCATGATTCCTCCTTGGCAGCACACCTTCAACCAACCAAGCTGCCAACTCACCTCCTCCCTACCACCCATGACTGAGATGGTCAAGGCCACTAGAACCAAACCCAATCCGACAAGATGAATATACACCCCTCATTTCCACTCAAACACACAAAAAAAATCATTCCTTAGAGCCCTAGCTACCCAAGACAGCTCTAGAGCCATTCCCTAAGCTAAGCTCATTCCTCATCAAAAATGCCATTCCCATCTCAAATAGACACATTTTTCAACCTAACTTCCCATTTCATCAAACTCAAATTAACTTTGCACACACCTTCCTAGGCCTCTTCAAGCAAGAATGAATCATCTCCCAAGCTTTTAGAGCACCGAAGGTGGGACTTCGATCAAAGCCGATCTCCAAATCATCAATTCATGGCCTTCCGAGTGAACATTGAGGAATTGATCCAATTCCTACTCAATAGAGCTTCATCACCACTAAATGAAGCATCCTCAATCATTCGAGCCACTAGTTTTGAGCTCCGGTGATGTATGCTTCCAAAATTGATCCTTAGGCAAAAATGAGTTGGACCTTTTGAAGAAAACTTGCATCTCATGTGATCTTGACCATTGGATCCCTCGATTGATGTCGTGAAGGTGTGGGATCCTTTGGAGTTGATCGAGCTCGTAAGCTCGATCAAGTGAGCAATGGTGGAGGAACTCCATTCTCTCTCACTGTGATGTTAGATCACCACCCCATTCAAATGATCGAAATATGGTCATGATTAGATCCACTAGATTGATCCGATTTAATCCTATTAAGCCATGGGATTAATCATATTATGATCAGATCAACAATGGACGAGAAGCATCCACGCCGCCACGACTAAGTCGATAATTTTTAAGAAGCTAACCAATGCCACATGGAAAAGTAAAGCTACATGCCAATAGGATTAGCTTTAATTATTAATTAATCATTTTAATGGCTAAAACTTCTAAAAAATCATAAAAATCATAGAGTAAAAAATGCAAATAAATACTCATTTTAAAGGTATTTTAGAGGAGAATTAATTAAAAATGATCTTAACTAATTTTAAATAGTAATTAAACTTTAATTAAAAATTAATTAGTTTAATTACTCCTTAATTACTTGAGCAATTAATCCCAAATTTTATGGGTTAATTTAATGGGATGACCTCTGCCTCCAATGATTTACATGGGATTTATTACTCACTTAATTAGAAATATTTTCTAATTAAATCTTAACTACTCTTTTAACTTAATTAATGATTCATTAATCCCAAGAATAGTAGCAAATTAGTTAATTTAGTTTATTAATCATTATTCAACAGTAAGTGAACTAAAGAATAGGGTTGGGACCCCTTTCCCTAAGTTCATTTCACCTTTTTTTAAAATGAAATTAATTAAGATGTAACTAATTAATTAAATCACTTAATTAAATTGAAATCATAATCTCAACAAACCTTAATTAATTAAATCATAGGGTAGATCTTTAGGGGTTTAATAACCTAAAGGAGTTTAATGAAATTATGGTTAGTACACAAGTGTGGGAAAATCATAAGAGTAATTAATTAAGTCTAGTAATCTATTTAACTATTAATCATGAGCTAATTGCATTAGGCTCTTTTATTTTCTAGGATCATTGCAAGTTTTTTTTCCATGCATATCATGTTGGCTCATAATTTTTTAGTTAATTACTTTGAGGTGACATAGGTAAGGGTAATTAATTCATCTAATTAAGGGTTCAATTTAAGTAACCCATAAAATCAACTTAATTACATTTCCTTAAATTAAATCAAATCACTAATGTGGGAATGGGTTTAAAACAACAAGTGATGATTTTTCTTCTCCTCTTTAAATTAAATCAAATCCAAAACTTAATTAATAAAAAAAATTGGTTTGCTTTAAATAATCTTATTTGATTTGATTGTCCTTAAGAACTAATTTGGTTGAATGAATCACATACTTAAATTTGATTAACTTCTTCCCAATCATGTTCAATTTGGTTTGTCATTTGAATTCATGCATCCATCTTTTCAAAATCAAGTAAAATAAAATGGATTTCCTTTTTGTAAGCTTGCATGTGCTAATTAAATTTAATATATGTGTGGCTATTATCACTTTTAAATCCAAATTTAATTTTCAAAAGCTTATAAATGAGTAATAATATGTGTTATGATGCTAGTTATAAATACATAAGAAATGCATGTTCTTATAGCTTAAGTGTATGAATGCTATGTTCTCCTTCCTCTATTCATGTGTTGATTTATATAAGATTGAATAGTAATGGGTATATAGTATGTACATCCTGGGAACATGAGGCTTTAGCTATCCCCAAGGAGGTCATTTGATTACCTCACTTCTCTGGTTTAACAAAAATACATACCCATTTGATTTCATTCTTATGTATTTCAATATTATAATTTGGATAGAGCTTCAATTCATTTGCATAGTTTTCTTTCCATCATTAATGTATACATCCATGTGTGTCCAAGAATAGAAAGTATACTGTCTGGACATCTTGAGAATAAAAGGCTTTAGTTAGCCCCAAGGAGGTCATTTGTTTACCTCACTTCCTTGGTTTAACAATGACACATATTTTCCTATATCTCTGTACATGTATATGTATATGTGATTAGTGAATGAAAATTCCATTTTACATTAAAATTGCATGCATTCATAACTGACTAAGTGGTTGAATTAATTAGCCATGTGATTTGGAGCTTCCTATGTTCATGTATACGAATTTACATATGTTTGAATGCAAATGGGTATATAGTGTGGACATCCCGAGAATACGAGGCTTTAGCTAGCTCCAAGGTGATCATTTGATTGCCTCACTTCCCTAGTTTAACAATGACACATGCCTATTTAATTTCATTCTTTTGCCCTTTTGTATAAGAATTTGGATAAAGTTTTGATATGTTTAAATAATTCAATCAAATAAAATATAAATTATAAACATACACATACATTCATCATTTAAGTGTGCTAAAATATATTGCATGTATAGATACACTTACGATTAAATCATATGCATGATACATGTAATGGAAAGGAATGATTTATTATATGTCATGTGGTAGTAATTCAATTAAATTAATCTTAAGTTGCCTTTCATTTTAAATAGGATTATTTATAGTAAACTTAAACTTAGGATTAATTAAATCATTTAATAAGCCACTTACTAAAGAGAACTAAATCAAATTAATATACATTAGAAAATTACTTAAGGTAGAGATGAAAGAGGGCAATCCTCTTTTCCTCTCTTTATAACACTTAGTTGCTAAGTGTAATCAAATGAAAGAAAGGAAAACACAAATTAAAATTCTTAAATCAATTAAATTACTTCAAGTAAAATCAATCTTTCATGTTAAATTGAATCCTTTTACACTTAGAAAATACTACACTAATGCCTAACAAGACTTGCCACACAGGCCTTAATACACACATTAGAATTAAATCACTACTTCTAGCTCTAAGTTAGGATGGTGTCTGTTGTGATGTATATTTTGTTTTATGATGTATATTTTTGTAAAATCAATCTTTCATGTTAAATTTAATCCTTCTACACTTAGAAAATACAATACTAATTCCTAATAAGACTTTCCACACAAGCCTTAATACACACATAAGAATTAAATCACTACTTCTAGCTCAAAGTTAGGATGGTATATGTTGTGATGTATATTTTTGTATTGGATGTTAGGGTATATGCTTCGCAGACTAGATGATAGGACAATATTAACTTCATCATATTTTCTACAAAGGATTATGCTTAAGGGATGCTTACAAATAAATGTGAATTCTTTTTTGTAGATTGCTTAAATCCTTAAGCATAATCCAAGTTAGAACAGGTGAGCTTAGTTACCCTTTTATAGGGTTCTAAGTTCAAATTATAAATAGAACTGCTTGAGATTATATCTATATTTAGCTAACTTCTATTTTGTAGGAGTAGTTATATTTACTTTTCCCACATAAATGTAATTTTTGCAATAAGAATTAAGATTAGTGCTATGGGGGATTAGGATGAGCAGTGGCCAGAAGGCTTTGTCCTGGGGTGCCCTGTGATGTCTTTAAAGAAAGCACAATCCAAATCAAAGAAGGAACCAAATCAGAAATGGATATTTGAAGAATGAACACCCCCATAGAATTTAATAAAACTATAATTATTCTTTTATATTCTTAGTTGTATAAGGGTAGAGCTCGGCTACACATATTTTCTTTCTTTGGGTTGTACGATGGTACCCGATCACTTCGACCTTTTATTCTTTTATGATATTTTATATAATTGGTTGATGCTACATTTACATTATACATTAGTATGACATGTTTTTCATAGTTTCTTAAATGATTGATGCTTTAATGTGTGGCTTGGATATGATTAGGCTCTTAGGATAAAAATAAACTTTCTACCCAACTAATCACTCAAAAGTAAATTTTAAATAACTCATAACCTCATCATAAAGCCTAAAACATAATTAAGATAATTGAAAGAATTATCAACCCTTTAATAGTATGGTTGTATATTTTACATCATGAATGCATATTCTTTCTCTCTTGAACATGAAGGATCTCCATCCTTGCACGATAAAGGAATGCTTGACCTGTGAGGGCATCCCTTATGGTGGAGAACACCTATGAGGGCATCCTAAAGCCTTTGTCAAAATGATGTGTCTAAAATGAAATAAAATTTGAAAAGATTTTGCACCTATAGATTAATTCATATTCTCATACCACTCATGCTCTAGTCTCTTACGGAGTGTGTTTAGGACTTTATTCTCTTTCTAATTAAATAACTCCAAGAGATTATAAGTCTAGAAGTCAGATAATTTATTCTCTCCTATGGAGGTAAACCCTTATGTCCACCTGTCACTTAGATTTAGGTCATGCTTTAGCTTGTACTAAAGGTCCCTAGATTTAGGATCTGAGGTAGCTATTTCTTTTAGGCTATAAGAATAAATCCTCACCTCTTAGGCATTCCCACAACCTTGTCTTGGTGGATTATAAACCCTAGTAATCTAAATAAATTTCAACTCAAAACATATAAATCTCCTTAACTTTGAAATTATAAAGCCCACCCATATGATAGATTGGAATGCTCACTAGGCTTCTTAGTATCATGAGCATTTTATACTTATTTCATTTGGATTCCAAAAATAAGTTTTCTCCTTGAACTTTCCCAATTGATTTTCCAAATACAACCAATCCTTTGATAGTCTAACCTTGAAATCTTTGGAGATGATAGTTGTTTACTTTTATCAATAATATTTTTAAGAAATTTCATTTCCTAAGATGTAATTATCTATGGAGGCTTGCCTCTATAGGGAACTTAAGAACTTAGTTTAATATAAACATAACTTTATTCATCCATGTAAAGTAGGGGAAATATCTCTAGCACATTTGAAAACTCATCGTGCCTTAGGAGTCTTTATTACTTGAATAGGTCCATTGTAGGGTAATTCCAATATATTTTGAGATAGTACATCATACTTTAATGTTATATGTGATCACCTCAAAAAGTACCCCCCTAAGATCTACTTGGTGTTCCCCGCCCCCCTACCCACCCAAACATCTAAAAAAAACACCACAAGGCCCAATTGCCTTGTTCATTGAATCCTCTCAACATCATTCTTTATTTTTGAGTATGGGGATGTTGATCCTCAAGTAGGTAATGGTTATTAGACTCATAATGTTGAATGATACACCTAGGTCAACTACTAAATAACTGTATTTAAACATCCAAATAATGTAAGAGATGGTTGTGCTCTATCCTATTAAGTCTTAAAATGTAACTCTTAAGATGTCATTCGAGTGGCATGCCTCCTCTTTAGTAGCAATTAGCTGAGCTAAGCACATCTCAAGATCATGTAAGCACTTGATTAAAGATTCCCTCATCTCTTTGGATAAGACAAGGGTGTCTTATATGCTTAACTTAGTTGGAAACCTTTTAAGGTTGGCTAGGACATTGTAATCAACTCTAGCTTGGTCCTCAACAAGCATATGCATGAGTAGAGCATTGTATGAAGGGGCTATCTACTCACTGGAACTAATAACTTGATTATCCTTATCCTGAGGTTCTACCCTTGGAGGTAGAGCTTTGCCACTGCGTAGGTTGACTTCACTGACTTCTTGAAATGATGAGCTTGTGGAAAGTTCTACCTTCTCATCGGGCATACCTACAACTTCTCCTATAGGATCCTCGAGTTAGTTGACTCGAGGTTAATCTCAAGAGGTGAACCCAATTGATTTAGAGAATGATAGTTTGACTCTGAATTAGAAAGGAAAGGATCAAAATTACTATAGCTATTTTTTGATTTAGACTGAGAGAGCTTTTTATAGGAATAAAATCAAGAGCATCAAAAATAGATAATATGTAAATAGAATCAGCATTCTTCATTAATTTCTTTTTTGGTGGAGGTACATGATAAAAATCAAAAATAAGTAAATTTAGTGCCTTATCCATATATAATTCTCCTAATAAAAGGATCTAAAAGAGGTAACAACTAAATACTAAACTTCGGACTAAAATTGGACTATCTAAGTATGGTGACCGCTACTACTAGGCTATCACCCTCCCAAAGTTATCCTATACAACCATCAAACCTTCCTTGCCGTTGGAGGTTTGAGCTACTTCAGACACTTGCAAGAAAAGCTTCTTGATCTTAGAAATAGTCTTCTTAGAGGTTCAAGATAGGGAGATATCCTAACCTTCTTTGGTCTTAATAGGATCACAAGTATCCCCAAGGATTACTCTAATATTTGTTAAGTAAGTATTCATTAGGGATAACTATGGCTCTCAACTTGTAGCTACCCAAGCTAATCCTTAAAAGTGATATAATCAACATGGCTAACATATGGTAGGGGCAATAGCTAGATCATCACTCTCCCACTTCTCACCCTTTAGGCTCAATTGAAAGTTAGGTTGCTTTAAGAGATTTTAAAGAATTTCCTAACAACCTCCCTCTTGAATGAATATGACTTATTCAATCTATTTGCAAGAGTAGGTGGAAAGTAGCTACCTAGCGATGGATATGAATACCATTTAGGGCTAGGTGTGGTGGAAATGGTCGTTATGGTGGCTACGATGGTCAATATGATGGTCTAGGGGGTGGAAGAGGGGTGGTAAAGAGGAAAGCTCGTAGTCATACTAAACTCTAAGTTATTTCTTTCTTAGTCCAATGATGTACTTCTTCTCAAACTCATTCTATGGTAGATAAAAGAAACTATTTGGCTTCCTCTTGTAGGCTAGCTGCTTTGTTGATTAATTTCTTGAATGTTTTGATGGTAAAGCCCTTAAGCATGAAGGTTATTTAGCCATGGATTGAGAAGAATCTGCATCTGTATGTAGTTGTGGTTATTTCATGCTTTAGAGATTGTTATCAACAAAGGACTAGGAGTTTCTATTTCTCTACAATGAGGTCACTCACCTTTTGAGCTCGAAACCTCTTGAAGAGGTACACCAACTCGAAAATTTTCATAACCATTAGGCAATTACAAATCAAATGGAACACGCCATATGCTAATAAAAGTCGAAGAGGAGTGTGTTATCATTTTAATAGCTTAAAGTGTGTAATGTTATCATGGGTTAGCCATCAAGATCTTGAAGGATGGTACAAAACCCTAAATAAAATGAAATTCTAAACCTTATACATAAAATAAATAAAAATAATACCTTAACCATAATAAAGAACTAATCTAATATAAATAAAATAAAATAAGCATAAACCTAAACTAAAATAAACTAAACTAAAATAAATAAAATCTAAACCTAAACCTAAAATAAACTAAACCATAACCCTAAACTAAATAAAATAAAATAAACTTAAAATAAATCTAAACCTAAACTAAAGAAAAAAAACCTAAAAATAAACTTGAAATAAAAACCAAAAATCTAAACCTGAAAACATAAAATAAAAACCTAAACTCAACCTAAAAATAAAAAATAAAACTAAAACCTAATAATAAAATAAAAATAAAACTAAACAAAAAAAACAAACATAAACCTAAACCTAACTTTAAAAAATGAACTCGATAAAAAAACCTAAACTAAAATAAATAAACCTAAAATAAATAAAATAAACTAAATAAAAGAAAAAATAAACCTAAATAAAAATAAAAAATAAAATAAACTAAAATAAATAATAAATAAACTAAATAAACCTAAACCTAACTAATTAATTTTTTTTAAAAAACCCATAAACCCTAAACCCTTAACCCTAAATCCTAAACCCTAAACCCTAAACCTTAAATAATAAAACTAACCATAAACCTACAACCCTAAACCCTAAACCCTGAACCCTAAACTCTAAACTCTAAACTAAGCTTAAACCCTAAACCCTAAACCCTAAACTATAAGCTTAACTCAAAATCCTAAATCTTAAGCCCTAAACCCTAAAACCCTAAACCCTAAACTAACCCTAAACCCTAAACCCTAAAAACTCAAAATCTAAACCTACACCCTTTATCCTAAAAACCTAAAAGCCTAAACCTAAACTAAATAAAACCTAAAAATAAAATAAATAAAAAAACCTAAAACTAACTAAAATAAAGTAATAAAATAAAATAAAAACCTAAACTAAAACCTAATCCTAAACTTAAAAATAAAATAAAATAAACTAATTAAAACAAGCTAAAATAAAATAAATAAAAACCTAAACTAAACTAAGAAAATAAAATAAACCTAATAATAAAAAACCTAAATAAAATAAACAGTAAATGTAAAACAAAAATAAAATAAACCTAAAAGAAAAAAAAATAAAAACTAAATAAAAACCTAAACTTAAAAAATTATCCCAAATAAACCTAAAAAATAAATAAAAAACAAAACCTAAACCCTTAACTAAAAAAAACTTTATCCTAAAATAAAATTAAAATTAAAAAAATAAAATAAACCTAAACCTAAACTAAAATAAATTAAATATAAATAAATAAAACTTAAACCTAATCCAAAAATAAATTAAACCAAAACCTTAACCTAAACTATAAAATAAAACCTAAAAATAAAATTAAAATAAGAACATAAAACCTAAACCTAAAAAACTAAAATAAAAACCTAAACATAAACTTAAAAGTAAAAATAAAACCAAAACCTAAAAAAAAAAAAAACTCAACTAAAAAATAAGCCTAAACTGAAACCTAAACATAAAAAATAAACTAAAATAAGAAACCTAAACGAAAAAAAATAAACCTAAAATAAATAAGCTAAAATAAATAAAAAATAAACCAAAAATAAAATAAAAAAAAATAAACTAAAATAGATAAACTAAATAAACTTAAAGCTACTAGTTTACTTAATTGCTTTTTTGGGTGGAGGTACATGATAAAATCAAGAAAATAAGCATAAATTTAGTGCCTTTAAATATAACCCTAAAAGAAGCTAAAAGAAAATGAAAGTAAACCCTATGGTGGCAAGCTAAGGACTATCCGGGCATGTATGGATAATACTAACTCACCTAAGTTATCCATTAAACTAAACCTTCCTTGGTGTTGGAGGTTTGAGCTACTGCACTACAAGGAATGCTTCTTGATCTTAGAAATGATCTTCTTAGAGGTTAGATAGGAAGATATCCTAACCTTCTCTTAAGAGGATCATAAGTATCCCCAAGGATTACCTAACATAACCGGATGGTTATTCTAATAAGTATAATAACTATGGCTCCCAACTTATAAAATAGTCCTTAAAAGTGGTACAATAAGACATGGCCTAACATAGGTAATAACTAGGATCATCAACCTACTTCCTACTCTTAGCCTCTAAATTAAAAGTCAAGTTTCTTTAAAGATTCTAATGATTTTCCTAAACTAAAAAATAAGCAAAAAAAGAAATAAACCTAAACTAAAATAAATATAACTAAAATAAATAAACTAAACTTAATAAATATAAAATAATGAAATAAACAAAAATAAATTAAAAATAAATTAAATAAAAATAAACCTAAAAAACCTAAACCCAAAACTTAAATGCTAAACCTAAATAAACCCTAAACCCTAAATCATAAACTAATAAACTAAGCCTAAAACCTAAATAAACACCCTAAACCTAAGCCTAAACCTAAAATAAACTAAACATAAACCCCAAAATAAATAAAATAAAATCAACAAAAATTAAACCTAAATCTAAACCAAAAAATAAAATCAAAAAAATAAGCCTATAATAAAAACCTAATAACTAAACCTAAAAAATTAAAATAAAAACCTAAAATTAAAAATAAAAATAAAACCTAAACTTAAAAAATAAAATAAAAATAAAACTAAACTAAAAAAATAAACTTAAATCTAAACTTAAACCTAAAAAATAAACTAAAATAAAAAAACTAAACTAAAATAAACCTAAAATAAACAAACTAAACTAAATAAAATAAAATAAATAAATAAAAAAAAATAAACTAAATAAATAAAATAAACCTATTTTAATTTAAAACTTAAACTAAACCCTAAATCCTAAATGCTAACCTAAACCCTAAACTAACCCTAAACCCTAAACTAACCCTAAACCCTAAACCTTAAATAAAAATAATAGAAAAAAATAAAAAAATCATAAACCCTAAACCCTAAAACCCTAAACCCTAAATCCTAAATCCTTAACCCTAAACCCTAAACCCTAAAACCCTAAACCCTAAACCCTACAACCATAAACCCTAAATCCTAAACCCAAACCCTAAACCCTAAACCCTAAACCATAAAACCTAAAACCCTAAACCCTAAACCTAAAACTCAAACTCTAAACTAAACCTATAACCTAAACCCTAATCCCTATACCCTAAAACCCAAAACCCTAAACCCTAAACTCAAAATGCTAAACTTGAAACCCTAAAATCCTTAACCCTAAACCCTAAATCCTAAACCCTAAACCCTAAACCTTAAAACCTACAACCTTAAACCCTAAACACTAAACCCCAAACCCTAAACTATAAACCCTAAACCCGAAACTCTAAACCATAACCGTAACCCCTAAATCCTAAAACCCTAAAAACCTAAACCTAAACCTAATAAAACTTATAAATAAAATAAATAAATAAAACATAAAACTAAATAAAATAAAATAAATACATAAACTAAAAACTAAACCTAAACCAAAACCTAAAAATAAAATAAAATTAAAATTAAAAACTAAACTCAATTAAAATAAATATCGACCTAAGCTAAACTAAAAAACTAAAATAAACTTAAAAATAATACATCTAAATAAACATAAAACTAAACATAAAATAAAAATAAAATAAAATAAAAACTAAATATAAAATAAACCTAAAAAATAAAGCTAAAAATAAATAAAAAAAACCTAAACCCTAAACTTAAAAAAACCTAAACCTAAAAAAAAAACTGAACTAAAATAAATAAAATATAAACCTAAACCTAAAATAAACTAAATGTAAACCCTAAACTAAATAAAATAAAATAAATTAAAAATAAATCTATAACTAAACTAAAAAATAAAACCTAAAAATGAACCTAAAAGTAGGACCTAAAACATAAGAAAAACCTAAACCTAAAAATATAAAATAAAACCTAAATGTAAAAAATAAAATAAAAATAATACTAATCTACATAATAAACATAAATCTAAACCTAAAAAAAAGCTGAACTAAACTAAAAAGACTTAACTAAAATAAATAAACATAAAATAAATAAACTAAACAAAATAAAAATAAAAAATAATCTTAAATAAAACTAAAAAAATAAATAAATTAAAATAAATAATAAATAAACTAAATAAACCTAAACTTACTAATTTACTTAATTTTTTTTAAAATAAACCCTAAACCCTAAATCATAAACCCTAAACCCTAAACCCAAAACACTAAAACTAACCATAAACCCTAAACCTACAACCTAAACCCTAAACAATAAATCCTAAATGCTAAACCCTAAACCCTAAACCCTAAACCCTAAACCCTAAACCCTAAAAGCATAAACCCTAAAACCTTAATTCCTAAACCCTAAACCCTAAACCCTAACCCTAAACCCTAAACCCTAAACCCAAACCTAAACCTAAACCTAAAGTAACTAAATAAATTAAAAAATAAACTAAACCCTAAAGCCTAATAAACATAAACCTAAACCCTAAGAGTGGGCATAACCTTGACGGCAGGAACGTCACCGTCAACTAGGCTCAGTCTACATCTGGAGGTGGAGGCGAAGATGAATGTGGAAATCACGGTGGTGGGAGATCTAGAGGTCTGGTGGATATGGAGGTGGTGGTCGAGCAAGGTTATGGTGGTGGGAGGATGGAGGATACAAATTGTGGTGGCGGAGGGAGAGATCAAGAGAGATGGATCTCATTTGAGCCGTGGTGGTTCTGATGGGAACTAAGGGAACTAAGAAAACTAAAGAATGATCAATTCGATCTACTGCTTATGGAACCGTGTCTTTGAAATAGATATGGTTCTAGTTATATAAGGTTTTTGATTTTCTCTATGCATGCTCAATTTTGATCTATGTCGTCTCTTATGTCTTAGAAAACTTGGGGTGTTATTTGGTTGTTGAAATTGAAAAGAAGAAATGTTTAATCTTAATTTATCCTCTATTAAAAAAACCTCCCAAATCCTAAACCTTAAACCCTAAACCCTAAACACTAAACCCTAAACCTACAACCCTAAACCCTAAACCCTAAAAAACTCAAATCCCTAAACCTACACCATAACTCTAAACCATAAACCCTAAAAGCATAAACCCTAAAACCCTAAACACAAAACCCTAAATCCTAAAACCTAACCCTAAACACTAAACCTTAAACCTAAACCTAAAGTAATTAAATAAATTAAAACATAAGGCTAAACATTTAAACCTAATAAACTTAAACCTAAACCCTAAGAATAGGCTAAACCTTGAAGACATGAACATCACCGTCAACTATGCTCAATCTAGATCTGGTGGAGGATGCGTAGGTAGAGGTGGAGGTTATCGCAGTGGTGGTTGGGGATCTTGAGTTGCTGCTGGATATGGAGGTAGGAAGAGCGATGGAGGTTACAACCGTGGTGGTGGCGGAGGAAGAGTTCAGGGATATGATGGTGGATCCTACTACTCGAGAGGCCGGGGTGGTTCTGATGGGAATTGGAGAAATTAAAGAATGACGAATCCGAACTGGTGCTTATGGAACTATGTCTTTATAGTATAGAAGGTTATATTTATATAAGGTTCTTGATTTGCTCAATGCGTGCCCATTTTTTATCTATTTTATCACTTGTGACTTAGAAAACTTTAGTGTTACTTAGTTAATGAAATTGAAGAGAAGAAATGTTGAATCTGAATTTGTTCTCTATTAAAAAAAACCAAAAACCCTAAACCCTAAACTGTAAAACCTTAAACCAGAAACCCAAAACCCAAAACCGTAAACCCTAAACCCTAAAAACCTAAAAACCTAAACCTAAAAAAAATAAAAAATAAAACCCAACTAAAAAATAAACATAAACCTAAACCTAAACCAAAAAAATAAAATAAAATAAAAAACCTAAACTAAAATAAGTAAACCCAAAATAAATAAACTAAACTAAATAAAAAAATAAACCTAAATAAAAAAAATAAAATAGACTAAAATAAATAAAAAATAAACTATCTAAACTAAATAAGCCTAAACCTACCAGTTTACTTAATTTTTTTTAAAAAAAGAACCCTAAACCCTAAATCTTAAACCCTAAACTCTAAACCCTAAACCCTAAAGGCTAAACCCTAAAACTAACCCTAAACCCTAAACCTACAACACTAAATCTACAACCATAAACCCTAAACTGTAAACCCTAAATCCTAGAAAACCCTAAACCCTAAAACCTAAATCGTAACCCTAACCCTAAACCCTAACCCTAAAAAAGCATGCAAACCTAAAAATCCAAATGCTAAACCCTAAACCCACAACACTACACCTACAACTCTAAACCTAAAACCTAAACCTTAAAAAAAACCTAACACTAAAAAACCCCATAAACTTAAAACCATAAGCCCTAAACACTAAACCTAAACCCTAACCTTAAACCCTAAGCCCTAAACCTAATCCCTAAACCTAAACCTAAAACAAAAGTAACTAAATAAATTTAAAAATAATCCTAAGCCCTAAACCAAATAAATCTAAACCTGAAACCTAAGAAAACCTTGATGACAAGAACATCACCATCAACTAGGCTCAATCTAGTTCTGGATATGGAGGAGAACTCAGAGGTGGTAGTTATCTAGTGTTGGTGGGGTATCTAGAAGTGCTGGTTGATATGGAGGTGGTGGTCGGTGCAGTGGTGGTTATGGAGGCAGGAGAAGCGATAGAGGTTACATCCATGGTGGTGGTGAAGGGAGAGATCGATGACATGATGGTGCATCCTGCTACTCAAGAGGTCAGGGCAGTTCTGATGGGAACTAGAGAAACTAAAGAACGACTGATCCGATCTGCCGCTTATGAAACTATGTCTTTATTGTTGAGATAGTTCTAGTTATCTAGGGTTTTTTATTTGCTCTATGCATGCTCATTTTTTATCTGTCATTGCTTGTGTCTTAAAAAGCCTGAGGTGTTACTTGGTTGATGAAATTGAAAAGAAGAAATGTTCAATTTGAATTTGTTCCCTATTAAGAAAAAAACTAAAAACCCTAAACTAAAATCTGAACCCAAACCTAAAACCTAAACCCTAAACCCTAAATCCTAAACCCTAAAAAAATATAAAAATGAAATAAAAAGAACCCAACCCTAAAATTAGCACTAAACCTACAACCTAAACCCTAAACCCTAAACGCTACAAAACCCTAAACCCTAAACCCAAAAAAACCTTAAACCCTAAACCCTAAACCCTAAACCCTAAACCCTAAATGCTAAACTCTAAACACCAATCCCTAAACTTAAAACTAAAGTAACAAAATTAATAGAAAATAAACTTAAACCCTAAAACCTAATAAACTTAAACCTAAATAATAAGAATGAGTATAACCTTGATGGTAGGAACATCACTATAAACCAAGCTCAGTCTAGATCTGACAGTGGAGGTGAAGGCGGAGGTGGCAGTTATCATAGTGGTGGTAGGGATCTAGAGGTGCTGTTGGATATGGAGGTGGTGGTCAAAGTAGTGGTTGTTATGGAAGCGGGAGGAGTGACGGAGGTTATAGCTGTGCTAGTGGTGGAGGGAGAGATCAGAGACATGATGCTAGGTCCTGCTACTCAAAAGGCCAGGGTGGTTCTAACAGGAATTGGAGAAATCAAGAAGACCGAAAGCTTATGGAACTATGTTTTTATAATAGAGATGATTCTAGTTATCTATGGTGTTTGATTTGCTCTATGAGTGGTCATTTTTTATTTATGTCATAGCTTGTGTATTAGAAAACTTGGTGTGTTACTTGGTTGATGAAATTAAAAAGAAGAAATATTGAATCTCACTTTTTTTCCTATTAAAAAAAACCAAAAATTTTAAATCCTAAACTAAAATTTAAACCCAAAACCTAAACGTAAACCCTAAACCCTAAAAAAAAAAAAAACTAAAACCCTAAACCTATAACACTAAACTTATAACCTTAAACCCTAAACCCTAACCTTAAATCCTAAAAAACTCTAAACTCTAAACCCTAAACCTTAAACCCTAAAAGCATAAATAATAAAATCCTAAGCCCTAAACCCCAAAACCATAAATCTAAACCTAAAGTAACTAAATAAATTAATAAATAAACCTAAACCCAAAAACCTAATAAACTAAAAAACCTAAACCCTAAGAATGAGCAGAATCTTGACGACAAGAACATCACCATCTACCAGGTTCAGTCTAGATCTTGTGGTGAAGGCGAAGGTGGAGGCGGCGGTGATCGTAGTGGTGGTGGGGATCTGGAGGTGCTGGTGAATATGGAGGTGGTGGTCGGAGCAGTGGTGATTATAGTGGCGAGAGGAGCAACGGAGGTTACAAGTGGTGGTGGCGGAGGGAGAGATCGGAGATATGATGGTGGATCCGCTAGTCGAGTGGTCGGGGTGGTTTTGATGGGAACAGGAGAAACTGAAGAACGGTCGATCCGATCTGCTGCTTATGGAATTGTATCTTTATAGTAGAGACTATTCTAGTTAGCCAATGTTTTTGATTTTCTCTATGCTTGCTCATTTTTGAACTATGTCATCATTTGTGTCCTAGAAAACTTAGTGTGTTACTTGGTTGATGAAGTCAAAAAGAAGAAATGTTGAATTTGAATTTATTCTTTGTTAAAATAAAATAAAAACCTTAAACCCTAAACCATAAACTAAAACCTAAACCCTAAACATAAAAAAATACCCTAAACCCTAAACCTCAAATTAAAAAAATAAAAAATAATAAAAAAACCATAACCTTATACCCTAAAACCTACAACCCTAAACCCCAAACCCTAAACCCTAAACCCTAAACCCTAAAATCTAAAAATCTAAAAATCTAAATAAAATCTAATTAAAACTAAAATAAAATAAAAATAAAAATATACCTAAAATAAAATTAAATAAAAACTGAATAAAAACCCAAACCTAAAAAACAACCTAAAAATAAAACCTAAAAATAAATAAAAAAACCTAAACATTAAACTAAAGATAAACTTAAACCTAGAATATAAAAAAAATAAAGTAAACCTGAACCTAAACAAAAATAAATAAAACTAAAATAAATAACACCTAAACCTAAACCTAAAATAAACTAAACCTAAACCTAAACCTAAAATTAAAAAAATAAAATAAACTAAAGTAAACCTTAAACTAAACTAAAAAATAAAACCTAAATTAAACCTAAAAAAAAAAAAAACCAAAACCTACACACAAAAAATATAAATGAAAACCTCCTAAACCTAAACCTAAAATACAAAATAAAAACCTAAAATAAAATAAAAATAAAATACAACTAGAAGAAAACCTAAAACTAAAAGATAAACTAAAATAAAAAACCTAAAATAAATAATTTAAACTTAATAAAAATAAAACATAAACCTAAATAAAAATAAAAAATTAAATAAACTCACATAAATAAAAATAAACTAAATAAACTTAAACTTACCAATTTACTTGATTTTTTTTAAAAAAAAAAACCTATACCCTAAATCCTAAATCCTAAACCCTAAACCCGAAACTCAAATCCTAAAACTAACCCTAAATCCTAAACCCTAAACTTATACCGTAAACCTACAACCATGAGCCCTAAACCCTAAATCATAAACCCTAAAACCTAAAACACTAAACCCTAAACTCTAAACATTAAACCCTAAATCATAGACCCTAAACCTAAACCCTAAAACTTTAAACACTTAACCCTAAATCCTAAACCCTAAAATCTAAAACATAAAAACATACACCCTAAACCCTCATCCCTAAATTAACCCTAAACCTTAAGAATGGGCAGAACCTTGATGACAGGAACATTATCGTCAATTAGGCTCTATCTAGATTTAGCAGTGCAGGTGAAGGCGGAGGCGGCAGTTATGACATTTATGGTGGGGGATATGGAGCTGGTGGTGGATATGGAGGTGGTGGTCAAAGCATTGGTGGTTATCGTGGTAGGAGGAGCAATTGAGGTAACAGCCATGGAGGTGGCAGATGGAGAGATCAGAATATGATGGGGGATCCCACTGCTCCAGAGGTGGGGTTATTCTGATGGGAACTGGACAAATTGAAGAATGGTTGATCCGATCTACTGCTTATGGATTGTATTTATAATAGAGATGGTTCTAGTTATCTAGGGTTTTTTATTTGCTCTATGGGTGGTCATTTTTGATCTATGTCACTGCTTGTGTCTTGTAAAACTTGGGGTGCTACTTGGTTGATGAAATTGAAAAGAAGAAATGTTGAATCTAAATTTGTTCTTTATTAAAAAAAATCTTAAACCCTAAACCCTAAACTAAAACTTAAACCTTAAATCAAAAACCTAAACTCTAAACCCTAAACCCTAAACCCTAAACCATAAACCCCAAACCCTAAACCTTTAACCCTAAAATCTAAACTAACCCTAAACCATAAACCCTAAAAAGCCAATAACCTAAACTTAAACTAAATAAAATCTAAAAATAAACTAAATAAAAAGACCAAAACCAAAATAAAATAATAAAATATAATAAAAAAAAAAACATAAACTAAAACCTAAACCAAAACCTAAACCTAAACCTAAAAAAGAAAATAAAAAATAAAAACTAAACTAAAATAAAATATATAAAAACCTAAACTAAACTAAAAAAAATAAAAGACCTAAATAAAATAAAAATTAAACATAAAATAAAATAAAAATAAAATAAAAACCTTTACCTAAAAAATATTAAACTTAAAAATAAATAAAAAATAAGACCTAAACCCTAAACTATATAAAACCTAAACCTAAAATAAAATTAAAATAAAATATTCCTAAACCTAAACTAAAATAAATAAAAACTAAACCTAAACCTAAACCTAAACCTAAACCTAAACCTAAACTAAATAAAATAAACTAAACTAAAAATAAACCTAAAACTTAAACCTAAAAAATAAAATAAAACCTAAACCTAAAAAAAAAGAAAAATAAAACTCAACTAAAAATAAAGCTAACCTAAAGATAAACTAAGATAAAAAACTAAAGTAAAATAAATAAACCTAAAATAAATAAAGTAAACTAAATAAAAATAAAATAATAAAATGAACTCAAATAAAAAATAAACAAAATAGACCTAAACCTACTTGTTTAATTAATTTAAAAAAACACTAAACCTACAACTCTAAATCTATAACCAAAAAACCTAAACCCTAAACCTTAAAATCCTAAACCCTAAACCCTAAACCCTAAACCCTAAACCCTAAACCCTAAAACCCTAAACCCTAAACCCTAAACCCTAAATCCTCAGCCCTAAAACCAACAACCCTAAACCCTGACCATAAACCCTAATCCTTAAATTCTAAACCCTAAACTAACCCCAAACCCTAAACCTTAAACTAACCCTAAACCCTCAAAATGGGCAGAACATTGATGAAAAGAACATCACCATCAACTAGGCTCAGTCTAGATCTAGTGGTGGAGGTGAAGGCGAGGATCACGGTGTGGGGATCAGTGGTGGAAGAGGGAGATATCTGGATATGTTGGTGGATCCCTCTACTCACGCTGGTGGTTGGTGGGAATTGGAGAAATTGAAAAATAGGCGAATCCAATGTTATGGAATTGTGTCTTTATAATAGAGATGGTTCTAAATATCTATAATTTTTGCTTTACTCTATGGGTGCTCATTTTTTATGTATGTCATCGTTTGTTTCTTAGGAATCTTGGGGTGCTATTTGTTTGATGAAATTAAAAAGAAGAAATGTTGAATATGAATTTGTTCTATTGTAAAAAAAACCTTAAACCCTAAACTAAAACATAAACCTTAAACCTAAAACATAAATCCTAAACCCTAAACCCTAAACCCTAAACCCAAACCCTAAACCCTAAACTAACCATAAACCCTAAACCCTAAAAATAAAAAAACTTAAACCTAAACTAAATAAAACCTAAAAAATAAGATAAATCAAAAAAACCTAAACCAAAATAAAATAAAAACATAAACTAAAACCTAAACCTAAATCTGAAAATAAAACAAAATAAAAAATAAAAATTAAACTAAAATAAAATAAGTAAAAACCTAAATAAAACTAAAAACTAAAAAACTAAATAAAATTAAAAACTAAACCTAAAATAAAAATAAAATAATTAAAATAAAATAAAATAAAACTAAATAAAATCTAAACAAAAAAAATTAACATAAAAAATAAATAAAACCTAAACCTTAAACTAAAACAATACCTAAAATAAAAAATAAAATAAATAAAATAAAATAAACCTAAACTAAAATAAATTAAACTAAATTAAATAAACCTAAACCTAAACTAAAATAAACTAAACTTAATCCTAATCCTAAACCTAAACTAAATACAATAAATTAAACTAAACCTAAAAAAAACCTAAACCTAAACCTAAATAAAATAAAACCTAAACTTAAAAAAAATAAAATAAAAATAAAATGAACTAAAAATAAACCAAAACCTAAAAAATAAATTAAAATAAAACCTAAATTAAAATAAATAAACCTAAAATAAATAAACCAAATTAAATAAAAAAAATAAAATAAACCTAAAAAAGAAAAAATAAAATAACTCAAATAAATTAAAAAATAAACTCAAATAAAAAAATAAACTAAATAAACCTAAACCGACATTTAATTTTGAAAAAATAGTCATAAACCCTAAATCTTAAATCTACAACCCTAAACCCTAAAATAGTAAACCCTACACCCTAAACCATAAACCTTATTCCCTAAACCCTAAACCTTAAAACACTAAACATTAATCCCTAAACCCTAAACCCTAAAACGTACACCCCTAAATCCTAAACCCAAATACTAAACCCTAAACCCAAAGAATGGCCATATCCTTGATGGCACAAACAACTCCATTAACTAGGTTCAGTCAGGATCTAGCGGTGGAGGTGAAGGTAGAGGAGGCGATTATCGCACTGATGGCGGGGGATTTGGAGGTGCTTATGGATATGGAGGTGGTGGCCACAGTAGTGGTGGTTATTGAGGTGGGAGGAGCGATGGAGGTTACAACTTTGGTGGTGGTGGTGGGTGAGATTGGGGATATGATGGCAGATCCTGCTACTCGAGAGGTAGGGATGATTTTGATGGGAACTAGAGAAACTAATGAATGGTCAATCTAATCTACTGCTTATGGAACTATATCTTAATAGTAGAGACAGTTTTACTTATATGAGGTTTTTGATTTGCTCTATGGGTGCTCATTTTTTATCTATGTAGTCGCTTATGTCTTAGAAAACTTGGGGTCCTACTTGGTTTATTAAATCAAAAAGAAGAAATATTGAATCTAAATTTTTCGCTAAAAGAAACTTTAAACCCTAAACTAAACCTAAACCTAAACCCTAAACCTAAACCCTAAACCTAAACCCTAAACCCTAAACCCTAAGCCTAACCCTAAACCCTAAACCCTAAACCCTAAACCCTAAACCCTAAACCCTATACCCTAAACCCTAAACCTAAAACCTAAAACCATAAACCCTAAATAATAAAACCTACTACCATAAATCCTAAACCTTAAATGTCAAACCCTAAACCTTAAACCTTAAACTTACCCTAAACCCTAAACCCTAAACTAACCTTAAACCCTAACCCTAAACCCTTTACCCTAAACTTTTAATAAAGATGACATTAGGAGTAGATCTGAAGAATGATCTAATCCTAACATAGTTATGTTAGATAAAGAAAATGTCTTCAAGAGTCTTTCCCTTGACTATTAGAGACTTGAATACCCTAGCCCTTATACTAAATTTTATTATTATACCATATATTATAGTATAATGTAGCATCATATATCTGAGAATGTAATAATGTGTTTTTGGATGTTGTAAGATGTTTTGAAATATTTTAATATATTATGGTATTGTTCCGTATAGTCTATATTAATATAAATCATAAAAATATTGATTTAATAAATCAGATGATGAAATTTGTTAAATTTAAAGTGGGAGTTAGGTTGTAGTACCAAAGGTGTGCTAAACCACTTATAGTCTAAAAAGTAAAATTTTGTGTTCAAAATAAATATTATATGTTGTAGCATAGTATAATATCATATATCATAATATATTGTTCTGAGCATTTTAAATTCTTTTAGTATTTTACAATCATGTAGTCTAGCCTACAGTAGCATTGTTTATAAAAATGTTGATATAGACTATAAAATGATGGAATTTGGCCAAATTCATAATAGGTAGAGCATGACATCATAATATATTATTTCAAATTAAAAGATGTAAGTGATACAACTAAAATATATAGTTTTTTATTGTTTAGACTAATTTTATGAGTTTTTATTTTAAGTAATCCATTCTGATTTGATATGCAATATAATATAATATAATATAATTTGTTATAGAGTATTATAAAATAGGATGCCATAACATAGTGTAGCATCATGCATTATAGCATACTATTGTGTATTACTACTTGTTATTTAGCATATTTTAGTTTGTTATATTATGACTGAGTAGATTGTTTGCCAGTATAATTCATAAAAATGCTGATTTATAGGCTAAGATGATGGGATTTGGCCAAATTTATGATAATCTTTAGAGAACATTGGGGTGTGCTATGGTGTGTCATTTAATCAAAAGAATGGAATTTTGCATCCAAAATAAATATTCATTTATCTACCAAATTTTATAATTTTTTTTGCTTAAAGTGATTAATTTTAAAGTGTAATGTAAGATAATATATTATATGAAAGCATATTAAAATATAATGTACATAACAACATAACTTCACATATATATGAATATGGTGGTGTGTTACTCAATGTTATTGTACATTTTAGTATGTTTTACTTTTATTATAATACATTATGTCTAAACTCACAAAAATGTTAATTTGAAGGTTCACAACACACACCAAGAAGCAACACCTTTCTACCATTTCTTATAGAAAAAAAACAATTTTAATTCCAAAATGAACATTATTCATATTGAGAAAATTTTGTTTTTGTTCCTTTTATGTGATTCTAATGAGGTATAATGTTAGACATTATATTATAGCAAATTATAATATAACATCATATATTATAATATAATATAGTGTTAATTCACACTATAATATGTTTAGCATGATATTTTATAATTAGTTTGAGCTTGCACCATCACAATTCATAAAATGTTGATTACAATGTTAAGATGATGTAATTCGAATGAATAAATTGTTAGGCTTTTGGTTGAAGTATTAAAGGTGTGCATAAGAGAAGAAATAAGATTTGATGAGAATTCCATGTCAAGGACCTGGAGGGAGATCCACTATGGGATCACACATGCATTAGACACGGCATGTGAGGGGTCTATGTCGAGCGCATAGAAGAAGAAAGTATAATGGGGATAAGGTTTAAATTTGATTTCATTATATGAATTATGGAAAGAAGATCCACTGGGGATAAGAATCTATAACCCACCAAAGATTAAGATTGAATCAACTTTAATTTGTTTTGTTTTAATTAATGTGGAGGCATATCTGCTTTAGATATGGGCTTGAGTCTATTGCGGATCGGGTATATGAACCTTCCACTAGAGAAGCAGGTTTAGGCTATCCGCTGAGAATTAGGATTTGAGTTTGATTTCATAAATTTGTTTGGGGATGTATCCGCTGGGAATAAGAGTTGGATTTCTTGATTTAGACTCTACTAGAGTTGGTTTAATTTGGCTCCACCAGATAGGTTGGTTTTGAATTTGATTTATTTTCTTAACTTGTTTATATAATTTGGGGCTCCAGGGGAGAAGGGTATGATTTAACTCAGGGAAAATTAGATTGGGTTTAATTTAACTGAAGTTAATGTGGGGACTGTGGTGCAATGGACCCACAAAGAAGGGGTTATATCAGACTTGATCTACCTCAGGTTTACAAATCCAAAGGGATAGTCTACTGGCTGTGGGGTAGAGCTAGCCAACCTAAGGGATTGCCTTTCAGTGTGCAATGACTATGGTAGGAAGAAGGCATAGAAGACTTACATCTTTCAAAGCTAGGACCGACCCCTGGGGGTAACCTGTTGGATGCACAACAAATCGAACCTGACCAATTGCAACTACTGAATGATTGTCATTGGGGACTTATGTCAACTCAAAACTAATCAAGATTAATTTTATATTAATTTCATGTGATTTAATATGGTTTTTTGGTTTAGTTTTATTTGGAAAAGGCATATCCACTAGGGATGTGAGCTTGGTCAAATTTGATAGATTTAATTTATGGACCATGTCAGTGTGTGATGGACCCACTAAGAAGGGGCTATATCAGACTTGTCCTATCTTAGATTTACAAATCCAAAAAGATAGTCTACAGGTCATGGGGTAGAGTTAGCCAACCAAAGAGGTTACCTTCGCATAGGTGCTAGTAAAAGGCATAGAGCTCACATCTTCGTAGGGAACAACCAGGGTTGTGGTAGCAAACAAATTTAACCCGACTTAGGGGTGACTACTGAGTGAATGTCGTCATGTACTTCTTGCTTGGGAAAAGGTACCGCTAGGGGTGTCCTTCTAATTCAAAAGTGAATATATATTTTGTTTATATGTTTATGTGGACCCTATTGGTCTGCAAGGGACCACACTAAGTAGGGGCTATGTCAGCTTTGACGAATCTCAGATTTACTGGACCAAAGGAGAATTTGTACATCCAAAGGATGGATTATCCAACCATAGGGGTGGTTACTAGGAAATGGGAATTGTCCAATCTGATAGTAACTCGTGCATTGCCTAAATGGGGTCGCAAAGGATGTGATCCCAATATAGTGCTCACAGGGGAGGTTCTGCTAGGGGCATTATCTTGAGCCCTTGAAAAGAAAGCTTATAGGTGTATGGTGGCCAACTCAAGGATAAAGCATAACAGACTTACATCTGCCATGAGTGGTGTATCCTAAGGTGTGAGAACCAACCAACCTATGGTGTATCCATCAACATGAGCAGTGTATCCATCAGTATAGTGAGAACCAACCAACATAAGGTGCCCGTTGGCATCCAACGATCAATCTGGAAAGAAAAAATGTTTGCTTACAACTTTTTAAGCAGAACTGATCATCAGAATAGTCTATTGTCAGTGGGATTGATGCTATCTGACCTATAATGACTACTAAGAAGGGAGCCCTAAGGAAGGACTAGACTCAGACTTGAAGCAGTCAAGAGGGAAGGAGCTAGTAGGAGACTTATCCTAAACCTTAAATATACTCGACCCAATCAGTGCATGAAGGCTAATACAAGAAGAAAGCATAGAAGACTCACTTCCTCTTAAATGAAGCCAACATGAGGTAGCCTACCGGCCATGCAATAAGGCCTGCCAAATTAACAAGGCCCTCATCGGTGTGTAGTGGCCAAATAAGAAAGGAAAGCATTGTGGACTTACATCCTCCAAAGCAAGAAGACCATTGGGGTGACACACTAGCAGGGTAGTACGTCAGCCTGACCTAGAGTAGCTACTGAGTGAGGGCCACTAGGAGCGCTATCTCAACTCAAAATAGCCCAAGACAAAAGATGTGTTTGTTTTATATGTTTATATTTAGATTGTGTTTGTTTTGAGTCAATGAAAGATAGGATGTCACGTAAGTTCCTTACACCTAACCTAAACACATCATGGTGGATTTACAAACAAGAATACATTCAACATGGAAGTGATTGAATTCAAAATGGAATTTTTTATGATAATTATTTTCAAACCTGATTTATAATATCTCTTTAAGTAGATCCCATTATTTGGAAGCATTGGGCACTCCCCCTTGTGATTAATAAGCTGATAAGATCCTCATTTGCAAGACTTATCTATGTTAAAAGGGCCTTCCCAAGTGGGTACAAACTTGCCAACCATATTACGATAGAAAACAATTAGTCTCCTTAGAATTAAAATAAGCTCTCCTACTTGAAAAGCTTTAGGACGGACCAACCTGTTGTAAGCTTGAAACCTTTTAGCTTTATACAACTCATGGTTTTGGCATGCCCGTAGGCATCTCTCCTCTAAACCTTTGAGCTCTTCTAACTACAACTTGGCATTCTGCTTTGTTGTGATCTTGCTACCCACAACTATCTTTAGTGATGAGAGTTAGACTTCTAATGGTAGAATGACTTTAGACCCATACACGGAGAAAAGAGTAGGCGAGTTGGAGTTCTATATATGGTACGATAGGCCCATAGTACTTCAACTAACCGCTCATGCCACTATCGTTATTGTCAGTGTCTTCATTAGAATTTGGATGTTCATTTTATTGAAGGCTTTTGCTAAGCTATTTTGCATTAGTAGTTCATGTTAGAGTAACTCCAATCTATGATGTGTTTTTGGAAAATTGTTGATCTCTTGAATGTGATGTCGAGAATATAATTCATCGAGGAACTCCGAACCTATATGCGACATGGTTCTTAAAAAATTGGAGCACATGCTGAGTTGTGACCTCTCTGAGCGAAATCACTTTCGCCCTTTTGGAAAAGTAATCAGTAGAAGCAAAGATGAACCAATGACCCTTGCAAGAAAGAAGTTTAATTAGACCCACTATTTTATGTACACTTGAATGACCATGAGGCCAATGTAAGATGTAGGATGTAGAATGTTGGGTGGTTAATGTAGGATCACACAGTGACATTGGTGGCATGCTTTAGTTGTATCCATGAAATCTTTGATCATTGATGGCGGTAGTATCTTAGTCTCTTAATTTTTGTCTTTCATCTTGAGAGTTGTTTGGTTCCACATAATCACGAGTGTATCTCGATCACAATCTTATGTGCTGCTTGTCTAAATAAGATCACATAATTATGCAGACTCCATCCACAAGAGCATAGAAAAGTGCTCTCTGCTTCATCTAATGAATGGGCTTGAGACTTCTCTTGATGTAGTTTACATTTATTAAGGTAATCAATGAATGGTTTCCTCCAATCTAACTCCTCATCCTTCTTGGCAAAGGCAACCTCCCCTTCAGTAGAGTACTTTTTTGATGAGTTCAATATCAATAAGAGATAAGACTTGTCAATTTTGGACCTTTATTGATATGGACTCATCCTCCGAACATGCCAACTACCTAGCAAGCTTGGCTAAAGCAAATGCTATGACATTCTCTCCTTGAGGAATTATATAAAAGGTAACCTCTGGGATTTGGGCCAACAACTCAATGGTGTACTTGTGATAGTGATGGAGCTTGGGCTTTATAACCTTATAGGACCCAACGATTTGGTTGATAATTAGCTGAGAATCCCGAAGATGTTAATGTTCTCGATCCTTAGATTAATGGCTAACTCCAGATTGGCAATCAGTGCCTCATATTTAGCTTCATTGTTGTGCAAGAATTGGGCAGATGATATGAGAATCCCATCACATCACGGTCCTGAGTTAAGAAAACTATTCCTATCCTTACCTTTCCTGAAATAGTAGATAGTGGTCCTTCTCCTCCATGAGAGGAAGTTGCACCATCAAAGTATATCTCCTAGTGATGAATGCTAGCATCCCTAAGTTCATGATTTATTCATGGGGATATCATCACTAAGCGAGAGTCGACAGAAGTAGTGCAATTTACTAGCATTTATCTTTTCACCACGAGGGAGGGTATGAAGGTAATGTCAAACTATGAGAGGATCATGGACCATCGTGCCAATCATAGACAACATCGGCCATGTCATGAGATATCGTAGTGGATTGATCCTAGAGATTAAGTTTACCTTATGAGGAAGCATGTAGTCTTTGTAGCTTTTGGTATGCAAATTAATGCTAAGCAATGCTTCTCAATGGGTGGATAATTAGCTTCATCGGTATTAGGCGATGGTAGCTAGTAGAGTGCATTTTCCTTTCCTTTGTCATCATCTTTGGCCAACAAAGCACCAAGGGATTAGTCTAACATAGTAGTGTAAAGTATGTGCCACTTGCCCTGGATAGGGGCTACTAGAACTGATAATGTCATCAGGTAATGCTTGATGTCCTCAAAGGCATGCTCACATTTATCATCCCACTTGAACTTCGACAAGTGACAATGGTTAACATATTTTTGATAGTTGGAAATAAAGCATCTTAGATATGCCAATCACCCTTGGAATGATCTAAGTTGAGTTAAACTTTTATGGGGTGGCATTTTTAATATCGCCTTGATCTTCTCTAGATCAATTTTGATTTCCTGGTGTCGAACAATAAACCCAAGAAATTTCCTTAAAGCTATTCTGAATGCATACTTCAGGGGTTTCATTTTGAGGTTAAATTATCTTAACTATTCAAAAACTACTCTTAAGTCAAAGAAATGGTCTTCCGTTTCTTTAATTTTGACCATGAGATCATCGACATAGCACTCAATTTGATGATGAATGAGTTCTTAGAAGATTTGAGCCATAGTCCACTAGTATGTAGCACCAGCATTTTTAAGGATGGAAGACATGACCTTATAGCCATAGATTCTGATTGGGGTTCTAAAAGTAGTGTTTCTTTAATCTTCAGGGGCCATCTTTATTTGGTTATATCTAGATGATCCATCCAGGAAAGAGAAGACTGCATTTGATGAGGCAATGCCTACCATGAACTCCGAGATTGGTAGTGGAACTTCATATTTTGGACTTGCATTATTAAATCCATAAAATTGACACATATGCATATTTGGCCATTCTTTTCGTAACTAGGATGATGTTGGCTAACTAGGTAGGGTATTTTTCATCCTAGATGATGCCAACATCGATCAGTTTCTTTACTTTATAAATGACTTGTTGTTGTAGATCTAATCACATGCATCAAGAAGCTTGCTTGATAGGGTTAGCAATAGGCTATATTGCTAATTTATTGACTGCTACATTAGGAGCCAATCTAGGCATCTCTTCATAATTCCATGCAAAGTAGTCTGTAAACTCAATCAATAGCCTACTAAGTAATTAATTTCAATTTCATTCAACAAAGAACTGATGTATGTCGGCGTGGATCTTCTTCAGTTCCTAACTTGATTTCTTAGAGCTCATTGATGGTTGACTTGATCTCTTCTTCAAACTCTGGCGGTGCATCTTTGACTTCAAAATCATATGGATCATCTAAAGTTTCTAAGCACAGCTCTTTATATGAGTTAATATGATTTGAAAATAACCTATCATATTTCAAATGATTGGTGATGACTAAGAAATAATTGTCATCATCGATTGGACCCACTATACTGAATCCTAGTCTCGATCTTGATTGAGAGCTTTTTCATTTATTCTTCCATATTATTTCAAAATAGTATGACCTGTACTTTGACCAAGTATGTGGAATTAACCCTTTCTTTGCTAAATTATGAACACATGGCAAGTACCAATCGAAAGGTAATTGTACTATATATTTATATGAATCATCCTCAAGTTCTACATCACCTTCTTAACTTGAGGATGATGCTCCTAGAAAGAACCTCTGAGTCTTCACAACTATGGATGACTTAGGAGCTTCCTTAACTACCAAACCCTCAACTTTTTGAGATGAAAGTTGGATTAGAGCTAAGGTTCCCAACTGATTCCTAACTGTTTCACATATATATTTAGATACACTTATGCTTTGCTTTGGATCCTGATCTTCATCACTATCTGGCTTATGTGCCACCTCCAAGGGAATTCTGCAAAGAAGAGCTAGCTGATGTGCAAATCATATAAGACTCATCCTAAGAATTAGATTCTAAGTCTATATTGAAAGTAGGTGTACTTCTAGTAGCTGGGACATATCTTCTATTAGGATGCCAATAAAGAGGTTTTCCACCAATGGGATTGCTTCTGTACTACCTCTTCCACTACCTGGTGGTGGTCAATCGTCCTACCCATATGTTCAAATGGAGTAATGAACTATGGGTTGAATCTAATGTCAGGCTCCACTTCCTTCTCCAATCTATTTTCGTTCCCTTTTAATTTCTTTTTCATTTTGTCTTTTCTTTTCATTTTCTTTTTCTTTTTTTTTCTTTTATTTTTAAACTTTGGCCAAGTTCGAGAGAGTAGACTTGTTGATTTTGAGAGAGGTAGTAAGCCGCATCCTCATATATGCCGACCTCCTGAACTATAAATGGCTTGAGATCTCCTTTGACACAGTAGACGATCCCACCTCTCGTAAACTTCATACATTGATGTAGAGAGGATGGGACTATTTTGTTCTCATGTATCCAAGGTCTCCCAACCAAAAGCATTGAAAGATATATCTGAGTATATAATATGAAACTTGGCTTCGATCTTCCAATCATTTATCTCCAAAGGCAATAATATGGAGCCTAAGGCCTATTAACCTCACCTTTGGAGTGCAAATTCAATCTTCCTATCTTAAACTTAGGAGTCTTTTAGACACTAATACTTCCTAAGTCATAAGACACTTCTAACAATTAGGTAAGCACTTAACCTAAGCCTAGAGACTTAGAATGTTAACTATATGATTAGGTTATGCCTTAAAGATTAGAAAAATCAACCTACCTTACAACCAAAATCCAATCCATGTTCACTTTCTCAAGCCAAAACTCAAGTTCAATTCAAACTTCATATTCAAATCCAAATCCAAACCCAAATTCCAAAACCAAATGATTGAATCCCATGATCAAATCCAAACTTGAAACCCTTCTTAAGCCATAAGACCTATCCCATGGACTTAGCCAAATCTTAATCCAAATCAATCCAAAATCAATTGATTTTCTCAGAATTAGTTTATATCTTCAATCATCTTCTTAAATATAAATCAAATCTACTTTTAAATGATCAAAATAAATCAAATTAAATGAAAACCCTTCCTAAGCTATATGACCTATCCCATGGACTTAGCTAAATTTTAATCCAAATCAGGTCAAACTCAATTGATTTTCTCACAAATCAATCTTACTTTCAATCGTCTTCTCAAATTTAAATGAAATATACATTTAAATAATTAAAACTAAATCAAACCAAATCAAAATCTAAACCTAAGCCACTTGACCCAACTCCATGGACTTAGCCAAATTCCTTCATTCCAAAACCCAAATTCAATTGATTTTTTCATGAATCAATCATACCTTCAATCATATTCAAAATATAAATTAAATCTAGAATCATCAAGCAACAAAGATCAACCCAAGTCAAACCCAACTTAACCCTTTTGACTTGAAATGTTCAAATGAACCAAAACCCATTTGAACCTAAGCCAATTGCAATTGAATTTATATATCAATCCAAAATCCATATATAAACTCAACCAAATCAAACTCAATCCAAAATTAAGCTATTGGTGTGTGCTTGACCCAAAGTGGCTAATTTGACCTATTTGAGTCAAGTTCTAATCCTACTCAAATTAGATTGAACCAAGCTGATCAAAACCTCCCATCATGATTGTTGATCATCCTAGGTTGATCAATTATCCCAAATTAGGTCAAACCAAGTCAACATGGTCATTTGACCAAGTCAACCCCTTAACCCATATGAACCCAAACTACCCAAATTTCAACCTAAGCCAAATCCCTTGAAATTAATGATTCATACCAAATCAAAATCAATATTTATATTTGGCTTGACCTTCAATTGAGTCAAACCAAATCCAATTAGCCCTCTTGACCTAAGTTGACTCAAATTGTCTTAAAAGACCAAATTGGGTCAAATCAAAATATAAACCAAATTGATTTCAACCAATGAATCAAGTTCATTCCAAATTGATTATTGAACATGACCAAAGCCATGATTGGACCCAATTGAACCGAATTGACCTTCTTAGCCCAAATTGACCAAAAGGTTCAAGTTAGCATAAATCAAAACCAAATACAATTTTATTTTATTTAGATTTTTTAGGTTTATTTTATTTTTTTTAGCTTAGCTTACATTTTTATTTATTTTATTTTAGTTTCATTTTTTATTTTTTATTTTATTTTGTTTTTAGGTTTATCTTTAGGTTTAAGTTTATGTTTTAATTTAGGTTTTTTTTATCTTATTTAGGTTAATGCTTTTTTATTTATTTTACTTTTAGGTTTTATTTAGTTTAGGTTTAGGTTTTAGGTTTGAAGGGTTTAGGGTTGAAGGTTTAGGGTTTAGGGTTTAGGTTTGTGGGTTCTCAATTTTAGGGTTTAGTGTATAGGTTTTAGGGTTTAGTGTTTTAGGGTTTAGGGCTTAGGGTTTAGAGTTTAGGGTTTAGGATTTTAGGGTTTAGGGTTTAGGGCTAGTTTTAGGGTTTAGGGTTTATGGTTAGGGCTTTTTATTTTTATTTTATTTTTTTACTTAGGCTTTAGGGTTTATGGTTAGTTTAGGGTTTAGGGTTTTAGTTAGCTTTAGGGTTTAGGGTTTAAGGATTAGGGCTAGTTTATGATGTAGGGTTTAGGGTTGTAGGTTTAGTGTTGTAGGTTTAGGGTTTATGGCTTAGGGTTTTTGATTTAGGGTTTAGGGTTTAGGGTTTAAGGTTTAGCGAGTTCTTTTTAAAAATTTAAAAAATTGGTAGGTTTAGGTTTGTTTGGTTTATTTTCATTTTTACTTTTACTTAGGTTTATTTTTTATTTTTATTTAGTTTAGTTTATTTATTTTAGGTTTATTTGTTTTGGTATTGGTTTTTTACTTTAGTTTATTTTTTAGGTTTAGATTTAAGTTTATGTTTATTTTTATTTTATTTTTTAGGTTTAGGTTTTATTTTTATTTTTTGGTTTAGGTTTAAATTTTTATTTTCTTTTTTTAGGTTTAGGGTTTAGGTTTTTATTTTATGTTTATTTTTTTGTTTTCTTTTTTAGTTTAGGTTTAGGTTTATTTTTAGTTTAATTTATTTTATTTAGTTTAGAGTTTAGGTTTTATTTATTTTAGTTTAGGTTTAGGTTTATTTTATTTTATTTATTTTAGGTTTAGGTTTCTATTTAGTTTTTATTTTACTTTATTTTATTTCCATTTTATGTTTTGTTTTTATATTATTTAGGTTTTTTATTTTTTTGTTTATTTTATTTTTTTAGCTTAGATTAGGTTTTTATTTAATTTATTCTATTTTAGTTTTAAATTTCTATGTTATTTTATTTTTAAGTTTAGGTTTAGTTTTAGGTTTAGGTTTAAGTTTTAGTTTAGGTTTTTATTTTATTTTATTTTATTTAGGTTTAGGTTTTTGAATTTATTTTATTTTTAGGTTTTATTTAGTTTAGGTTTACTTTTTTTAGTTTTTTGGGTTTAGGGTTTAGGGTTTATGGTTTAGGTTTTAGGGTTTACGGTTGTAGGTTTTAGGGTTTAGGGTTTAGACTTTAAGGTTTTGGGTTTTGGGTTTTAGGGTTTAGGATTTAGGTTTTAGGGTTTAGGGTTTAGAGTTTAGGGTTTTTAATTTTATTTTTTTGGGATTTTAATTTTATTTTTTTTAAATTAAGTAAACTAATAGGTTTATGTATATTTAGTTTATTTTTTTATTTTTTAGTTTATTTTATTTTTATTTTTATTTAGGTTTATTTTTATTTTCATTTTTATTTAGGTTTTTATTTTATTTTATTTTATGTTTATTTTATTTTTATTTTAGGTTTAGTTATTATTATGTTTAGGTTTTCTATTTTTTATTTTAATTTTGATTTTTATTTATTTTATTTTAGTTTAGTTTTTTTTCTTTTTAGGTTTAGGTTTTATTTTTTCTTTTGTTATATTTTATTTTTTTAAATTTTTTTTGGTTTAGATTTATTTATTTATTTTATTTCTAGGTTTTATTTAGTTTAGTTTTAGGCTTTTAACTCTTTAGGGTTTAGGGTTTAGGGTTAGTTTAGGGTTTAGGGTTTAGGGTTTAAGATTTAGGGTTTGAGGTTTAGGGTTTATGGTTTAGGGTTTTGGTTTATGGTTTAGGTTTTAGCATTTAAGGTTTAGGGTTTAGGATTATACGGTTTAGCTTTTATGGTTTAAGGTTTAGGGTTTTTATGGTTTAGGGTTTAGGGTTTAGGGTTTAGGGTTTAGGTTTTAGGTTTAGGGTTCAAGTTTTAGTTTTGGCTTTCAGGTTTTTAGTTTTTTATTTTAGTAGAGAACAAATTCATATTAAACATTTCTTATTTTTGATTTCATCAACCAAGTAACACATCAAGTTTTCTATTACACTAATGATGACATAGATCAAAAAAGAGCACGCAAAGAGTAAATCAAAAACCCTAGAAAACTAAAATTATCTATACTATAAAGACAGTTTGAAAAGCAGTAGATCAGATCAGCCATTCTTCAATTTCTCCGGTTCCCACTAGAACCATCCTGGCCTCTCGAGTAGGGGGATCCACCATCATGTCCTTGATCTCTCCCTATGCCACCATAATGGTTGTATCCTCCAACACTCCTCCCACCTCTATACACACCATAGATCCAACCACCACTTTCATATCCACCAGCACCTCCAGATCATTCACCACCACTACGATTGCCGACCCCTTCGCATTCACCTCCACCGTCAGATCTAGAGTAAGCCTAGTTGACGGTGATTTTCCTGCCATCAAGGTTTTACCCATTCTCAGGGTTTAGCTTTAGGTTAAAGTTTATTAGGTTTTAAGGTTTAGGTTAATTTTTTAATTTATTTAGTTACTTTAGGTTTAGGTTTAGGTTTATGGTTTTTAGTTTAGGGTTTAGGGTTTAGAGTTTAGGTTAGGGTTTGGGTTTAGGGATCAAAGTTTATGGTTTAGGGTTTTTGGGTTTATGCTTTTAAGGTTTAGGGTTTAGGGTTTAGGGTTTAGGGTTTAAGGTTTATGGTTTATGTTTTTAGGGTTTAGGACTTAGGGTTAGTGTTTAGGGTTTAAGGTTTAGAATTTTTTAGGGTTTAGGATTTAGGGTTGTAGGTTTAAAGTTTATGGTTTATGGTTTATGGTTTTTTTTTTCATTAAGTAAATCAGTAGGTTTAAGTTTATTTAGTTTATGTAGTTTCTTTTTTATTTATTATAATTTATTTTATTTTTTATTTTTATTTAGGTTCATCTTTTATTTTTATTTAGTTTTGTTTATTTATTTTAGGTTGGTTTTATTTGAGTTTAGATTTTTTATTTGAGTTTATTTTTTAGGTTTAGGTTTAGGAATAGGTTTATTTTAATTGAGTTTTATTTTTATTTTATTTTTTAGGTGTAGGTTTATTTTTTACTTTTAGGTTTAGGTTTAGATTTTTATTTTACTTGTTTAGGTTTAGGTTTTAGGTTTTTATTTTATGTTTATTTGTAGGTTTTATTTTGAAGTTTAGGTATAGGCTTATTTTTTATTTATTTTATTTTATTTAGTTTAGGTTTAGGTTTAGATTTAGTTTATTTTATGTTTAGGTTTATGTTTTATTTATTTAGTCTAGTTCATTTTAGTTTAGGTTTAGGTTTATTTTATTTTGTTTATTTTATTTTTATTTTAGGCTTAGTTTTTTTTAAGGTTTAGGATTTCTTTTTTATTTATTTTTTGGTTTTCTTAGGTTTATTTTTTTAGGTTTAGGTTTTTCTTTAGATTTTATTTTATTTTATTATTGGTTTATTTTAATTTTATTTTATGTTATGTTTTTATTTTTTAGGTTATTTATTCTTTGGTTTATTTTTTTTAGTTTATTTAGGTTTATATTTATTTAATTTTAGTTTAGATTTTTATTTTTTTATTTTGTTATTTTATTTAGGTTTAGGTTTTTTTAAATATTTTATTGTTAGGTTTTATTTAGTTTAGGTTTAGGTTTTTAGGTTTATAAATTTTAGGGTTTAGGTTTATATTTTAGGCTTCTAGGGTTTAAGATTTTAGGGTTTATAGTTTAGGGTTTAGAGTTTAGTGTATTGGATTTAGGGCTTAGGGTTATTTTAGGGTTTAAGATTTTTTTTTTATAATTATGTAAAGTGGTAGGTTTATCTTTATTCAGTTTATTTAGTTTATTTTATATTTTTATTTAGGTTGATTTTTTTATTTAGTTTAGTTTATTTATTTATGTTTAATTATTTTAGTTTAGGTTTTGTTTTAGTTTATTTTTTAGGTTTAGGTTTAGGTTTATGTTTATTTTTTTAGTTTAGTTTTATTTTTATTTTATTATTTAGGTTTAGGTTTTGTTTTTTATTTTTTAGGTTTAGGCTTATGTTTTTATTTTATATTTTTAGGTTTAAGTTTAGGTTTATTTTTAGGTTTTATTTTTTATTTTAGGTTTATGTTTATTTTGAGTTTATTTTATTTTATTTAGTTTAGGGTTTAGGTTTAGTTTAATTTGGTTTTATGTTTAGGTTTTATATATTTTAGTTTAGTTTATTTTTGTTCTGGTTTAGGTTTATTTTATCTTATTTATTTTAGGTTTAGGTTTTTCTTAGTTTATGGTTTAAGTTTTATTTTTTAGGTATAGATTTTTATTTAGTTTTTATTTTAGGTTTATTTTATTTTTATCTTCTTTTTAGTTTTTATTTTATTTAGGTTTTTTAGTTTTATTTTATGTTTTAGTTTAGTTTAGGTTTTTATTTATTTTATTTTATTTTAGTTTTTATTTTTAATTTTATTTTGTTTTTTGTTTTAGGTTTAAGTTTAGGATTTGGTTTAGGTTTTAGTTTAGGGTTTTATTTTATTTTATTTCATTTAGGTTTAGGTTTCTTTATTTATTTTATTTTTAGGTTTTATTTAGTTTAGGTTTAGGTTTTTAGGTTTTTAGGATCGACCCTTCTTCAGTTTCTCTAGTTCCCATCAAAAACACCCCAGCCTCTCATATCCACAATCATATCCCCGATCTCTCCTCCCATGACTGTAACCTCCGTCGCTCCGATCACTACCTCCAAATCAATCATCACGTCTAGATCCCCCACCATAACTATGATAATTGTTGCCTCCGCCTTCGCCTCCACTATGAGATCTAGATTGAGCTTGGTTGATGTTGATGTTCCTGCCATCAAGGTTCTGCCCATTCTTAGGGTTTAGGTTTAGGTTTTAGTTTATTAGGTTTTATGGTTTAAGCTTATTTTTTTAATTTATTTAGTTACTTTAGGTTTAGGTTTAGGGTTTGGGGTTTAGGTTTTAGAGTTTAAGGTTAGGGTTTTGTGTTTATGGTATAGAGTTTAGTGTTTATGGTTTAAGATTTTATGTTATATGCTTTTAAGGTTTAGGGTTTAGGGTTAGGATTTAGGGTGTAGGGTTTAGGGTTTAGTGTTTATGCTTTTAGGGTTTAGGGTTTAGGGTTAGCTTAGGGTTAGTTTAGAGTTTAGGATTTTTGGGTTTATGCTTTTAGAGTTTAGGGTTTAGAGTTTTTTAGGGTTTAAGGATTAGGGTTTAGGGTTTAGGGTTTAGGTATATATGTTTAGGGTTGTAGGTTTATGGTTTATTGTTTAGCATTTAGGGTTAATGGCTTAGGATTTAGGGTTTAAGGTTTTTTTTTTAAATTAAGTAAACCGATAGGTTTGGGTTTATTTAGTATATTTAGTTTAGTTTATTTGTTTAAAATTTTAGTATACTTCTTTTTTATTTTCATTTAAGTTTATTTTTTATTTTTGTTTAGTTTAACTTATTTATTTTGGTTTAGGTTTTTTATTTTAGTTAATTTTTTAGGTTTAGGTTTATGTTTTAGTTGCATTTTATTTTTATTTTATTTTTTATGTTTAGATTATATTTTTTAATTTTACGTTTAGGTTAAGGTATTTATTTATTTTTTATGTTTAGGTTTTAGGTTTTTATTTTAGGTTTATTTTTAGGTTTTATTTTTTTAGTTTAGGTTTGGGTTTATTTTTAGTCTATTTTATTTTATTAAGTTTACGTTTAGGTTTTTTTTAGTTTAGGGTTTGGGTTTTTTTATTTATTTTAAGTATTATTTTTTAGGATTAGGTTTATTTTTTAGTTGCATTTAATTTTAATTTTATTTAATTTTTAGGTTTGATTTTATTTAGATTTTTTAGGTTTATTTTATTTCTTAGTTTTGCTTAGCTTTTTATTTATTTTATTTTAGTTTCATTTTTATTTTTTATTTTATTTTATTTTTAAGTTTAGGTTTATTATTATTTATATCATTTTTATCTTATTTAGGTTTATGCTTTTTTATTTATTTTATTTTTAAGTTTTATTTAGTTTATGTTTAGGTTTCTAAGTTTGTACGGTTTAGGGTTGAAGGTTTATGGTTTAAGGTTTGGGGTTTAGGTTTTAGGGTTTAGGATTGTGAGTTTTGGGGATTAGTGTTTAGGGTTTAGGGTTTAGGGTTTTAGGGTTTAGGGCTTAGGGTTTAGGGTTTAAGGATTAGAATTTTAGGGTTTAGGGTTATAGGTTTACTGTATAGGGTTTAAGGTTTAGGGTTAGTTTTAAGGTTTAGGGTTTATGGTTATGGTTTTTTTATTTTTATTTTATTTTATTTATTTAGGGTTTATGGTTTAGGGTTAGTTTAGGGTTTAGGGTTGTAGGTTTAGGGTTGTAAGTTCAGAGTTTAGTGTTTGCTTTAAGGTTTAGGGTTTAAGATTTAGGGTTAGGGTTTATTATTAATTAATTACTTATTTTTTATTTAAGGTTTAGGATTTAAAGTTTAAGGTTTAGGGCTGTAGGTTTAGTGTTGTTGGTTTAGGGTTTTGGATTTAGAGTTTAGGGTTTAGGGTTTAGGGTTTAGGATATAGGGGTTTTTTTAAAAAATTTGCTAAACTGGTAGGTTTAGGTTTATTTAGTTTATTTTAATTTTTACTTCTATGAAATTTATTTTTTATTTTTATTTAATTTAGATTATTTATTTTAGGTTTATTTCTTTTAGTATTGGTTTTCTACTTTAGTTTATTTTTTATATTTAGATTTAGTTTATGTTTATTTTTTTAGTAAAGTTTTATTTTTATTTTATTTTTTAGGTTTAGGTTTTATTTTTTATTTTTAGGTTTAGGTTTAAGTTTTTTTATTTTTTTAGGTTTAGGCTTTAGGTTTTTATTTTTATTTTATTTTTAGGTTTTATTTTTTAGTTTAGGTTTAGGTATACTTTTAGTTTATTTATTTTATTTAGTTTAGGGTTTAGGTTTATTTTATTTTAATATTAAGTTTACATTTTATTTATTTTACTTTAGTTTATTTTTGTTTAGGTTTAGCTTTATTTTATTTTGTTTATTTTATGTTTAAGTTTTTATTTAGTTTTTATTTTACTTTTTTATTTCTATTTTATGTATACTTTTTTATTTTAATTAGTTTTTTATTTTTATGTTTATTTATTTTTTTAGCTTAGATTAGGTTTTTATTTATTTTATTTTATTTCAATCTTAATTTTTTTATATTATTTTATTTTTAGGTTTAAGTTTAGGTTTAGGTTTAAGTTTTAATTTAGGTTTTATTTAATTTTTATATTTTATTTACGTTTAGGTTTTCTTATTTTTTTTTTAAGTTTTATTTAGTTTAGGTTTAGTTTTTTTTTGGGTTTTGGGTTTAGGGTTTAGGGTTGTAAGTTTTAGGCTTTAGGGTTTATGGTTTACGATTTCAGTTTTAAGGTTTAGGGTTTAGGGTTTTAGGTTTTAGGGTTTACTATTTAGGGTTTAATGTTTAGGGTTAGTTTTAGGGTTTAGATTTAAGGTTTTTTTTTAAAAAAAAAATTAAGTAAACTAGTAGCTTTATGTATATTTAGTTTATTTTTTATTTATTTTAATTTATTTTATTTTTTATTTTTATTTTCATTTTTTATATAGGTTTATATTTTATTTTATTTTAGGTTTATTTTATTTTTATTTTATGTTTGATAATTATTTTATTTAGGTTTTGTATTTTTTACTTTAGTTTAGGTATTTATTTATTTTAGTTTAGTTTAGTTTTTATTTTATTATTTTTTGTAGGTTTCGGTTTAGATTTAGGTTTTATTTTAGTTTATGCTTTTAATTTATTTTATTTTTTAAATTTATTTTAGCTTAGGTTTTTTTATTTATTTTATTTCTAGGTTTTATTTAGTTTAGTTTTAGGTTTTTGGCTTTAAAGGGTTTAGGGTTTAAAGTTAGTTTAGGGTTTAGGGTTTAGTGTTTAGGGTTTAGTGTTTAGGGCTTAGGGTTTAGGGTTAGGTTTTAGCATTTAGGGTTTAGGGTTTAAGATTTTAGGGTTTAAGGTTTAGGGTTTAGGGTTTAAGGCTTAGGGTTTTGATGGCTTAGGGTTTAGAGTTTAGGTTTTAGTTTAGGGTTTCAGGTTTTTAGTCTTTTTTAACAGAGAACAAATTCATATTCAACATTTCTTCTTTTTGATTTCATCAACCAAGTAACGCACCAAGTTTTCTAAGACACTAGTGGTGAGAGATTAAAAATTAGCAGGCATAGTGCAAATCAAAAACCCTAATTAACTAGAATCATCTCTATTGTAATGACACAATTCCAAAAGTAGCCGATCAGATCAACCAATCTTCAATTTCTTCAGTTCCCATTAGAACAGCCCCGGTCTCTCGAGTAGCGAAATCCACCATCATATCCTTGATCTCTCCCTCTGACACCACCATAGTCGTAACCTCCGACACTCCTCTCACCTCCAAAACCATCACTACTCCAACCACCACTTTCATGTCTGCCAACACCTCCAGATCCCTGACCACCACTACAATTACCGTCGCCTTTGCATTCACCTCCACTGTTAGATCTTAATTGAGCCTGATTCATAATGATGTTCTTGCCATCAATGTTCTATCCATTCTTAGGGTTTAGCTTTATGTTTAAGTTTATTAGGTTTTAAGGTTTATGTTTATTTAGTTACTTTAGGTTTCGATTTAGGGTTTAGGGTTAGGGTTTAGGGTTTAGGGTTTAGGGTTTAGGTTAGGGTTTAGAGTTTGGGTTTAGTGTTTAGGGTTTAGGGTTTTAGGGTTTATGCTTTTAGGGTTTTGGGATTAGTGTTAGTGTTTAGTGTAGGTTTAGTGTTGAGGGTTTAGGGTTTAAGGTTTTAGGGTTTATGCTTTTAGGGTTTAAGGCTTAGGTTAGGGTTTAGGGTTTAAGGTTTAGAGTTTTTTAGGGTTTAGGGTTTAGGGTTTATGGTTTTTTTTTAAATTAAGTAAACTGGAAGGTTTAGGTTTATTTAGTTTATGTAGTTTTTATTTATTTATTTTAGTTTATTTTATTTTATTATTTTTATTTAGTTTAGTTTATTTATTTTAGCTTTTATTTATTTTAGTTTTAGGTTTTTATTTTAGTTTATTTTTTATGTTTAGGTTTAGGATTAGGTTTATTTTATATTTGAGTTTTATTTTTATTTTATTATTTAGGTGTAGGTTTATTTTTTAATTTTAGGTTTAGGTTTAGGTTTTTATTTTATTTTTTTAGGTTTAACTTTTAGGTTTCTATTTTATGTTTATTTTGTAGTTTATATTTAGGTTTATTTTTTGTTTATTTTATTTTATTAAGTTTAAGTTTAGGTTTATTTTATTTTGTTTATTTTATTTTTATTTTAGGTTTAGGTTTTTTTTTAAGGTTTAGGCTTTATTTTTATTTATTTTTAGGTATTGTTTTTAGTTTTATTTTTTAGGTTTAGGCTTTTCTTTAGATTTTATTTTATTTTTTAGGTTTATTTTAATTTTATTTTATATTTAGTTCTTAATTTTTTATGTTATTTATTCTTTGGTTTATTTATTTTTTTAGTTTAGTTTAAGGTTAGATTTATTTTATTTTAGTTTTTTTTATTAGTTTATTTTATTTAATTTTTAAGTTTAGATTTATTTTTTTATTATTTTGTTATTTTATTTAGGTTTAGGTTTTTTTATATATTTTATTTTTAGGTTTTATTTAGTTTAGGTTTAGTCTTTTAGGTTTTTAGGTTTTTAGGGTTTAGGGATTAGGGTTTTTTGGGTTTAAGATTTTAGGGCTTATGGTTTATGGTTTAGAGTTTAGTGTTTAGGCATTAAGGTTTAGGGTTAGTTTAGGGTTTAGGGTTTTTTTTAAATTAAGTAAACTGGTAAGTTTAGGTTTATTTAGTTTCTTTAGTTTATTTTATTTTTTATTTAAATTTATGTTTATTTTTTATATATTTGTTTAGTTTATTTATTTTAGTTTAGGTTTTTTATGTTATTTTATTTTTTTAAGTTTAGGTTTAGGTTTAGGTTTATTTTTTAGGTTTAAGTTTTATTTTTTATTTTTAGGTTTAGATTTATGTTTTTATTTTATTTTTTTAGGTTTAGGTTTTAGGTTTTAATTTTAGGCTTATTTTTTGGGTTTATTTTTTTATTTTGGCTTAGGTTTAGCTTTAGTTTATTTTAGGTTTAGGTTTTGGGTTTAGAGTTTAGGATTTAGGCTTTGTGATTTGTGGTTTATGGTTTAGGGTTTATGGTTTAAGGTTTTAGGGTTTAAGTTTTAGAATTTTGGGTTTTTAGGGTTTAGGGTTTAGGGTTTAGGTTTTAGGTTTAAGGTTCAGGTTTTAGTTTAGGGTTTAGGGTTTTTGATTTATTTTTTCAATGGTGAACCAATTCAAATTCAATAAATCTTCTTTTTGATTTCATCAACCAAGTAACACACTAAGTTTTTAAGGCACAAGTGATGACATAAATAAAAAATGAGCACACATAGAGTAAATCAAAAACCCTAGATAACTTAAACAGTCTAAACTATAAAGACACATCTCCATAAGTAGCAGATCGGATCGGCCGTTCTTCAGTTTCTTTAGTTCCCATCATAACTACCCCAACCTCTCTAGTAGCAGGATTCACCATCATATCCCTGATCTCTCCAGTAGGGTTTAGGGTTTTAGAGTTTATGCTTTTACGGTTTAAGGTTTAGGATTAGGGTATAGGGTTTATGGTTGAAGGTTTTTTAGGGTTTAGGATATAGGGTTTAGGGTTTATGGTTATAGGTTTAAGGTTGCAACCTTATGGATTAGGGTTTTCAGTTTTGGGTTTTGGATTTAAGGTTTAAAGTTTTTGTTTTTTAAAATTATGTAAACCGATATGTTTAAGTTTATTTAGTTTATTTTTATTTATTTTAGTTTATTTTTTTTCTATTTTTATTTATTTATTTTTATTTTCATGTAGTTTTGTTTATTTATTTTAGGTTTATTTATTTTAGTTTAGGGTTTTATTTTAGTATATTTTTTTTTATTTAAGTTAAAGTTTTGGTTTAGGCTTTAGGGTTTAGGGTTATAGGTTTTAGGGTTTTGGGTTTAGGGTTAGGGTTTTTTTTATTTTATTTTATTTATGGTTTAGGGTTTAGGGTTTTTTTGGATTTAGGGTTTAGGGTTTAGGGTTTAGGATTTAGGGTTTGAGATTTTCTTATCTTAAAATTAAGTAAACTGACAAGTTTAGGTTTATTTAGTATATTTAGTACCTTTAGTATATTTTTTATTTATTTTAGTTTACTTCATTTTTTTATTTTTATTTTTATTTAGTTTAGTTTATTTCTTTTAGGTTTATTTCTTTTATTTTAGGTTTTTCAATTTAGTTTATTTTTTAGGTTTAGGTTTTGGTTTATTTTTTAGTTGAGTTTAATTTTTACTTTAGTTATTAGGTTTAGGTTTTTATTTTATTTTTTTATGTTTAGGTTTTAGGTTTTTATTTTTAGGTATATTTTTTGTGTTTTATTTTCTAGTTTCCATTTAGGTTTATTTTATTTTATTTAGTTTAGTATTAGGTTTAGGTTTAGGTTTTATTTATTTTAGTTTATTTTATTTTAGTTTAGGTTTAGCTTTATTTTATTTTGTTTATTTTATTTTTATTTTAGGATTAGGTTTTTTTTTTAGTTTAGGGTTTAGGTTTTATTTTTTATTTAATTTTAAACTTTATTTTTAGGTTTATTTTTTAGGTTTAGGTTTTGTTTTAGTTTTTATTTTATTTTATTTTATGTCTATTTTATTTTCTTTTTTAGTTTAGTTTAAATTTTTTAATTTAGTTTAGTTTATTTTTATTTTTTATTTTACTCTATTTTTAGGTTTAGGTTTTTTATTTATTTTAGTTTAGTTTAAGTTTTTATTATTTTTAATTTTTTCATTTTATTTAGGTTTAGGTTTTTTATTTTTTTTCTTTTTATGTTTTATTTAGTTTAAGTTTAGGCTTTTAGGTTTTTAGGGTTTAGGGTTTTGTTTTAGGGTTTTAGGGTTTTAGGGTTTTAGGGTTTTAGGGTTTAGGGTTTTAGGGTTTAGGGTTTAGGGTTAGGGTTTAGGGTTATATTAGGGTTTAAGGTTGATGGTAGGCTTTAAGGTGTAGGGTTTTTAAGGTTTAATGTTTTGGGTTTAGGGTTTGGGTTAGGGTAAGGGTTTAGAGTTTCATGTTTAGGGTTTATGGTTTATGGTTTAGGATTAAGTGTTTAGGGTATAGGGTTTAGTGTTTAGAGTTTTATTTTTTAAATTATATAAACTGAAAGGTTTATGTTTGGTCAATTTATTTAGTTTATTTTATATTTTTACTTAGGTTTATTTTTATTTTTATTTAGTTTAGTTTATTTATTTATGTTTATTTATTTTAGATTAGGTTTTTTATTTTAGTTAAGTTTTTAGGTTTAGGTTTAGGTTTATGTTTATTTTTTACTTTAGTTTTATTTTTATTTTATTCTTTTCGTTTAGGTTTTTATTTTATTTTTTAGGTTTAAGATTTAAGTTTTTATTTTAGGTTTATTTTTAGGTTTTATTTTTTAATTTAGGTTTATGTTTATTTTTATTTTCTTTAATTTATTTAGTTTGGGTTTAAGTTTAGGTTTAGGTTTAGGTTTTATTTATTTTAGTTTAGGTTTAGGTCTATTTTACTTTTTTTTGGGTTTAGTTTTTTTTTTTAAGGTTTAGATTTTATTTTTTATTTATTTTTAGGTTTTTTTTAGGTTTACTCTTTAGGTTTAGTTTTTTATATAATTTTAATTTTATTTAATTTTAGTTTTATTTTATTTTTATTTTGCATTTAGGTATTATTTTATTTAGGTTTCTTATTTTTAGGTTTATTTTATTTCTTGGTTTAGTTTAGGTTTTTATTTACTTTATTTTAGTTAACTTTATATTTTTTTTGTTTTATTTTATTTTTAGGTTTAGGTTTAGGCTTAGGTTTAGATTTAGGTTTTTATTTTATTTTATTTTTTATTTTATTTAAGTTTAGATTTTATTTATTTATTTTATTTTTAGGTTTTATTTAGTTTAGGTTTTGGTTTTTAGGTTTTTAGAGTTTAGGGTTTAGGGTTTAGGGATTAGGGTTTAGAGTTTTAGAGTTTAGGATTTCAGGTTTAGGTTATATTTATTTTAGTTTAGTCTATTTGAGTTTAGGTTTAGTTTTTTATTTATTTTTAAGTTTTATTTTTAGGTTTATTTTTTAGGTTTAGGTTATTATTCAATTATTGTTTTATTTTATTTTAGGTTTGTTTTTGTTTTTATTTTACATTTTAATTTTATTATATTTAGGTTTTTTATTTTCAGGTTTTTTTATTTTTTAATTTTGCTTAAGTTTTTATTTATTTTATTTTAATTTTGATTTTATTTTTATTTTATTTTATTTTTAGGTTTATGTTTATGTTTAGGTTTGGGTTTTAGTTTAAGTTTTTATTTTATTTAGGTTTAGGTTTTTTTATTTATTTATTTTTAAGTTTAGTTTAGGTTTTTTTTTAGGTTTAAATTTAGTTTTAAGTTTAGATTTAAGTTTTAGTTTAGTGTATTTAGTTTAGATTGTTTTATTTAGTTTAAGTTTAAATTTTTATTTAGATTTAATTATTTTTATTATTTTAGGTTTATTTTAGGTTTAAATTTTTTATTTAGGGTTTAGGTTTATTTTAGGTTTAAGTTTAGGTTTTTTTAGGGTTTAGGTTTTATGATTAGGGTTTAAAGTTAAGGTTAGGGTTAGGGTTTAGGGTTTAAAGTTTAGTGTTTAGTGTTTAGGGTTTAGGGTTAGTTTAGGGTTTAGGGTTTAGGGTTTAAGGTTTAGGGTTAAGGTTTTTATAAGGTTTAGGGTTCTAGGTGTAAGGTTAGTTTTAGGGTTTAGGGTTTAGGTTTGGGGTTTAGGATTTAGAGTTTAGGGTTTAAGGTTTAGTATTTAGGGTTTTTTTAAAAAAAAATTAAAAAAACCAATAGGTTTAGGTTTATTTAATTTATTTTATATTTTTATTTAGGTTTATTTTTTATTTTTATTTAGTTTAGTTTATTCATATTATTTTAGATTTTTTATTTTAGTTTATATTATAGGTTTAGGTTTAGGTTTATGATTATTATTTTAGTTTAGTTTTATTTTATTTTATTTTTTAGGTTTAGGTTTTTATTTTACTTTTTTTAGGTTTAGGTTTTAGGTTTTTATTTTATGTTTTTTTTAGGTTTAGGTTATTTTTAGTTTATTTCATTTTATTTTGTTTAGGTTTGTGTTTAGGTTTAGTTTATTTTAAGTTTAGGTTTAGGTTTTATTTATTTTAGTTTAGTTTATTTTAGTTTAGGATTAGGTTTTTTTAGGTTTTTTAGGTTTAGGTTTTAGTTTTTATTTATTTTTATGCTTTATTTTTAGGTTTATTGCTTAGGTTTAGGTTTTTATTTAATTTTTAATTTAGGTTTAATTTATTTTTATTTCACATTTAGGTTTTACTTTTGGTTTATTTTATTTTTTTAGTATAGTTTAAGTTTTTATTTATTTTATTTTAGTTTAGTTTTTTTGTTTTTTTATTATTTTTATGTTTAAGTTTAGGCATTTATTTTATTTTTATATTTTACTTCAGTTTAGATTTTTAAATTCATTTTATTTTTAGGTTTTATTTAGTTTAGGTTTAGGTTTTTAGTTTTTTAGGTTTTTAGAGTTTAGGGTTTATGGTTTTCGATTTAGGGTTTAGGGTTTAGGGTTTGGGGTTTAGGATTTAGGTTTGAAGGTTTTATGGTTTAAGGATTAGGGTTTAGTGTTTAGGGCTTAGGGTTTTAGGGTTTTAGGGTTTAAGGTTTAGGGTTTAGGGTTTAGGGTTTAGGGTTTAGCTTTTAAGGTTTATGTTTAGGTTTAAGGTTTATAGTTAGGGTTTAGGGTTTAGCATTTAGGGCTTAGGGTTTAGGGTTTAGTGTTTAGGCTTTAGGGCTTAGTGTTTAGGGTTTTTGGGGTTTGGAGTTTAGGGTTAGCTTAGGGTTTAGAGTTATGTTAGGGTTTAAGGTTGAGGGTTTAGGCTTTAGGTTTAGGGTTAGGGTTAGAGGTACAGTTTATGGTTGTTGGTTTAGGGTTGTATGTATAGGGTTTAGGGTTAAGGGTTTACGATTTAATATTTAGGGTATAGGTTTATTTTTAAAAAAAAATAAGTAAACCTGTAGGTTTAAGTTTATTTAGTTTATTTCATATTTTTATCTAGGCTTTTTTTTAGTTTAGTTTATTTATTTTATAGTTATTTATTTTAATTTAGGCTTTTTATTTTAGTTTATTTTTTAGGTTTACGATTAGGTTTATGTTTATTGTTAGTTTAGTTTTATTTTTATTTTATTATTTTATTTTGTTTTATTTTTTATTTTTAGGTTTATGCTTAGGTTTTTATTTTAATTTTTTTGGCTTAAGTTTTGGGTTTTTATTTTAGGTTTCTTTTTAGTTTTTATTTTTTAGTTTAGGTTTAGGTTTATTTTTAGTTTATTTGATTTTATTTATTTTAGGTTTAAGTTTAGGTTTAGTTTATTTTATGTTTAGGTTTAGATTTTATTTATTTTAGTTTAATTTATTTTAGTTTATCTTTAGGTTTATTTTATTTTTATTTTAGGTATAGTTTTTTTTTATTTTTAGGGTTTAGGTTTTATTTTTTATTTTATTTTAGGATTTTTTAGGTTTATTATTTCGGTGTAGCTTTTCATTTAGTTTTTATTTTTTATATATTTGGTTTATTTTATTTTTATTTTTTGTTTAAGTATTATTTTATTTAATTTTTTTTATTTTTAGGTTTATTATATTTTTCAGTTTAATTTAGGTTTTTATTTATAATATTTTAGTTAAATTTATATTTTATATTTTATCTTATTTTTAGGTTTAGGTTTAGGACCAGGTTTATGTTTAGGTTTTTATTTTATTTTATTTTATTTAGGTTTAGGTTTTTTTATTTTATTTATTTATAAGTTTTTTTAGTTTAGGTTTGGGATTTTAGATTTTTAGAGTTTAGTGTCGAGGGTTTAGGGTTTATGTTTTATTTATTTTATTTTTTTTTTATATGAGTTTAGGTTTATGTTTATTTTAGGTTAGGCTTTTTTTTAGTTTAAGGTTTAGGTTTAATTTTTTTTATTTTTAAGTTTTATTTTTTAGGTTTATTTTTTCTTTAGGTTTTTATTTTATTTTATTTTAGGTTTATTTTGTTTTTATTTTACGTTTTGTTTTTATTTTATTTAGGTTTATTTTATTTTTTTAGTTTAGTTTAAGTTTTTATTTATTTTATTTTAATATAGTATTTATTTCTTTTATTTTATTTGTAGGTTTCAGTTTTATTCTAGTTAGTTTTTATTTAGGTTTAGGTTTTTTTATTTATTTAATTTTTATTTTTATTTTGTTTTGGTTTAAGTTTTAGTTTTAGGGTTTAAAGTTGACAGTCTAGGGTTTATGGTTTAGAGTTTAAGGTTTGGGGTTTAGGGTTTAGGGTTTAGGGTTTAGTGTTTAGGGTTGTAGGTTTTAGGGTTTTGGGTTTTAGGGTTTAGGGTTTAGGGTTTTATTATTTAGGGTTTAGGGTTTAGGGTTATTAGTTTAAGGTTTAGGTTAGTTTTAGGGTTTAGGGTTTAGGGTTAGGGTTTAAGATTTAGGGTTTTAAGTTTAGGGTTTTATAGTTTAGGGTTTAAGTTTAAGGTTTAGGTTTTAGGGTTTTGGGTTTAGTGTTAGGCTTTAGGGTTTAGGGTTTTTGGGGTTTAGGTTTTTAGGTATGCTTAGGGTTGAAGGTTTGGTTAAGGTTTCGGGTTTATATTTTTAGATTTTGGGTTTTGGGTTTTTAGTGTTTAGGGTTAGTTTATGGTTTAAGGTTTAGTGTTTTATGGTTTATAGATTAGGGTTTAAGGTTAAGGTTAGGGTTAGGGTTTAGGGTTTACGGTTTAAGGATTAGGATTTATGGTTTAGTGTTTAGTGTTTAGGGTTTAGGGTTTAGAGTTTATGGTTTAAGCTTTAGGGTTATGGGTTTTTTAGGGTTTAGGGTTTAGGGTTGTAGGTTTAGTGTTTCGGGTTTATGTTTAGTTTTAAGGTTTTGGGTTTAGGTTTTAGGGTTCGAGATTTAGGATTTAGTGTTTAGGGTTTAGGGGTTTTTTTAAATTAAATAAATTATTAGGTTTAGGTTTATTTAGTTTATTTAGTTTGTTATAAATATTTTTAGGTTCTTTTTTACTTAGTTTAATTTATTTATTTTATGATTATTTATTTTAGTTTAGGTTTTTTATTTTCGTTTATTTTTTAGGCTTACATTTAGGTTTATGTTTATTTTTTAGTTTAGTTTTTTTATTTTATATTTAAAGTTTAGGTTTTATTTTTTATTTTTAGGTTTAAGATTAGGTTTTTGTTTTACTTTTTTTTTAGTTTAGGTTTTATGTTTTTATTTTAGGTTTATTTTTAGGTTTAGAATTATTTTTAATTTATTTTATTTTATTTAGTTTAGGTTAATGCTTAGCATTAATTTATTTTAGTTTCATGTTTAGGTTTTATTTAATTTAGTTTAGTTTATTTTATTTTTGGTTTAGGTTTTTCCTTATTTATTTTTTGTTTATATTTTTTTTTCTTTTAGTTTAAGGCTTAGGTTTTTATTTTATTTTATTTTTAGGTTATATTTTTGGTTTATTTCTTTGGTTTAGGTTTTAATTTAGTTTTTATTCTAGGTTGATTTTATTTTCATTTTACATTTTGGTTTTTTTATTTCTTAGTTTAGTTTATCTTTCTATTTATTTTCTTTTAGTTTAGTTTTTTTTTATTTAGGTTGAGGTTTAGGTTTAGGTTCAGGTTTTAGTTTAAGTTTTTATTTTATTTTTATTTTTTATTTTAGTTAGGTTTTGGTTTTTATTTATTTCATTTTTAGGTTTTATTTAGTTTAGGTTTAAGTTTTTAGGTTTTTAAATTTTTAGGATTTAAGGTTTAGGATTTTCAGTTTTTGGTTTAGGGTTTAAAGTTTAGGGTTGTAGGTTTTAGTGTTTAGGGTTTAGGGTTTAGGGTTTAGGGCTTAGGATTTAAGATTAAGGGAATAAGTTATATTTATTTTAGTTTATTTTAATTTTGTTTAGGTTTATGTTTATTTTATATTATTTATTTTAGGTTTAGACTTTTTTAGTTTAGGGTTTAAGTTTAATTTTTTATTTATTTTTATTTTTTAGGTTTAAGTTTTTCTTTAGTTTCTATTTTATTTTATTTTATGTTTATTTTTTTTATTCTACATTTAGTTTTAATTTTATTTAGGATTTTTATTTTTAAGTTTATTTTATTTTTTTAGTTTAGTTTATGTTTTTATATATATTATTTTAATTTAGTTTTTATTTATTATTTTATTTTATTTTTACATTTAGGTTTAAGTTTTTCTTTATTTTATTTTTAGATTTATTTTTATTTTTGGAATTTAGTTTTTTTTATTTTATATTTAAAGTTTGATTATTTTTATTTTTTAGGTTTAAGATTAGGTTTTTATTTTACTTTTTTTTGTTTAGTTTTTCAGTTTTTATTTTAGGTTTATTTTAAGGTTTAGAATTATTTTTAGTTTATTTTATTTTATTTAGTTTAGGTTTATGTTTAGGCTTAATTTATTTTAGATTTATGTTTAGGTTTTATTTAATTTAGTTTAGTTTATTTTATTTTTGGGTTAGGTTTTTATTTATTTATTTTTGGTTTATATTTTTTTTCTTTTTATTTAAGGCTTAGGTTTTTATTTTATTTCATTTTTAGGTTATATTTTTTGGTTTATTTTATAGGTTTAGGGTTTTATTTAGTTTTTATTATAAGTTGATTTTATTTTCATTTTATGTTTTGGTTTTTTTTTTATTTTTTAGTTTAGTTTAGCTTTCTATTTATTTTCTTTTACTTTAGTTTTTCTTTATTTAGGTTGAGGTTTAGGTTTAGGTTCAGGTTTTAGTTTAGGTTTTTATTTTATTTTTATTTTTTATTTTATTTAGGTTTAAGTTTTTTATTTATTACATTTTTGGGTTTTATTTAGTTTAGGTTTAAGTTTTAGGTTTTTTGGATTTAGGGTTTAGGGTTTTTAGTTTTAGGTTTAGGTTTTAAAGTTTAGGGTTGTAGGTTTTAGTGTTTAGGGGTTAGGGTTTAGGGTTTTATGGTTTTGGGTTTTGAGTTTTGGGTTTTGGGTTTAGGGCTTAGGGTTTAAGATTAAGGGTTTAAGTTATATTTATTTTAGTTTAGTTTAATTTTGTTTAGGTTTATGTTTACTTTATTTTATTTATTTTAGGTTTAGAGTTTTTTTAATTTAGGGTTTAAGTTTAATTTTTTGTTTATTTTTATTTTTTAGGTTTAGGTTTTTCTTTAGTTTATTTTTTTTTATTTTATGTTTATTTTATTTTATTCTACTTTTAGTTTTAATTTTTTTAGGTTTTTTATTTTAATATTTAATTTTTTTTAATTTAGTTTATGTTTTTATATATATTATTTTAATTTAGTTTTTATTTATTATTTATTTTATTTTTATGTTTAGGCTTAGGTTTATGTTTTAATTTGGGTTTAGGTTTTTTTATTTATTTTATTTTTAGGTTTTATTTAGCTTAGGTTTAGATTTTTAGGTTTTTAGGGTTTGAGGTTTATGGTTTATGGTTTAGGGTTTATGGTTTAGAGTTTGGTGTTTAGGGTTTAGGGTTTAGGGTCTAGGGTTGTAGGTTTTATGGTTTAGAGTTTAGGGTTCATTATTTTAAGGTTTAGGGTTTAGGGTTTATGGTTTAAGGATTAGGGTTTTAGGGTTTAGTGTTAAGGGTTTAAGGTTGTAGGTTTAGGGTTCAAGGTTCATTTTAGGGTTTAGGGTTTAGGGTTTAGGGTTTTAGGGTTTAGGATTTTAGGTTTTAGGGTTTAAGGTTAGGCTTTTAGTTTTAGGGTTTTGGGTTTAGTTTTTAGGTTTTATGGTTAAGTTTTGTATTTACTTTAGGTTCAGATTTAGGGTTAGATTAAGGTTTAGGTTTATAGTTTTTTTAGGTTTAAGGTTTTAGGTTAGTTTAGTATAGGTTTTTTAGGGTTTAATTTAGGATTTTATTTAGTTTAGGATTTAGGGTTTAGGGTTTAGAGTTAGGGTTAGGGTTTAGTGTTTAGGGTTTAGGGTTAGTTTAGGGTTTTGAGTTTAAGGTTTAATGTTTAGGGTTAATTATTTTTTAGGGTTTATGGTTTAGGGCTTAGGGTTTTAGGTTTAAGGTATAGGGTTTAGGGTTAGTCTTAGGGTTTAGGTTTAGGATATACTGTTTAGGGTTTAGGGTTTAGGGGTTTTTTTAAAAAATAAAAATTAAAGAAACCGGTTGGTTTAGATTTATTTAGTTTATTTTATATTTTTATCTAGGTTTAATTTTTTTTTATTTAGTTTAGGTTATTTATTTATTTTTATTTATTTATTTATTAACTTTTTTTTGGATATTTAGTTTAGTTTTTAATTTAGGAATATGTTTAGGTTTATGTTTATTTTTTTGTTTAGTTTCATTTTTATTTTAATTTTAGGTTTATATTTTGTTTTAAATATTTTGATTTAGGTTTAAGCATTTATTTCACTTTTTATAGGTTTAGGTTTTAGGTTTTTCTTTCAGGTTTACTTTTAGGTATGGGTTTGTTTTTAGTTTATTTTGTTTTATTTAGTTTAGCTTTAGGTTTAGCCTTAGTTTATTTTAGGTTTAGGTTTACGCTTTATTTATTTTAGTTTAGATTAGTGTAGTTTAGGTTTAGACTTATTTTATTTTTATTAGAGGTTTTTGTTTTTTTTTCATTTAGGGTTTAGGTTTTATTTTTTATTTAGTTTTGGGTTTTATTTTTAGGTTTATTGCTTAGGTTTAGGTTTTTATTTAGTTCTTATTTTATTTTATTTTAGGGTGATTGTTTTATTTATGTTTTAAGTTTTATTTTATGCTTATTTTAATTTTTAGTTTAATTTAGGTTTTCATTTATTCTATTTTAGTTTAGTTTTTATTTTTTATTATATTTTATTTTATTTTTAGGGTTAGTTTAGGTTTTTGTTTATGTTTTAATTTAGGTTTTAATTTATTTATTTTATTTAGGTTTAGGTTTTTTAATTTATTTTATTTGTATTTAGTTAAGGTTTATGTCTTTATTTTTTTAGGGTTTAGGGTTTGGGTTTGAGGTTTAGGGTTTATGGAATAGGGTTATAGGTTTTAGTGTTTAGGGTTTATGGTTTATGGTTTTAGGGTTCAGGGTTTTAGGAATTAGAGTTCAGGGTTTATGGATTAGGTTTGTAGGTTTGAGGTTTAAAGTTTAGGGTTTAGGGTTAGGGTTTATGGTTTAGGGTTTAGTTCTTAGGATTTTAGGGTTTAGTGTTTTAGGGTTTGGGATTTAGGGTTATGGTTTAGTGTTTAGGATTTAGGGTTTAGTGTTTAGGCTTTAGGGTTTTGGGTTTTTGATATTTAGGGTTTTGGGTTAGCTTTGGGTTTAGGGTTATATTAGGGTTTAGGCTTTAGGCTTTATGCTTTGTTGGCTTAATTAGCCTCATGCTCAATTCGATTAATTTTGATGATAACAAACAAATGCTTGGATGTTCTAATGAATATTTTTATGTATTTTGAATATATCAATTGCTAATTACATATCCAATACATCTCATAATATGTTTGAGAAATTAGAGTAGAAGAATGAAAAGGATAATGTGAAGCTCAAGATACAATATTTTGGGTTATATGACTATTCATATGAGTCATTGGCATGAATCAATTTACTCACAACTTAACATATTATTTTAATGAGGTTAATTTATATAAAGCTTTATTTAATTAGCATTCAATTATATGTTTCATACATAGCATTAAAATTGTCAAAGTAATAAATGATAAAACTATTAAGTATAATTATTTTATTTACTTAATATAATTAAGTATTTTAATTTAATTTGCTGGTTATAAGATAACTAACATATTTATGATTATATATAAATTATATCATAATTTCTAAATGTCACATGTCAAAATTAACAAAATATATAAAATTTTGTATTTTAGCCAAAGTCATTGTTTAATCAAAGAATTCATATCGATTTTATCTCCATCGGTTCCTTGGATTTTTTCCTTTAAAATAATTGGTTACATGACCCACTTTGCATTAAAATTGAATTTATTATGATTTTTTTAATGGATGTATGCTACATGCTTTGAATATATTAAGAGCTACATTTGATTACTTTTGACTTTCCCATGTGAATAGCAATTTTTTTTGCTAAATTTAATATTTGTTTAATATAAATTATATTTTTATTGAATATTAAATTATCACATGATAGCATGAGGTTTGTATAATATATTTCTTTGAAATAATTTTTTAAAAGACCTTCTTGCCTATAAATAGCCCTCATTCTCTTCATGAAAGCATCCTCATTCAAAATTCAAAATCTCTCCAGCAAATCTAAGAGAAAATCTCTTAAATGTTCCTTCCAAGTGTTCTCCAAATATTGCAAGATCAAATCCTTGGTTTGGAAGCTTCAACATCTTCAACTGAAGCAAGCCTTTTAAATTACTTGAGTTTGTTTTCTTGATCTTAATACTTCTTAGTTGTTCATGCTATTTTCACCATCTATTTCTTCTTTCTAATTTATACTTTTGGTGGATTAGTCTTTGAACATTGGTTTTCACATCAAAGTTTCTCAATCATTTTTTTGGTGAAAAACTCTTGTGATAATTTGTAGGATCTATTTCAACTTGCTGAAATTTTTAGCTTCCTACAAATTTCTTTTGGTTTCTTGAAATATTTCTTCTTTGGTCTTATTTTGAAAGATCATTTATTCTTAGATCTATTTTAGAAGTATATTTTAAGCATTTTAAAATAAATTATTGTGCTGAAATTATTTTCATATTTGCTAGATCTCTCTTTTAATTGAAAGCTTACTAGCCAACTTAGATCTATCATATACTTATTTTTTTTATTTTGTGATCATTAGCATTAATTGAAAGAATCTTTTTTGGTTAAAATAAATTACTCCTTGCTGAAATTTATTTTATTATGAAAAGAATATTGTGAATTTATTTTGAAATCATTTTGTATTATTTTACAAATTATAATAACATAAACATCCTAGTAAGATCACTTTAAGATATTTATTTTTATTAAGTGAGCATTTTGCCTTGCCAAATTTTTAAGTTGTAAAGTGATCATTTATAAGTTGTGAGATCACTTTTGAATTTGATTGCTTGGTATATTTGTGAGAGATTTACTTTATCAAAATTTATTATTTTGTATTTTTTTGTGTTGTAAAATTTATTTTGGGGTTGTACTACCTTTGTAGGAGAGTACATATTGTTGTAGGGGTTGTACTCAGCCCATTATAGGAGAGTACTTTTTTGTAAACCATTTTTCATTTAGTGGATTCCTAGCGGGGTGGGGCGTGGTAGGCGGTTTGGGGTTTGGCGAACCACGTAAAAAATTGTGCCTCTTGTCTCTATTTACTTTATTGTATTTTTATTTTTGCTCCATTTAGAATTATATCTTATCATTATAAAATCAAAATCTAATTTTCTATTTAAAAATTAAAATTTAAGTTTTGAAAATTTTAATATTACCCAATTCACCCCCCCTCTTGGGTGCTATAGTGTCTCAATTGGTATCGAGCTCTCTTTTATTGGCTTAACATCCAAGAGTAAATCTTTTCACTATGGCACAAGTTTCACAAAGGGTTCATTACCGAGGGACAATCCACTCATAGACCTCCACTTTTAGATAGTGTACCATTTGATTATTGGAAAAATAGAATTAGTACATTCTTAAGAGGTCAAGATGCATGTGGTATATGTTGACACATCAATATCATACACCCAGTAGAAGTAAATGGCATTAAAGTAGAAAAACCTTTTGAGGAATGGTCTATAGTGAAAGAGAACTTGATGAATTAAATGCTTGGGGCTTGTAATACTTTACATTGTGCTTTATTACCGATGATTATATGAAAATTTCTATGTTAAGTATAGAAAATATGGGATAAACTTATTATAACTTATGAAGGAACTAGTGAAGTTAGAGATTCTCACATAAATAGACTTGTTCATGATTATGAGTTATTTCATATGTCTCCTTCAATCTATTTGATATGTATACTAGATTTATGAAAATAATTAACACATTACATTCTCTTGGAAAAAATATATAGGAATCAAGACTTAGTTTATAAGATTCTTAGATGTCTTCCAAAAGAATGGGAAGCTAAAACAGCTATTAGTGAAGCTAAAGATTTATCTACTTATCCACTTGATCGCTTTTGGGTTCTTTGATAGCACATGAGCAGTTATTGCTCAAAGGGATAAGATGGATAACTCAAAAAGGAGAAGGAGAAAGGAAAAGCCATTGCACTACAAGTTGATGATAGTGATGAGCATAACACCTCAAGCTCGGATGGTGATTGTGATGAGGTGGTCATGCTTTCCAAAAGGCTTGGGAACTTGCTAAGGAAGAAGAATCAAAGGTATAAAAATCTAAAAATTATAAATTTCAATAAGAAATTTCCTGGTGAAGGGATCATTTGCTATCATTGTAAAAGCACGGACACATAAGAGGTGATTGTCCAAAACTTGTTGAATCAAAGAAAAAAAGAAATTGATGTAAACAAAAGAAAAAATATGAAGGAGAAAAGTACCATAAGAAGAAGAAGACGACTTTATGGGCCAATCAGTTCAAATGAATCAAGTACTAGCTCATCGGATGAAGAGGTCAACATATGTCTTATGGCAAATGGAGAATCGACTTAGATTCTCAAGAGGTATGTAATGATATATCTTATGATGAATTAGATGATGCTTTTAATGATTTAGTTATTGAATATAAAAATTAAAAAGAAAATACAAAACCTTAGAAAAGAACATAAAAATTTAGATATGCATTTTGTGATTTAAAAAATGAATGTGATAATTTAAAAGTAAAAATACTTCTTTATTAAATTGTTCCTTAGTTGTAGGTAAACTTGAAAGAGAGAATATCTTATTAAAAGCAAGATTAGAATTATGTTTAAAATCACAAGTTCATTATAATACTTCATCAAGAAAAACATTTAATAAAATTATTTGCATCATACACATCCCACTCATATACCTTATAATTATCATTCTAAATCATATGCAAACACTAATGTTTGGTGCAACTATTGCAATAAAAGGGCATATTTCATTTGATTGCTATGCATGTAAAATACAAAATACTAAGCAATCATCTTATGTATGGGTACCAAAAGGTACAAGCACTACACAAACCATGCATGCTAAATATCTTACTTCAAATTTAGAATGTGGACCCAAACATGTTTGGGTTCCAAAAGTTAACATGTGAGTTTATTTTGTAGGAATGCCTTCAAAGCAAAATCAAAGAAGACATGTGGTACTTGGACAGTGGATGTTCAAGACATATGATGGGAGATAAAGATAACTTCACAACTTTAGAATCAAGTGATGGAGGATTTGTTACATATGGAGATAATGCGAAGGGAAAAATCATTGGCATTGGTTCTATTTGTACGAATTCTATCACTTTAGATAAAGTTTTTCTAGTAGAAGGATTAAAATATAATTTAATTTCTAATAGTCAATTATGTGATAAAGGTTTGAATGTAGTATTCCATGCATCATATTGCATTATAAAAAATAATGAAAATGTTTTGCTAGTAGGGAAAAAAATACAAAAATATTTATGTCATTGATTTAGATAGCTTTCATGATGTAAATTTAAACTTACTTTGTTTTAAAAGCACTCATGATGATATATGGTTATGGCATAGGAGACTATGTCATATTAACATGCACACACTTAATAAAATTGCTAAACTTGATTTAGTAGTTGGTTTTGCCTAAATTAAATTTTCATTCAAACTATGTTTGTGATGCATGTATTCATGGTAAACATTCTAGAAGCTCATTTAAAAGTAAAATATTGTTTCTACTTCTAGACCTCTAGAATTATTGCACATGGATTTATTTGGTCCTATTAGCACCACTAGCTTAGGTGGTAAAAAATTATGGTTTTGTTATTGTTGATGATTTCTCAAGATATACTTGGGTTTTTTGTTTGTAACTTACAAGGATGATGTTTTGGTGAGTTTAGAAAGTTTTCTAAATATATTCAAAGAGAACAAGGCCTCTTGATTAATAGGGTTCAAAGCGATCATGGTGGAATTTGAAAATAAATTATTTGAGGATTATTGTGATGAACATGGGATTTGACATAATTTTTCTGCACCAAGAACTCCCCAACAAAATGGAGTAGAGAGAAAAAATAGAATATTAATTGAATTAAGTAGATCAATGCTTGATGAGTATAAATTACCAAAATATTTTTTGCGGCGATAAATACTACATGTTATGTGATGAATAGGATCTATTTGAGACCAATTTTGAAGAAGACATTATGAATTAATTTTTTGGAAAGAAGCCTAAGATTGAACACTTTCATGTATTTGGATGTAAATGCTTTATTTTGAATAATGGAAAAGAGCATTTAGGTAAGTTTGATTGCAAATCAGATGATGGTATTTTCTTAGGATACTCTCTTTCTAGTAGAGCTTATAAAGTTTTCAATAAAAGAAAAATGATTGTAGAAGAATCAGTACATGTTATTTTTGATGAAAATTTAATTGATCCCATTAGAAATGAAGTGATTGATGAAGAGATTGGTAATTTTCAGAAAATATCTTTAGAGATAATATGGATGATTCATTGCCTAAAGAATGGAAATATATAATAAAATCATCCAAAGGAACTAATTATAGGAGATCCTTCAAAAGGAGTTATGAGAAGACATAGTAGAGGTTGTTGATCATTCATTGACATTTTATGAGGTTGAACCTAAAAATTTAGAAGAAGCATTAAATGATATTTTTTGGATTATTGCTATGGAAGAGGAGTTGAATCAATTTATAAGAAATGATGTTTGGGAATTAGTCCCAAGACCTCAAGATCAAAATGTCATTGGAACAAAATGGGTCTTTAGGAATAAGCTAGATGATTTAGGTTGTATAGTTAGAAATAAAGCTAGGTTAGTTGCACAAGGGTACACACAAGTTGAAGGTATAGATTTTGAAGAATCTTTTGCACCTGTAGCAAGACTAGAAGCTATTAGGTTACTCCTTGCTTATGCTTATTTTAGAGATTTTAAACTTTTTCAAATGGATGTTAAAAGTGCATTTTTAAATGGATTTATTGACCAAGATGTATTTGTAGAGCAACCACCTGGATTTGAAAGCCTTGATTATCCAAATCATGTGTATAAATTAAAGAAAGCTTTATATGGTTTAAAACAGGCTCCTCGTGCTTGGTATGATAGGTTAAGTAACTTTTTGATAGATCATGGATTTAGAAAAGGGTAGATACCACTTTATTTCTTAAGAGCATAGATGATGATTTGATTATGGTACAAGTGTATGTAGATGATATATTATTTGGAAGTACAAATGAATCTTTATGCCATGAGTTCTCATCTTTGATGTCTAAAGAGTTTGAAATGAGTATGATGGGAGAACTTAATTTCTTAGGTCTTCAAGTAAAGCAACAAGAAAATGGCACATTCATCTATCAAACTAAGTACACAAATTGATTGAGAGGTTTGACATGAAAAGATTTAAATCTAGTAAAACTCCTATGAGCCCATCTACAAAATTGGATTTAGATGAATTAGGAAAATCTGTTGATCAAAACTTTATAGAGTATGATAGGTTCACTTTTATACCTTCTTTGCTAGTAGGCGATATTATGTTTCTTTGTTTGTGTGCTCATTTTCAGCCAACCCAAAAGAATCTCATTTAATAGCGGTCAAGCGTATCTTTTGTATTTGATAGGCTACTAGGTTAGGTTTATGGTATCCTAAAATTCTTTATCATGTGATTTGGTTGCTTATTCGATGTGACTTTGCGGGATGCAAAGTAGATAGAAAAAATACATCGCACATGTCATTTTAGGATCATCTTGTGTCTTGGTCATCTAGAAAACAAAATTCGTAGCTTTATCCTTCGAGGCTACATAGTGCGGTAGTTATGTTGCTCAAGTCCTTTGGTTAAAGCAACAATTAGAAGATTTTGGTATTAAGCAAGATCATATTCTAATTCAATGTGACAATACTAGTGCTATTAGTTTGACTAAAATCCTATCCGCACTCACCAAGCATATAGAAATTAGACATCATTTTATTAGGGATCATGTTTTGAAAGGTGATGTTAATATTAATTTTATTAGCATCGATTTACAAATTGTAGATATTTTTACAAAACCCTTACCAGAAGAACATTTTTGTACTTTAAGACGGATGTTTGGAATGTTAGATCCTAATATTTAAAATTGTATGTAATTTGTTCTCACTTTTTGATGTTGTCAAAAGGGGGAGAAGAGTAAAATGTTGGTTAGTATTAAGTAAAATGTTGGTAAGTATTAAGTAAAATGTTGGTTAGTATTAAGTCTATTTCATGCATACATTTAGGGGGAGCAACATTATTCATCTCTTATGCATAAATTTTTTTTAAGAGAATTTTTTCAAAACATGATGAAAGGTCAATATGCACCTTCATCAAAATCAATACCAACATTAGTTTGTCATCATCAAAAGGGGAGATTGTTGGCTTAATTAGCCTCATGTTCAATTGATTAATTTTGATGATAACAAACAAATGCTTGATGTTCTAATGAATATTTTTATGTATTTCATATATATCAATTGCTAATTACATATCCAATACATCTCATAATATGTTTGAGGAAATTGCAAGAGTAGAAGAATGAAAAGGATAATGTGAAGCTCAAGATACAATATTTTGGGTTATATGACTATTCATATGAGTCATTGGCATGAATCAATTTGCTCACAACTTAACATATTATTTTAATGAGGTTAATTTATATAAGATTTATTTAATTAGCATTCAATTATATGTTTCATACATAGCATTAAAATTGTCAAAGTAATAAATGATAAAAACTATTAAGTATAATTATTTTATTTACTTAATATAATTAAGTATTTTAATTTAATTTGTTGGTTATAAGATAACTAACATATTTATGATTATATATAAATTATATCATAATTTTTAAATGTGACATGTCAAAATTAACAAAAATATATAAAATTTTGTATTTTAGCCAAAGTAATTGTTTAATCAAAGAATTCATATCTGATTTTATCTCCATCAGATTCCTTGGACTTTTTCCTTTAAAATAAGTGGTTACATGACCCACTTTGCATTAAAATTGAATTTATTATGATTTTTTTAATGGATGCATGCTACATGCTTTGAATATGTTAAGAGCTACATTTGATTACTTTTGACTTTCCCATGTGAATAGTCGAATTTTTGCTGCTAAATTTAATATTTGTTTAATATAAATTATATTTTTATTGAATATTAAATTATCACATGATAGCATGAGGATTGTATAATATATTTCTTTGAAATAATTTTTAAAAGACCTTCTTGCCTATAAATAGCCCTCATTCTCTTCATGAAAGCATCCCTCATTCAAAATTCAAAATCTCTCCAGTCTAGAGAAAATCTCTTAAATGTTCCTTCCAAGTGTTCTCCAAATATTGTAAGAACAAATCCTTGGTTTGGAAGCTTCAACATCTTCAACAAAGCAAGCCTTTTTTAATTACTTGAGTTTGTTTTCTTAATCTTAATACTTCTTAGTCGTTCATGCTATTTTCACCATCTATTTCTTCTTTCTAATTTATACTTTTTGGTGGATTAGTCTTTGAACATTGGTTTTCACATCAAAATTTCTCAATTATTTTTTTTTGGTGAAAAACTCATGTGATAATTTGTAGGATCTATTTCAACTTGCTGAAATTTTTAGCTTCCTACAAATTTCTTTTGGTTTCTTGAAATATTTCTTCTTTGGTCTTATTTTGAAAGATCATTTATTCTTAGATCTATTTTAGAAGTATATTTTAAGCATTTTAAAATAAATTATTGTGCTGAAATTATTTTCATATTTGCTAGATCTCTCTTTTAATTGAAAGCTTACTAGCCAACTTAGATCTATCATATACTTATTTTTTTTATTTTGTGATCATTAGCATTAATTGAAAGAATCTTTTTGGTTAAAATAAATTACTCCTTGCTAAAATTTATTTTATTATGAAAAAGAATATTGTAAATTTATTTTGAAATCATTTTGTATTATTCAAATTATAATAACATAAACATCTAGTAAGATCACTTTAAATATTTATTTTTATTAAGTGAGCATTTTGCCTTGCCAAATTTTTAAGTTGTAAAGTAATCATTTATAAGTTGTGAGATCACTTTTTAAATTTGATTGCTTGGTATATTTGTGAGAGATTTACTTTATCAAAATTTATTATTTTGTATTTTTTTATGTTGTAAAATTTATTTTGGGGTTGTACTCGCCCTTTGTAGGAGAGGTACATATTGTTGTGGGGTTGTACTACTTGCTTATAGGAGTACTTTTGTAAACCATTTTTTATTTAGTGGATTCCTAGCGGGGTGACTAGGTGGGCGTGGGCGGTTTTGGGGTTTGGCCGAACCACGTAAAAATCATGTACCTCTTGTCTCTATTTACTTTATTGTATTTTTATTAATGCTGCATTTAGAATTATATCTTATCATTATAAAATCAAAATCTAATTTTCTATTTAAAAATTAAAATTTAAGTTTTGAAAATTTTAATATTACCCAATTCACCCCCCCTCTTGGGTGCTATAGTGTCTCACATGCTTTTGGGTTTTGGGGTTTTAAGGTTTAAGGTTTAAGGTTTAGGGTTTTGGGTTAGTTTAGGGTTTAAGGTTCAAGGTTTTAGACTTTAAGGTTTAGGGTTTAGGATTTAGGGTTAGTGTTTAGGGTTAGTGTTAGGGTTTATGGTTTAGGGTTTACAGTTTAGGGTTTATGGTTAGTTTAGGGTTTAGGGTTAAGGTTTTCAGATTTATGGCTTAGGGTTTAGGGTTTAGGGTTTAGGGTTTGAGGTTTAGGGTTAAACATTTTTTAGGGTTTAAGTTATAGTGTTTAGGGTTAGTTTTAAGGTTTAGGGTTTTGGATATAGTGTTTAGGGTTTAGGTTTAAGTTTTTTTTTTAAAAAAAATTAAAGAAATCAGTAGGTTTAGGTTTAGTTAGTTTAATTTATATTTTTATTTAGGTTAATTTTTTCTTTTTATTTAGTTTAGTTTATTTATTTTATGTGTATTTATTTTAGTTTCAATTTTTTATTTTAGTTTATTTTTTAGGTATAGGTTTATGTTTATGTTTATTTCTTTAGTTTAGTTTTTTTTATTTTATTTTTAGGTTTAAGTTTTATTTTTTATTTTTAAGTTTAGGTTTTTATTTTACATTTTTTAGGTTTAGGTTTTAGGTTTTTATTTTAGGCTTTTATAGGTTTATCTCTATTTTAGGTTTATTTTATTTTATTTAGTTTAGCTTTAGGTTTAGGTTTAGTTTACTTTAGGTTTATGTTTGGCCTTTATTTATTTTATTTTAGTTTATTTTAGTTTAAGTTTAAGTTTATTTTATTTTTATTTTATGTTTAGATTTTTTTAAGTTTAGGGTTTATGTTTTATTTTTTATTTATTTTTAAGTTTATTGCTTAGGTTTTGGTTTTTATTTTGTTCTTATTTTATTTTAATTTAGGTTGATTTTTTTATGTTTAAGTTATTGTTTAGTTTAGGTTTTTATTTATTTTGTTTTAGTTTAGTTTTTAGTTTTTGTTTTTCATATTATTTTTTTTTTCAGGTTTAGGTTTAGGTTGTGGTTTTTGTTTAGGTTTTTATTTATTTATTTTATTTAGGTTTAGGTTTTTAATTTATTTTTTTGTAGGTTTATTTTTTTAGGTTTAGGATTTTAGGTTTTTAAGGTTTAGGGTTTAGGGTTTAGGTTTGAGGTTAGGCTTTTAGTTTTAGGGTTTTGGGTTTAGTTTTTAGGCTTTAAGGTTAAGGATTTTTATGGTTTAGGGTTTAAGGTTATCTTAGGGTTTATGGTAAGATTAAGGTTTACTATTTATGGCTTAAGCTTTAGGGTTTAAGGTTTTTAGGGTTTAGGGTTTAGGGTATAGGGTTAGTTTAGGGTTTAAGGTTTAGGGTTTTATTATTTAGGGTTTAGGATTTAGGGTTTAGGGTTAGGGTCAGATTTAGGGTTAGGGCTTAGGGTTTATGGTTTAAGAATTAGGGTTTATGGTTTAGTGTTTCAGGTTTAGTGTTTAGGGTTAGTTTATGGTTTTGAGTTTAGGGTTTAATGTTTAGGGTTAAGTGTTTTTTAGGATTTAGGGTTTAGGGCTTAGGGTTGTAGGTTTAGGGTATATGGTTTAGGGTTAGTCTTAGGGTTGGCTTAGGATATAGTGTTTAGTGTTTAGGGTTTAGGGGCAATAGCTAATTCTTAAAAGTGATATAATCCTCTATGACATGGCCTAACATGCGGTGGTAGGGGCAATAGCTACGATCATCACTCTTGCCCACTTCCTCTACCCTTTTAGGCTCTCGTAACTGAAAGTTAGGTTGCTTTAAGAGATTTTAAAGAATTTCCTAACAACCTCCCTCTTGAATGAATATGACTTATTCAATCTATTTGCAAGAGTAGGTGGAAAGTAGCTACCTAGCGATGGATATGAATACCACTACTGGGTAGGCTGCTGAGGTGGTGGAAATGGCCGTTATGGTGGCTACGATGGTCGATATGATGGTCTTGGGGTGGAAGAGGGGGTGGTAAAAGAGGCTGCTGAGCTCGTAGCCTCTCATACTAAACTCTAAGTTGTTGCTTCCCTCTATCCAATGAGATAACTGTCCCTGGCTTCTTCTCAAACTCATTCTGCAGCTGGGGCCTAGATGATTGGTTGGGAAAAGAAACTATTTGGCTTCCTCTTGTAGGCTAGCCGCCTTGTTGATTAATTTCTTGAATGTTTTGATGGTAAAGCCCTTAAGCATGAAGGCGACTTAGCCATGGATTGAGAAGAATCTCAGTGGCATGTTGTTCATGTAGCTGTGGTTCGCATTTCATGCTCAAGTTGCGCCACCTGAGATTGTTATCAATAAAGGACTCGTGGAGTTTCTATTTCTCTACAATGAGGTCACTTACAGTCACCTTTTACTGAGCTCCAGCAAACCTCTTGATGAAGAGGTACACCAACTCAGCAAAATTTTCATCGAACCATTAGGCAATTCGGCGTACAAATCAAAGGAACACCTGACATACTGCTAAAAAAAAGTCGAAAGAGGAGTGTGTTGTTGTCATTGGTGTTGTAATAGCCAGCTCTAAAGTGTGTAATGTGTTATCATGGGTTCCCACTGCCATTAAAGATCTTGAAGGATGGTGGTACAAAACCCTAAATAAAATGAAATTCTAAACCTTAAAACTACATAAAAATAAATAAAAAATAATACCTTAACCATAATCTGAAAGAACCTAAATCTAATATAAATAAAATAAAATAAGCATGAACCTAAACTAAAATAAACTAAACTAAAATAAATAAAATCTAAACCTAAACCTAAAATAAACTAAACCATAACCCTAAACTAAATAAAATAAAATAAACTTAAAATAAACCTAAACCTAAACAAAAGAAAAAAAAACCTAAAAATAAACTTGAAATAAAAACCTAAAACCTAAACCTGAAAACATAAAATAAAAACCTAAACTCAACCTAAAAATAAAAAATAAAACTAAAACCTAATAATAAAATAAAAATAAAACTAAACTAAAAAAACAAACATAAACCTAAACCTAACTTTAAAAAATGAACTTGATAAAAAAACCTGAACTAAAATAAATAAACCTAAAATAAAATAAACTAAATAAAGAAAAATAAACCTAAATAAAATAAAAATAAAATAAACTAAAATAAATAATAAATAAATTAAACCTAACCTCACATTAATTTTTTTTAAAACCCATAAAATACACCATGACCCTAAATCCTACCACCCAGGCCCTGACCTAAATAATAACCCTAAACCTGAGCCATGATCCTGGGCCAGGACCCTGGGCTCTGCTCTAAAAAGCAGGCCCTGAGCCCTAACCACTGAGCTCTCACCCCCTAAATCTTAAGTACAGGCCACAACCCAGGCCCCACTGACCAGAAAGCTGGCTAAAGGCTCAAGGCTGAGGCCTGGGCTAAACTAAATAAAACCTAAAATAAAATAATAAAAAACCTATTAACTAATAGTAATAAGATAATAAGATAAACCTAATCCTAAACTTATAAAATAAAATAAACTAATTAAAATAATTTAAAATATAAATAAACTTAAACTAAACTAAGAAAATAAAATAAACCTAATAATTAAAACCTAAATAAAATAAACACTAAACGTAAAACAAAAATAAAATAAACCTAAAAGAAAAATAAATAAAAACTAAATAAAAACCTAAACTTAAAAAATTATCCTTAAAATAAAACCTAAAAATAAATAAAAAATAAAACCTAAACCCTTAACTAAAAAAACTTTATCCTAAAATAAAAATAAAATTAACAAAATAAAATAAACCTAAACCTAAACTAAAATAAATTAAACATAAATAAATAAAACTTAAACCTAATCCAAAAATAAATTAAACCAAAACCTTAACCTAAACTATAAAATAAAACCTAAAAATAAAATTAAAATAAGAACATAAAACCTAAACCTAAAAAAATAAAATAAATACCTAAACATAAACTTAAAAGTAAAAATAAAACCAAAACCTAAAAAATAAAAAAAACTCAACTAAAAAATAAGCCTAAACTAAAACCTAAACATAAAAAATAAACTAAAATAAGAAACCTAAACTAAAAAAAACAAACCTAAAATAAATAAGCTAAAATAAATAAAAAACAAGCCTAAATAAAAATGAAAAATAAAATAAACTAAAATAAATAAACTAAATAAACTTAAAGCTACTAGTTTACTTAATTTTTTTTTTGGGTGGAGGTACATGATAAAAATCAAGAAAAGTAAGCGGAGTAAGGGATTTAGTGCCTTTATCTGCATATACAACGCTCCTGCTGCTAGAAGAGAAGCTAGCAGAAGAGGTGGTAGTTGGAACGGTGAAGGGAGTACTGGACACGGATGGTGGCAACGCTACTGGACTATCCTGGGCATGTATGGTGAGCTACAGGTACTAATGGGCTATCACGCTCCCCGAGTTATCCATTACAACTAGCAAACCTTCCTTGGTGTTGGAGGTTTGAGATACTTCAGGCACCTGCAAGGAATGCTTCTTGATCTTAGAACTGATCTTCTTAGAGGTTTGAGATAGGAAGATATCCTAACCTTCTTTGGTCTTAAGAGGATCTCAAGTATCCCCAAGGATTACTCTAACTGGATGGTTATTCTAATAAGTATTCCTTAGGGATAACTATGGCTCCCAACTTATAGCTGCGCTCAAGCTAGTCCTTAAAAGTGGTACAATCCTTTAAGACATGGCCTAACATGAGGTGGTAGGGGCAATAACTAGGATCATCACTCTTGCCCACTTCCTCCGGCCTCTTAGCCTCTAGTAATTAAAAGTCAAGTTTCTTTAAGAGATTCTTAATGATTTTCCTAAACCAAAAAAAGAAGCAAAAAGAAATAAACCTAAACTAAAATAAATATAACTAAAATAAATAAACTAAACTGAATAAATATAAAATAATGAAATAAACTAAAATAAATAAAAAATAAATTAAATAAAATATAAATTAAATAAACCTAAACCCAAAACTTTAAATGCTAAACCATAAATCCTAAACCCTAAACCCTAAATCATAAAACTAACCCTAAACCTTAAGCCAAACCTAAACCCTAAGCCCTACACCCTAAACCTAAGCCTAAACCTAAAATAAACTAAACCTAAACCCTAAAATAAATAAAATAAAATCAACAAAAATTAAACCTAAATCTAAACCAAAAAATAAAATCAAAAAATAAGCCTATAATAAAAACCTAATAACTAAACCTAAACCTAAAAAATAAACTAAAATAAAACATAAACTAAATAAAATAAATAAAATAAACTATAAATAAAATAAAAATGGCTAAATAAATAAATAAATAAACTAAACGTTTTAAACTGGTTTTGATTTTAAAGGCCATAGCCTGACCCTAAATCCTAAATGCTGGGCCACACCACCACAGGCCACCCAATGACACACCCAACCAAATAAATAATGAAAGATAAAGATCATAACCTACCCTAGGCCTGATCCTGGATCCTTGACCCAGGCCACTGACCACAGGCCACTGACTGCCTGACCATGGGCCATGATCCTAAACTCCCTGGGCCTACCCAGGCCCTGGGCCAGGCCATCTAAGACCCATAAATCACAGTGGGCTCTACTAGGCACATGACCTGGGCCTGATCACTGTGCCCAACCCACCTGAGGCTCTAAATCTTAAACCACAGATCCTTAAAACCCTGGAGTCCTGGGCCACTGGGCCCTGGGCCAAACCTAACCACTCCAGCCCAGGCCCCAAACTGAGGCTATGGGCCACTGAGCCAGACTCTAGGCCATGGCGTGAGTCCACAACCTAAAACCTAAACTGACCTAATACTATATAAGATAAAGAAACATAACTAGATAAAATAAAATATAAATAAATAACTAAAACACTAAACCACAAAATAAAATTTAAGATTAAAATTAAACTCAGTTAAATAAAATATGGACCTAAACTAAAACTAAAACTAAAATAAACTTAAAAATAATACATCTAAATAAACTTAAAACTAAACATAAAATAAAAATAAAATAAAATAAAATCTAAATAAAAAATAAACCTAAAAATAAAGCTAAAAATAAATAAAAAAAACCTAAACCCTAAACTTAAAAACTAAACCTAAAAGCAAACTAAAATAAATATAAACTACCTAAAATAAACTAAATATAAACCCTAAACTAAATAAAATAAAATAAATAAAAAAATAAATATATAAACTAAAAATAAAATCTAAAATGAACCTAAAAGTGGGACGACCTAAAACCTAAAAACCTAAACCTAAAAATATAAAATAAAACCTAAATTTAAAAAATAAAATAAAAATAAAACTAATCTACATAATAAACATAAATCTAAACCTAAAAAAATGCTAAACTAAACTAAAAAGACTTAACTAAAATAAATTAACATAAAATAAATAAACTAAACAAAATAAAAAAAAATAATCTTAAATAAAACTAAAAAATAAATAAATTAAAATAAATAATAAATAAACTAAATAAACCTAAACTTACCGATTTACTTAATTTTTTTAAAAAAAAACCCTAAACCCTAAATCATAAACCCTAAACCCTAAACCCTAAACACTAAAACTAACCATAAACCCTAAACCTACAACACTAAACCTACAACCCTAAACCCTAAATAATAAATCCTAAACGCTAAACCTTAAACCCTAAACCCTAAACCCTAAACCCTAAACCTTAAACCCTAAAAGCATAAACCCTAAAACCTTAATTCCTAAAAACCTAAACCACAAACCCTAAACCTAAACTAAACCAAACCCTAACCAAAACCTAAAGTAACTAAATAAATTAAAAAATAAACCTAAACCCCAAAGCTTAATAAACCTAAAAAACCTAAACCCTAACAAGTATAACCTGATGTGAACGCCAACATCAACCAGCCACATCCGCATGGAGGCGAAGATGAATGTGGCGTAAATCATGGGTGGTGGGGGATCTAGAGGTGCCGTGGATATGGAGGTGGTGGTGAAAAGGTTAGTGGTGGTGGGAGGAGCGATGGAGGATACAACCGTTGTGGTGGCGGAGGGAGAGATCAAGGATATGATTGTGGATCTCACTACTGAGAGGCCAGGGTGGTTCTGATGGGAACTAAGGGAACTAAAAAAACTAAAGAATGATCAATCCGATCTACTGCTTATGGAACCGTGTCTTTGAAATAGATAAGGTTCTAGTTATCTAAGGTTTTTGATTTTCTCTATGCATGCTCAATTTTGATCTATGTCATCTCTTATGTCTTAGAAAACTTGGGGTGTTATTTGGTTGTTGAAATTGAAAGAAGAAATGTTTAATCTCAATTTATTCTCTATTAAAAAAACCTCCCAAATCCTAAACCTTAAACCCTAAACCCTAAACACTAAACCCTAAACCTACAACCCTAAACCCTAAACCCTAAAAAACTCAAATCCTAAACCTACACCATAACTCTAAATCATAAACCATAAAAGCATAAACCCTAAAACCCTAAACACTAAACCCTAAATCCTAAAACTTAACCCTAAACACTAAACCTTAAACCTAAACCTAAAGTAATTAAATAAATTAAAACATAAGGCTAAACATTTAAACCTAATAAACCTAAACCTAAACCTAAACCCTAAGAATAGGATAAACCTTGACGACATGAACATCACCATCAACTATGCTCAATCTAGATCTAGTGGAGGATGCGAAGGTAGAGGTGGAGGTTATCGCAGTGGTGGTTGGGGATCTTGAGTTGCTGCTGGATATGGAGGTGGGAGGAGCGATGGAGGTTACAACCGTGGTGGTGGCGGAGGAAGAGTTCAGGGATATGATGGTGGATCCTACTATTCGAGAGGCCGGGGTGGTTCTGATGGGAAGAGAAATTAAAGAACGATGGATCCGAACTGGTGCTTATGGAACTATGTCTTTATAGTATAGAAGGTTATATTTATATAAGGTTCTTGATTTGCTCAATGCGTGCCCATTTTTTATCTATGTTATCACTTATGAATTAGAAAACTTGAGTGTTACTTAGTTAATGAAATTGAAGAGAAGAAATGTTGAATCTGAATTAATTCTCTGTTAAAAAAAACCAAAACCCTAAACCCTAAACTATAAAACCTTAAACCGGAAACCCAAAACCCAAAATCGTAAACCCTAAAGCCTAAAAACCTAAAAAAAATAAAAATAAAACTCAACTAAAAAATAAACCTAAACCTAAACCTAAACCAAAAAAATAAAATAAAATAAAAAACCTAAACTAAAATAAGTAAACCCAAAATAAATAAACTACACTAAATAAAAAATAAACCTAAATAAAAATAAAAAATAAAATAGACTAAAAGAAATAAAAAATAAACTATGTAAACTAAATAAGCCTAAACCTACCAGTTTACTTAATTTTATTTAAAAAAAGAACCCTAAATCCTAAATCTTAAACCCTAAACTCTAAACCCTAAACCCTAAAGGCTAAACCCTAAAACTAACCCTAAACCCTAAACCTACAATACTAAATCTACAACCATAAACCCTAAACTGTAAACCCTAAATCCTAGAAAACCCTAAACCCTAAACCCTAAATCCTAAATCCTAACCCTAACCCTAAACCCTAACCCCTAAAAGCATAAACCTTACAACCCTAAACCCTAAATCCTAAATGCTAAACCCTAAACTCACAACACTACACCTACAACTCTAAACCCAAAATCCTAAACCTTAAAAAAAAACCTAACACTAAACTCTAAACCCTATAAGAATAAACCCTAAAACCATAAGCCCTAAACACTAAACCCTAAACCCTAACCTTAAACCCTAAGCCCTAAACCTAATCCCTAAACCTAAACCTAAACCAAAAGTAACTAAATAAATTTAAAAATAATCCTAAACCCTAAACTAAATAAATCTAAACTTGAAACCTAAGAATGGGTAGAACCTTGACAACAAGAACATCACCATCAACTAGGCTCATCTAGTATGGAGAACTCGGAGGTGGTAGTTATCTAGTGTTGGTGGGGGATCTAGAAGTGCTGGTTGATATGGAGGTGGTGGTCGGTGCAGTGGTGGTTATGGAGGCAGGAGAAGCGACAGAGGTTACAGCCATGGTGGTGGTGAAGGGAGAGATCGATGACATGATGGTGCATCCCGCTACTCAAGAGGTCAGGGCAGTTCTGATGGGAACTAGAGAAACTAAAGAACGATCGATCCGATCTACCGCTTATGAAACTATGTCTTTATTGTTGAGATAGTTCTAGTTATCTAGGATTTTTTATTTGCTCTATGCATGCTCATTTTTTATCTGTCATTGCTTGTGTCTTAGAAAACCTAAGGTGTTACTTGGTTGATGAAATTGAAAAGAAGAAATGTTCAATATGAATTTATTCCCTATTAAGAAAAAAACTAAAAACCCTAAACCCTAAACTAAAACCTGAACCCAAACCTAAAACCTAAACCCTAAACCCTAAATCTAAACCCTAAAAAAAATATAAAATGAAATAAAAAAGAACCCAACCCTAAAATTAGCACTAAACCTACAACCTAAACCCTAAACCCTAAACCCTACAAAACCCTAAACCCAAAACTCTAAACCCTAAACCCTAAACCCTAAACCCAAAAAAACCTTAAACCCTAAACTATATACCCTAAACCCTAAACCCTAAACCCTAAACTCTAAACACCAATCCCTAAACTTAAAACTAAAGTAACAAAATTAATAGAAAATAAACTTAAGCCCTAAAACCTAATAAACTTAAACCTAAATAATAAGAATGAGTATAACCTTGATGGTAGGAACATCACTATAAACCAAGCTCAGTCTAGATCTGACAGTGGAGGTGAAGGTAGAGGTGGCAGTTATCGTAGTGGTGGTAGGGATCTGGAGGTGCTGTTGGATATGGAGGTGGTGGTCAAAGTAGTCATTGTTATGGAAACGGGAGGAGTGACAGAGGTTATAGCTGTGCTGGTGGCGGAGGGAGAGATCAGAGACATGATGCTAGATCCTGCTACTCAAAAGGCCAGAGTGGTTCTAACGGGAATTGGAGAAACTAAAGAACGACCGATTCGATCTGCTGCTTATGGAACTGTGTTTTTATAATAGAGATGATTCTAGTTATCTATGGTGTTTGATTTGCTCTATGAGTGCTCATTTTTTATTTATGTCATAACTTGTGTATTAGAAAACTTGGTATGTTACTTGGTTGATGAAATCAAAAAGAAGAAATATTGAATCTCACTTTTTTCCCTATTAAAAAAAACCAAAAATCTTAAATCCTAAACTAAAATTTAAACCCAAAACCTAAACCTAAACCCTAAACCCTAAAAATAAAAAAAACTAAAAACAAACTAAAACCCTAAACCTACAACACTAAACTTATAACCTTAAACCCTAAACCCTAACCTTAAATCCTAAAAAACTCTAAACCCTAAACCCTAAACCCTAAAAGAATAAAAAATAAAATCCTAAGACTTAAACCCCAAAACCATGAATCTAAACCTAAAGTAACTAAATAAATTAATAAATAAACCTAAACCCAAAATCCTAATAAACTAAAAAACCTAAACCCTAAAAATGAGCAGAATCTTGACGAAAAGAACATCACCATCTACCAGGTTTAGTCTAGATCTTACGGTGAAGACGAAGGTGGAGGCGGCGTGATGGGTGGTGGATCTGGAGGTGCGGAATATGGAGGTGTGGTGAGTGCAGTGATTATGGTGGCGAGGAGAGCAATGAGGGGTGGTGGTGGTGGTGGAGAGATCGAGATATGATGGTGGATCCGCTAGGAGTGGTCGGGGTGGTTTTGATGGGAAAGAGAAACTGAAGAACGGTCGATCCAATCTGCTGCTTATGGAATTATATCTTTATAGTAGAGACTATTCTAGTTAGCTAATGTTTTTGATTTTCTCTATGCTTGCTCATTTTTGAACTATGTCATCATTTGTGTCCTAGAAAACTTAGTGTGTTACTTGGTTGATGAAGTCAAAAAGAAGAAAAGTTGAATTTGAATTTGTTCTTTGTTAAAATAAATAAAACCCTAAACCAAAACTAAACCTAAACCCTAAACATAAAAAAAATACCCCTAAACCTAAAAAATTAAAAATAATAAAAAAACCATAACCTTATACCCTAAAACTACAACCCTAAACCCCAAACCCTAAACCCTAAACCCTAAACCCTAAACCCTAAACCCTAAAATCTAAAAATCTAAAAACCTAAATAAAATCTAATTAAAACTAAAATAAAATAGAAACAAAAATATACCTAAAATAAAATTAAATAAAAAAATAAAACCAAACCTAAAACCTAAAACCTAAAATAAATAAAAAAACCTAAACATTAAACTAATGATAAACTTAAACCTATAATATAAAAAAAATAAAGTAAACCTGAACCTAAACAAAAATAAATAAAACTAAAATAAATAACACTAAACTTAAACCTAAAATAAACTAAACCTAAACCTAAACCTAAAATAGAAAAAATAAAATAAACTAAAAGTAAACCTTAAACTAAACTAAAAAATAAAACCTAAATTAAACCTAAAATAAAAACCAAAAACCTACACACAAAAATATAAAATAAAAACCTAAACCTAAAAACAAAGTAAACCTAAAAAATAAAATAAAATAAAATACAACTAGAAGAAAACCTAAAACTAAAGATAAACTAAAATAAAACCTAAAATAAATAATTTAAACTAAATAAAATAAAAAACATAAACCAAAAAATAAAAAAATAAAATAAACTCACATAAATAAAAAATAAACTAAATAAACTTAAACTTACCAATTTACTTGATTTTTTTTTAAAAAAAAACTATACCCTAAATCCTAAATCCTAAACCCGAAACTCAAACCCTAAAACTAACCCTAAATCCTAAACCCTAAACTTATACCGTAAACCTACAACCATGTGCCCTATACCCTAAATCATAAACCCTAAAACCTAAAACACTAAACCCTAAACCCTAAACACTAAACCCTAAACCATAGACCCTAAACCCTAAACCCTAAAACCCTAAACACTAAACCCTAAATCCTAAACCCTAAAATCTAAAACATACAAACATACACCCTAAACCCTCATCCCTAAATTAACCCAAAACCCTAAAACCAAAAATAACCCTAAACCTTAAGAATGGGCAGAACCTTGAAGACAGGAACATTATCGTCAATTAGGCTCTATCTAGATTTAGAAGGTGTGGTGAAGGAGGGCGTTGTGACATTGATGGTGGGGGATATGGAGCTGGTGGTGGATATGGAGGTGGTGGTCAAAGCATTGGTGGTTATCGTGGTAGGAGGAGCAATTGAGGTAACATCCATGGAGGTGGCAGATGGAGAGATCAGGAATATGATGGGGGATCCCACTACTCCAGAGGTGGGGTTGTTATGATGGGAACTGGACAAATTGAAGAATGGTTGATCCGATCTACTGCTTATGGAACTGTATTTATAGTAGAGATGGTTCTAGTTATCTAGGGTTTTTTATTTGCTCTATGGGTGGTCATTTTTGATCTATGTCGCTGCTTGTGTCTTGGAAAACTTGGGGTGGTACTTGGTTGATGAAATTGAAAAGAAGAAATGTTGAATCTGAATTTGTTCTTTATTAAAAAAAATCTTAAACCCTAAACCCTAAACTAAAACTTAAACCTTAAATCAAAAACCTAAACTCTAAACCCTAAACCCTAAACCATAAACCCCAAACCCTAAACCTTAAACTCTAAAATCTAAACTAACCCTAAACCCTAAACCCTAAAAAGCCAATAACCTAAACTTAAACTAAATAAAATCTAAAAATAAACTAAATAAAAAGACCAAAACCAAAATAAAATAATAAAATATAATAAAATAAAAAACATAAACTAAAACCTAAACCAAAACCTAAACCTAAACCTAAAAAGAAAAAATAAAAAAAAAACTAAACTAAAATATATAAAACCTAAACTAAACTAAAAAAATAAAAAAGACCTAAATAAAATAAAAATTAAACCTAAAATAAAATAAAAATTAAATAAAAACCTTTACCTAAAAAATAAACTTAAAAATAAATAAAAAATAAGACCTAAACCCTAAATTATATAAAACCTAAACCTAAAATAAAATTAAAATAAAATATTCCTAAACCTAAACTAAAATAAATAAAACTAAAATAAATAAAAACTAAACCAAAACCTAAACCTAAAATAAACTAAACCTAAACCTAAACCTAAACCTAAACTAAATAAAATAAACTAAACTAAAAATAAACCTAAAACTTAAACCTAAAAAAATAAAATAAAAACCTAAACCTAAATCTAAAAAAAACAAAAATAAAACTCAACTAAAAAATAAAGCTAACCTAAAGATAAACTAAGATAAAAAACTAAAGTAAAATAAATAAACCTAAAATAAATAAAGTAAACTAAATAAAAATAAAATAATAAAATGAGCTCAAATAAAAAATAAATAAAATAGACCGAAACCTACTTGTTTAATTAATTTAAAAAAACCCTAAACCTACAACTCTAAATCTATAACCAAAAAACCTAAACCCTAAACCTTAAAATCCTAAACCCTAAACCCTAAACCCTAAACCCTTAAACCTAAACCCTAAACCCTAAACCTAAACCTAAACCCTAAACCCTCAACCCTAAAACAAACAACCCTAAACCCTAGACCATAAACCCTAATCCTTAAATTCTAAACCCTAAACTAACCCCAAACCCTAAACCTTAAACTAACCCTAAACCCTCAAAATAGGTAGAACATTGATGACAGGAACATCACCATCAACTAGTTCAGCCTAGAGGATAAACAGGACGCTAGTGGTTGTGGGGGATCTAGTGGTGGTGGAAGAGGGAGATATCTGGGATATGTTGGTGGATCCCGCTACTCTAGACGTCGTGGTTCTGGTGGGAATTGGAGAAATTGAAAAATAGCTGATCCAATCTACTGGTTATTGAATTGTGTCTTTATAATAGAGATGGTTCTAAATATCTATAATTTTTGCTTTACTCTATGGGTGCTCATTTTTTATGTATGTCATCGTTATTTTAGAATCTTGGGTGCTATTTGTTTGATGAAATTGAAAAGAAGAAATGTTGAATATGAATTTGTTCTGTTGTAAAAAAAACCTTAAACCCTAAACCCTAAACCCTAAACTAAAACATAAACCCTAAACCTAAAACATAAATCCTAAACCCTAAACCCTAAACCCAAACCCTAAACCCTAAACTAACCATAAACCCTAAACCCTAAAAATAAAAAAATAAACCTAAACTAAATAAAACCTAAAAATAAAATAAATCAAAAAACCTAAACCAAAATAAAATAAAAACATAAACTAAAACCTAAACCTAAAAATAAAACAAAATAAAAAATAAAAACTAAACTAAAATAAAATAAGTAAAAACCAAAACTAAACTAAAAACTAAAAAACTAAATAAAATTAAAAACTAAACCTAAAATAAAAATAAAATAATCTTAAAATAAAATAAAATAAAAACTAAATAAAAATCTAAACGTAAAAAATTAACCTAAAAAGAAATAAAAATAAAACCTAAACCTTAAACTAAAAAAAACCTAAAATAAAAATAAAATAAATAAAATAAAATAAATGTAAACCTAAACTAAAATAAATTAAACTAAATTAAATAAAGCCTAAACCTAAACTAAAATAAACTAAACTTAATCCTAATCCTAAACCTAAACTAAATACAATAAATTAAACTCAAAGCTAAACCTAAAAAAAAACCTAAACCTAAACCTAAAAATAAAAAATAAAACCTAAACTTAAAAAATAAAATAAAAATAAAACTGAACTAAAAAATAAACCAAAACCTAAAAAATAAATTAAAATAAAAAACCTAAATTAAAATAAATAAACCTAAAATAAATAAACCAAATTAAATATAAATAAAAATAAACCTAAATAAAAAGAAAAAAATAAAATAAACTCAAATAAATTAAAAAATAAACTCAAATAAAAAAATAAACTAAATAAACCTAAACCTATCGATTTATTTAATTTTGAAAAAATAGTCATAAACCCTAAATCTTAAACCTACAACCCTAAACCCTAATATAGTAAACCCTACACCCTAAACCATAAACCTTAATCCCTAAACCCTAAACCTTAAAACACTAAACATTAATCGCTAAACCCTAAACCCTAAACCCAAAAACCCAAAAACCTTGAACCCTAAACCCTAAAATGTACACCCCTAAATCCTAAACCCAAACACTAAACCCTAAACCCTAAGAATGGCCATATCCTTGATGGCACAAACAACACCATTAACTAGGCTCTGTCAGGATCTAGCGGTGGAGGTGAAGGTAGAGGAGATGATTATCGCACTGATGGCAGGGGATTTGGAGGTGCTTATGGATATGGAGGTGGTGGCCACAGTAGTGGTGGTTATTGAGGTGGGAGGAGCGATGGAGGTTACAACTTTGGTGGTGGTGGTGGGTGAGATTAGGGATATGATGGCAGATCCCGCTACTCGAGAGGTAGGGATGATTTTGATGGGAACTAGAGAAACTAATGAATGGTCAATCTACTGCTTATGGAACTATATCTTTACAGTAGAGATAGTTCTACTTATATGGGGTTTTTGATTTGGTCTATGGGTGCTCATTTTTTATCTATGTAGTCGCTTGTGCCTTAGAAAACTTGGGGTCCTACTTGGTTGATTAAATAAAAAAGAAGAAATATTAAATCTAAATTTTTTCTCTGATAAAAAGAAAATTTAAACCCTAAACCCTAAACCTTAAACCCTAAACCCTAAAAACCCTAAACCTAAACACTAAACCCCAAAGCCTAAACCCTAAACCCTAAACCCTAAACCTAACCCTAAACCCTAAACCCTAAACCCTAAACCCTAAACCCTAAAACCTAAAACCATAAACCCTAAATAAAACCTACTATAATAAACCTAAATGTCAAACCCTAAACCTTAAACCTTAAACTTACCCTAAACCCTAAACCCTAAACTAACCTTAAACCCTAACCCTAAACCCTTAACTCTAAACTTTTAATAAAGATGACATTAGGAGTATATCTGAAGAATGATCTAATCCTAACATAGTTATGTAGATAAAGAAAATGTCCTCAAGAGTCTTTCACTTGACTATTAGAGACTTGAATACCCTAACCCTTATCCTAAATTTTATTATTATACCATATATTATAGTATAATGTAGCATCATATATCTGAGCATGTAGTAATGTGTTTTTGGATGTTGTAAGATGTTTTGAATATTTTAATATATTATGGTATTGTTCTGTATAGTCTATATTAATATAAATCATAAAAATATTGATTTAATAAATCAGATGATGAAATTTGTTAAATTTGAAGTGGGAGTTAGGTTGTAGTACCAATGGTGTGCTAAACCACTTATAGTCTAAAAAGTAAAATTTTGTGTTCAAAATAAATATTATATGTTGTGGCATAGTATAACATCATATATCATAATATATTGTTCTCAGCATTTTAAATTCTTTTAGTATTTTACAATCATGTAGTCAAGCCTACAGTAGCATTGTTTATAAAAATGTTGATATAGACTATAAAATGATGGAATTTGGCCAAATTCATAATAGGTAGAGCATGACATCATAATATATTATTTCAAATTAAAAGATGTAAGTGATACAACTAAAATATATAGTTTTTTATTATTTAGACTAATTTTATGAGTTTTTATTTTAAGTAATCCATTCTGATTTGATATGCAATATAATATAATATAATATAATTTGTTATAGTGTATTATAAAATAGGATGCCATAACATAGTGTAGCATCATGCATTATAGCATACTATTGTGTATTACTACTTGTTATTTAGCATATTTTAGTTTGTTATATTATGACTGAGTAGATTTTTTGCCAGTATAATTCATAAAAATGCTGATTTATAGGCTAAGATGATGGGATTTGGCCAAATTTATGGTAATCTTTAGAGAACATCATTGGGGTGTGCTATGGTGTGTCATTTAATCAAAAGAATGGAATTTTGCATCCAAAATAAATATTCATTTATCTACCAAATTTTATAATTTTTTTTGCTTAAAGTGATTAATTTTAAAGTGTAATGTAAGATAATATATTATATGAAAGCATATTAAAATATAATGTACATAACAACATAACTTCACATATATATGAATATGGTGGTGTGTTACTAAATGTTATTGTACATTTTAGTATGTTTTACTTTTATTATAATACATTGTGTCTAAACTCACAAAAATGTTAATTTGAAGGTTCACAACACACACCAAGAAGCAACACCTTTCTACCATTTCTTATAGAAAAAAAACAATTTTAATTCCAAAATGAACATTATTCATATTTTGAGAAAATTTTGTTTTTTGTTCCTTTTATGTGATTCTAATGAGGTATAATGTTAGACATTATATTGTATTATAGCAAATTATAATATAACATCATATATTATAATATAATATAGTGTGTTAATTCACACTATAATATGTTTAGCATGATATTTTATAATTAGTTTGAGCTTGCACCATCACAATTCATAAAATGTTGATTACAATGTTAAGATGATGTAATTCGAATGAATAAATTGTTAGGCTTTTGGTTGAAGTATTAAAAGTGTGCATAAGAGAAGAAATAAGATTTGATGAGAATTCCATGTCAAGGACCTGGAGGGAGATCCACTATGGGATCACACATGCATTGGACACGGCATGTGAGGGGTCTATGTCGAGGGCATAGAAGAAGAAATTCTAATGGGGATAAGGTTTAAATTTGATTTGATTATATGAATTATGGAAAGAAGATCCACTGGGGATAAGGATCTATAACCCACCAAAGATTAAGATTGAATCAACTTTAATTTGTTTTGTTTTAATTAATGTTGAGGCATATCTGCTTTAGATATGGGCTTGAGTATTATGGATATATGAACCTTCCACTAGAGAAGCAGGTTTAGGCTATCCACTGAGAATTCGGATTTGAGTTTGATTTCATAAATTTGGGGATGTATCCGCTGGGAATAAGAGTTTGGTTGGATTTCCTTGATTTAGACTCTACTGGGTGAGTTGGTTTAATTTGGCTCCACTAGAGAGGTTGGTTTTGAATATGATTTATTTTCTTAACTTGTTCATATATAATTTGGGGCTCCACTGGGGAGAAGGGTATGATTTAACTCCACTGGGAAAAATTAGATTGGGTTTAATTTAATCTGAGTTAATGTAGGGAGCCTGTCGGTGTGCAATGGACCCACAAAGAAGGGGTTATATCAGACTTGATCTACCTCAAGTTTACAAATCCAAAGGGATAGTCTACTGGCTGTGGGGTAGAGCTAGCCAACCTAAGGGATAGAAGGCATAGAAGACTTACATCTTTCAATGCTAGGACCGACCCCTGGGGGTAACCTATTGGATGCACAACAAATCGAACCTGACCAATTGCAACTACTGAATGAATGTCATTGGGGACTTATGTCAACTAAAAAGTAATCAAGATTAATTTATATTAATTTCATGTGATTTAATATGGTTTTTTGGTTTAGTTTTATTTGGAAAAGGCATATCTGCTAGGGATGTGAGCTTGGTCAAATTTGACAGATTTAATTTATGGACCATGTCAGTGTGTGATGGACCCACTAAGAAGGGGCTATATCGGACTTGTCCTATCTTAGATTTACAAATCCAAAAAGATAGTCTATTGATTGTGGGGTAGAGTTAGCCAACCAAAGAGGTTACCTTTCGGTGTGCAACTGCTGTGCTAGTAAAAAGGCATAGCAGACTCACATCTTCAAAAGTAGGGAACAACCACTGGGTTGCCTGTGGTAGCACAACAAATTTAACCCTACTTAGGGGTGACTACTGAGTGAATGTCGTTATGTACTTCTTGCTTGGGAAAAGGTATCACTAGGGGTGTCCTCCTAATCCAAAAGTGAATATATATTTTGTTTATATGTTTATGTGGACCCTATTGGTTTGCAAGGGACCACACTAAGTAGGGGCTATGTCAGCCTTGACCAATCTCAGAATTACTGGACCAAAGGAGAATTTGTACATCCAAAGGATGGATTGTCCAACCATAGGGGTGGTTACTAAGAAATGGGAATTGTCCAATCTGATAGTAACTTGTGCATTATCTAAATGGGGTCGCAAAAGATGTGATCCCAATATAGTGCTCACAGGGGAGGTTCTGCTAGGGGCATTATCTTGAGCCCTTGAAAAGAAAGCTTATAGGTGTATGGTGGCCAACTCAAGGATAAAGCATAACAGACTTACATCTGCCATGATTGGTGTATCCTAAGGTGTGAGAACCAACCAACCTATGGTGTATCCATCAACATGAGTAGTGTATCCATCAGCATAGTGAGAACCAACCAATATAAGGTGCCTGTTGGCATCCAACGATCAATTTGGAAAGAAAAAATGTTTGCTTACAACTTTTTAAGTGGAACTGATCATCAGAATAGTATGTTGTCAGTGGGACTGATGCTATCTGACCTATAATGACTATTAAGAAGGGAACCCTAAGGAAGGACTTGACTCAGACTTAAAGCAGTCAAGAGGGAAGGAGCCAGTAGGAGACTTATCCTAAACCTTAAATATACTCGACCCAGTCAGTGCATGAAGGCTAATACAAGAAGAAAGCATAGAAGACTCTCTTCATCTTAAATGAAGCCAACATGAGGTAGCCTATCGGCCATGCAATAAGGCCTACCAAATTAACAAGGCCCTCATCAGTGTGTAGTGGCCAAATAAGAAAGGAAAGCATTGTGGACTTACATCCTCCAAAGCAAGAAGACCATTAGGGTGACACACTAGCAGGGTAGTACGTCAGCCCGACCTTGAGTAGCTACTGAGTGAGGGCCACTAAGAGCGCTATCTCAACTCACAATAGCCCGAGATAAAAGATGTCTTTGTTTTATATGTTTATATTTAGAATGTATTTGTTTTGAGTCAATGAAAGATAGGATGTCACGTAAGTTCCTTACACCTAACCTAAACACATCGTGGTTGATTCACAAACAAGAATACATTCAACATGGAAGTGATTGAATTCAAAATGGAATTTTTTATGATAATTATTTTCAAACCTGATTTATAATATCTCTTTAAGTAGATCCCATTATTTGGAAGCATTGGGCACTCCCCCTTATGATTAATAAGCTGATAAGATCCTCATTTGCAAGACTTCTCTATGTAAAAGGGCCTTCCCAAGTGGGTACAAACTTGCCAACCATATTATGATGGGAAATAATTAGTCTCCTTAGAATTAAAATAAGCTCTCCTACTTGAAAAGCTCTAGGATGGACCAACCTATTGTAAGCTTGAAACCTTTTAGCTTTATACAAGTCATGGTTTTGGCATGCCCTCAGGCATCTCTCCTCTAAACCTTTGAGCTCTTCTAACTGCAACTTGGCATTCTACTTTATTGTGATCTTGCTACCCACAACTATCTTTAGTGATGAGAGTTGGACTTCTAATGGTAGAATGACTTTGGACCCATACACTAAGGAGAAAAGAGTAGACTGAGTTGGAGTTATATATATGGTGCGATAGGCCCATAGTACTTCAACTAACTGCTCATGCCACTATCATTAGTTATTATCGAGTGTCTTCATTAGAATTTGGATGTTCATTTTATTGAAGGCTTTTGCTAAGCTATTTGCATTCGAGTAGTTCATGTTAGAGTAACTCCAATCTATGATGTGTTTTTAGGAAAAATTTTTGATATTGATGCTCTTGAATGCAGTATCATTATCAGATATAATTCATCGAGGCACTCCGAACCTATATGCGACATGGTTCTTAAAAAATTGGAGCACATGCTGAGTTGTGACCTCTCTGAGCAAAATCACTTTTGCCCTTTTGGAAAAGTAATCAGTAGAAGCAAAGATGAACCAATGACCCTTGGAAGAAAGAAGTTTAATTAGACCCACTATGTCAGTACCTTAACACTTGAATGTCCATGAGGCCAATGTAAGATGTAGGATGTAGAATGTTGGGTGGTTAATGTAGGATCACACAGTGTATTTGACATTGGTGGCATCGCCTAGTTGTATCCATGAAATCTTTGATCATTGATGGCCAGTAGTATCTTAGTCTCTTAATTTTTCTTTCATCTTCAGACCAGATTGGTTGGTTCCACATAATCTTGAGTGTATCTCGATCACAATCTTATGTGCTTCATGCTTATCTAAATATTGTAACCACATATGATTGAAAGATCGCCGGTACAAGACTCCATCCACAAGAGCATAGAAAAGTGCTCTCTACTTCATCTAATGAATGGGCTTGAGACTTCTCTTGATGTAGTTTACATTTATTAAGGTAATCCATGAATGGTTTCCTCCAATCTAACTCCTCATCCTTCTTGGCAATGGCAACCTCCCCTTTAGTAGAGTACTTTTTGATGAGTTCAATATCAATAAGAGATAAGACTTGTCAATTTTGGACCTTTATTGATATGGACTCATCCTCCGAACATGCCAACTCCCTAGCAAGCTTGGCTAAAGCATATGCTATGACATTCTCTCCTCGAGGAATTATATAAAAGGTAACCTCTGGGATTTGGGCCAACAACTCAATGGTGTACTTGTGATAGTGATGGAGCTTGGGTTTTATAACCTTATAGGACCCAACGATTTGGTTGATAATTAGCTGAGAATCCCCGAAGATGTTAATGTTCTCGATCCTTAGATTAATGGCTAACTCCAAATTGGCAATCAGTGCCACATATTTAGCTTCATTGTTGTGCAAGAATTGGACAGATGATATGAGAATCCCATCACATCACGGTCCTGAGTTAAGAAAACTATTCCTATCCTTACCTTTCCTGAAATAGTAGATAGTGGTTCTTCTCCTCCATGAGAGGAAGTTGCACCATCAAAGTATATCTCCTAGTGATGAATGCTAGCATCCCCTAAGTTCATGATTTATTCATCGGGGAGATCATCACTAAGTAGAGAGTCAACAAGAAGTGAGTGTGCAGCTAAGAAATTTACTAGCATTTATCTTTTCACCACACAGAGGGGTATGATGGTAATGTTGAACTATGAGAGGATCATGGACCATCGTGCCAATCATCTAGACAACATCAGCCATGTCATGAGATATTGTAGTGGATTGATCCTAGAGATTAAGTTTACCTTATGAGGAAGCATGTAGTGCTGTAACTTTTGGTATGCAAATATTAATGCTAAGCAATGCTTCTCAATGGGTGGATAATTAGCTTCATCAGGTATTAGACGATGACTGAGCTAGTAGAGTGCATTTTCCTTTCCTTTGTCATCATCTTTGGCCAACAAAGCACCAAGGGATTAGTCTAACATAGTAGTGTAAAGTATGTGCCACTTACCCAGGATAGGGGCTGCTAGAACTGATAATGTCATCAGGTAATGCTTGATGTCCTCAAAGGCATGCTCACATTTATCAACCCACTTGAACTCAGCATCCTTTTTGACAAGTGCTAAGAATGGTTAACATATTTTTGATTGTTGGAAATAAAGCATCTTAGATATACCAATCACCCTTGGAATGATCTAAGTTGAATTAAACTTTTATGGGGTGGCATTTCTAATATCGCCTTGATCTTCTCTAGATCAATTTTGATTCCCTGGTGTCGAACAATAAACCCAAGAAATTTCCTTAAAGCTATTCTAAATGCATACTTCAGGGGTTTCATTTCGAGGTTAAATTATCTTATCTATTCAAAAACTACTCTTAAGTCAAAGAAATGGTCTTCCGTTTCTTTAATTTTGACCATGAGATCATCGACATAGCACTCGATTTGATGATGAATGAGTTCTTAGAAGATTCGAGCCATAGTCCACTAGTATGTAGCACCAGCATTTTTAAGGATGGAAGACATGACCTTATAGCCATAGATTCTGATCGGTTCTAAAAGTAGTGTTTCTTTAATCTTCAGGGGCCATCTTTATTTGGTTATATCCAGATGAGCCATCCAGGAAAGAGAAGACTACATTTGATGAGGCAATGCCCACCATCAACTCCGAGATTGGTAGTGGAACTTCATATTTTGGACTTGCATTATTTAAATCCATAAAATTGACATATATGCAAATTTGGCCATTCTTTTTCGTAACTAGGATGATGTTGGCTAACTAGGTAGGGTATTTTTCATCCTAGATGATGCCAACATTGATTAGTTTCTTTACTTTATAAATGACTTATTGTTCTAGATCTAATCACATGCATCAAGAAGCTTGCTTGATAGGGTTAGCAATAGGCTATATTGCTAATTTATTGACCGCTACATTAGGAGCCAATATCGGCATCTCTTCATAATTACTAAGTAATTAATTTCAATTTCATTCAACAAAGAACTGATCTATGTCGGCATGGATCTTCTTTAGTTCCTAACTTGATTTCTTAGAGCTCATTGATGGTTGACTTGATCTCCTCTTCAAACTCTGGCAGTGCATCTTTGACTTCAAAATCATATGGATCATCTAAAGTTTCTAAGCACAGCTCTTTATATGAGTTAATATGATTTGAAAATAACCTATCATATTTCAAATGATTGGTAATGACTAAGAAATAATTGTCATCATCGATTGGACCCACTATACTGAATCCTAGTCTCGATCTTGATTGAGAGCTTTTTCATTTGTTCTTCCATATTATTTCAAAATAGTAGGACCTGTACTTTGACCAAGTATGTGGAATTAACCCTTTGTTTGCTAAATTATGAACACATGGCAAGTACTAATCGAAAGGTAATTGTACTATATATTTATATGAATCATCCTCAAGTTCTACATCACCTTCTTAACTTGAGGATGATGCTCCCAGAAAGAACCTCCGAGTCTTCACAACTATGGATGAGTTAGGAGCTTCCTTAACTACCAAACCCTCAACTTTTTGAGATGAAAGTTGGATTAGAGCTAAGGTTCCCAACTGATTCCTAACTGTTTCACATATATATTTAGATACACTTATGCTTTGCTTTGGATCCTGATCTTCATCACTATCTGGCTTATGTGCCACCCCCAAGGGAATCTACTGCCAAGAAGAGCTAGCTGATGTAAAAATCATATAAGACTCATCCTAAGAATTAGATTCTAAGTCTATATTGAAAGCAGGTGTACTTCTAGTAGCTGGGACATATCTTCTATTAGGAGGCCAATAAAGAGGTTTTCCACCAATGGGATTGCTTCTGAACTACCTCTTCCACTACCTGGTGGAGGTCAATGTCCTACCCATATGTTCAAATGGAGTAATGAACTATGGGTTGAATCTAATATCAGGCTCCACTTCCTCCTCCAATCTATTTTCGTTCCCTTTTAATTTCTTTTTCATTTTCTCTTTTCTTTTCTTTTTCTTTTATTTTTCTTTTATTTTTAAACTTTGGCCAAGTTCGAGAGAGTAGACTTGTTGATTTTGAGAGAGGTAGTAAGCCGCATCCTCATATATGCCGACCTCCTGAACTGTAAATGGCTTGAGATCTTCTTTGACACAGTAGACGATCCCACCTCTCACAAACTTCATACATTGATGTAGAGGATGGGACTATTTTGTTCTCATGTATCCAAGGTCTCCCAAGAAAAAGCATTGAAAGATATATCTGAGTATATAATATGAAACTTGGCTTCGGTCTCCCAATCATTTATCTCCAAAGGCAACACTATGGAGCCTAAGGCCTATTAACCTCACTTTTGGAATGCGGATTCAATCTTCCAATCTTAGACATAGGAGTCTTCTAGACACTAAGACTTCCTAAGTCATAAGACACTTCTAATAATTAGGTAAACACTTAACCTAAGCCTAGAGACTTAGAAATGTTAACTATATGATTAGGTTATGCCTTAAAGATTAGGATAATCAACCTACCGTACAACCAAAATCCAATCCATGTTCACCTTCTCAAGCCAAACCTCAAGTTCAATTCTAACTTCATATTCAAATCAAAATCCAAACCCAAATTCCAAAACCAAATGATTGAATCCCATGATCAAATCCAAACTTGAAACCCTTCCTAAGCCATAAGACCTATCCCATGGACTTAGCAAAATCTTAATCCAAATCAATCCAAAATTAATTGATTTTCTCAAAATCAGTTTATATCTTCAATCATCTTCTTAAATATAAATCAAATCTACTTTTAAATGATCAAAATAAATCAAATTAAATGAAAACCTTTCCTAAGCTATATGACCTATCCCATGGACTTAGCTAAATTTTAATCCATATTAGGTCAAACTCAATTGATTTTCTCACAAATCAATCTTATTTTCAATCATCTTCTCAAATTTAAATGAAATATACATTTAAATAATTAAAACTAAATCAAACCAAATCAAAATCTAAACCTAAGCCACTTGACCCAACTCCATGGACTTAGCCAAATTCCTTCATTCCAAAACCCAAATTCAATTGATTTTTTCATGAATCAATCATACCTTCAATCATATTCAAAAATATAAATTAAATCTAGAATCATCAAGCCCAACAAAGATCAACCCAAGTCAAACCCAACTTAACCCTTTTGACTTGAAATGTTCAAATGAACCAAAACCCATTTGAACCTAAGCCAATTGCAATTGAATTTATATATCAATCCAAAATCCATATATAAACTCAACTAAATCAAACTCAATCCAAAATTAAGCTAACAAAACCGAATTGGTGTGTTTGACCCAAAGTGGCTAATTTGACCTATTTGAGTCAAGTTCTAATCCTACCCAAATTAGATTGAACCAAGCTGATCAAAATCTCCCATCATGATTGTTGATCATCCTAGGTTGATCAATTATCCCAAATTAGGTCAAACCAAGTCAACATGGTCATTTGACCAAGTCAACCCCTTAACCCATATGAACCCAAACTACCCAAATTTCAACCTAAGCCAAATCCCTTGAAATCGATGATTCATACCAAATCAAAATCAATATTTATATTTAGCTTGACCTTCAATTGAGTCAAACCAAATCCAATTAGCCCTCTTGACCTAAGTTGACTCAAATTGTCCTAAAAGACCAAATTGGGTAAAATCAAAATATAAACCAAATTGATTTCAACCAATGAATCAAGTTCATTCCAAATTGATTATTGAACTTGACCAAAGCCATGATTGGACCCAATTGAACCGAATTGACCTTCTTAGTCCAAATTGACCAAAAGGTTCAAGTTAGCATAAATCAAAACCAAATACAATTTTATTTTATTTAGATTTTTTAGGTTTATTTTATTTTTTTAGCTTAGCTTACATTTTTATTTATTTTATTTTAGTTTTATTTTTTATTTTTTATTTTATTTTATTTTTAGGTTTATGTTTAGGTTTAGGTTTAGGTTTTAATTTAGGTTTTTTTATCTTATTTAATGCTTTTTTATTTATTTTACTTTTTGGTTTTATTTAGTTTAGGTTCTGGGAAGGGAGGGTTGAAGGTTTAGGGAGGTGGGTGGTAGGGTTTAGTGATGTGGAGGGTTTTAGGGTTTAGTGAGGGTCAGTAGGGTGTGGAGAAGGGTTTAGGGTCAGGTTTAGGGCCCAGTAGTTGGGATAGGATGGTTAGGGCTTTTATTTTATTTATTTACTTAGCTTTATGGCTCATGGATTTGTTTTGTGGAGGGTTAGCCATTAGGGTGTGGCCTGGGCTGATCAGACTTATGATGCAGGGTTTAGGGGCAGGTAGGTCAGGAGATGGCTTAGGGTTGATTTAGGGTAGGGTAGGGTTTAGTTTAGCAGTTCTTTAAAATTTAAAAAATTGGTAGGTTTAGGTTTGTTTGGTTTATTTTCATTTTTACTTTTACTTAGGTTTATTTTTTATTTTTATTTAGTTTAGTTTATTTATTTTAGGTTTATTTGTTTGGTATTTTTACTTTAGTTTATTTTTAGGTTTAGATTTAAGTTTATGTTTATTTTTTTTTAGTTTAGTTTTATTTTATTTTATTTTAGGTTTAGGTTTTATTTTATTTTTTTTTGGTTTAGGTTTTAATTTTTATTTTATTTTTAGGTTTAGGCTTTAGGTTTTTATTTTATGTTTATTTTTTTTGTTTTCTTTTTTAGTTTAGGTTTAGTTTTATTTTTAGTATAATTTATTTTATTTAGTTTAGAGTTTAGGTTTTATTTATTTTAGTTTAGGTTTAGTTTTATTTTATTTTATTTATTTTAGGTTTAGGTTTCATTTAGTTTTATTTTACTTTATTTTATTTCCATTTTATGTTTTGTTTTATATTATTTAGGTTTTTATTTTTTATTTATTTTATTTTAATTAGATTAGGTTTTATTTAATTTATTCTATTTTAGTTTTAAATTTCTATGTTATTTTATTTTAAGTTTAGGTTTAGTTTTTTAGGTTTAAGTTTAGTTTAGGTTTTATTTTATTTTATTTTATTTTAGGTTTAGGTTTTGAATTTATTTTATTTTAGGTTTTATTTAGTTTAGGTTTACTTTTAGTTTTTTGGGTTTAGGGTTTGGGTTTTATTTAGTTGTGGTTTAGAGGTTTGTGGTTTAGGGTTTAGACTAAGGTTTAGGGTTTTGGGTTTTAGGGTTTAGGATTTAGGGTTTAGGGTAGGTAGGGTTTAGGGTTAGGGTTTTTAATTTATTTTGGGTTTTATTTTTATCTTTTAAATTAAGCAAACCAATAGGTTTATGTATATTTAGTTTATTTTATTTTTTAGTTTATTTTATTTTATTTTTTATTTAGGTTTATTTTATTTTCATTTTTTTCTAGGTTTTTATTTTATTTTATTTTATGTTTATTTTATTTTTCTTGTAGGTTTAGTTATTATTATGTTTAGGTTTTCTATTTTTTATTTTAATTTCAATTTTTATTTATTTTATTTTAGTTTATTTTTTTTCTTTTTAGGTTTAGGTTTAGGTTTTATTTTTGCTTTTGTTATATTTTATTTTTTTAAATTTTTTTTGGTTTAGATTTATTTATTTATTTTATTTCTAGGTTTTATTTAGTTTAGTTTTAGGCTTTTGGCCTTTTAGGGTTTAGGTTTAGGGTTAGTTTAGGGTTTAGGGTCTTTATGGTTTTAGGGTTTTATAGTTTATGGTTTAGGTTTTAGCATTTAAGGTTTAGGGTTTAGGATTATAGGGTTTAGCTTTTAGGGTTTAGGGTTTAGGGTTTTTATGGTTTAGGGTTTAGGGTTTAGGGTTTAGGTTTTAGGTTTAGGGTTCAAGTTTTAGTTTTGGCTTTCAGGTTTTTTGTTTTTTATTTTAGTAGAGAACAAATTCATAGTAAACATTTCTTATTTTTGATTTCATCAACCAAGTAACACATCAAGTTTTTTATTACACTAATGATGACATAGATCAAAAAAAAAAGCAAATCAAAACCCTAGAAACTAAATTCTATACTATAAAGACAGTTTGAAAAGAAGTAGATTAGATCAGCCATTCTTCAATTTCTCCGGTTCTCACTAGAACCATCCTGGCCTCTCGAGTAGCGGGATCCACCGTCATGTCCTTGATCTCTCCCTATGCCACCACAACGGTTGTATCCTCCAACACTCCTCCCACCTCTATACGCACCATAGATCCAACCACCACTTTCATGTCCACCAGCACCTCCAGATCTTTCACCATCACTACGATTACCGACCCCTTCGCATTCACCTCCACCGTCAGATCTAGACTAAGCCTGGTTGACGGTGATTTTCCTACCATCAAGGTTTTACACATTCTCAGGGTTTAGCTTTAGGTTAAAGTTTATTAGGTTTTAGGGTTTAGGTTAATTTTTTAATTTATTTAGTTACTTTAGGTTTAGGTTTAGGTTTATGGTTTTCAGTTTAGGGTTTAGGGTTTAGTGTTTAGGTTAGGGTTTGGATTTAGGGATCAGAGTTTATGGTTTAGGGTTTTTGGGTTTATGCTTTTAAGGTTTAGGGTTTAGGGTTTAGGGTTTAGGGTTTAAGATTTTAGGGTTTATGTTTTTAGGGTTTAGGACTTAGGGTTATTATTTAGGGTTTAGGGTTTAGAATTTTTTAGGGTTTAGGATTTAGGGTTGTAGGTTTAAAGTTTATGGTTTATGGTTTATGGTTTATTTTCATTAAGTAAATCAGTAGGTTTAAGTTTATTTAGTTTTTTTAATTTCTTTTTTATTTATTATAGTTTATTTTATTTTTTATTTTATTTAGGTTCATCTTTTATTTTTGTTTAGTTTTGTTTATTTATTTTAGGTTGGTTTTTTATTTGAGTTTAGATTTTTTATTTGAGTTTATTTTTTAGGTTTAGGTTTAGGAATAGGTTTATTTTTAATTGAGTTTTATTTTTATTTTATTTTTTAGGTGTAGGTTTATTTTTTACTTTTAGGTTTAGGTTTAGATTTTTATTTTACTTTTTTAGGTTTAGGTTTCAGGTTTTTACCAATCCAAACTTCTTTATGGTATTTTTTTGTAATGTCAATCTCAACCAAGATACGTGCAACAGATGGTCGAGATCTAGCGGCAGTGGCTTGATCAATTTGAAGGGGTCTACCAAATAGAGCCCCAACCGCAAATAAAAGTTGGTGAGTAACATAGTGAATTCTCATGTTAGGGAAAGAAAGCCATAAAGGAACAATAGGGGATTCCTCTTTGACATCAAAAATGGGTGACCATTTCAAGAGCTGCATTTGACAATTATACACAAAATAGGAGCGACGAGCAAAGACCCGAGAATAATCTAAATCATTGGATAATTGAATAAGGATATGACGAGGATCAATCAGCCCAATAGTGAAGACTCCTGAAAGCTTTAAGCTATGGAAGAAAGAATGGATATTATTTAGAGTAGGATGCCGTAGAGAAAATTTACCAACCAAAGCGAACTCAAAAGGCTTAGATAAGATCTCCACATCCTGATCAGAGCACATGACAGCCGGCATTCCACAGAATGTCATGGAAACTAAGTTAACCGAGGCATTAGAGCTAGGGATCTTACCAGAAAGAGCATCCTTAAAGGACTTGATAGTAGGCGCATTACTGGATGGATTCGGATCAAAAAGACCTTTAGGATCAGAGAGAAAAGTTGGCACATCTAGGAGGGATGAGAACGATTTCACAGAGAGTGAATCCTCCACCATTGTATGATCCAGTGAGAGTCACATAAGCAACAAAGCCAAGGGATACTGCGCAACCAAGCAAAAAATCAGCGATCACGATCAGAGCAACCCAAAATGCGGCCAAAATTGCAGGAAAAAGCACGGGAACACAAAATTGCCAAAGAATTGCCAGAGATAGAGCGCAGCCGAGCGGGATTATAGGGTTTAGGGTTTTGGGTTAAGGGTTTAGGGTTTAGGGTTTAGGCTTTAGGGTTTAGGCTTTAGGTTTAGGGTTCAAGTTTTAGTTTAGGGTTTAAAAATTTTTTTTAATAGGGAAAAAATTTAGAATCTACATATATTCTTTTTTATTTCATCAACCAAGTAGAACCCCCAATTTTCTAAGACATAAGAGATGACCTAGATAAAAAATGAGCACCCATAGATCAAATTAAAACCCATACATAACTAGAACCATCTCTACTGTAAAGACACAGTTCCATAAGTAGTAGATCGGATCGGTCGTTCTTCAATTTCTCCAGTTCCTATCAGAACCACCCTGACCTCTCGAGTAGTGGGATCTGCCATCATATCCCCAATCTCTCCCTCCACCACAACCATGGCTATAACCCCCATCACTCTTCCTGCATCCATAATTACCACTACTCTGACCACCACCTCCATATCCAATAGCACCTCTAGATCCCCCACCACCACTGCGATAACTGCTACCTTCGCATTCTCCTCCACTGCTAGATTTACACTGAGCATAGTTAACGGTGATGTTACTACCATCAAGGTTCTGCCCATTCTTAAGGTTTATGGTTAGTTTAGGGTTTAGGGTTTAGTGTTACTTTAGGGTTTAGGATTTACGGTTATAAGTTTTAGGGCATAGAGTTTATGGTTTAAGGTTTAGGATTTTAAGGTTTAGGGTTTCAGGTTTAGGGTTTACGGTCTATGTTTTAGAGTTTAGTGTTTTAGGGTTTAGGGTTTAGGGATAGTTTTAGTGTTTAGGGTTTAGGGTTTAGGGTTTTTGTTAATTTAAATTAAATAAATCGGTAGGTTTAGGTTTATTTAGTTTAGTTTTTATTTATTTGAGTTTATTTTATTTAGGTTTATTTTTTATTTTTATTTAATTTAGTTTATTTATTTTAGGTTTATTTATTTTAGTTTATGTTTTTTTAGTATATTTTTTAGGTTTAGGTTTATTTTTTAGTTGAGTTTAATTTTTATTTTATTTTTTAGGTTTAGGTTTTTTTTTTTTTTTAGGTTTAGGTTTTAGATTTTTATTATAGGTTTATTTTTTGGGTTTTATTTTTTAGATTAGGTTTAGGTTTATTTTTAGTTTATTTTATTATATTTAGTTAAGGTTTAAGCCTAGGTTTAATTTTATTTATTCTAGTTTAGTTTATTTTAGTTTAGGTTTAGGTATATTTTAATTTATTTTTATTTTAGGTTTAGGTTTTTTTTTAGTTTAGGATTTAGGTTTTATTTATTTATTTTTAAGGTTTAGGTTTATATTTAGTTTTATTTTTTTATTTTAGGTTTATTTTTTTAGTTATTATTTTATTTAAGTTTTTTATTTTTAGGTTTTTATTTATTATAGTTTATTTTATTTTTTATTTTATTTTATTTCTAGGTTTAGGTTTAGGTTTCAATTTAGATTTTTATTTTATTTTATTTTTAATTTTATTTAGCTTCAGGTTCTTTATTTATTTTATTTCAAAGTTTTATTTAGTTTAGGTTTAGGTTTTTATGTTTTTAGAGTTTAGGGTTTAGGGTTTAGGGTTTAGGATTTAGGATTTATGGTTTATGGTTTTGGGTTTTAGGGATTAGGGTTTTAAGGTTAGGGTTTATGGTTTAGGGTTTAAGGTTAGTTTAGGTTGAGTTTTGAGGGTTTAGTTTTAGTGTTTAGGATTTATGATTTGGGGTTTAAAGTTAATTTAGGGTTTATGGTTTAGGGTTTAATGTTTTAGGGTTTAGGGTTTAGGATTATGGTTAGGGTTTAGGGTTTAGGGTTTAGGGTTTGGCGTTTAGGGGTTAGGGTTTAGGGTTTAGGGTTTAAGCTTTAGGGTTTAGCATTTAGGGGTTAGGGTTTTTTAGGGTTTAGGGTATATGGTTTAGGGTTTAGGGTTTTGGGTTGTAAGTTTAGGGTTTGGAGTTAGTTTTAGGGTTTAGGGTTTAGGGTTTAGCAATTTTTTTAAATTAAGTAAACTCGTAGGTTTAGGTTTATTTAGTTTATTTAACTTATTTTTTATTTTTTTTGTTTATTGTAATTTTTTCTTTTTATTTAGGTTTATGTTTATTTTTTTTAGTTATGTTTTATTTTTATTTTCTTTTTTAAGTTTAGGTTTTATTTTTTATTTTTACCTTTAGATTAAGGTTTTTATTTTATTATTTTAGGTTTAGGTTTTAGGTTTTATTTTAGGTTTATTTTTAGGTTTTATTTTTTAGTTTAGGTTTAGGTTTATTTTTAGTTTATTTTATTTTTTTTAGTTTAAGGTTTAAGTTTAGGTTTTATTTATTTTAATTTAGTTTATTTTAGTTTAGGTTTAGGTTTATTTTATTTTATTTATTTTAGGTTTAGGTTTTTTTTTCTTAGTTTAGAGTTAAGTTTTTTTTTTATTTTAGGTTTATTTTTTTGGTTTAGGTTTTTATTTAATTTTTATTTTAGGTTTATTTTATTTTTATTTTACATTTAGTTTAAATTTATTTAGGTTTTTTATTATCAGGTTTATTTATTTTTTTAATTTAGTTTAGGTTTTCATTTATTTTATTTTAGTTTAATTTTATTTTTTTATTTTATTTTATTTTTACATTTAGGTTTAGGTTTAGGTTTAAGTTTTAGATTTTGATTTAGTTTATGGTTTTTATTTTATTTTATTTTATATTTTATTTAGGTTTAGGTTTCTTTTTATTTTATTATTTGGTTTTATTTAATTTTGGTTTATGTTTTTAAGTTTTTAGGGTTTAGGGTTTAGTGTTTAGAGTTTAGGGTTTATGGTTGTATGTTTTAGGGTTTAGGGTTTAGGATTTTAGAGTTTATGGCTCGGGGTTTAGGGTTTATGGTTTAGGATTTAGAGTTTTATGGTTTAGGGTTTAGTGTTTATGGTTGTATGTTTACGATTACCATTTTTATTTTTTTTATTTTTTTAAATTAAGTAAACTGGTAGGTTTAAGTTAATTTAGTTTAATTTTTATTTATTTCAATTTGTTTTATTTTTTATTTTTATTCAGGTTTATTTTTATTTTTATTAGTGTTTAGAGTTTTTTACGGTTTAGGGTTTGTTTTAGGGTATAGGGCATAAGGTTTAGAGTTTTCTTTTTTAAAATTAAGTAAATCGGTATGTTTGGGTTTATCTAGTTTATTTAGATTATTTTTTTATTTATTTTAGTTTATTTTATTTTTTATTTCTATTTAGATTTATTTTTTATTTTTTTAATTTTGTTTATTTATTTTAGGTTTATTTATTTTAGTTTAGGTTGTTTAGTTTAGTTTAATTTTTTAGGTTTAGGTTTAGGTTAATGTTTATTTTTAGTTTATTTTTATTTTTATTTTATTTTTTAGGTTTTGGTTTTATTTTCCATTCTTAGGTTTAGGTTTAGGATTTTATTTTTTATTTTTTATGTTTATGTTTTAGGTTTTCATTTTAGGTTTATTTTTAGGTTTTTGTTTTTAGTTTAGGTTTAGGTTTATTTTTAGTTTATTTTATTTTATTTAGTTTAGGTTTAGGTTTAGGTTTAGGTTTAGTTTATTTTAAGTTTAGGTTTAGGTTTTATTTATTTTAGTTTAATTTATTTTAGTTTAGGTTTATGATTTTATTTTTTTATTTTAGGTTTAGGTTTTTTTTTAGTTTAGGTATAGGTTTTATGTTTAATTATTCTTAGGTTTAGGTTTTTTAGTTTTTTATTTTATTTTATTTTTTGGTTTACTTTATCTTTATTTTACATTTAGTTTTTATTATATTTAGGTTTTTTATTTTTAAGTTTATTTTATTTTTTATTTAGTTTAGGATTTTATTTATTTTATTTTATTTTAATTTTAGTTTTTTATTTTAATTTTTAGGTTTAGGTTTAAGTTTTAGTTTGGGTTTTTATTTTATTTTATTATCTTATTTTATTATATTATTTGAGTTTATGTTTTTTTATTTATTTTATTTTTAGGTTTTCTTTAGTTTAGGTTTAGGTTTTTAGGTTTTAGGGTTTAGGGTTTAGGGTTTGGGTTTAAGGTTTTGTTTAGGTTTAGGGAGGTTTATGATTTAGGAGGGTTTAGGGTTTAGGTTTTAAGGTTTAGGTTTAGGGTTTAGGGTTTAGATTTGTTTTAGGTTTTAGGTTTAGGGTGCAGGTTTTAGTTTAGGGTTTAGGGTTTTAGTTTTATTTTTTACAAATTTAGATTCAATAATTCTTTTTTTTGATTTCATCAACCAAGTAACAAACCAGGGAAGTGAGGTAATCATATGACCTCCTTGGGGCTAGCTAAAGCCTCGTGTTTTTGAAATGTCTAGACTATATACCTATTACCATTCAATCTTATATAAATGAACACTTGAATAGAGGAAAGAGAACTCAACATTCATGCACTTAAGCTATACGCACATGCATTTTTTATGTATTTATAACTAGCATCATAACACATATTATTATTCATTTATAAGCTTTTGAAAAATACATTTAGATTTAATAGTGATAATAGCCACACATATACTAAATTAAATCAACAAATGGACGCTTACATAAAGGAAATCCATCTTATTTTACTTGATTTTGAAAAGATGGATGCATGAATTCAAATGACATACCAAATTTAACATGATTGAAAAGAGGACAATCATATATAAGCTTGTGATTCATTCAACCAAACTAGTTCTTAAAGATAATCAAATCAAATAAGTTTATTTAAAGCAAACCAAAGCTTCTTTATTAATTTCGTTTCAGATTTGATCTGATATAAAGACGAGAAGAGAAATAATCAATTGTTGTTTTAAACCCATTCCCACATTAGTGATTAGATTTAATTTAAGAAATGTAATTAAGTTAATTTTATGGGTTAATTAAGTTGAACCCTTAATTAGATGAATTAATTACCCTTACATATGTCACCTTAAAGTAATTAACTAAGTAATTATGAGCGAACATGATATGCATGAAAAATAAACTTCCAATATTCTTAAGAAATAAAAGGGACCTAATGCAATTGGCTCATGATTAATAGTTAATTAGATTAAGGGATTTAATTAATCACTCTTATGGTTTTCCCACACATGTAGACTAACCATGATTTCATTAAACTCCTTTAAGTTATTAAACACCTAAAGATCTACCCCATGATTTAATTAATTAAGGTTTGATGTGATTATGATTTCAATTTGATGAAGTGATTTAATTAATTAGTTAAATCTTAATTAATTTTTCATTATAAAAAGGGTGAAATGAACTTAGGGAAAGGGGTCCTAACCCTTTTCCTTAGTACACTTACTGGTGAACAATGATTAATAAACTTAATTAACCAATTTGTTACTGTTCATGGGATTAATTAATCATTAATTAACTTAAAAGAGTAGTTAAGGTTTAATTAGTCAATTTTGCTAAATGATTGAGCAATAAATCCCAAGAAAATCATAGGAGGAAGAGGTCATCCCATTAAATTAACCCATAAAATTTGGAATTAATTGCTCAAGTAATTAAAATATAATTAAGCTAATTAATTTTATAATTAAACCTTAATTACTAATCAAAATTTGTTAAGATCATTTTTATTTAATTCTCCTCTGAAATACTTTTTAAATGAGTTTTTATTTATTTGCATTTTTTAATTTATCTATGATGTTTTATTATTTTTAGAAGTTTCAGTCATTGAAAATGATTAATTAAACCTAATTAAAGCCTAATCTTGTTGGCGCCACGTGGCGCATTGACGTGACATGCTTTTCAGATGTTGCCGTAGGATTGGCTACTTAAAATTTATCCTACTCAGCACTTACGTGGCGATGATGGACACTCTTTCTCATATGCTATTCGATCTACGATCGGATGGCTACGATTAATCCCACAACTTAATAAGAATAAATTAGATCTAGTCAATCTCATCCATTGATCACATGGGGCGATGGTTCATGATCTAACGTCACTCGAGTGAGACAAAATGGAGTCTGTTAAACATTGCTCACTTGATCTAAGCTTACCTGAGCTTAGATCAACTCCGAAAGGATCCCACACCTTCACTACATCGATCACAGGGGATCCAATGGTCAAGATCTCAGGAGATGCAAGTTTTCTTCAAAATCTCCAACCCATTTTTGCCTTAGGATCGGTTTTGGAAGCATACCACGTTAAAGCTAAAAATTGGTGGCTCGAATGATTGATGAAGCTTCATCTTGGGAGATGAAGCCCTGTTGAACAGTAATTGGATCAATTTTTTAATGTTTGCTAGGAAGGCCATGTACAGATGATTTGGAGCTTATCTTTGACAAGTCCCATCTCTGATGCTCGAGAAGCTTTGGAGATAATTCATATTTGCTCAATGAGGCCTAAGGAAGGTGCATGCAAAATTAGTTTGAGCTTATGGAGAAATGGGGAAGTTAGGTTGGAAATGGGAGTGTCTTATTTTGGGACAGACGGGAATGGAATTTTCTAATCGAGGAACTAGCTTAGGAGCTTAGGGAATGGCTCTATTGGCTTGCCTTGGGTAGCTAGGACTCTCAGGAATGATTTATGTGTATGTTTGAGTGGAAATGAGGGGGTGTATACCCCCTTCATCTTGATCAAACAATGGGATTAGTTTTGGCTTCTAGTGGTCGTTCAACCATTTCAGGGAGTCGTGGGTGGTAGGGAGGAGGTGAGTTAGCTCAGCTTGGTTGGTTGAAGGTCTGGAGGTGGCTACCAAGGAGGAATCATGGGTGTCCTATGGGTTTCAAATGCTCCAATGTGGAGGGTGAGGTGATTTTACCTCCCATGGGTTATGGCCGACCCAACCACCACTTGGATCAGGTTGGGCAGTGTCCTAGAAGCCCATGTGGACCATTGGGAGAGTACCATGTGGCCAAGGAATGAAAATGACCACTTACATGGGTGATTTGTTTCATGTGATGCCCTTAACCCAAGAGTAAAATGATTGTTTGACATTGGATTTGATTTGGACAGATTTGAAATGAGCCAAAAGTGGCCCAAATTTCAAGTCAATTGGAGTTGATTTGATTAGGTTTGGCTCAATTTGACTCATTTAGGCCAAATTGGGTTAGGTTGGGTCAATTTTAGCAATTGGTCAAATTAGGTCAAACCAAGGGTTGGGTCAAGTTCATATGATAATTTGGGATGTTTTAGTTCAATTGGTTTGGTTTAGTTTGGCTTATATTTGATTTTGGCTCATTTGTAATTTGGGTCAAAGGGTTAAGTTGACCAATTTAAAATTGGCCAAAAGCTTGGGTTGGGTGTTTGGGTTTAGTTGACTAATTGAAGTTGATTGTAGGCTTTAGTTTTAATTAGTTTGGATTTGGTTTTGATTTTGGCCAACTTGAACCTTTAGGTCAATTTGGGCTAAGTAAGTCAATTGGGTTTAATTGGGTCCAATCATAGCTTTGGTCAAGTTAAACAATCAATTTGGAATGAACTTGAATCATTGGTTGCAACGAACTTGATTTATATTTTAATTTGACCTAATTTGGTCTTTTAGGTCAATTTGGGTCAACTTGGGTCAAGAGAGCCAATTGGGTTTAGTTTGACTCAATTGAAGGTCAAGTCATATTCAAATATTGATTTCGATTTGGTATGAATCATTACTTTCAAGGGATTTTGCATAGGTTGCAATTTAGCTAGTTTGGGTTCATATGGGTTAAGGGGTTGACTTGGTCAAATGACCAAGTTGACTTGGTTTGACCCAATTTATGACAATTGATCAACTTAGGGTGATCAACAATTATGATGGGAGGTTTTGATAGGCTTGGTTCAATCCAATTTGGGTAGCATTAGAACTTGGCTCAAATAGGTAAAATTATCCAATTTGGGTCAAGTGGACAAATTAGGTTTAGTTGGCATGATTTTGGGTTGAGTTTGATTTAGTTGAGTTTATATATAGATTTAGGATTGATATATAAATTTAGTTGTAATTGGCTTGGTTTCAAATGGGTTTTGGTTCATTTGAACATTTCAAGTCAAAAGGATTAAGTTGGGTTTGACTTGGGTTGATTTTGGTTTGGCTTGATGATTGTAGATTTCATTTATATTTATGAATATGATTGAAGGTATGATTGATTCATGAAAAAATCAATTGAATTTTGGGATTTGGAATGAAAGAATTTGGCTAAGACATGGAGTTGTAAAGGTGTTTAGGTTTGATTTTTGGTTTGATTTGATTTGAATGTATATTTGATTTAAATTTGTGAAGATGATTGATATTGATTATGAGAACATCAATTTTTAAATTGATTTGGATTAAGATTTGGCTAAGTCCATAGGATAGGTCATATGGCTTAGGAAGGGTTTCAAGTTTGGATTTTATCATGGGCTTCAATCATTTGGTTTGGGTTTAGATTTATATTTGTATTTGATGCCTGAATTGTACTTGAGGTTTAGTTTGAGAATATGAACATGGATTGGATTTCGGTTGTAGGGTAAGTGGATTATCCTAATCCCTAAGGAATAACCTAATCCTATGGTTTACCCTTCTAAGACTTTAGGCCTAGGTTAAGTGTTTACGTAATTGTTAGAAGTGTCTTATGACTAGGGAAGTCTTAGTGTCTAGAAGACTCCTAAGTCTAAGATGGGAAGATTGAATATGCACTCCAGAAGTGAGATCAACAAGCCTTAGGCTCCATAGTGTTGCCCTTGGAGAGAGATGATTGGAAGACCGAAGCCAACTTTCACATTATAGACTCGGATACATCTTTTAATGCTTTGCTTGGGAGACCATGGATACATGAGAACAACATAGTTCCATCCTCTTTTCATCAGTGTATCAAGTTTGTGAGAGGTTGGATCGTCTACTGTGTCAAAGGAGATCTCAAGCCATTTACGTTCATGAGGTCATATGAGGATGTGGCTTACTACCTCCCTCAAAATCAACAAGTTTATTCTCCCAAACTTGGCCAAAAAATTTAAAATAAAAGAAAAAGAAAAGAAAATGAAAAAGAAAGAGAAAAGGAAAAAGAAAAGAAAAGAGAAAATGAAAAAGAAAATAAAAGGGAGCAAATAGACTTGGAGGAGGAAGTGGAGCCTAACATTAGATTCCACCCACGCTTGTTACTCCATTCAACATATGGGTGGAGACTGACCTCCACCAAAGAAAAGAAGAGCCTGAGGGGGTGGAAAACCTCCTTATTGGTCACCCAATACACGATATGTCTCTACTACTAGGAGTACACCTGCTATCCATATAGACTTAAAATCTAGTTCATAGGATGAGTTTTATATGGTTAGCATACCAGCCAGCTCTTCTCAATAGTAGATTCCCTTGGAGGTGACACTTGAGGATAGATCAAGACCTGCCTCCAAAGCAAAGCATAAGTGTATCCAAGTCTATATGTGAAACAATTAGCTATCAGTTGGGAACCTAAGCTCTAACCCCACTATCCTCTCAAAAAGTTAAGGGTTTAGTAATTAAGAATGCCCCTAAGTCATCCATAGGTGTGAATACTAAGAGGTTCTTTCTGGGAAGATCATCCTCAAGTCAAGAAATTCATGTAGAACTTGAGGATGATTCATATAAAGATTTAACAAAAGTACTTTTTGATTGGTACTTGTCTTGTGTTTATAATTTAGAAAAGAAATGGTTAATCTTACATACTTGGTCAAAGAACAGGTTAGACTACTTCGAAATAATATGGAAAGACAAATGCAAAATAACTTAATCAAGATCATGACTAAGATTCAATATAGTGGGTCCAGTCAAAAATGATGATTATTGCTTAGTCATCACCAATCATTTGGAATCTGATAGATACATTTCAAATCACATTAAATCATATGCTGAGCTATGCTTAAAAACTTCAGATGATCTAGATGATCTTGAAGTCAAAGATGCACTGCCAGAGTTCGAAGAAGATATCAAGTCAACCATCGATGAGCTCAAGGAAATCAACTTAGGAACAAAATAAGGTTCATGCCCGGCATACATCAGTTCTTTGTTGAATGAAATTGAAATCAATGACTTAGTTAGGCTATTGATTGATTTTAAGGACTACTTTGTACGGAGTTATGAAGAGATGCATGGATTGTCTCCTGATGTAGTGATCCATAAACTAGCAATAGAGTGTACTGCTAACCCTATCAAGCAAGCTCCTAGACGCATGCAATTAAACATAGAACAATAGGTCATTTCTGAAGTCAAGAAATTGATCGATGCTAGCTTCATCTGGGAAGAAAAATACCCTACTTGGTTAGCTAGTGTCATCCCAGTTAAGAAAAAGAATTGTCAAATTCACATATGCATCAATTTTAGGGATTTAAATAAGGCATGTCCAAAAGATGAATTCCACTACCAATCTCGAAGCTGATGGTGGACATTGCCTCATCTCATGTAGTCTTCTCTTTCATGGATGGCTCATTTGGATATAACCAAATAAAGATGACCCCTGAAGATAAAAAATGTAGCTTTTAGAACCCTGATCAGAATATATTGCTATAAGGTCTTGCCTTTTAGCCTTAAAAAGGCCGGTTCTATATACCTGCGGGCTATGACTCAAATCTTCAACAAACTCATTTATCATCAAGTCGAGTGCTATGTCAATGATGTCGTGGTAAAAAGTAGAGAAAAGGAAGACCCTCTCGTTAACTTGAGAGTAGTTATTGAATAGTTAAGATAATTTAACCTTAAAATGAATCTCATGAAATGTGCATTTGGAGTAGCTTCAAGAAAATTCCTCGGGTTTATTGTCTAACACCAGGGAATCAAAATCGATCCGGAGAAGATCAAGATGATATTAGAAATGCCTCCCCTAAAAGTTTAACTCATCTCAAATCAGTCCAAGAGTGTTTGGCATATCTAAGATGCTTTATATCCATTCCTAGTATTTGTCAAAAAGGATGCCAAGTTTAAGTGGGATGATAAGTGTGAACATGCCTTTGAAGACATCAAGCATTACCTGATGATATTGCCGGTTCTAGCAACCCATATCCTGGGCAAGCTGCTTATACTTTACACTACTAGATTAGATGACTCTCTTGGTGCTTTGTTGGCCCAAGCCAATGATGAAGGGAAGAAAAATGCACTATAATACCTCCGCCAATGTCTAGTCCCTGCTGAGGCTAATTATCCACCCTTTGAGAAGCATTGCCTAGCTTTAATCTTTTCATCCCAAAAGCTACAACACTACATGCTTCCTCATAAGGTGAACTTAATCTCTCGGATCAATCCACTATAGTATGTCATGACATGGTCGACACTATCTGGATGGTTGACACCCCCATGATCCTTTGACATTTACCTTTGTACCTCTTGTATAAAAGACAAGCTAGAGGATTTCTTAGTACCACACCCACTTCCTACCGACTCTCTACTTATTGATGATATCCTCGATGAATAAATCATGAACTTAGGGGATAGTAGTATTCACCACTGGGTGATGTACTTTGATGGTGTGGCTTCCTCTCAAAGAGGAGAAGAATCAAAATCTACGATTTCAAGAAAGGCAGGGGTAGGAATAGTTCTCTTAACTCTAGTCCATGATGTGATGAGATTCTCATATCATCTGTCCAATATTTGTGCCAACAATAAAGCCAAGTATGAGGCTCTGATTGGTCGAGAACATCAACATCTTTGAGGATTCTCAGGTAGTTATCAACCAAATTACTATGTTCTATAAGATTATAAAGCCCAAGCTTCATCATTACCATAAGTACACCATGGAGTTATTGGCCCAAATCCTAGAGATTATTGTTTATAAGATTCCTCGAGGAGAGAACACTGTAGCGTATGCTTTGGCCAAGCTTGCCAAGGAGTTGGCATGTCAGAAGGACGAGTCCATATCAATAAAAATCCAAAACATCAAAAAATGCTCTCTTGAAGGGGAGGTTTCCATTGCCAAGAAGAACAAGGAGTTAGATTGGAGGCAACCATTCATGGATTACTGAAATAAAGGCAAACTACCTCAAGAGAAGTCCCAAGGCCATCAGATGAAGTAGAGAGCACTTTCCTATGCTCTTGTGGATGGTGTCTTGTATCGGCAGTCTTTCGATCATATGTGGCTATGTTGTTTAACAAGGATGAAGCCTGTAAGATCGTGATAGAGGTACACTCAGGATTATGTTGAGCCAACCATTCTAGTCCAAAGATGAAAGCCAAGATCAAGAGACTAAGATTCTACTGTCCATTGATGATCAAAGATTGCATTGATATGGCTAGGCGATGCCACCAATGTCAAATACACGGTGTGGTCCTACACCAACCACCCAACATTTTACATCCTACATTGGTTTCATGGCTAATTAAGTGTTGGGGTACTGACATAGTGGATCTGATTAATCCTCCTTCTTCCAAGGCTCATCGGTTCATCTTAGCTACTACTTACTAGTTTTCCAAATGGGTGAAAGTGATTTTGTTCAAAGAGGTCACAACTCAGCATGTGCTCTAGTTATTTAAGAACTATATCATATATAGGTTCAGAGTGCCTCGATAAATTATATATAATAATTATACTGCATTCAAGAGCACCGAGATCAATAACTTTTCCAAGAGACATGACAAAGATTGGATATATTCTACCATCAACAACTTGGGAGAAAATGGCTTGGCAAGAGAAAATGGTTTAGGTTTCAGATTAGGTTTTTATTTTATTTTACTTTTTATTTTATTTTGGTTTATGTTTTTTTATTTATTTTATTTTAGGTTTTATTTATTTTAGGTTTAGTTTTTTAGCTTTTAGGGTTTAGGGTTTAGTGCTAGTTGAGGGTTTAGGATTTTGGGTTTAGGTTTTGGGGTTTAGGGTTTAGGGTTTAGGGTTTAGGGTTTAAGTTTTAGGTCTAGGGTTCAAGTTTTAGTTTAGGGTTTAGGGATTTTAGTTTTTTAATAGAGAATAAATTCAAATTCAACATTTCTTCTTTTCAATTTCAACAACCGAGTAACACACCAAGTTCTCTAAGAAACAAGTGATGACATAGATCAAAAATTAAGACACATAGAGAAAATCAAAAGCCCAAGATAACTAGAATCATCTCTACTATAAAGACATAGTTCCATAAGTAGTAGATCGGATCGGCCATTCCTCAGTTTCTCTAATTCCCATAAGAACCACACTGACCTCTTGAGTAGCGGGATCCACCATCATATCCCTGATCTCTTTCTACGCCACCACCATGACTATAACCTCCATTGCTCCTCCTGCCTCCACTACCACCACTGCTCTGACCACCACCTACATATCCACCAGCACCTCCAGATTCCCCACCACCACTATGATAATTTGTCGCCTCCGCCTTTGCCTCCACCTCCAGATGCAGACTGAGCTTGGTTGACGGAGATGTTCCTACTGTCAAAGTTCTGGCCATTCTTATGGCTTAAGTTCAATAGGTTTTAGGGTTTAGGTTTATTCTTTAATTTATTTAGTTTCATTAGGTTTAGGTTTAGGGCTTATGGTTTAGGGTTTAGGATTTAGGGTTTAGGGTTTAGGATTTAGGGTTCAAGGTTTTAGGGTTTATGCTTTAAGGGTTTAGGGTTTATGGTTTAAGGTTTAAGGTTTAGGGTTTAGGAATTAAGGTTTATGGTTTTTTAGGGTTTAGGGTTTAGGGTTTGTTGGATTGTAGGTTGGTTTGGGCAAGATTTGTGTTCAGGTTTATGGTTTAGGGTTTAGGGTTTAGGATTTAGGGTTTAGGGATTCTTTTTTTAAATTAAGTAAACCGATAGGTTTAGGTTTATTTAATTTATTTAGTTTATTTTTTATTTATTTTAGTTTATTGTATTTTTATTTTTATTTAAGTTTATTTTTTTTATTTTTATTTAATTTAGTTTATTTATTTTAGGTTTATTTATTTTATTTTTCATTTCTTTTTAATTTTATTTTTAGATTTTGGATTAGGTTTAGGTTTATTTTTTAATTGAATTTTATTTTTATTTAATTTTTTAGGTTTAGGTTTTATTTTTTATTTTTAGCTTTAGCTTTAGGTTTTAGGTTTTTATTTTAGGTTTATGTATAGGTTTTATTTTTTAGTTTAGGTTTAGGTTGATTTTTAGTTTATTTTATTTTATTTAGTTAAGGTTTATGTTTAGTTTATTTTAGGTTTAGGTTTAGGTTTTATTTATTTTAGTTTAGATTTAGGTATATTTTATTTTGTTTATTTTATTTTTATTTTAGGTTTAGTTTTTTTAATTTTTGGTTTAGGTTTTATATTTTATTTATTTTTAGTTTTAATTTTTAGGTTTAGGATTTTATTTAGTTTTTATTTCATTTATTTTTTTTATTTACATTTAGTTTTTTTATTTTATTAATTTTTATTCTTAGGGTTATTTTATTAGTTTAGGTTTTTCTTTAATTTATTTTAATTTATTTTATTTTATTTTATTTTATTTTTTTAGGTTTTAATGGTTTTGTTAGGTTTTATTTTATTTTATTTTTCATTTTATTTAGGTTTAGGTTTTAATCATATTATCTTAAGTATAGTTTGTGGTTTAGTTTTACAGGTTTTAGGGCTATGGCCCAGGGCCCAGGGGTAGGTCCAGTATTTAAGGCAGGGTATTTCAGATCTGTTAAGGCCTAGTTTAGCCCAGAGTTTAGGGTAGAGTTGCCTGGTTAGGGTTTAAGATCTAGGAGGGTCATGGTTTGTGGCCTGGTAGGGCTCAGGGCCCAGGTTTGAGTTAGGTTGGATTAGGGTTTAGTGCCTAGGTTTAGGCTTTAGGGTTTAGGGTTTTATGATCAGGGTAAGGTTGGGTCAGAGGTCTGACTAGGGAGGGCCTGAGTTAGGTCAGTTGTGGCCTAGGGCCTGTGGGTATAGGGTGGGATTGGATCATATGCAGGTAAGGTCAGGGTAAGTTAGGGCCAGTTTGGTTGGTAGGGTGGCTTTGGATTTAAGGTTAGGGTAGGATTTTTTCAAAATAAAACCCGACATAGTTATTTATTTATTTTTATTTTATTTTATTTTTTACTTTTATTTAGGTTTATTTTTTATTTGTATTTAGTTTTGCCTTTTTTAGATTTATTTATTTTTATTTAGGTTTTTTATTTTAGTTTATTTTTTAGGTTTAGTTTTAGTTTATGTTTACTTTTAGTTTAGTTTTATTTTTATTTTATTTTTTAGGTTTAGGTTTTATTTTTTATATTTAGGTTTACATTTAGTTTTTTTTTTTTTTTTAGGTTTAGATTTTAGGTTTTTATTTTTGGTTTATTTTTAGGTTTTAATTTTTAGTTTATGTTTAAGTTTATTATAAGTTTATTTTATTTTATTTAGTTTATGGTTTAGGTTTCATTTATTTTAGGTTCAGGTTTAAGTTTTATTTATTTTAGATTAGTTAATTTTAGGTTAGGTTTAAGTTTATTTTATTTTGTTTATTTTATTTTTACTTTAAGTTTTGTTTTTATTTTTAGTTTAGTGTATGTGTTTTATTTTTTATTTACTTTTAGGTTTTATTTTTAGGTTTAGGTTTTTATTTAGTTTTTATTTTATTTTATTTTAGGTTTATTTTATTTTTATTTTACATTTAGTTTTTATCTTATTTAGGTTTTTTAGGTTTATTTCATTTTTCTAGTTTAGTTTAGGTTTTTTTTTATTTTATGTTAGTTCATCTTTGATTATTTTATTTTATTTTATTTTTAGGTTTAGGATTAGGTTTAGGTTTAGGTTTTAGTTTAAATTTTAGATTTATTTTATTTTAATTATTTCATTTAGGTTTAGGTTTATTTATTTATTTTATTTATAGGTTTTCTTAAGTTTTGGTTTAGGTTTTTAGGTTTTCAGGGTTTAAGATTCAGAGTTTAGGGTTTAGGGTTTAGGGTTATAGATGTTAGGATTTAGGGTATAGGGTTTAGGTTTTAGGGTTTAGGATTTTAGGGTTTAGGGTTTAGGGCTTAGGGTTTTAAGGTTTATGGTTTAGGGTTTATGGTTTAGGGTTATAGGTTTAGTGTTTAAAGTTTTTTTATTTGTCTTTTTTTAAAAAATTAACTAAATTGGTAGGCTTTGGATTATTTAGTTTATTTAGTTTATTTTTTATTTATTTTAGTTCATTTTATTTTTTATTTTTTTATTTTATTTATTTATTTATTTTAGGTTTATTTATTTTAGTATAATTTTTAGGTTTAGGTTTAGGTTTAGGTTAATTCTTTAATTTTTTTTAATGTTTTGGTTTAATTTTTTAGTTTTAGGTTTAGGGCTTAGGGTTGAGGGTTTAGCGTTTATGGTTTAGGGTTTAGGGTTTTAGGTTTATGCTTTTAGGGTTTAGGGTTTTTTAGGGTTTAGGGTTGTAGGTTTAGTGTCAGGTTTTGGGTTTAGGGTCAGTTAGTTTTAGTGTTTAATTTAAAGCCAAGATTTTAGGGTTTAGGGTTTTTTTTCAAAACAAAATAAACCCATAGGTTTAGGTTAATTTAGTTTACTTAGTTTATCTCTTTATTTTAGTTTATTTTATTTTATGTTTTTATTGAAGTTTATTTTGTAGTTTTATTTTATTTAGTTTATTAGTTTTAGGTTTATTTATTTTAGTATATGTTTTTTATTATAGTTTAAGTTTTTTATTTTAGTTTTATTTTTTAGGTTTACATTTAGGTTTATTTTTTAGTTGAGTTTTATTTTTTACTTTATTTAAGGTTTAGGTTTTAGGGCTAGGGTTTAGGGTTGTGGCTCTAGGTTTAGGGTTTTAGGTGGGTAGTTTTTTGGTAGGATTTAGGTCAGATAGTGAGGCTTAGTGGTTTTTTTTGGGTAAGGACATGGTTTAGGGTTTTGGGTTTGGGGTTTAGGATTTTAGGGTTTTAAGGGTTTAGGGTTTAGGGTTTAGTAGGATCAAGTTTAGTTTAGGATTCACACTAGGATAAGTTTATTTTTAAATTAAGTAAACCATATTTTTTTAGTTTATTTTTTATTCATTTTAGTTTATTTTATTTTTTAATTTTTATTTAGGTTTTTTTATTTTATCTTCTTTATTTTATTTCTTTTATCTTTATTTATTTTAGTTTATGTTTTTATTTTATATTTTTAGGTTTAGGTTTATGTTTATTTTTTTTAGTTTAGTTTTATTTTATTTTATTTTTAGGTTTCAATTTTATTTGTTATTAGGTTTAGGTTCAGTTACATTATTGCTTTATTTTTTATGTTTAGGTTTCCATTTTTTATATTTTGTTTATTTTTATGTTTTATTTTTTAGTTTAAGTTTGGGTTTATTTTTAGTTTATTTTATAATAATTAGTTTAGGGTTTAGGTTTAGGTTTTATTTATTTTATTTTAGTTTATTTTAATTTAGGTTTATTTTATTTTGTTTATTTTAGGTTTATTTTTTAGCGTAAGGTTTAGGTTTTATTTCTTATTTATTTTGAGGTTTATTTTTTAGGTTTAGGTTTTTAGTTAGTTTTTATTTTATATTATTTTAGGTTTATTTTATTTTTATTTTTCATTTAGTTTTTATTTATTTTGGTTTTTTAATTTTAGGTTTATTTTATTTTTTAGTTTAGTTTAGATTTTTATTTATTTTATTTAAATTTAGTTTTTATTTTTCATTTTATTTTATTTTTAGGTATAGTATTAGGTTAAGTTTAGGTTTTAGTTTAGGTTTTTATTTCGATTATATTTATTTATTTATTTTATTTTTGGGTTTTATTTAGTTTAGGTTTAAGCTTTTAGCTTTTTAAGGTTAAGGGATTAAGGTTTAGGGTTTATGGTTTAGGGCTTTGGTTTTAGAGTTTATGGTTTAGGGATGTAGGTTTTAGGGTTTAGGGTTTTATCGTTTAAGGTTTAGGGTGTAGGGTTAAGGGTTGAGGGTTTAGGGTTTAGGGTTTAGGGTTTTAGGGTTTAGGGTTTAGGTTTAGGATTTAGGGTTTTAGGGTTTTAGGGATTAGGGTTTAGGGTTTAGGGTATATGGTTAGTTTTAGGGTTTAGGGTTATGTCTTTTTCTATTATTTTTTATTTTTTTAGTATTAGGGATTAGGGTTTAGGTTTTTGGGTTTATTTTAATTGAGAATAAATATAGATTTAACATTTCTTCTTTTTGATTTCATTAACCAAGTAACACACCATGTTTTCTAAGACACAAGTGAGGACATAGATAAAAAATGAGTACGCATAAAGCAAATCAAAAACCCTAGATGACTAGAACCATCTCAACTATAAAGATACAGTTCCATAAGCAGCAGATCGGATCGGTCGTTCTTCATTTTCTTCAATTCCCATCAGAATAACCATGACCTCTCTAGTAGCAGGATCAACCATCATATTATTGATCTCCCCCTCCACCACCACCACGGTTGTAATCTCAATCGTTCCTCCTACCTACATAACCACCACTGCTCTAACCACCACCTCCATATCCACCAGTACCTTCAGATCCCCCACCACCTCTGCGATAACCACCACCTCCTCTTTCACTTTCACTGCCAGATCTAGACTGAGCCTGGTTGACGGTGACGTTTCTGCCATCAAGGTTCTTCCCATTCTTAGGTTTTAGGTTTATTAGTTTTTAGGGTTTAGGTATATTTTTTAATTTATTTAATTACTTTAGGTTTAGGTTTAGGGTTTGGGGTTTAGGGTTAGGGTTCATGGTTTAAGTTTTAGGGTTTAGGGTTTAAGATTCAGGGTTTAGGGTTCAAGGTTAGGGTTTAGTGTTTAGGCTTTAGGGTTTAGAGTTTTTTATTATTTAGGGTTAATGGTTTGTGGTTTAGGGTTGTAAGTTTAATATTGTAGGTTTTGGGTTTGGGATTTAGAGTTAGTTTTGGGGTTTAGGGTTTAGGATTTAACGTTTAGGATTTAGGGTTTAGTTTTATTTTAATTAAGTAAATCGGTAGGTTTAGGTTTATTTAGTTTACTTAATTTATTTTACTTTATTTTTTATTTTTACTTATGCTCATTTTTTATTTTTATTTAGTTTAGTTTATTTATTTTAGGATTATTTATTTTTGTTTAGGTTTTTTATTTTAGTTTCTTTTTTAGGTTTAGGTTTAAGTTTATATTTATTTTTAAGTTTAGTTATATTTTTATTTTATTTTTGATGTTTATGTATTTTTTTTTTCGGTTTAGCTTAAGCTTCTTACTTTATTTTTTTGGGTTTTTGTTTTCAGTTTTTATTTTAGGCTTATTTTTAGGTTTTATTTTTATCATAGGTTTAGGTTTAGGTTTAGTTTAGTTTATTTTAATTAGTTTAGGTTTAGGTTTAAGTTTAGGTTTAGTTTATTTTATGTTTTTGTTTAGGTTTTATTTATTTTAGTTTATTTTATTTTAGTGTAGATTTAGGTTTATTTTATTTTTATTTTAGGTTTAGGCTTTTTTTAGTTTAGGGTTCAAGTTTTAGTTTAGAATTTAGCATTTTTGGCTATTTTTTAATAGAGAACAAATTCAGTTTCAACATTTCTTCTTTTTGATTTCATCAACCAAGTAACAAACCAAGTTTTTTAAGACATAAGCGATGACATTGATAAAAAATGAGCAAGCACAGAGCAAATACAAACCCCTAGATAACTATAATCATCCCTACTATAAAGACACAATTTCATATGCAACAAATCAGATCAGCCGTTCTTTAGTTTCTCCAGTTTCCATCAGAACCACCCTAGTCTCTTGAGTAGCGGGATCGACCATCATATCTCCGATCTCTCCCTCCGCCACCATCACCGTTATAACCTCCATCGCTCCTCCCACCTCCATAACCACCACTCCTCCAACCACCACACCTCCATATCCACCACCACCTCCAAATCCCCCACAACCACTATGAAACCCACGCCTTCATTCCTTTATCTAGATTGAGCCTTGTGGTGATGTTCCACATCAGGTTACTTCTTAGGGCTTAGGTTTAGGTTTAGGTTTATTTGGTTTTAGGGTTTAGGTTTATTTTTTTATTTATTTAGTCACTTTTAGTTTAGGTTTAGGGTTTGGGGTTTAGGGTTTAGGGTTAGGGTTTAGGGTTTAGGGTTTAAAGTTTATGGTTTAGGGTTTTAGGGTTTATGCTTTTAGGGTTTAGGGTTTAGGCTTAGGGTTTACGATTTTTTAGGGATTACAGTTTAGGTTTTGTGTTTAGATTTGTAGGTTTAGGGTTAGGGTTGTAGGTTTAGGGTTTATGGTTTAGTGTTTAGGGCTTAGGGTTTAGAATTTAGTGTTTAAGATTTTTATTTTTAATTAAGTGAACTTGTAGGTTTAGGATTATTTAGTATATTTAGTTTATTTTTATTTATTTTAGTTTATTTATTTTTTTATTTTTAATTAGGTTTTTTTTATTTTTTATTTAGTTTAGTTTATTTATTTTTGTTTAGGTTTTTTATTTTATTTTATTTTATTTTTGTTTAGGTTTTGGTTTAGGTTTATTTTTTAGTTGAGTTCTATTTTTTTTTTAGATTTAGATTTTATTTTTTTAATTCTAGGTTTAGGTTTAGGTTTTAATTTTTTATTTTTTAGGTTTAGTTTTTAGATTTTTATTTTTTATTTATTTTAAGGTTTTATTTTTTAGTTTAGGTGTGGGTTTATTTTAGTTTATTTTATTTTATTTAGTTTAGGTTTAGGTTTAAGTTTTATTTATTTTAGTTTAGTTTATTTTAGTTTAGGTTTAAGTTTATTTTATTTTTGTTATTATATTTTTATTTTATGTTTAGGTTTCTTTAGTTTATGGTTTAGGTTTTTTTAGTTTACGATTTAGGTTTTATTTTTATGTTTTATTTTTAGGTTTATTTTTTAGGTTTAGGTTTTTATTTAGTTTTTATTTTTATTTTATTTTAGGTTTATTTTATTTTTATTTTACATTTAGTTTTTATTTTATTTAGTTTTTTATTTCTAGGTTTAATTTATTTTTTAGTTTAGTTTAGGTTTTTATTTTATTTTATTTACTTTATTTTTAGGTTTTATTTAGTTTATGTTTAAGTTTTAGGGTTTAGGGTTTAGGGTTTTCAAGTCTAGGGTTTGGGGTTTTAGGGTATAGGGTTTACGATTAGGGTTTATGGTTTAGGGTTTAGGGTTTAAGGTTTAATGTTTAGGCTTTAGGGTTTGGGGTTTTAAGCATGTAGGGTATAGGGTTAGCTTAGGGTTTAGGGTTAGTTTAGGGATTAAGGTTTAGGGTTTATGGTTTAGTCTTTAGGGTTTAGCATTTTTAGGGTTTAGGGTTTAGGGTCTTAGGTTAGTTTAGAGTTTAGGGTTTAGGGTTTAGGTTTGATTTATGATTTAGGAGTTTAGTAGTGGGTTAGTGTTTAGGTTTAGTTTAGGGTTTAGCTTAGGTTTAGGGTTTAGGTTTGGGGTTTAGTTGGGTTGTAGTTTAGGATTAGGGGAGATTATTTAGTAGTTTAGGGTTTGGGGTTTAGTTTAGGGTTTAGGGTTTAGGGTTTAAGGTTTAGGGTTTAGGTTTTTTTAATTTTAAAATTAAGTAAACAAGTAGATTTAGGTTTCTTTAGTTTATTTAGTTTATTTATTATTTATTTTTGTTTATTTTTTATTTTGGTTTATTTTTTATTTGTATTTAGTTTAGTTTACTTATTTTAGGTTTATTTATTTTAATTTTGGTTTTTTATTATAATTAATATTTTAGGTTTAGGTTTAGGTTTATATTTATTTTAAAGTTTAGTTTTATTTTTATTTTATTTTGTAGGTGTAGGTTTTATTTTTTATTTTTAGGTTTAGGTTTAAGTTTTTATTTTATTTTTAGGTTTAGGTTTTAGGTTATTCTTTTAGGTTTATTTTTAGGTTTTCTGTTTTAGTTTATGTTTAGGTTTATTTTTAGTTCGTATTATTTTATTTATTTTAGAGTTTATGTTTAGTTTATTTTCAGTTTAAATTTAGGTTTAATTTATTTTAGTTTTGTTTCTTTTAGTTTAGGTCTAGGATTATTTTAATTTGTTTATTTTAGGTTTAGGTTGTTTTTTTAGTTTAGGGTTTATGTTTTATTTTTTATTTATTTTTGGTTTTATTTTTAGGCTTATTTTTAAATTTAGGTATTTATTTAGTTTTTATTTTATTATATTTTAGGTTTATTTTATTTTTATTATACGTTTGGGTTTTATTTTATTTAGGTTTTCTATTTTTAGGTTTATTTTATTTTTTTAGTTTAGTTTAGGTTTTTGTTAATTTTATTTTAGTTTAGTTTTTATTTTTTATTATATTATATTTTTAGATTTAGGTTTTAGTTTAGGTTTTTATTTATTTGGTTTTATTATTTTATTTAGATTTTGGTTTTTTTTTTTTTTAGGTTTTATATAGTTTAAGTTTAAGCTTTTAGGTTTTTAAGGTTTAGGAGTTAGGGTTTAGGGTTTAGTTTAGTTTATGGTTTATTTAGTTTTAGTTTTAAGTTTAGGGTTTAGGGTTTAGGGTTTAGGGTTTATGGTTTAGGGTTTTAGGTTTAGGTTGAGGTTTAGGTTTTAAGAGTTTAGTTTAGAGTTTAGGGTTTTAGGTTTAGTTTAGGTTTAGGGTTTAGTTTAGTTTAGGTTTAGGTCTTAGTTACTTTCTATTAATTTTTATATATTTTTATTTATGGTTTAAGGTTTAGGGTTTATTAGGATTTAGCATTTACGGCTATAGGTTTAGTGTTAGTTTTACGGTTTTAGGCATTAGGGTTTAGGGTTAGTTTTAGGGTTTAGGGTTTTAGGCTTTAGGGTTTAGGGTTTAGGGTTGTAGGTTTAGGTTTATGGTTTGGGGTTTAGGGATATTTTAGGGTTTAGGGTTTAGGCTTATGGTTTTAGGATTTAGGGTTTAGAGTTTTTTTTAGGAAGCCATGTAGGTATTTTATTGCCACAAAAGAGGTTACAAGGTCCTTAAAGGGGTAAACTCAACTTCTCAAAGAGCTATAATTAGCCTAAGGAGTAAATCCCCTATCTAAGTACATCCAAGAGAAAAGAAACATAAAAACAATCAAAAGATACAAGATGATTACCATAATAAGCTAAAGTAAAATTAAAGCCAATGCTCAGAGGATGTGGGAATGCATGATAATGCAGGACAAAAGAGAGAGAATCACACAAGTTATAATAAGAGGAGATTAGAGCGTTAAGGTATCTGGACAAAAGTTAGGAAAATAACATAATATGAGTATGGTAGTAAGGAATTGATAGAGAAGGCTCGGGCTCAATCATATTGGATGCAAGTATGAGCATCCAAACTTAGAAGGGTTACATCACATGAGCTACTAGAACCAATAGGAGTGAGATCATCCACCATCATAGCCAAAAAACACGTGAGAAGGTAGCACCCAGTTGTTGATATTCTTGTGAGCTTTATTACACGCAAACCTAAGCAAAATAATATCTAAAATATATAGGTAATTCTAGAGTGAAGGATAAGGAGTCTCATTCAAGAAAAATATCATCAATATAGTCATCTTGACATGAGAATACATAAACATAAGTGAGTGAGCCATCTTAGCGGAATCTCATGAATAGCCATATTCGGAAAGAAATTAGTTGATATAATCCCTCCATAAGAAAATTGAGGAGACAACTTGAAAACCTTAAATAAGTCAATGAGCCTATAATTAACACCATCCCAATCACATGATATGTAAATGAATCTTTCGGTCAAAATAACCCGGAAACAATCCCCTTATTAATGTCACGAGAAAGCAATAGTAAAGGAAGATAGCATAGATCAACATAGGGAATGAGCAACCAACCAAAAAAACACCAGAAAAAATAGTTAGAAAAGCGGCTCAATTAGGCCTCCATTCAGATAATCCAAATCAACAATCAATCCAGAGAACAAGACAGCAAAAGGCAACAACATCCAAGATAGGAAGGGACTAAACTGGCCATAATACCATTCTTTTAGAATAACTCATAAGGCATCAACCATCAATGAGAGGTAGGTGATGCAGTCGGAAAAAATAGGAGATAAATTGCGAATCGGAAGCCAACACCAACTAATACAACATTGGAACCCACCATAAAAAATCAACAAGTGAATTGAAATGAGTCTCAACATTAAAATCGAAAATAGCAAAGTTAAAGGCAACATCAAGATAGGAAGATACAGAATTGGCCATAAAACTCCTCAATCGAGTAGACATGGCAATAATAGATAAACAAATAAATAAAGCATAAAAGCAAATCTGAAAACAAATCGGGCAATCACAAAAACCCTCACCATCGGGGCGTGCATAGAGCGACTTTGAGGGGCATGAGACCACATTCAACCAACAAAAGAACCAAGGTGACAAGGTAAAACAAAAAGGTTAATCTCCAAGATAAGAGACAACCAAAACAGCAAAAACCAGTTAGCTTGCCATGATGCCACTCATCCAGTATAATCAAAATAAAAGGAAATATTACTAAGAAGGATAGAAAGAAAAAATTGTATGAGTTCAAGGATTTTCCACCAGTAGCGTGCCCACAATCTCACATGATAATCCTTGAAAAACTCCAAAACTCATCATGGGAAGCAAGACCGAAACAAGACTAGTATTGAAAAAATAACACAATTCCACCAAAGAGATATTAGTGTAGAGATGGGATATCCCAATCGGAAAAATAGCAATAAAGAAAATTGCAACCAATAGGTGCTCAATAGTAGTCTAAGAGCAAAAGTTGATAGGTTGCTTTGTCACATTAAGCCGGTATTGCCAAGGATGATCATAATCGGCATATAGGATAGACCATTGGTTACATATAAGCAGAAGAGTGGAACGGTCTTCAAGATTTAAATGATCTCCTCAAAGCATGAAGGGTGAAAATAATTGCAGTAAAGACCAACATCAACCCAAATGTTAACAACAAGAGCAAAAAATAAAACAGAAAGAGGAGGGTAAATGCTGTAAGAACCAAAAGGAGTAGCCAACAAGGAAATCCATTCCTGCATAGGATAGAAGAAGACATCATTACCAAGCAAGAATTTTAAGACAATAAAGGTCCAAAACTAGAACTTGCTAAGATAGTAGCAGGCAAGATGGCAAAAAATAGCTTGAGAAAAACTAGGAGAAGCGGCGTGAGAAAAAATCTGCAAAAGGGATTAAAAAAATCAACAAACAAATCAACAAACAACCATGGCGACAAACCTCAAACCCAAAAGTAATTAAGCCCTATCCATTCAATACAAGGATTTGAGACCAAAATAACCATTAAAAGAGACCAGGGGTATTACAATTTCTTCCCTTGAGAAAGCATGCTAAGGTTAGGCATTATATAAGCAAGGACAGAATTTAGAAGTCCACAAGCAACAAAATCCTTTTAGAGTGTTGAAACCTTTATGAATTAGGCCTTTAAGGAGAGTCCCAAGGAATGTAAGCATCGAAAGAAATACTATAATCATCAAAATAAAACTACAACCATAATGCACACTAATCCATTGCCTAGAAGCAACATACATTAGCATGCTCCAAGCCATATTGTCGAGAGAAAAAAGCGGCTAAAAGTTAGTACTAAAATCTAAGCCCATCAAAATAGATAACTTCCTCAAAATGGTTAATTCTCTCGGGTTTAGAAATGAATGTATCAATGAAATTAAAGTCCCAAGTGAGATTAGGTTATAAAACTAGTAGCAATAAGGCTCAAGGTTCCAATTCAAGATATTGATGTGCATATAGTTCAACATCTATAATATTGTAAATGCCAAAAATAGAATTCTTCCGACTAAAAGGGGTAAAAGGTAGTCATGGCAAGAGCACAAGACAATGATATCTAGGAGTATCCATAAAGAACACAAGGAAATAGAAAACCAAAAAAGGGAGGAGAAGGAGGTGGGTAAGGAAGCCCAGAATTATCCAAGTTAACCAAACCATGCAAGTATTTGGGTAATGTAAATTGATCAAAGAAGATGATCTTGTAATCTACAAATTTGCAAGGTGTCGACCTGGCGTTACCTTCCATGAAACATGAGTGATGGTAAAATTCGTTGAGAGAGAAGAGCCCTAGTTTGCTTGAGGAGGTAGTACAAGCATTGCTCATATTTGTAGAAGTCAAAAGGTCAATCGGTAGAAGAGCGTCCACCTCTATCAAATATTGAGCCGACCATTTTGAAGACAAATTTCTAGAGCTTTGTGGTGCCATAAGCTCGGTATAAGGGACGATCTTTGGAAATAAGGGGATAAGCAAATGCACATAGGACTATACCCTTAGAATCCACGAAAATGCCTCCACAACGAGCCATTATGAGAGAGCCATCGGTATTTTAATAATATGATCAAGAGGTTTTTTCCAAAAAACCATTCTATCATTTCGATAGTAAGGCTAGTCTGGAAGGTTGAGGCCTAGTTTATTGCCTACAGATTTGTAGCCTTTAAAATGTTTGTGATGAATTAAATTGGCTTTAAACAAGTCACAAATTTTGTTTTAGTTCTAGAATAATCCTCATGTGATTCAGAATCCACGATGTTTAGCATCATTTGGTCCATCCATATGAACCAAATAAGAGTAATGGTGATTATGATTTTAATATGACCTTTAATTGCATTGTCAAAGTAAACTTCAAGAAGTTGATATAAAGTAAAAGAATAATTAAAATTGAGTGTTGAATAGATCATCATACCAAATCCAAATTTTAGATGCAATAGCCCCATTAACAAAACATGGTTAACATTCTCAATATGAGAACAACATTGACATTTAGAGGGTAAATAAAACCCTTTAAGTCAACAGGAATAAAGTTTTTTAGGATACATGCCAAGTTAGAGCGAGTAAGAAGAGGGGATATTGTTATTCCAAATTTTGGAGAACACAATAGAAGAATCGAGTGTCTTTAGTGTGATGCCACACATTTTAAGGTTGAAATCCCCATTATGAGATAGCTTAAAGATAATCGATCATGATTGTTAGGAGTGATAGGAATATTAGTAATCATATGTAAGAAAGTGGAAGGAATAGAATCGAGTAATCTTACTAGTGTTCCACTTGTGGTTTTGCGAATGAATTAACTCTAATAGCGAAGTGGAGTGAGTGTAGAGTAAGTCATCAATGGATCCACAACCACTCAGTTGTCTTGCCAAAAGAAGGAATTGCGAGTTTATGCCCCAAAAATTAAGGATTACGCATCCCATTTGAGAACAAAGTCTTTTTCCACAGGAGAATCACCCGATTTAAAGGGACAAATGAGAGGATGTTTACCCGGGCAATATTTAGAAGTCATGAAATTTAAAAAGCCTATTTTGCTCCTAAAACTCCACCAAAGTTTGTAGGAGAAGGCATTGGTAACTTCTTTGATGGATTTACATCCAGACCTCCCTCTTCAAGAGTACCACAACTTTTAGACCAAGATGACCGGTGCATTCTTTTGAGGAGGTATTGGTACCCCAGAAAAATTTGTTTAAGAGATGCTCAATTCTATTGATGGTGGAGTTGGTAGGCACAATGGTTTGAAGAAGGTATATAGGCATGGAATTTAGAGTGCTCTTTATCAAGGTAAGCCTACCATCGAAAGAGAGTAAATGAAATTCCCAAATCAAAATTTTGTTAGAAATTTTCTAAATTAGATCATCAAAAAGGTGTGATCTTTTTTGGCCTTTAAAAAGCAGAGCCCCAAGGTATTTAAGAGGGAGTTGATTTTGCTTAAAATTAGTAATTCTGGATATTTGTTTAAGTCTATTAGGAGGAATCTTAGTTGAAGGAATAAAATTGCATTTTCCTTCATTAAGAAAAAGACCACTAACTTTACCAAAATCATTTAGGAGGTTCTTAATGGTTTTAACATGTTGAAGGGGTTGCGAAGATAATGAAATCATCACGCAAAGCTAAGATGAGAAATAGGAAAACCTCCATGAGTTTTAAAAGACATATTAGGATTATTAGTGAAAAGATCGTTAAGGCTCCTTGACAGGTATTCAATAGCAATGATAAAAAGAGAAGGTGAGAGTGGGTCACCTTGCCTCAAACCATGGCTAGAAGGAAAGAAACCTATGGACTCACCATTCATGATAACCGAAAACCAGACATTTATGATACACCTTTTTATAATCCGGATAAAACTATCAGAAAAACCAAACAAATTCAAGATTTGAAAGAGAAAATCCCATGAGAGATTGTCAAAGGCTTTAGTGATGTCCAGTTTGAATAAGATGTTGCCTCCTCTAGAAGGGACATCAATGTCATGAACACTCTTGAGCAAGAAGAATATTATCGACATTTATCATGTTTAACAAAACTAGTTTGATTTGGGGAGATGATTTTAGGAAGCAAAGGGCTAAGCCTATTATTATTAATTTAGCAATGAGTTTTGAAAAGAGGTGCAAAGACTAATGTCTAAAATCACCCCAAGATTGATTATTAGTTTTGGAAATAAGGACAATAGAAGTGCTTGAAATGTATTTGGGAATAGGATTGCAATCAAAGAAATCAATAACATCAACTAAGTCGGTTTTAATAAATGGCAACAATCTTTGAAAGAAATTATGTCATATATACGTCGGGGCGACAAGAGTCGTGTTCATGTTCTTAAGAGTATTACTAATCTCCTCTTGAAGGACACATAGTGAGTAAATGATTATCCTCACTTTGTTAATCATAGAAGGGATAAGATGGGTGTTTGATAAAGTTCCAACGGATTAGAATTTAATAAAGTTTGGAAATGATGTATGATAGAATCCTTAATATCATTGTTATGGTTATCCATTCACCATTAGAGTTCTTAATTTTCTTAATCGAGTTTAAGGCTTTCCGTTTATTACAAATGGCATGAAAATACGGTGTTTTTCACCATCACCAATATGTTTGCTTTGCTTTTTTGGCCAATAGGTTTCTTCCATGTTTTGATAGTTAACCAAGTTATTCTTGGCAATGTTCAACTCAAGTTTCAGATCTTGAGATGACCTCTTCAAGAGAACAAACCTCTTGTTCCATAGCTTTAAGATTTATGAAAAGGTTTTTTAAAATGTGTTTGTTCCACCAATTGAGATTTTGTTTAAGTCTTTTGAGCTTAAGCCAGAGCGAGTCATACCTTTAATAGAATTATCAGAAAATAGGGGCCATCCAATTGAGTGACATTGGTGAAGTCACTATGTTGGGTCCACATATTTTGAAATCTCGAAAGGAGAGGGAGTAGGCGGGTTAAGGGGATTTTGAAGAAATCAAAGAGGAGCATGGTCGGACAAGGTTACGCTCAAATGCTCAACAATGGTAGTAGCGGATCCAAAGAGAATTAAAGAGGGTCCTATCAAGACGTTGCCAAAGTCTAGAGTTGTGCCACGTGAAGTTAGACCCAGTGAAACCAATGTCGATCAGATCACAATCAAGGATCATATTTGAGAAGTTCTCCATGGAATAAAAGTTAGGAGGACATCCTCCCCTTCTTTCTGAACTAGCTATGATAGTGTTGAAATCACCTCCAACCAACCAGGGAAGGTTAGCTGAGGAAGTGAAGGTGCATAAGTGATTCCAAAGGATGTTCCTACCAGCTCTATTACAAGAAGCATAGATAAAAGAGCCAAAAGGGTCACCTAAGGAGATTTTGACATTAACCAATTGGTCAAGATCATCAATGATGGAAATGGTGATGGAGTTGTGCCAAAAGCACCAAATTTTATTATTAAGATTGAAAAAGAAATTATGAAAACCAAGGGATCTAGCGACAAAAGCAATCTTGGAAGAATTAATGAAAGGTTCAATAAGAACAAGTAACTTGATATTATGAACCACGACTCTAACATTGTGGAGGAAGAGACCCACAACGATATTCCAAATAAGAAAATTAATCATAAGGGGACAACCAAAGGGAAAAAGAAAAGAAAGGAAAGAGGAGAAATGATGACACATTATTTATGGGGTGAAAGAAGAGCAGTGGTTCTAGTGAAGTTATTATTAGAAAATTTTGCTTTGTAGGGTTTTTTTTTTTAACAATTTGAAAGGGTCTATCAGAATCCAAATTATCTCCATCAGAAAGTGATTGATTTTTTGGGTTTAGTAGAAGAATCTATCAATGTTTTAGAAGAGGATTTCACCTTCTTAGTCGGATAGAGTGTGAGAAATTGATTATCACTCACGAAGGGAAATAAATGGGGAAGCTCCACCATTAGTAATACAAATATCTTTCTCAATATGTTACGGCCATAGGGTCATCTTTGTTTTGATCCATTATATGATTCCCATTCAAATTGTTTAATTGGGTGTCCAATATAAGGCTACCATTCATATTTTCAGTAGGATTTAAATGAAGCAAAGAGCTATCATGGGAAACCAGATTATTACTAGCAGGGGTGAGGATAGGTAAATTGCCATTGGTATCATCACAACCCTCAATGGCTATTTTAGTACCAAGGTCAGAGTGTTTTCCACTAGAAAGATCAGTAGGAGGTGTAGGGAGGAGAGGTTCTTTTTTGAGTATTTTAGGCACATTATGCTAGAGTATTGGTTTTCCTAGTTCCTGTGGTAATTTTTTTTTTATTAGGATGAAGCACAAAGCATTACGAATGATCATGCGTGAATCTTGGTGAGTGCAAAAGGAAAATTTTTGAATTGACTTTTGACTATATCCAAATTTTTGGCCAATCCAAACCTCTTTGGGATATTTTTTTGCGATGTCTATCTCAATGAGAATCTGGCGAGATGGCCTAGATCTAGTGGCGTTGCTTGGTCTATTTGGAGGCCTACCAAAAGGCCGAAACAAAAAAACTTGATGAGTGACATAATGTATTCACATGTTAGGAAAAGTAAGCCAAAGAGGGACAATGGGAGATTCCTCTATGACATCAAAGAGTGGTGACCATTTCAATAATCGCATTTGACAATTATGCACAAAGTAAGAACGACGAGCGAAAACCCGCGAGTAATCTAAATCATTTGAGAGTTGAATAAGAATGTGGCGGGGATCGATCGGAGATAGAAAATACGATAATTTTAAACTATGAAAGAAAGAGCAAATATTATCAAGAGTGAGAGAATTTAAAGCGAACTTCGAAGGGCTTAGCAAGTTTCTCAACATCTGAACACATTACTAATCCATGATAAGATGTCAAAATGAGATTAAGAAGCATTTGAGCTAGGGATCTTACGGATAAAGCATCTTTGAATGATTTAACAATAGGTGCATTAACAGGTCAATCGAATCGAAAACACAGTAGAATCGGAGAAAGCGGTGTGGCGTCGAGGCGGAGACGAGACCAGAGCCACCACTGCAAATCAAGGACATCACATGAGGGGGCAGATACATGCGCTGAGGCAGAGAGAAGCGAGCGACCAATGCAGAAGCAATCCACCAGGGGAACTCAAAATCATTAGAGGGAGAAGGGAGATGATTTAGGGTTTAGAGTTTAAGGCTTATGATTTAGAGTTTAAGGCTTATGGTTTAGGATTTAGGGTTTAGAGTTTTTTTAAAAAAAATTAAGTATATCGGTAGGTTTAGGTTTTTGGTGCAGGGTTTAGGGTTTGTTTTAGGTTTTAGGTTTTAGTTATGGTTTTTTTTTTAATTTTTTTTATTGGGATTTAGGGTTTAGGGTTTAGGGCTTAGGGTTTATGGTTTAGGGTTTAGGATATAAGGTTTAAGGTTATTTTAAAAAAATTAAGTAAACTGATATGTTAGGTTTATTTAATATATTCAATTTTTTTATTTATTTTAGTTTACTTTATTTTTTAGTTTTATTTAGGTTTATCTTTTTATTTAGTTTAATTTTACTTTTTTTAGAATTAGATTTATTTTTAGTTTATTTTATTTTATTAAGTTTAGGTTTAGTTTAATTTAGGTTTAGGTTTTGGTTTTATTTATTTTACTTTAGTTTATTTTAGTTTAGGTTTATTTTATTTTATTTATTTTATTTTTTTATTTTAGGTTAGGTTTTAGTTTAGAGTTTGGTTTTTTATTTTTATTTATTTTAGGTTTATTTTTAGGTTTAGGTTTTATTTATTTTATTTATTTTATTTTAGTTTAATTTATTATTATTTTATGTTTTTGGTTTTATTATATTTAGGTTTTTATTATTAGCATTATTTTATTTTTAGTTTAGTTTATATTTAATTTTAATTTATTTTAATTTATTTTTATTTCTATATTTTATTATATTTTTAGGTTCAGGTTTAGGTTTTAGTTTAATTTTTTATTTTATTTTATTTAGGTTTAGGTATATTTTATTTTATTTTTAGATTTTATTTAGTTTAGGTGTATGTTTTTAGGTTTTTAGGTTTTTAGGGTTTTGGGTTTTGGGTTTTGGGTTTTGGGTTTTGTGTTTAGGGTTTAGGGTTTAGGGTTTTAGGGCTTTGGGTTTTAGGGTTTAGGGTTTAAGGTTAGGGTTTAGGGTTTATAGTGTATGGTTTAGTGTTAAGGCTTTAAGGTTTAGTGTTTTTAGTGTTTAGGGTTTAGAGTTTAGGGTATCCTTTTTAAAACTAAAATGATTTAGGGTTTAGTTATTAAAGTTAGTTTAGTTATTTTTATTAGGTTTTAGCTTTATTATGTTTATTTGTTAGTTATTTGTATATTTAGGGTTTAGGTTTTTTAGTTTAGTTTATTATTATTTTAGTTATTAATTTTTATTTTGGAGTTTATTTGGTTTTATGTTTAGTCTTTATTTAGGTTTATTGGGGTTATTATTGTCTACTATTTTTTAGTTTTGTTTTAGTTTTTGGTTTTTATTTAGTTTTAGTTTAAGGGGATTTTATTAGTTTTAGGTAGGTTTTTAGTTTAGTTATTGTTTATTTATTAGTTTAGGGTTTTTTTTTAGTTTTGGGTTTTATTCATTTTATTTTATTAGTTTTTAGTTTATTAGTTATTTTAGTTTAGTTAGTTTTTATTAGGTTTATGGGGTTCAATTTTAAAAAAAGTTTATTAGTTTAGTTTATTTTTAGTTTTATTATTATTGGGTTATATTGGTTTGGTTTTATTAGTTTAGGGTTTAGTTTTATTATTTATTTTATTATTATTATTATTATTAGTTTTAGTTAGTTTTTATTAGTTTATTATTATTATTATTATTATTATTATTATTTTTATTATTTTATTAATTAGTATAGTTTCTTTACCAGGGTTTTATGGTTTTAGTTAGTTTATTTGGTTTTAGTTATTATTTTTTATTTTAGTAATTTTTATTAGTTTTAGTTTTTAGGTTTATCATTAGTTTTATTATTATTTATTTAGTTAGCTTTATTAGTACTAGTTAGGTTTTATTATTAGTTATTAATATATTATTTATTTTATTATAATTATTATTATTATTATTTTGATTTTACTAGGTTTGGGTTTAGGGTTTATGGTTAGCTTAGGGTTTAAGGTTAAATTAAGATTTAGGGCTTTAGGGTTTATAATTTAGGCTTTAGGCTTTAGGGTTTAGGGTTAGTTTGGTTTAAGGTTTAAGGTTTTAAGGTTTAGGGTTTAGGGTTTAGGGTTTAGGGTTAGGGTTAGTATTTATGGTTTAGAGTTTAGGGTTTAGGGTTTAAGGTTTAGGGATTATGATTTAGGTTCAGGGTTTAGGGATGCAAGTTTAGGGTTGTAGGTTTAGGGTTTAGGGTTTAGGGTTTAGGGTTTTAGGTTTAGGGTTTAGGATTTAGTGCTTATGGTTTAAGGTTTAGGGCTTTTGTTGAAATTAAGTAAACTGCTAGGTTTAAATTTTTTTTAGATTTATTTTATATTTTTATTTAAGTTTATTGTTTATTTTTATTTATTTCATGTTTATTTATTTTAGTTTAGGATTTTTATTTTAATTTATTTTTTAGGTTTAAGTTTAAGTATATGTATATTTTTTAGCTAAGTTTTATTTTTATTTTATTTTTTAGGTTTAGGTTTTTATTTTATTTTTCTTGGTTTAGGTTTTAGGTTTTTATTTTAGGTTTATCTTTAGGTTTTATTTTCTAATTTATGTTTAGGTTAATTTTTAGTTTATTTTATTTTATTTTATTTTGGGTTTAGGTTTAGTTTATTTTAGGGTTAGGATTAGGTTTTATTTATTTTAGTTTATTTTATTTTTGTTTAGGTTTGGGTTTATTTTATTTTATTATTTTAGGTTTAGGTTTTTTTTAGTTTAGGGCTTAGGTTTTATTTTTTATTTATTTTTAGGTTTACTTTTAGGATTAAGTTTTTATTATATTTTAGGTTTATTTTATTTTTATTTTTCATTTAGTTTTTATTTTATTTAGGTTTTTTAGTTTTAGGGTTATTTTATTTTTTTAATTTAGGTTTAGGTTTTTATTTATTTTATTTTAGTTTAGTTTTTCCTTTCTTATTTTATTTTATTTTTAGGTTTAGTTTTATGTTTATGCTTTAGTTTAGGTTTTTATTCTTATTGATTTTTATTTAGATTTAGGTTTTTTATTTTATTTTTAAGTTTTATTTAGTTTAAGTTTAGGTTTTTATATTTTTAGGGTTTAGTGTTTAGGGTTTAGGGTTTAAGGTTTAGGGTTATAGGTTTTGGGGTTTAGGGTTTAGGGTTTAGGGTTTAGGGTTTATGATTTAGTGTCTTATGGTTTAGGGTTTAAGGTTTAGGGTTTAGGGTTTAGGGTTTAAGGTTTATGGTTGTAGTTTTGGGTTTAGGGTTTAAGGTTTAGGGTTAGGGTTTTTTTTTATTATTTTATTATTTTATTATTTATTTTTTAAAATTAAGAAAATTGGTAGGTTTATGTTTATTTAGTTTACTTTTTATTCATTAGGTTTAGGTTTAGATTTAAGTTTCAATCTAGCTTTTTATTGTATTTTATATTTTTTATTTAGGTTTAAATTTGTTTTATTTTTTAGTTTTAGTGTTTATTTAGTTTAGGTTTAGGTTTTTAGGTTTTTAGGGTTTAGGGATTAGGGTTTAGGGTTTAGGGTTTGCGGTTCATGGTTTAGGGTTTTTTTTTATAGGAACCCCATGTAGGGGGTATTTTATTGCCACAAAAAGAGGGTTACAAGGTCCTTAAAGGGGATAAACTCCAAAACTACTGCTCAAAGAGTTACAATCAGCCTAAGGACTAAATCCCCTATCTAAGTACTTCCAAAATCAAAAGAAGGCATCAAAGCAATCAAAAGATACAATTAGATTAACATAAAAAGCCAAAGGAAGATTAGGGCCAATGCACTGCATGGCGTGAGAATGCTTGACACTATGGAGCAAACCCGAGGACAAGAGAGAAGCACACAAAAATGTAAACGGAAAGAAATTAGGATTAAGGTAATACAAACATAATGATAACTAAAACGATAATCGAGAATGATAGTAAAGAATTGTGATAGAGAAGGCTCAAGCTCAGTCACACCAAGTTGGGGTAGATGCAAATATGCCCATTCAAACTTCAGCAGAAGGGTTACATCACAAGAGCTACTACCAAACCAAAAGGAAGTGAAATCCTCACAACCATCATAGCCAACAAACCTGTGAGAAGATAACAGCCAGTTGTTGAATGTCTTATGGGTTTATTACTTGCAAACCTAAACAAAACTATATATAATATAGAGAGGAAATTGCAAAGGCGGAAAGATGGGTCCCATGCGAAAATTATCATCAATATAGTCACTCATGAGGATATTTATACATATGAAATAGAAGCATAAAACCATCCACAAGAAAACAAGAGAGGTAGCCTAAAATCACCTAAGCAAGTCGATGAGCCTATAAGTAACACCTTCCCAAACATATGATATATATATGAATCTTTTCGGTCAGTAGAAGCAAAGTCCAGAAAATGAGCCCAATCATAGTAATGAGTGCAGATGTGAACAAACCCCTTAATGATATCCATAATAGTAGTTGGAAAAAAGCATTTGTAAAGGAACGCAGCATAACCCAATACCAAAAATAGCACCAAATAAAGATAGTCGAAACTACAGCTCCAGTAGCAGCATACTGGACAAAAAATTAGATAATCCAAATCAACAAACAACCAAGACATCAAGACAGCAAATGACAGTAGCTGTCCAAAGTACCACTCATATAGAATAGACATTGCATTCCAAGGAGATAGCTACACAAGCCTAACTGAACCCAAATGGGAATAGAAATAGCAGCAGCTAATGTAGATCACGCATCGAAATGAAAGAGTCCCAAATAGCAAGGGCAATCAGAAAGCCAACCCCAATAACAAAACAGTTAGTGCAACATTGGAACCCACCAGAGGATAAATCAGAATGGGGATTCAAATTAGGGTCCTCATTAGAATCCGAAAAAAACAAGACAGTAGATAACTAAGACAAAAAATAGCCAAGACAGCAACAACCAAGACAGCAAGGAATATCAAGATGGCCATAGAGCCTCTCAATCAGAGAAGACATTGCAATAGTTAGCAACCAAGTAGATAGAGCATAAAAACATGGATCAGAAAAGCAGCAACCCAGACACCAATGATAGAAAATAATCAGAATAGCAAAGTCAGAAATAGCTTGAACATAGGACCCTAAAGTCCTACAACCAACAAAGATAGAGCCAATATTGGAATCCTGAGAAACAAGGATAGCAAATATCCAAGACAACAAATAGCCAAGACAACAAAAATTAGCTAGCTGACTAGAGAACCACCCAATCAGAATAAATAGTGCAATAGATACAGGTTTAACTGAAAGAAGATGGAGAAAAGAGCGTGAGATAAAGTAGTCCATAGAATTCGAGATGATAAGCATATAATAAACCAATAAGGAGAATCAAATCAAAATCCACCAAGCGTCAACTTCAATAGAGGCTTTTGAATAAAACAAACCAAACCCGAGCAACATGTAGAGTACTAGTCAATTCACAACCAGTTGCAGTTGTTAATAGCAAAAATAGTTAGAGAAATAAAAGGCAGGAAACAGATAATGACCACAAAGACAAGGGTAGCAATAAAACAAAAATTACACCCACCATATAAAATTCCAATAAAAATAGAGATAAAGTAGTAATAGAAAGGGTTCAAAAGATAATCAACAAAAACCTTCCAGATAAAGATGATCAAGCTAGCAGCTAAACCCACAACTACATTAAAGGCAAACTGAGAAGCCATAAAGGAAGTCCAAACCTACAAGGAATTAATAAAATTAAATAGGAAATTGCAAAATCTCTCTTGGTAGAGTTAGGAAAAACAATAAGCAAGACAACACCAACAGCACCCTGTTGAACCAGGTAAACAACTCCAGTAACAGCTTGCTGGATAAAAGACTCAATGATCCAGACCATCCAACAATTAAGAAGGAAAATAATAATAGGTTGGCCATAAAACAAACCATTTAAATTATACAATGCATAAATTAAATCCCAAAAAGTTAAGGAAGAAGTCTGGCCAAGACTAGCTGAACCAGGATATAAAAAATAGCGGTGAAACAGAACATCCAATTAACGGCACAAACATTGAAATGAGAGAATAAATAGTCAAAGAAAAATAAAAGCCATCTTTACAATCTACAACCAATAGCGAATAAAATATCAAGAGCCAAGGAAGTAAAATCCAGAGCCAAAAGTAAACATTGATCAGATGAAACAAAGACAATCGAAACACCAGCAACAAAAACATAAGGTTAAACAAGGATAGGTGAATCCAACCATTGTTAATTGCAACCACAACCAATAAAAAGCGGTGGAACAGAGCTACCATAAGGGTTCAAAAGGGTATTATCAATGAAATCCATTAGAAATCAGAAGCTACTACCCTCAGAAATCTGAAATGAATTCATTAAACAATACCAAACCTGCAAAGAACCATTAATAATAACAAAGGTATTGCATTTTCTTTCATTACAGGTATGTAAGATGGGGTTAGCATATACATTCAGTAAATATATTAAACCTACTCCAAGCTCAGCTTGCTGGACAAAGGGCCCAAAAGCCCCACTGCCAACAATTAAACCTTTAACATAGATGTAGCATACAGAAATAGCAAGACCCTAAACAAGGTTAAGATAATTAAACCAATAGCAGATGCAACTTAGCTCAGCAAAGGATTAGCGATGAGTACTATGATGATGCATCAGCAAATTTCAAAGAAGCCACAGAACATTAATAGTAAAAATAGTAGAGGCAGTAAGCTCCCAATTAAAGCTAAGACAATTAAACCAACTACACGTGCCATAGAGATCAACAAGTAAACAGCAAGGGATATCAGTTGATGCATCAGGAAAGACCAAAGAAATAACAACAGTAAATAGAAAATGATCAAGCAATAAAAGAGGTATAGAAACAAGTGAATCCAATAGGTTAGATTAATTTCTGAAATAAGGAAACCCAGTGTTGTCCAGATTAACCAAGCCATGCAAATGTTTAGGAAGGTGGTTAGTTGATCATAGAATTTTATTCCATCCAATCTAGCACCTATATTGGCCCGATAATCAGCACATGCATTACCCTCATGCCATACATGAGTGATGTTAAAATTAAGTTGGGTAAGAAGAGCTCAAGTTTGCTTGAGAAGGTAGTATAATTCGATTTGCTCATTTTGGTGGAAGTCAAAGATCAATCGTGAGAAGGGCATCCACCTCAATCCAAATATTGAGCCAACCATTTTGAAGGCAAATCTCAAGAGCTTTGTACCTGCCATAAGCTCAAAGAGAACGAGCAAGAATTAAGGGGTAGGCAAAAGCACATAGGACTTTACCATGAAGATTTTTGAAAATGCCACCACCTAAACCTTTATGAGAGACAGAGCCATCGTTTTAATAGTATGATCGAGGTTTTACCCAATAAACAATCTTGTCATTTTACGGTAGGGTTGATCCGATAAGTTAAGACCCAATTTATTGGCCACAAATTTACAACCTTTGAAATGTTTTTAGTGAATGAGATTGGCATTAAATAAGTCATGAATTTTGTTTTTAATTCTAGCAATTATTCTCATGTGGTTCATAAGGATCTCAAGATATTTTGCATCATTTCTGTCCATCCATATGAACCAAATAAGGGTGATAGTAGTTATGACTTTAATGTGACCTTTAATAGTGTTGTCAAAATAAACTTCAAGAAGTTGGTATAAAGTTAAGGAGCCATTGAAAATGACAATGTTAAAGAGATCATCATACCAAATCTAGAGTTTAAAAGCAATGGCCCCGTTAACAAAGACATGGTTCACATTCTCAATGTCAAAGCAGTATTGTCATTTTGAAGGTAATTGAAAACTTTTATCCCACAACAAGGAGTCAACAGGGATGAAGTTTTTCAAAATACGCCAAGTAAGAACAGAATAAGAAGTAGGGATAGTGATATTCCCAAGTTTGAGAAACACATTGGAAGAAACATGAGTTTCTTTAATGTGAAACCAAACATTTTAAAGTTGAAATCACTATTATGTGAGAGCTTAAAAGGATCGATCTTGATTGGTAGGAATGATAGGAATAGTATTGAGTTTGTTCAAGAGAAAAGAAGGAATATAATCAATAAGCTTACTATTGTTCCACATATTATTAGAAAGATTTCACTTTAATAGCGGCAGTGGAATGGGTGGAGAGTAAGTCGTCAATGGACCCACATCCACTCTAGTTATCTTGCCAAAAGAATGAGGAACCAGAGTTAATCCCCCAAAAAATTAAGGATTCGACATCCCATTTGACGGGGAAAAGTCTTTTCCAAACAGGAGAATCTCCCACTTTATAGGGACAAATGAGGGGGTGCTTACCCTGACAATATTTAGCAGTCATAAAATTAGCCCAAAGACTATTGTTACTCCTAAAATTCCACCAGTTTATAGGAAAAGGCGTGATAGCTTCTTTGATTGCTTACATCCAAGACCACCTTATGAGATTGCCACAACTTTTAACCCAAGAGGTCCAGTGCATTCTTTTAGAGAAGTTAGAGCCCAGAAAAAATTTGTTAAAGAGACGCACAATTCTATTAATGATAGAAATGGTCGGCACAATGGTTTGGATGAGGTATAAAGGCATGGAATTAAGAGTGCTCTAAATCAAGGTGAGCCTACCATTGAAAGAGAGTAAATGAAATTCCCAAACAAAAATTTTATTGGAGATTTTCTGGATAAGATCATCAAAAAGATGAGATCTTTTTTGACCTTTAAAAAGCGGATCCCCGAGATAATTAATAGGAAGTTGATGAAGCTAAATTAGTAATTCTAGAGATTTGGTCGAGCCTATTGGTAGGGATTTTAGCGGGAGGAATGAAACAACATTTTCCATCATTGAGAAAGAGGCCACTTTCTTTGCCAAATTCATTTAAATGGTTCTTAATAGTTTTAATGTGCTGAATAGAGGCATTGCAAAAGATTATAAATTCATCAGCAAAACTGAGATTAGAAATAGGGATACCACCATGAGTTTTAAAAAACATGGTAGGATTTTTAGTTAAAAGATCATTCAAGGTCCTCGAAAGATATTCAACAACAAGAATAAAAAGAGAGGGTGATAGGGGGTCTCCTTGTCTCAAGCCATGCCTTGAAGTAAAGCGAGGGACTCACCATTCATAATGAGAACCAAACATTGGTAATACAATTTTTGATGAGGCAGATGAAATTATCAGAAAACCCAAACAAATGTAAGATTTGATAGAGTAAATCCCTCGAGAGGTTATTAAAGGCTTTAGAGATATCCAATTTGAGGAGGATGTTGCCACCTCTAGTAGGAACATCAATGTCATGAACTAGCTCTTGGATAAGAAGGATATTATCGGATATAGCTCTATTTTTAATGAAGCCAATTTGGTTAGGAGAAATAATTTTAGGGAGCAGCAGACTTATCCTATTATTAATTAATTTAGCAATGAGTTTTTGAAATAAGGTGCAAAGGCTGATAGGTCTAAAATCTCCCCAAGAATCAGGATTATTAGTTTTGGGAATGAGGATAATGGAAGTGCTAGAAAAGTATCTAGGTAAAGGGCTGCCGTTAAAGAAGTCAACAACAGCATCAACAAGGTCAGACTTAATAAAAGGCCAACAATGCTAAAAAAAATGGGTTGTGTAGCCATCAGGGCTAGCAACAGAGTCAGTGTTCATGCTATTGAGAGTACTATTGATCTCAGCTTCCATAGAATGTAGGGTGAGTAAATGATTCTCATCATTAGTAATCATAAAGGGCATCAGGTGTGTGTTGGAGAGGGCTTCTATGGGAGGGTTGATGTTTAATAAATTTTGAAAATGTTGTATGACAAAATCTTTAATTTCATTCTTATCAGTGATCTAGCTACCATTAATATTTTTGATTTTTTGAATAGTGTTTAAGGCTTTCCTTTTGTTTAAAAGAGCATGGCAATACCTTTTATTTCTGTCACCATCGGCAATATGTTTGCTAGCGGCCTTTTGACGCCAGTAGGTTTCCTCCATATTCTGATAATTGATCAAGTTATCTTTAGCAGTGTCAACACATCAAGCTTACTAGGATCAGTTAAGGTAGCATCTTCAAGGGAGCAAACTAATTGTTCCATAATTTTGAGATCGGAAAATTTTTTTTTAAAATGATGCTTGTTCCACTAATTTAGATTTTGTTTAAGTCTTTTGAGCTTAAGCTAAAACTAAATCATGCCTTCCATAGATTTGTCCGGGTGAATAGGGGCCATCCAATTAGTGGAAACAACATTAATGAAATCATGATGTTGGGTCCACATATTTTGGAATCTAAAAGGAGAAGGGAGGAAAGATTCGGAAGAGGTTTTGATAGAGATCAAAATAGAGCATGGTTTGAAAAGTTATACCCAAATGCTCTAGTGAGGGGCCATTGATTGATCCAAAGGGAATTAAAGAGGGTCCCTATCAGTTTGCCAAAGTCTAGAGTTATGCAGCGTATAAAACCAAAGGGATTAGGGTTTAGGGTTTAGGGATTAGTGTTTAGGGTTTAGGGTTTTGTTAGGGTTTATGGTTTAGGTTTTTGGGTTGTAGGTTTAGTAATGTAAGTTTAGGATTAGTTTTAGGGTTTAGGGTTTAGGGTTTATTCTTAAAAAAATATTAAGTAAATTGATAGGTTTAGGTTTAATTAGTTTAACTTTTATTTATTTTATTTTATTTTTTTATTTAGGTAAATTTTTTATTTTTATTCAATTTAGTTTATTTTTTATGGTTTATTTATTTTAGTTTTTTTTAGGTTTAGGTTTAGGTTTAAGTTTATTTTTTAGTTGAGTTTTATTTTTATTTTATTTTTTAGGTTTAGTTTTTTGATTTTTAGGTTTTTAGGGTTTAGGGTTTAGGCTTTAGGGTTTAGGGTTTAGTTTAGGGTTTACCGTTTGGGTTTACAATTTAGGTTTAGGGTTTAGTGTTTAGGAATTAGGGTTTAGGGTTTAGGGTTTAGCATTTAAGATTTTGGGTTTGGGATTTAGGGTTCTAGGGCTTAGGATTTTGTATTTAAGGTTGTTGTAGGGTTTTTTTAGGGTTTATGGTTTAGGATTTAGGGTATAAGGCTTAGGGTTTAGGTTATAAGATTTAAGATTTAGGGTTTTATATATAAATAAATATCAGTGGTTTAAGTTTATTTAGTTTATAGTTTATTTTTTTTATTTATTTTAGTTTATTTTATTTTTTATTTTTTTGTTTAAGTTTATTTTTTATTCTTATTTAGTTTAGTTTATTTATTTTAGGTTTATTTATTTTAATTTATTTTTAGTTTTAGGTTTAAGTTTAAGTTTATTTTTTAGTTGAGTTTTATTTTTTATTTTATATTTTAGGTTTAGGTTTTTAGGTTTTTAGTCTTTTAGGGTTTAGGGTTTAGGGTTTACGGTTTAGGGTTTAAGGTTTAGGGTTTATAGTTTTAGGGTTTAGGGTTGAGGGTTTAGTGTTAGGGTTTAGGGTTTAGGGTTTAAGGTTTAGGGTTTTGGCTTTAAGGTTTAGGGTTTTAAGGGTTTAGGGTTTAGGGTTTAGGGTTTAGGGTTAAGGATTTAGGGTTTTGAGTTTTGGATTTTGGGTTTTGGGTTTTAGGGCTTAGGGTTTATATGGTTTAGGTTTGGGTTTAGCCATGGTTTAGGTTTAGGTTTAGGTTTAGTTTCTTCTGGTTTTAGGTTTAGGGTTTAGGGTTTAGGGTATAAGGTTTAGGGTTTTAGTTTTAGTATTGTAAGTTTATGGTTGAATTTAGGGTTTAGGGTTTTTTCTTTTAAAAAAAATTAAGTAAATTAGTAGGTTTAGGTTTAGTTTACTAGTTTATTTTATTTTATTTTGTTTCTCTTTATTTTCCAGTTTATTTATTTTAGGTTTACTTGTTTTAGTTTAGGTTTTATTTTATTTATTTTTTTAGTTTTGGTTTAGGTTTATGTTTATTTTTTATTGAGTTTTATTTTTATTTTATTTTTAAATTTTAACATTTTAGTTTTTTAAGGCTTACGATTTAAGGTTTAGGGTTTAGGGTTTAGGGTTTGGGTTTTAGTGTTTAGGATTTTGGATTTAAGGTTGTATGTTTATAGTTTAGGGTTAGTTTTAGGGTTTATGGTTGAAGGTTCAGGGTTTAGGGTTTAAGATTTAAGATTTAGGGTTTAAGATTTTGGGTTTGGGGTTTTGAGTTCTAGGGTTTAGGATTTAAGATTTCGGGATGTAGGTTTAAGGTTTCGGGTTTAGGGTTGGTTTTAGGGTTTAAGGTTAAGATTTTTTAATTTAATTTTTAGGGTTTAGTGTTTAGGGTTCAGGTTTTAGTTTAGGTTTATTTTTAAATTAAGTAAACTAGTATGTTTAGGTTTATTTAGTTTATTTTTATTTATTTTAGTTTACTTTATTTTTTTTCTTATATTGATGTTTATTTTTAATTTTTATTTAGTTTAGTTTATTTATTTTTAGGTTTATTTATTTTAGTTTTGGTTTTTTATATTAGTTTATTGTTTAGGTTCAGCTTTAGGTTCAGAGTTTTATTTTTATTTTGTTTTTTTAGGTTTAGGTTTTATTTTCTATTTTTAGGTTTAGGTTTAGGTTTTTATTTTATTTTTTAGGTTTAGGTTTTAGGTTTTAATTTTATATTTTATTTCTTAGTTTAGGTTTAGGTTTAATTTTAATTTATTTTATTTTATTTAGTTTGGGTTTAGGTTTATGTTTAGTTTATTTTAAGTTTAGGTTTTATTTATTTTAGTTTAATTTATTTTACTTTAGGTTTATGTTTATTTTATTTTTTTAATTTTATTTTTATTTTAGGTTAAGGTTTTTTTTAGTTTATGGTTTAGGTTTTATTTATTATTTATTTTTAGGTTTTATTTTTAGGTTTATTTTTTCAGTGTATGTTTTTATTTAGTATTTATTTTGTTTTATTTTAAGTTTATTTTAGGTTAATTTGATTTTTATTTTACATTTAGTTTTTATGTTATTTAGGTTTTTTATTCTTAGGTTTATTCTATTTTTTTAGTTTTATTTATGTTATTATTTATTTTATTTTAGTATATTTTTTATTAGTTTGTTTTATTTAATTTTTAGGGTTAGGTTTAGGATTTAGTTAAGGTTTTTATTTTATTTTATTTTTTTAATTTATTTAGGTGTAGGTTTTTTTATTTATTTTATTTTACGGTTTTATTTAGTTTAGGTTTAAGTTTTAGTTTTTTAGGGTTTAGGGTTTAGGGTTTAGTGTTTAGGCTTTAGCTTTTTGGGTTGTTATGGTTTAGGGTTTAGGGTTTTTTATGGTTTATGGTTTAAAGTTAACTTTAGGGTTTAGGGTTTTGGGTTTAGGGTTTAGGGTTTTCTTTTTTAAATTAAGTAAACTAATAAGTTTAGGTTAATTTAGTTTATTTTTTATTAATTTTAGTATATTTTATTTTTTATTTCTTATTTATTTTAGTTTATTTTTTAGGTTTATGTTTAGGTTTATGTTTATTTATTAGTTTAGTTTTGTTTTTATTTTATTTTTTTTTTAGGTTTATGTTTTTTATTTTTTATTTTTTTAGGTTTAGGTTTGATTTATTTTTATTTCTTTTGGTTTAGGTTTTAGGTTTTTATTTTAGGTTTATTTTTAGGTTTATTTTTTTTTTGTTTAGGTTAGGTTTATTTTAAGTTTATTTGATTTTTATTTAGTTTGGTTTATGTTTTCTTAATTTTAGGTTTAGGTTTTCATTATTTATTTTGTTTAATTTTTTTCAGTTTAGGTTAATTTTATTTTGTTTATTATTTTAGGTTTTAGGTTTTTCTTTAGTTTAGGGTTTAGGTTTTGTTTTTATTTATTTTTTAGGTTTATTTTATGTTTATTTTTTAGGTTTAGGTTCTTATTTAGTTTTTTATTTTATTTTATTTAGTTTATTTTTTACTTTTATTTTATGTTTAGTTTTTATTATATTTTGGTTTATTTTCTTTTTTAGTTTAGTTTAAATTTTTATTTATGTTGTTTTAGTTTAGTTTTTATTTGTTCTATTCTATTTTCTTTTTTGGTTTATGTTTAGGTTTAGGTTTAGGTTTTTATTTTATTATATTTTTTTAGTTTAATTAGGTTAAGGTTTTTTTGTTTATTTTATTATTACATTTTATTTAGTTTAGGTTTTTAGGGTTTAGGGTGTAGGGTTTTAGGTTTTAGGATTTAGGGTTTAGGTTTTAGGGTTTAGGGTTTAGGGCTTAGGGTTTAGGGTTTAGGGTTGTAGGTTTAGGGTTTAGAGTTTAGGGTTAGGGTTAGTTTTAGGGTTTAGGGTTTAGCGTTAGGGCTTTTATTATTATTATTATTACTATTTATTTTTTAAATTAAGTAGCCCGAGTAGGTTTAGATTTATTTAGTTTATTATTTTTTATTTTATTTATTTTTTTGTTTTGATTTAGGTTTATTTTTATTTTTATTTAATTTAGTTTATTTATTTTAGTTTTATTTATTTTAGTTTAGATTTTTTTATTTTATTTTATTTTTTAGGCTTAGGTTGATTTTTTAGTTTTGTGTTTTTTTATGTTTCACATTTATTTTTTATTTCTTAGTTTTAGGTTTAGGTTTTTATTTTATTTTTTTAGGTTTAGATATTAGGTTTTTATTTTAGGTTTTATTTTTTCATTTAGGTTTTTTTGTTTAGGTTTAGGTTTTTTTTTAGTTTATTTTATTTTTATTTAGTTTATGTTTTTTTTATTTTAGTTGTAGGTTTAGGTTTTATTTATTTTAATTTAGATAGATTAATTTAGGTTTAGGTTTATTTTATTTTTATTTTAGGTTTAGGTTTTTTTTGGTTTAGAGTTTTGGTTTATTTATTTATTTGTAGGTTTTATTTTTATGTTATGATTTTTATTTTATTTTATTTTAAGTTTAATTTATTTTTATTTTAGGTTCAATTAATATTTTATTTAAGTTTTTATTATTTAGTTTAGTTTAGGTTTTTATTAATTTTATTTTAGTTTAGTTTTATTTATTTATTATATTTTTAGGTTTAGGTTTTAGCTTATGTTTTTTTTTTTATTTTAATTTTATTTTGGTTTAGATTTATTTATCTATTTTATTTTTAAGTTTTATTTAGTTTAGGTTAGCAGTATCATTTTAGGGTTTTAGGGTTTGGTTTGGTTTAGGGTTTAGGGGTTTAGGGTTTTAGGGTTTAGGGTTTAGCTGGGTTTAGGTTTAGGGTTTTTTTTAAGAAATTATTATTTTATTTATTTATTTTTTTTAATTTAATTTTTATTTTTATTTATGTTTATTTTTTTATTTACTTTAGTTTATTTATTTTAGTTTAGGTTTTTTAATTTAGATTATTTTTTAGGTTTAGGTTTATGTTTTTATTTAGTTTTATTTTTTAGTTGAGTTTTATTTTTATGATTAGGTTTTTATTTTATTTTTTTAGGTTTAGGTTTTAGGGTTGTATTTTAGGGTTTATTTTTAAGTTTTATTTTTTTAGTTTAGGTTTATATTTATTTTTAGTTTATTTTATTTTATTTAATTTAGGTTTAGTTTTTTTTTAGGTTTAGGTTTAGGATTTATTTATTTTAGTTTAGTTTATTTTACTTTTGGTTTAGGTTTATTTTATTTTTTATTTTAGTTTTAGTTTAAATTTAGGTTTTTTTTTTTAGTTTTGGGTTTAGGTTTTATTTTTAATTTATTTTAGGTTTATAATTTTATTTAGTTTTTACTTTATGTTTATTTTATTTTTATTTTATGTTTAGTTTTTATTTTGTTTAGTTTTTTATTCTTATGTTTATTTTATTTTTTTAGTTTAGTTTAGCTATTTATTTATTTTAGTTTAATGTATTTTAATTAGTTTATTTTAAGGTTTTAATTTAGGTTTTAATTTAATTTAAATTTTTTATTTTATTTAGGTTTAGGTTTTAATTTAATTTATTTTTAGGTTTATTTAGTTTAGGTTTTTAGAGTTTAGCATTTAGGGTTTAGGGTTAGGGTTTAGGGTTTAGGCTTTACGGTTTAGTGTTTAAGCTTTAGGGTTTATGGTTTTTGGGGTTTAGGGTTATCTTAGGGATTAGGGTTTAAGGTTTAGGGTTTAGGTTTTAGGGTTTAGGTTTTTGGGTTTAGTGTTTAGAGTTAGTTTAGGGTTTAGGGTTTTTAAGCTTTAGGGTTTAGGGTTTATTTAGAGTTTATTTTAGGTTTATAGTTTTTTTAGGTTTAGGTTTAGGTTTAAATTTTTATGGTTTTAGGGTTTTAGGTTTTAGTAAGTTTAGGATTTAGGGTTAGGTTTTAGGATTTAGGGTTTAGTTTAGTTTATGTTTATTTTATACTATTTTTATTTTTTTAATTTATTTAAGTTTAGGTTTAGTTAGTTTATTTTTTATTTATTTTAGTTTATTTTATATTTATTTTAGTTTATTTTATTTTTTGTTTTGATTTAGGTTTATCTTTAATTTTATCTTAGGGATTAGGGTTTTGGGTTTTAGGGATGTAAGTTTAGGATTCAGGGTTTAGGATTTTCAATTAGTTTCAGGGTTTAGGGTTTTCGGGTTAAGCGTTAGTTTAGGGTTTAGGGTTTATGGTTTTATTTAGTATAGGTTTAGTTTTAGGGCAGGTTTAACGTTTATTTGTAGATTTAAGGTTTTGGGTTTAGGGTACATTTTAGTGTTTAAGGTTTAAGAATTAGGGTTTAGAATTTAGGGTTTAGAGTTTAGGGTTTAGGGTTTCAGGATTAGGTTTTTTTTTTTAAATTTATGTAAACCGGTAGATTTAGGTTTATTTAGTTTATTTTTTATTTATTTTAGTTTCTTTTATTTTTTTTATTTTTGTTTATTATTTTTATTTTTATTTTGTTTTATTTATTTATTTATCTTAGCTTATGTTTTTTATTTTAGTTTATTTTTTTAGATGTATGTCTATGTTTAAATTTTTATTTTAGTTTAGTTCTATTTTTATTTTATTTTTTAGTTAGGTTTATTTTTTTATTTTAGGTTTAGGTTTAGGTTTTATTTTATTTTTTTAGGTTTAGGTTTATATTTTAGGATTATTTTTATTTATTTTTTAGTTTAGGTTTAGCTTTATTTTAATTTAATTTATTTTAATTATTTATGTTTAGGTTTATGTTTTAGATTTATTTTATTTTAGTTTAGGTTTATTTATTTTAATTTTATTTTAGGTTTAGGTTTTTTAGTTTAGGGTTTAATTTTATTTTTTTTATTATTTTTTAGGTTTATTTTTGTTATTTTTTTGTTTATTTTATTTAGTTTAATTTAATTTTATTTAATTTTATATATTTTTATTTTAGGTTTAGTTTTATTATTTGGTTTTTTATTTTTTTAGTTTAGTTTAGGTTTTATTTATTTTATTTTTTTAGTTTAGTTTTTTTTCTTTTAATTTTAGTTTAGTTTAGTTATTTTTTATTTTAGTTTATTTTATTTATTTATTTTTTTATTTTTATTATTTTATTTGGTTTAGTTTAGGTTATTTAGTTTAGGGTTTATTTGGTTTAGTTTAGGTTTAGGTTTAGGGTTTAGTTTAGGGTTTAGGTTTAGGTTTAGTTTAGTTTTGTTTAGGTTTAGGTTTAGGTTTAGGGTTTAGGTTTAGGTTTAGGTTTAGGGTTTAGGTTTAGTTAGTTTAGTGTTTAGTGTTTAGTTTTGAGTTTAGTTTAGGTTTAGGGTTTAGGATTTTTAGGTTTAGGTTTAGTATTTTTAGTTTTTAGTTTAGGATTTAGGGTATTTTGGTTTTTTTTTTAACAGAGAAGAAATTTAGATTCAACATTTCTTCTTTTAGATTTCTTCAACCAAGTAGTACTCCAAGTTTACTAAGACACAAGCGAGGACATAGATAAAAAATTAGCACGCATAAAGAAAATTGAAAACTCTAGATAACTAGAACCATCTCTACTACAAAGACAGTTTCATAAGTAGTAAATTAGATTTGTCATTAAGTTTCTCGGTTCCCATCCCCTTCTCGTTTAGTAGCGGGATCCACCATCATATCCTCGATCTCTCCCTCCGTGACCACCACGGCTGTAACCTCTATTTCTCCTCTCACCTCCATAACCACCACTTCTCAGACCACCACCTCCATATCTACTAGTACCTCTAGATCACTTACCACCATGATAATAACTACCACCTCCACCTTTACCAAAGATCTAGAGCACGGTTGTGGTGATGTTCTTGTCATCAAGGTTTTATTCATTCTAGGTTTAAGTTTATTAGGTTTTAGGGTTTAGTTAATTTTAATCTATTTAGTTACTTTAGGTTTTTTGGTTTAGGGATTTTTAGGGTTTAAAGTTTAGGGTTTAGGTTTTAGGGTTTAAGTTTAATTATTTAGGTTTAGGATTTAGGTTATGGTTTAGTGTTTCTTTAAACTTTAGGGTTTTGAGTTTAGGGTTTAGGTTTAAGGTTAGTTTAGGGTTTAGGTTTTAGTTTAGGGTTTAGGGTTTAGGGTTTATGGTTTGGGTTTAGTTTAGGGTTTAGGGTTTAGGTTTAGATTTTTAAGGTTTAGGTTTAGTTTAGGGTTTAAGTTTAGGTTTAGGTTTAGTTTATTTATGGTTTTAGGGTTTAGTTTAGTTTAGGTTTTATTTATTTAGATTTAGGGTTTGGGTTTAATTTAGATTTTTTTTATTTTTAGGGTTTAGGTTTTAGTTTAGGTTTATTTAGTTTTTTTTAGTTTTATTTAGGGTTTTAGGGTTTTGGGTTTTTTTAGTTTTCTTTTTAGGAGTTCATATTCAACATTTTTTTTATTTCATCAACTAAGTAGTTTTTAGTAGATTGGATAAAGCAAATTAAAACCTTTATAACTAGAACTTGTAAAGACAGTTTAGCATCATTATTCTTATTTCTTTTAGAACCATGCATCTATTTTATCATATATTTACCATTGTATAGATTTATGCTTTACCTCCATATACCTTCAACCAAGTGATAAATAATTTGCCTTTATATCTAGGGTTATATGTTTTTTAGGTTAATTCTTAGCAATTAGGTTTAGGTTTAGGTTTATTATATTTTGGGGTTTAGGTTTATTTTTTTATTTATTTAGTTACTTTAAGTTTAGGTTTAGGATTTGGGCTTAGGGTTTATTTTTTTTTAGATTTAGTTTAGGTTTATTTTATTTTTTAGTTTAGTTTATTTTACTTTAGGTTTAGGTTTATTTTTTATTTTGTTTATTTTATTTTTTATTTTAGGTTTAGGTTTTCTTAGTTTATGGTTTAGGTTTATTTATTATTTATTTTTTTAGGTTTATTTTTTTAAGTTTAGGTTTTATTTTATTTTATTTTAAGTTTATTTTAGGTAATTTTTATTTTTATTTTACATTTAGATTTTATGTTATTTAGGTTTTTTATTCATAAGTTTATTCTATTTTTTTAGTTTTATTTTAATATATTTTAATTAGTTTATTTTATTTTTTTTTTTAGGTTATTAGGTTTTAGTTAAGGTTTTTATTTTATTTTATTTTTTTAATTTATTTAGGCGTAGGTTTTTTTATTTATTTTATTTTTAGGTCTTGTTTAGTTTAGGTTTAAGTTTTTAGTTTTTAGGGTTTAGGGTTTAGTGTTTTAGGGTTTAGGGTTAGGGTTTAGGGTTTAAGGTTTAGTGTTTAGGCTTTAGCTTTTAGGGTTGTTAGGGTTTAGGGTTAGCATAGGGTTTAGAGTTTTTTAGGGTTTAGGGTTTAGGGTTAACTTTAGGGTTTTGGGTTTATTGTTTAGTGTTTAGGGTTTTTTTTTAAATTAAGTAAACTAGTAGGTTTAGGTTTATTTAGTTTATTTTTTTATTAATTTTAGTTTATGTTATTTTTTTTATTTTTATTTAGGTTTATTTTTTTTATTTTTATTTAGTTTAGTTTATTTATTTTAGTTTATTTTTTAGGTTTACATTTAGCTCTATGTGTATTTATTAGTTTATTTCTATTTTTATTTTATTTTTTAGGTTTAGGTTTTATTTTTTATTTTTAGGTTTATGTTTAGGTTTTTATTTTATTTCTTTAAGTTGAGGTTTTAGGATTTTATTTTAGGTTTATTTTTAAGTTTTATTTTTTAGTTTAGGTTTAGTTTTATTTTTAGTTTATTTTATTTTATTTAATTTAGGGTTTAGGTTTTGTTTATTTTAGGTTTCGGTATTATTTATTTTTCATTAGATTTTTTAGTTTAGGTTTAGGTTTATTTTATTTTGTTTATTTTAGATTTAGGATTTTTATTTAGTTTAGGGTTTAGGTTTTGTTTTTTATTTATTTTTAAGTTATATTATTAAGTTTATTTTTTAGGTTTAGGTTTTTATTTAATTTTTATTTTATTTTATTTTAAGATTTTTTTTTATTTTATGCTTAATTTTTATTATATTTAGGTTTTATTCTTTTTAGGTTTTTTTAGTTAGTTTAAATTTTATTTATTTTATTTTAGTTTAGTTGAGATTTATTACGTATTGCTTTTTTTGGTTTATGTTTAGGTTTTGGGTTTAGATTTTAGTTTAGGTTTTTATTTTATTTTTATTTTTTTAGTTTAATTAGGTTAAGGTTTTTTGTTTATTTATGGTTAGGTTTTATTTAGTTTAGGTTGTTAGGGTTTAGGGTTTAGGTTTTAGGGTTGTAAGTTTTAGGGTTTAGGGTTTTAGGTTTAGGTTTTAGGGTTTATGGTTTAGGGCTTTGGGCTTAGGGTTTAGGGTTGTAGGTTTAGGGTTTAGGGTTAGTTTTTGGGTTTAGGGTTTAGAGTTAAGGCTTTTATTATTATTATTATTATTATTATTATAATTATTATTATTATTATTATTATTATTTATTTTTTAAATTAAGTAACCTCGTAGGTTCAAGTTTATTTAGTTTATTTTTTTTATTTTACTATATTTTATTTTTTATTCTAACCTAGGTTTATTTTTACTTTTATTTAATTTAGTTTATTTGTTTTAGGTTTATTTATTTTAGATTAAATTTTTTATTTTAGTTTATTTTTTAGGTTTAGGTTAATTTTTTAATTAAGTTTAATTTTTATTTTATTTTTTATGTTTTAGTTTTATTTTTTATTTTTAGGTTTATGTTTTTATTTTATTTGTTTAGGTTTAGATATTAATATTTTATTCTAGGTTTTATTTTTTAGTTTAGATTTTTTTTGTTTAGGTTTAGGTTTATTTTTAGTTTATTTTATTTTTATTTAGTTTAGGTTTTGTTTATTTTAGTTTTAGTTTATTATAGTTTAGGTTTAGGTTTATTTTATTTTTATTTTAGGTTTAGGTTTTTATTTAGTTTTGGGTTTAGGTTTTTTCTTTTTGTTTTTAGGTTTTTTTGTTTATTGTTTAGGCTTTGATTTTTATTTAATTTTAATTTTATTTTAGGTTTGTTTAATTTTTTTTAGGTTTAGTTTTTATTTTATTTAAGTTTTTTATTTTTTTGTTTAGTTTATGTTATTATTAATTTTATTTTAGTTTAGTTTTATTTATTTATTTTCTTTTTAGGTTTAGGTTTAGGTTTATGTTTTATTTTATGTTTTTATTTTATTTTGGTTTAGATTTAATTATATATTTTATTTTTACGTTTTTTTTAGTTTAGGGTTAGGTTTGTATCATTTTAGGGATTGTGATTTAGCGTTAAGGGTTTTTTTTTGGGTTTAAGGTTTAGGGTTTAGGGTTTAGGATTTAGGATTTAGTTTTAGGCTTAGGGTTTAGGTTTTAGTTTAGGGTTTTGACTTTTTAGTTGTTTTTAACAGAGAACAAATTCAGATTCAAAATTTCTTCTTTTATTTATTTAGTTTATTTATTTTTATTTTTTTTATTTATGTTTATTTTTTTATTTTATTTAGTTTAGTTTATTTATTTTTCTTTTAGGTTTTAATTTAAATTATTTTTTAAGTTTAGGTTTAGGTTTTTGTTTAGGTTTATTTTTTAGTTGAAAACTTTAAATTTAATTTTTTATGTTTAGGTTTTATTTTTATTTATAGGTTTAGGTATAGGTTTTTATTTTATTTTTTTAGGTTTAAGTTTTGGGGTTTTATTTTAGGTTTATTTTTAAGTCTTGGTTTTGGTTTATTTTTAGTTTATTTTATTTTATTTAATTTACGATTTAGGTTTACTTTAGGTTTTATTTATTTTAGTTTAGTTTATTTTACTTTAGGTATAGGTTTATTTTTTTTTTTTTTATTTTAATTTAGGTTTATGTTTTTTGTTTAGTTTAGGGTTTAGGTTTTCTTTATTATTTATTTTTAGGTTTATTTTTAGGTTTACATTTTAAATTAGTTTTTTTACTTTAGGTTTATTATATTTTTATTTTACATTTAGTTTTTATTTTATTTAGGATTTTTATTCTTAGATTTATTTTATTTTTTTTAGTTTAGTTTAGGTATTTTTTTGGTTTGGTTTATTTTTGTTAGTTTATTTTATTTTATTTTAAGGGTTTAATTTATGTTTTAATTTTATTTTATTTAGGTTTAGGATTTTAATTTATTTTATAGGTTTTATTTATTTTAGGTTTAGGTTTTAGGTTTTAGGTTTTATTTTAAGGTTTAAGGTTTAGGGTTAGGGTTTAGGTTTAGTGTTTAGGCTTTAGGGTTTATAGTTTTAGGCTTAGGGTTAGCTTAGTTTAATTTAGGTTTAGGTTTAGGTTTAGGGTTTAGGGTTTATTATTTAGGTTTAGTTTATTTTTAGGGTTTATTTTAGGTTTAGAGTTTTAGTTTTTAGTTTAGGGTTTAGGTTTAGTTTAGGTTTAGTTTAAGTTTTAGGCATTAGGTTTAGGGTTTAGGTTAGTTTAGGTTTAGGTTTTAGGGTTAGGTTTAGGTTTATAGTTTATAGTTTAGGTTTAGTTTTAGTTTAGATTTTAGGGTTTTAAGGTTTAGGGTTTATGGTTTAGGGTTATGTTTAGGGTTTAGGGTTATGGTATTTTTATGGATTTTTATTTTTTTTTTAAATTAAGACAACTGGTAGTTTTAGGTTTAGTTAATTTATTTTATATTTATTTTTGTTTGTTTTATTTTTTATTTTGATTAAGGTTTATCTTTATTTTTATTTAGTTTAGATTATTTATTTTAGGTTTATTTATTTTAGTTTTAGTTTTTATTTTAGTTTATTTTATAAGTTTAGGTTTATTTTTTAGTTTAGTTTTATTTTTATTTTATTTTTTAAGTGTAGGTTTTATTTTTTATTGTTAGGTTTAGGTTTAGGTTTTTATTTTTTTTTTTTTTTTTTTTGGTTAGGTTTATTTTATTTTAAGTTTATTTTTATGTTTTATTTTTTAGTTTAGGTTTGGGTTTATTTTAGTTTATTTTAGTTTATTTAGTTTAGATTTATTTTAGGATTAGCTTAGGTTTAGGCATAGTTTAGGGTTTAGGGTTTAGGGTTAGTTAGTTTAGGGTTTAGTTTAGGATTTTAGGCTTTAGTTTATTTTAGGGTTTATTGTAGGTTTAGGGTTTATTTAGGATTAGTTTTATGATTTAGGTTTAGGGTTTATGATTTATGGTTTATTATTTATTATTTTTTTTTTTTAGTATTTTAGTTTATTAATTTATCTTTATTTATTTTTAGTATTTTTTATTTTTTATTTTTATTTAGTTTAGTTTTTTTATTTTAGTTTTATTTATTTTAGTCTATTTTTTGTATTTTAGTTTTTTAAGTTTAGGTTTTGGTTTAGGTTTATGTTTATTTTTTTTGTTTAGGTTTATTTTTATTTTATTTTTAGGTTTAGGTTTTATTTTTTATTTTTTGGTTTATGTTTGGGTTTTATTTTAATTTTTTAGGTTTAGGTTTCAGGTTTTTATTTTAGGTTTGTTTTAGTTTAGGTTTTGGTTTATTTTTAGTTTATTTTATTTTATTTAGTTTAAGGTTTAGGTTTAGGGTTGATTTATTTTAGTTTAAGTTTAACTTTATTTCATTTTATTTATTTTAGGTTTAGGGTTTAGGTTTTTATTTTAGGTTCAGGTTTTTATTTAGCTTTTTATTTTATTTGGGGTTTTGTGCCTCCATCCTTCAAGATCTTTAATGGTAGTGGGAATCCATGATAACACATTACACACTTTAGGAGTTTAACAGGTACAATGCACTTAGCCTTTTCATTGTATATTGTGTTTTGATTTATATATTTTATGTTTTACTAGGTAGTATCCATATAGACATAATCTAGTTAATAAAATGAGTCTTAAATGGTTTAGACTCTTTTTGTAGATTTTAGGTGACACTTTGTTGGCTTAATTAGCCTCATGTTCAATTTGATTAATTTTGATGATAACAAACAAATGCCTGGATGTTGTAATGAATATTTTTATGTGTTTTTATATATCAATTGCTAATTACATATCCAATATATCTCACAAATTGTTAGAAGAAATTGCAGAATAAAAAGAATGAAAGGGATAATGTGAAGCTCATGATTTTAGGTTATATGACTATTCATATGAGTTCTTTGGCATGAATCAATTTGCTCACAACTAACATACTATTTTAATGAGGTTAATTTGTATAAATCTTTATTTAATTAACATTCAATTATATGTTTTTCTACATAGCAATAAAATTGTCAAAGTAATAAATGATCATAACTATTAAGTATAATTATTTTATTTACTTAATATAATTAGGTATTTTAATTTAATTTGCTGGTTATATGATAACTAACATATTTATGATTATATATAAATTATATCATAATTTTTTAAATATCACATGTCAAAATTAACAAAAATATATAAAATTTTGTATTTTAGCCAAAGTCATTGTTTAATCAAAGAATTATCTGATTTATCTCCATGTTCCTTGGATTTTTCCTTTAAAATAAGTGGTTACATGACCCACTTTGCATTAAAATTGAATTTATTATGATTTTTAAACATTACATTTTAATAATGGATGCATGCTACATGCTTTGAATATATTAAGAGCTACATGTGATTACTTTTGACTTTCCCATGTGAATAGCGAATTTTTGCTAAATTTAATATTTGTTTAATATAAATTATATTTTTTATTGAATATTAAATTATCACATGATAACATGAGGTTGTATAATATATTTCTTTGAAATAATTTTTAAATGACCTTCTTGCCTATAAATAGCCCTCATTCTCTTCATGAAAGCATCCCTCATTCAAAATTCAAAATCTCTCCAGCAAATCTAAGAAAATCTCTTAAATGTTCTTTCCAAGTGTTCTCCAAATATTGCAAGATCAAATCCTTGGTTTGGAAGCTTCAACATCTTCAACTGCAAGCCTTTTTTAAATTACTTGAGTTTGTTTTCTTGATCTTAATACTTCTTAGTTGTTCATGCTATTTTCACCATCTATTTCTTCTTTCTAATTTATACTTTTTTGGTGGATTAGTCTTTGAATATTGGTTTTCACATCAAAGTTTCTCAATCATTTTTTTGTGAAAAACTCTTGTGATAATTTGTAGGATCTATTTCAACTTGAAATTTTTAGCTTCCTACAAATTTCTTTTGGTTTCTTGAAATATTTCTTCTTTGGTCTTATTTTGAAAGATCATTTATTCTTAGATCTATTTTAAGCATTTTAAAATAAATTATTGTGCTGAAATTATTTTCATATTTTCTAGATCTCTCTTTTTAATTGAAAGCTTACTAGCCAACTTAGATCTATCATATACTTTTTTTTTTTTTTGTGATCATTAGCATTAATTGAAAGAATCTTTTTGGTTAAAAAAAAAAATTACTCCTTGCTGAAATTTATCTTATTTGAAAAAGAATATTGTGAATTTATTTTGAAATCATTTTGTATTATTCTACAAATTATAATAACAAACATCTAGTAAGATCACTTTAAGATATTTATTTTTTATTAAGTGAGCATTTTGCTTGCCAAAATTTTTTGAGTTTAAGTGATCATTTATAAGTTGTGAGATCACTTTTGAATTTGATTTCTTGGTATATTTGTGAGAGATTTACTTTATCAAAATTTATTATTTTGTATTTTTTTGTGTTGTAAAATTTATTTTGGGGTTGTACTGCTTTGTGAGAGTACATATTATTATTGTAGGGGTTGTACTTGCCCGTTATAGGAGTACTTTTGTAAACCATTTTTGTTTAGTGGATTCTAGCGGGGTGGCTAGGCGTGGCGTAGTCGGTTTTGGGGTTTGGCGAACCACGTAAAATTTATTGCCTCTTGTCTCTATTTACTTTATTGTATTTTTATTTTTGCTGCATTTAGAATTATATCTTATCATTATAAAATCAAAATCTAATTTTCTATTTAAAATTAAAATTTAAGTTTTGAAAATTTTAATATTACCCAATTCATCTTGGGTGCTATAGTGTCTCACAATTGGTATGAGCCTAGGCTCTTTTATTGGCTTAACATCAGAGTAAATCTTTTCACTATGGCACAAGGTTTCCCAAAGGGTTCATTCTAGGAGGGACAATCCACTCATAGACCTCCACTTTTAGATAGTGTACCATTTGATTATTGGAAAAATAGAATTAGTACATTCTTAAGAGGTCAAGATGCCGCATGTGGTATATGTTGACACATCAATATCATACACCCACATAGAAGTAAATGGCATTAAAGTAGAAAAACCTTTTGAGGAATGGTGTATAAGAAGAGAACTTGATGAATTAAATGCTAGGGCTTGTAATACTTTACATTGTGCTTTATTACGATGATTACATGAAAATTTCTATGTTAGAAGGCAAAGAAATATGGGATAAACTTATTATAACTTATGAAGGAACTAGTGAAGTTAGAGATGCTCACATAAATAGACTTGTTCATGATTATGAGTTATTTCATATGTCTCCTTCTAAATCTATTTCGATATGTATACTAGATTTATGAAAATAATTCACATTACATTCTCTTGGAAAAACATATAGGAATCAAGACTTAGTTTATAAGATTCTTAGATGTCTTCCAAAAGAATGGGAAGCTAAAATACTATTAGTGAAGCTAAAGATTTATCTACTTATCCACTTGATCGACTTTTGGGTTCTTTGATAGCACATGACAGTTATTGCTCAAAGGGATAAGATGGATAACTTCAAAAAAAAGGAGAAGGAGAAAGGAAAAGCCATTGCACTACAAGTTGATGATAGTGATGAGCATAACACCTCAAGCTCGGATGGTGATTGTGATGAGGTGGTCATGCTTTCCAAAGGCTTGGGAACTTGCTTGAAGAAGAATCAAAGGTATAAAAATCTAAAAATTATAAATTTCAAACTAAGAAATTTCCTAAATGAAGGGATCATTTGCTATCATTGTAAAAGCACGGACACATAAGAGGTGATTGTCAGAACTTATTGAATCAAAGAAAAAAAAAGAAATTGATGTAAACAAAAAAGAAAAATATGAAGGAGAAAAAGTACCATAAGAAGAAGAAGAAATGACTTTATGGGCCAATCCGATTCAAATGAATCAAGTACTAGCTCATCGATGAAGAGGTCAACATATGTCTTATGGCAAATGGAGAATTTGACTTAGATTCTCAAGAGGTATGTAATGATATATCTTATGATGAATTAGATGATGCTTTTAATGATTTAGTTATTGAATATAAAAATTAAAAAGAAAATACAAAACCTTAGAAAAGAACATAAAAATTTAGATATGCATTTTGTGATTTAAAAAAATGAATGTGATAATTTAAAAGTAAAAATACTTCTTTATTAAATTGTTCCTTAGTTGTAGGTAAACTTGAAAGAGAATATCTTATTAAAAGCAAGATTAGAATTATGTTTAAAATCACAAGTTCATTATAATACTTCATCAAAAAACATTTAATAAAATTATTTGCATCATACACATCCCACTCATATATCTTATAATTATCATTCTAAATCATATGCAAACTAATGTTTGGTGCAACTATTGCAATAAAAGGGCATATTTCATTTGATTGCTATGCATTAAAATACAAAATACTAAGCAATCATCTTATGTATGGGTACCAAAAGGTACAAACACTACACAAACCATGCATGCTAAATATCTTACTTCAAATTTAGAATGTGGACCCAAACATGTTTGGGTTCCAAAGTTAACATGTGAGTTTATTTTGTAGGAATGCCTTCAAAGCAAAATCAAAGAAGGCATGTGGTACTTGGGAGTGGATGTTCAAGACATATGTGAGGAGATAAAGATAAATTCACAACTTTAGAATCAAGTGATGGAGGATTTGTTACATATGGAGATAATGTGAAGGGAAAAAATCATTGGCATTGGTTCTATTTGTAAGAATTCTATCACTTTAGATAAAGTTTTTCTAGTAGAAGGATTAAAACATAATTTAATTTCTATTAGTCAATTATGTGATAAAGGTTTGAATGTAGTATTCCATGCATCATATTGCATTATAAAAATAATGAAAATGTTTTGCTAGTAGGAAAAGATACAAAAATATTTATGTCATTGATTTAGATAGCTTTCATGATGTAAATTTAAACTTACTTTGTTTTAAAAGCACTCATGATGATATATGGTTATGGCATAGGAGACTATGTCATATTAACATGCACACACTTAATAAAATTGCTAAACTTGATTTAGTAGTTGGTTTGCCTAAATTAAATTTTCATTCAAACTATGTTTGTGATGCATGTATTCATGGTAAACATTCTAGAAGCTCATTTAAAAGTAAAAATATTGTTTCTACTTTTAGACCTCTAGAATTATTACACATGGATTTATTTGGTCCTATTAGCACCACTAGCTTAGGTGGAAAAAAATTATGGTTTTGTGATTGTTGATGATTTCTCTAGATATACTTGGGTTTTATTTGTAACTTACAAGGATGATGTTTTTGGTGAGTTTAGAAAGTTTTCTAAATATATTCAAAGAGAACAAGGCCTTTTGATTAATAGGGTTCAAACGATCATGGTATAAATTTGAAAATAAATTATTTGAGGATTTTTGTGATGAACATGGGATTAGACATAATTTTTCTGCACCTAGAACTCCCCAACAAAATGGAGTAGTAGAGAAAAATAGAATATTAATTGAATTAAGTAGATCTATGCTTGATGAGTATAAATTGCCAAAATATTTTTGGGCAGAAGCAATAAATACTTGCATGTTATGTAATGAATAGGATCTATTTTAGACCAATTTTGAAGAAGACACCCTATGAATTGTTTTTGGAAAGAAGCCTAAGATTGAACACTTTCATGTATTTGGATGTAAATGCTTTATTTTGAATAATGGAAAAGATCATTTAGGTAAGTTTGATTGCAAATCGATGATGGTATTTTCTTAGGATACTCTTTCTAGTAGAGCTTATAGAGTTTACAATAAAAGAAAAATGATTGTAGAAGAATCAATACATGTTATTTTTGATGAAAATTTGATTGATCCTATTAGAAATGAAGTGATTGATGAAGAGATTGATAACTTTAAGAAAATATCTTTAGAAGATAATGTGGATGATTCATTGCCTAAAGAATTAAAATATAATAAAAATCATCCAAAGGATCTAATTATAGGAAATCCTTCAAAAGGAGTTATGACTAGAAGACATAGTAGAGAGGTTGTAGATCATTTTGCATTTTATCTAAGGTTGAACCTAAAAATTTAGAAGAAGCATTAAATGAAAATTTTTGGATTATTGCTTGGAAGAGGAGTTAAATCAATTTGTAAGAAATAATGTTTGGGAATTAGTCCCAAGACCCCAAGATCAAAATGTCATTGGAACAAAATGGATCTTTAGAATAAGCTAGATGATTCAGGTTGTATTATAGAAATAAAGCTAGGTTAGTTGCAAAGGGTACACACAAGTTGAAGGTATAGATTTTGAAGAATCTTTTGCACGTAAAGACTAGAAGCTATCACTCCTTGCTTATGCTTGTTTTAGAAATTTTAAACTTTTTCAAATGGATGTCAAAAGTGCATTTTGAATGGATTTATTGACCAAAATGTATTTGTAGAGCAACCACCTGGATTTGAGAGCCTTGATTTTCCAAATCATGTGTATAAATTAAAGAAAGCCTTATATGGTTTAAAACAGGCTCCTGTGCTTGGTATGATAGGTTAAGTAACTTTTGATAGATCATGGATTTAGAAAGGCAGAGTAGATACCACTTATTCCTTAAGAGCATAGATGATGATTTGATTGTGGTACAAGTGTATGTAGATGATATATTATTTGGAAGTACAAATGAATCTTTATGCCATGAGTTCTCATCTTTGATGTCTAAAGAGTTTGAAATGAGTATGATGGGAGAACTTAATTTTTTCTTAGGTCTTCAAGTGAAGCAACAAGAAAATGGCACATTCATGTCAAACTAAGTATATAAATGAATTGCTTGAGAGGTTTGACATGAAAAGATTTAAATCTAGTAAAACTCCTATGAGCCCATCTATAAAATTGGATTTAGATGAATTAGGAAAATCTGTTGATCAAAAAACTTTATAGAGTATGATAGGTTCATTTTATACCTTGCTGCTAGTGATATATTATGTTTGCTTGTTTGTGTGCTCATTTTCAGGCCAACCCAAAAGAATCTCATTTAACAGCAGTCAAGCGTATCTTTCGGTATTTGATAGGCACTACTAGGTTAGTTTATGGTATCCTAAAAATTCTTTATCATGTGATTTGCTTATTCGATGCTGATTTTGCGGATGCAAAGTAGATAGAAAAAGCACATCGGCATATGTCATTTTAGGATCATCACTTGTGTCTTGGTCATCTAGGAAACAAAATTTTGTAGCTTTATCCACTCTGAGTACATATAGTTGAGGTAGTTCTGTTGTTCAGGTCCTTTGGTTAAAGCAACAATTAGAAGATTTTGGTATTAAGCAAGATCACATTCTAGTTCAATGTGACAATAGTGCTATTAGTTTAACTAAAATCCTATCCAGACTCCGAACCAAGCATATAGAAATTAGACATCATTTTATTAGGGATCATGTTTTGAAAGGTGATGTTAATATTAATTTTATTAGCACCGATTTACAAATTGATAGATATTTTACAAAACCCTTTGAAGAACGTTTTGTACTTTAAGATGCATGCTTGGAATGTTAGATCCTAATATTTAAAATTGTATGTAGTTTGTTCTCACTTTTGATGTTGTCAAAAGGGGAGAAGAGTAAAATGTTGGTTAATATTAAGTCTATTTAATGCATACATTTAGGGGAGCAACATTATTCATCTCATATGCATAATTTTTTTAGAAATTTCTTTCAAAACTATGATGAAAGGTCAATTTGCACCTTCATCAAAATCAATACCCAACATTAGTTTGTCATCATCAAAAGGGGAGATTGTTGGCTTAATTAGCCTCATGTTCAATTTGATTAATTTTGATGATAACAAACAAATGCTTGATGTTCTAATGAATATTTTATGTGTTTCAGATATATCAATTGCTAATTACATATCCAATACATCTCACAAATTGTTAGAAGAAATTGCAAGAATAAAAGAATGAAAGGGATAATGTGAAGCTCATGATTTTAGGTTATATGACTATTCATATGAGTTCTTTGGCATGAATCAATTTGCTCACAACCTAACATACTATTTTAATGAGGTTAATTTGTAAAATCTTTATTTAATTAACATTCAATTATATGTTTTTTCTACATAGCAATAAAATTGTCAAAGTAATAAATGATCATAACTATTAAGTATAATTATTTTATTTACTTAATATAATTAGGTATTTTAATTTAATTTGCTGGTTATATGATAACTAACATATTTATGATTATATATAAATTATATCATAATTTTAAATATCACATGTCAAAATTAACAAAATATATAAAATTTTGTATTTTAGCCAAAGTCATTGTTTAATCAAAGAATTCATATCTGATTTTATCTCCATCGGATTCCTTGGATTTTTTCCTTTAAAATAAGTGGTTACATGACCCACTTTGCATTAAAATTGAATTTATTATGATTTTTAAACATTACTTGATTTTAATAATGGATGCATGCTATGCTTTGAATATATTAAGAGCTACATGTGATTACTTTTGACTTTCCCATGTGAATAGCCGAATTTTGCTGCTAAATTTAATATTTGTTTAATATAAATTATATTTTTATTGAATATTAAATTATCACATGATAGCATGAGGTTGTATAATATATTTCTTTGAAATAATTTTTAAATGACCTTCTTGCCTATAAATAGCCTCATTCTCTTCATGAAAGCATCCCTCATTCAAAATTCAAAATCTCTCCAGCAAATCTAAGAGAAAATCTCTTAAATGTTCTTTCCAAGTGTTCTCCAAATATTGCAAGATCAAATCCTTGGTTTGGAAGCTTCAACATCTTCAACTAAGCAAGCCTTTTAAATTACTTGAGTTTGTTTTCTTGATCTTAATACTTCTTAGTTGTTCATGCTATTTTCACCATCTATTTCTTCTTTCTAATTTATACTTTTTGGTGGATTAGTCTTTGAATATTGGTTTTCACATCAAAGCTTCTCAATCATTTTTTTGTGAAAACTCTTGTGATAATTTGTAGGATCTATTTCAACTTGCAAATTTTAGCTTCCTACAAATTTCTTTTGGTTTCTTGAAATATTTCTTCTTTGGTCTTATTTTGAAAGATCATTTATTCTTAGATCTATTTTAAGCATTTTAAAATAAATTATTGTGCTGAATTATTTTTCATATTTGCTAGATCTCTCTTTTTTTTAATTGAAAGCTTACTAGCCAACTTAGATCTATCATATACTTATTTTTTTTTTATTTTGTGATCATTAGCATTATTTGAAAGAATCTTTTTGGTTAAAAAAAAAAAATTACTCCTTGCTGAAATTTATCTTATCATGAAAAGAATATTGTGAATTTATTTTGAAATCATTTTGTATTATTCTACAAATTATAATAACTTAAACATCCTAGTAAGATCACTTTAAGATATTTATTTTTTTTAAGTGAGCATTTTGCTTGCCAAATTTTTTGAGTTGTAAAGTGATCATTTATAAGTTGTGAGATCACTTTTTTGATGATTTCTTGGTATTTTGAGAGATTTACTTTATCAAAATTTATTATTTTGTATTTTCTTTTGTGTTGTAAAATTTATTTTGGGGTTGTACTCGCCCCTTTGTAGGAGATTACATATTGTTGTAGGGGTTGTACTTGCCCCGTTATAGGAGAGTACTTTTTGTAAACCATTTTTCATTTAGTGGATTCCTAGGGGGTGGCGTGGGCGTGCGGTTTTGGGGTTTGGCGAACCGTAAAATCGTGTGCCTCTTGTCTCTATTTACTTTATTGTATTTTTATTTTTGTTGCATTTAGAATTATATCTTATCATTATAAAATCAAAATCTAATTTTCTATTTAAAAATTAAAATTTAAGTTTTGAAAATTTTAATATTACCCAATTCACCCCCCCTCTTGGGTGCTATAGTGTCTCACACACTTGAGCCAGGTAATGATGAAGATCGGGTTCCAAAGCAAAGCATAAGCATATCCACGCCAATATGTGAAACAATTAGGCATCAGTTGGGAACCTTAGATCTAACCCCACTTTCCTCTTAAAAAGTTGAGGGTTTGGTAGTTAGCCCCTAAGTCATCCAAAGGTGTGAAGGCTCAGAGGTTCTTTCTGGGAGCAACATCCTCAAGTCAGAAAGTTGATGTAGACTTGAGGATGATTTATATAAAGATTTAATATAATTACCTTTTGATTGCTACTTGCCTTATGTTCATAATTTAACAAAGAAGGTTAATCTCACATACTTAGACAAAGTACAGATCAGACTACTTCAAAAGAATATGGAAGAAGAAATTTGAAAGCTCTCAATCAAGACCGGGACTAGGATTCGTATGTGGGTCGGTCGATGATGGCGATTGTTTAAGTCATCACCAATCATTTGGAATCTGATAGGTTCTTTTCAAATCATATTAACTGATATGAGGAGCTGTGTTTAGAAATTTTAGATGATCCAAATGATTTTGAGGTCAAAGATGCACCGCCAGAGTTCGAAGAAGAGATCAAGTCAACCATCGATGAGCTCATGGAAATCAACTTAGAAATTGAAGAAGATCCATGCTTGACATACATCAGTTATTTGTTGAATGAAATTGAAACCAATGACATAGTTAGGCTATTGGCTGAGTTTAAGGATTACTTTACATTGGGTTATGAAGAGATACATGGATTAGCTCCTAATGTAGGGTCCATAAACTAGTAATAGAACCTACTGCTAACCTTATTAAGTAAGCTCCTAGATGCATGCGATTAAACATAAAACAACAGGTCATTTATGACATCAAGAAATAGATCAATGTTTACTTCATTCGGGAAGAAAAATACCCTACTTGGTTAACTAGCGTCATCCTAGTTAAGAAAAAGAATGGCCAAATTCACATATGCATCGATTTTAGGGATTTCAATAAGGCATGTCCAAAAGTCAAATTTTCACTACCAATCTTGGAGCTGATGGTGGACATTGCCTCATTTCATGCAGTCTTCTCTTTCATAGATGGCTCATCTGGACATAGCCAAATAATGATGGCCTCCGAAGATGAAAGAAACACTGATTTTAGAACCTCGATCAGAATCTATTGCTATAAGTTCATGCCTTTCAACCTTAAATATACTGGTGCTACATACCAGTGAGCTATGACTCGAATCTTCGATGAACAAATTCATCATCAAGTTGAGTGCTATGTCGATGATCTCATGGTCAAAAGTAAAGAAAAGGAAGACCATCTCTTTGACTTGAGAGTAGTTTTTGAATAGTTAAGATAATTTAACCTCAAAATGAACCCATAAAGTGTGCATTCAGAGTAGCTTTGAAAAAATTCTTTGGGTTTGTTGTCTAACACCAGGGAATCAAAATTGATCCGTAAAATATCAAGGCAATATTAGAAATGACATCCATTAAAAGTTTAACTCAACTCGGATCATTCCAAGGGCGGTTGATGTATCTAAGATGCTTTATATCCAACCTATCGAAAAGATGTCAACCATTCTCAAGGATTGTTAAAAGGATGCCTAGTTTAAGTGGGACGACAAGTGTGAGCATGCCTTTGAAGACATCAAGAATTACCAGATGATGCCATCGGTTATAGCAGCCCCTATCCTAAGCAACCTGCTCATACTTTACATTATTGCGTTAGATGACTCCCTTGGTGCTTTGTTGCCCCAAGCAAATGATGAAGGGAAGGAAAATGCACTCTATTACCTCAACCATTGTCTAATCCCTATTGAGACTAATTATCCACTCATTAAGAAATATTTCTTAGCTTTAATATTTGCATCCCAAAAGCTACATCACTACATGCTTCCTAATAAGGTAAACTTAATCTCTAGGATCAATCCACTACAATATGTCATGACACGGTTGATGCTATCTAGACGGTTGGCATGATAGTCTATGAGCTTCTCGCAGTTTACATTACCTTCGTACCCCTCTATGCAGTGAAAGGACAAGTGCTAGCAGATTTATTAGTAGCACACCCACTTCATGCTAACTCTCAGCTTAGTGATGATCTCCTCGATGAATAAATCATGAACTTATGGGATACTAGCATTCACCACTGAGAGATGTACTTTGATGGTGTGGCTTCTTCTCAAAGAGGAGAAGAACCATGATCTACTATTCCAAGAAAGGCAGCGGTAAGAATAGTTCTCTTAACTCCAGACCATGATGTGATGAGATTCTCATATCATCTGTCCAATCCTTGCACCAATAATGAAGCCAAATATGAGGCTCTGATTTTTGATCTGGAGTTAGTCATTACTCTAAGCATCCAGAACATCAACATCTTCAGGGATTCTCAGCTAGTTATCGGCCAAATCATCCTATATATGGTTTGTAAGCTCCATCATTACCACAAGTACACCATGGAGTTGTTGGCCCAAATCCTAAAGGTTACCTTTTATAAGATTCCTTAAGGAGAGAACACTGTAGTGTATTCTTTAGCCAAGCTTGCCAAGGGTTGGCATGCCCGAATGATGAGTCCATATCAATAAAGGTCCAAAATAGATGAAGTCTTAGCCCTTATTGATATTGAAATCATCAAAAAGTATTCTCTTGACGGGGGGGGGTTGCCATTGCCAAGAAGGATGACGAGTTATATTGGAGAAAATCATTCATGGATTACCTAAATAAAGGCAAACTACCTTAAGAGAAGTCCCAAGCCCATCAGATAAAGTAGAGAGCACTTTCCTACACTCTTGTGGATGGTGTCTTGTACCGGTAGTCTTTCAATCATATGTGATTATGTTGTTTAGATAAGCATGAAGCCCAAAAGTTCATGACTGAGATACACACTAGATTATGTGGAGCCAACTAATCCGGTCTGAAGATGAATGCCAAGAATAAGATACTAGGATACTACTGGCCATCAATGATCAAAGATTGCATGGATTAAAATGCAACCAATGTCAAATACATGTTATGGTCCTACCAACCACCCCCATCTACATTGGCCTCATGGCTATTCAAGTGTTGGGGTACCAACATAAAGGGTTCGATTGATCCTCCTTATTCCAAGGGTCATCAATTCCTCTTAGCTGCTATTAACTACTTTTCCAAATGGGTGAAGGTGATTCTGCTAAAAGAGGTCATCTCAGCATGTGCTCTAGGTTTTTAGGAACCATTTCATATATAGGTTTGGAGAGCCTCGATGAATTATTTCTAATAATGGTATTACATTCAAGAGCATCGAGATCAACAACTTTGTTAGGAGATGTAGCATAGATTTGAGATATTCTACCATCAACTACCCGAGGGAAAATGGCTTAGCAAAAGCCTTCAATAAAGCTCTCATCCAAATGCTGAAGAAGACACTCGACAATAACAAGCCGTAGTGGCACAAGCAGTTAGTTGAAGCCTTGTGGGCCTACCGCACCACATATAGAACTCCAACATAGTCTACTCCATTCTCCTTAGTGTATGGGTTTGAATCCATTCTACTATTAGAAGTCCAACTCCCATCATTAAGGATAGCTTTGGATAGCAAGATCACAACAGAGCAGAATGCAAGTTGTGGTTATAAGAGCTCAAAAGTTTGGAGGAGAGATGCCTGCGAGCATCCCAAAATCTCGAGTTGTACAAAATGATTTAAGCTCACAAAAGCTTGTTCCATCCTAGAGCTTTTCAAGTAGGAGAGCTTATTTTTATTCTGAGGAGACTGATTGTTGCCTATCATTACATGGGAGGCAAGTTAGAACCCACTTGGGAAGGCCCTTTTACCATAGAGAAGGCCTACCAAGGAGGAACTTATCAGCTTATTAATCACGAGAGAGAGCACCCAATTCTTCCAATCAATGTGCTCTACTTAAAGAAATATTATAAATCATGTTTGAAAATAATTATCATTAATGAAAATTTTGTTTTGAGTTCAATCTCTTCCATGTTGAAAGTAATCTTATTTACGAATCTTCCACGATGTGTTTAGGGTAAGTGTAAAGAACTAGAGTGGCATCTTATCCTTCATTAACATAAAACAAGCACAAACTACACACAAACATATAAAACAAACATATATCTTTTATGTCGGGCAACTCTGAGTTGAGATAATGCCCTTAGTGGCACTCACTCATTTTAAAGGTCAGTGCTACCCACTAGTGTGTCATGCTAGTGGTCTTCTTGCTTTGGAGGATGTAAGTCTGCTATGCTTTCCTTCCTTATTTGTCCACTGCACATCGACGAGCACCTTATTAGTTTGATAGGTCTTAGTGCGTGGCCGATAAGCTACCTTATGTTGGATTTGTTTAAGAGGATGTGATTTTTCTATACTTTCTTCTTGGATTAGCCTTGTGCACTGACTAGGTTGAGTATATTTTAGGTTCAGAATAGTCTTCTAGCGGTTCCTTCCCACCTGGCTACTTTAAGTCTAGGTCCAGTCCTTCCTTGGGGCTACTCGCTAAGTAGTCACTCTAGGTCAGATAACATCTATCCTACCGATGAAAGACTATCTTGATGATTAGTTCTGCTTAAAAAGTTGCAAGCCTACAAGTTTTCTTTCTAGATTGATCATTGCACACTGATAGACACCTTAGGTTTGTTAGTTCTCACTTTGCTGATGGATGCACCACTCATGCTGATGGATACACCTTAGGTTGGTTGGTTCTCGCACCTTAAGATACACCACTCATGGAAAATGTAAATCTACTACAATTTCTCCTTGAGTTAGCCACCATACACCAATAGGCTTTCTTTTCAAGTGCTCAGGATAACGCCCCTAGCAGCACCTCCCTATGGGCACCATATTTAGATAGCATCCTTTGCGACCCCATTTAGACACTACCCGGGTTACTATCGAATTGGATAGTTCTCCTTTTTTAATAACCACCCCTGTGATTAGAGAATTTATTCTATGGATGCGCAAATTCTCCCTTGGTCTAGTAAATCTTAGATAGTTCAAGGCTGACATTGCCCCTTCTCAGTGTGGTCCCCACACACCAACAAAGTCCACACAAACATATAAATAAAATATATATTCACTTTTTGATTAGGAGGACACCCCTAGCGATACCTTTTTCAAAGGAATCATCCTACATTAGGCTATCTAAAGCTCCCTATAGGAATTGACTAGTCTTAAGTTGATATAAGTTTCCGACATTCACTCGGTGTCAGCCCTAAGTTGGGTTTGATTTATTGTGCTACCAATAGGTCACCCTAGCGGTTATTCCTTGCTTTAAAAGATGTAAGTCTGCCTTCTTCCTCACCATTGCACCGAAAGGCAAACCCCATGACCAATAGGTTCTGAATTTGTAAATTTGAGATAGGACAAGTTTGATATAACCCCTTCTCAGTGGGTCCATCGCACATCGACATGGTCCATAAATTAAATCTAACAAATTTGACCGAGCTCACATCTCCAATGGATATTCCCTTAATTCAAAATCAAACTAAATCAAGCAAACTATATCAAATCACATGAAATTAAGATAAAATTAATCTTGACTACTTTTGAGTTGACATAAGTCCTAAGTTGAATTCAGTTAGTAGTCACCCTAGGTTAGGTTCAATTTGTTGTGCATCCAATAGGTCACCCCAGTGGTTGTTCCTCACTTTGGAAGATGTAAGTCTACTATGTAGTTTTCTTGGCACAGTCATTACACACTAAAAGGTAAACCCTTAAGTTGGGTAGCTCTACCATATAGCCAGTAGATTATGCCTTTGGATTTATGAACCTAAGGCAGGTCAGGATGATATAACACCTTCTTAGTGGGTCCATCGCACACTAACAGGGTTCATACATTAACTCAGATTAAATTAAACCCAATCTGATTTTCCCCAGTGGAATAAAATCACACCCTTCTACCCAGTGGAGCCCCAAATAATTTATAAATAAGTCAAGCAAACAAATTAAATTTAAAACCAACCTCCCTAGTGGAGCCAAATTAAACCAACTCCCCTAGTAGAGTCTAAATCAAAGAAATCCAACCAAACTCTTATTCCTAGTAGATACATTCCCAAATAAATATATGAAATTAAACTCAAATCCCAATCCCCAGCGGATAGCCTTAACCTGCTTCCCTAGTAGAAGGTTCATCTTCTCAATCCCTAGCAAACTCGAGCCCATATCTCTAGCTATCTTGCAATTCTTAAGATAGAACTACATGGTTTTAAAATCATAGGAGTTAATTGGCACCCACTCTAGGCAGTAAGAAGTCCAGAAGTCAGACAATTTATTCTCTCTTATGGAGGTAAACCCCTATGCCTACCTGTCGCTTAGATTTAGGTCATGCTTTAGCTCATACTAAAGCTCCCTAGATTTAGGATCTGAGATAGCTATTTCCTTCAAGCTATGAGCATAAATCCTCAACTCTTAGGCATTTCACAACCTTGTGTTGGTGTTATATAGTAATCTAATTAAATTTCAACTCAAAACATATAAATCTCCTCAACTTTGAAATTATAAACCTCAACCATAGTATAGATTGGAATGTTCACTAGGCTTCCTAATATCATGAGCATTTTCTATTTATTTTATTTGGATTCCAAAAATAATTCTTTTCCTTGAACTTTCTCAATTGATTTTCTAAATACAACCAATCCTTTGATAGTCTAACCTTAAAATCTTTGGAGATGATAATTATCTACTTTAATTGAGAGTATTCATAAGAAATTTTATTTCTTAAGATGTAATTAACTATGGATGCTTACCTTCGTAGGGAACTTTAGAACCTGGTTTAATATAAACCCTACTTTATTAATCCATTTAAAGTAGGGGAAAAATCTCAAGTACATTCGAAGCCATCATGCCTTATTCTTGATTAGGTCCATTGTAAGGTGATGCCTCTATCTTTTGAGATAGTACATCATACCTTAATGTTTACATCAAAAGTACCCCCCTCCCCTCCATACATCTAAAAAAACACCACAAGGCTTTCTCGCCTTGTTCATTGAATCCTCTTAACATCATCATTTCTTTTTGGAGTTTGTAGATGTCGATCCTCAAGTAAGCAAGGGTTCTTAGACTCAGATGGATGACTGATACACCTGGCTCAAACAGAACTCTGGATAGCCTATATCTTCCAACATCCACTATAATGTAAAGAGCCAGTTGTGTTCGGTCGTACCTAGGAATAAGTATTCATCGTTGAATGTAACTCTTAAGATGTCCATTGAGTGGCATGCCTCCTTTTTAGTAGCAGTCAGCTAAGCATATGTAGATCAAGTAAGGCCTTAATTAGAGATTCCCTCATCTCTTTAGATAATACAAGGGCATCGTATATGCTTAACTTAGCTAAAAACTTTCTAACGTGAGCAAGTACATTGTAATCAACTCTTGCTTGGTCCTCCACAAGCATATCCATGGATGGAGTATCCTATGGAGGGGTTATCTGCATACTAGAACCAATAACTTTCTTACCCTTAACATGAGGTGCTACCCTGGAAGGTAGAACTTTTCCACTGCGTAGGTTGACTTTAGTGACTTCTTAGAATGATGAGCTTGTAGAAAGTTCTACCTTCTCACCGGGCATACTTACAACTTCTCTTATGGGATCCTCAAAGTCAGTTGACTCCAAGTCAATCTCAAGAGGTGAACCTGATTGATTCAGAGAAGGATAATCTGACTCTAAATCAGAAAGAAAAGGATCGAAACTACTAGAGCTATTATTTTTATTTATACTTGGACAGCTTTTAATAGGAAAAAAAATTAAGAGCATCAAAAGTAGATAATATATAAGTAAAATTAGCTTTCTTCATTAATGTATTTTTGGGTGGAGTTATATGATAGAAATCAAATAAAGTAAGCAGAGTAAAGGATTTAGTGACTTTATCCGTAGCTATAATGCTCTTGCCGGTAGAAGAGGAGCTAGCAAAAGAGGTGGTAGTTGCAACGGTGGAGAGAGTACTGGACTCGGACAGTGGCTGTGCTAATGGACTATCCCTACTACTACTTCTGCTATTAGGTTGTCACCCTCCCTGAGTTATCCTTTGTAACTAACAAACCTTCCTTAGTGTTGGCAATTTGAGCTACTTCAGGCACCTATGAGGAAAGCTTCTCGATCTTAGAAATGATCTTCTTAGAAGTTTGGGATAGGGAGATATCCTAACTTTCTTTGGTCTTAAGAGGATCACAGGTATCCCCAAGGATTACTCTAATAGAACTAGATGGTTGTTCTAATAAGTGTTCCTCAGGGATAACTATGGCTCATAACTTGTAGCTGCGCTCAAGCTAGTTCTTAAAAGTGATACAATTCTCTAAGACATGGCTTTCATGCATGGTAGGGGCAATAGCTAGGATCATTGCTCTTGCCCACTTCCTCTCGCTCTCGTGGCGAAAGTCAGGTTTCTTTAAGAGATTCTTAAAGATTTTCCTAACTACCCCCCTCTTGAATGAATATGGTTTATTCAATCTATAGGAAAGAGTAGGTGGAAAGTAGTTACCTGGCGATGGATATGAATAAGGCTGGTGGGTAGGCTACTAAGGTGGTGGAAATGGTCGTTGTGGTAGCTGCGGTGGCCAGTATGATGGCTGAGGTGGTGGAAAAGGAGGCTGCTAAGCTCATAGTCTCTCATACTGAACTCTGGTTAGCTACTTCCCTCTGTCCACTACACAAGCGTCTTCTTCTTCTACGCAACCGCCTAGATGATTGGTCGAGAAAGGGAAACTATTTGGCTTCCTCTTGTAGGCTAGCCGCCTTGTCGATTAATTTCTTGAATATTTTGATGGTAAATCCCTTAAGCATGAAGGGGACCGAGTAATTGATATTCTTGAGAAGAATCTCAAAGGTATGTTGTTTGGATAGCTATGGCTCACATTTCATGCTCAAGTTGCACCACTTGAGAATGTAGTCAACGTAGGACTCGTTGAGTTTCTATTTCTCTGTAATGAGGTTGCCTACAATCACCCTCTGCTGAGCTCCGATAAACCTCTTGATGATGAGGTGCTTCAACTCAACAGAAAGCCTTCACTGAACCATTGGGCAGTTCGATGTACCAATCATATGCAACACCTAACAGACTACTAATAAAAGGTGGAAAGCGATTGCATTTGCTGCAAATGACTCTAAATTGTGCAATGTGTTATTTAGGGTTCCCACTACCATCAAAGATCCTGAAGGATGGTGGCATAAAACCCTAAATAAAATAAAAACTAAATAAAAACCTAAACCTAAAAATAAATAATAAAAAAATCCTAAAGCTAAAATAAACAAAATAAAATAAAAATAAACCTAACCTAAAATAAACTAAACTAAAATAAATAAAACCTAAACCTAAGCCTAAAATAAACTAAACCTAAACTATAAACTAAATAAAATAAAATAAACTAAAAATAAACCTAAACCTAAACTTAAAGAAAAAACTTATAAATAAACGTAAAATAAAAGACTAAAACCTAAACCTAAAAAAATTAAAACCTAAAGCTAAACTAAACCTAAAAATAAAAAATAAAACGTAAACCTAAAAAATAAAATAAAAATAAAACTAAACTAAAAAATAAACATAAACCTAAACCAAAAAAATAAACTAAAATAAAAAAAACTAAACTAAAATAAATAAACCTAAAATAAATAAAGTAAACCAAATAAAAATAAATAAATAAAAACAAAAAATAAAATAAACTAAAATGAATCAAGAACAAACTAAATAAACTAAATATACTTAAACCTATGGTTTACTTAATTTAAAAAAAAAAACCTAAACCCTAAACCCTCAATCCTAAACCCTAAACCCTAAAAGTGAGCCATAAACTATCACTCTAAACTCACTAAACCCTAAATCTAAAACCAAACCCTAAACTACCTGAGCCCCAGCTAACCTGATGCTGAACTGACCTAACTCTAGGCCTAAACCTACTCCAAACCCTGCTGACCCTGACCCTAGGCCACCAAACCAAGCAGGCTAGGCCACCCAGGCTCTGACCCTAAACTGACCCCAGACCTGCTAAAACCATGAACCCTAAACCTTAAAATTAAAACTTAAGCTCTAAACTCTAAAAACCTAAAAACCTAAACTTAAACTAAATAAAACATAAAAAAATAAATAAAAAAACTAAACTAAAAATTAAACCTAAACCTTAACTTAAAATAAAATAAAATATACTAATAAAAATAAACTAAAATAAAATAAATAAAACCTAAACTAAACTAAAAATAAATAAAATAAACCTAAGAATAAAAAACCTAAATAAAATAAAAACAAAATAAAAAATATATATAAATAATCTTCAAATAAAATAAAATAAAAACTATATAAAAACATAAACCTAAAAAATAAACCTTAAAATAAAACCTAAAAATAAATAAAAAAATTAAACTTAAACCTAAAACTTAAAAAAAACTAAAACCTAAAATAAAAATAAAATCAACAAAAGAAAATAAACCTAAACCTAAACCAAAATAAACTAAACTAAAATAAATAAAACAAAACCTAAACCTAATCCTAAAATAAACTAAACCTAAACCTAAACCTAAACTAAATAAACTAAAAAAAAACCAAAACCTAAACTTAAAAATATAACCTAAAAATAAACCTAAAATAAAAACCTTAAAAAATAAAATAAAAACCCAAACCTAAACCTAAAAATAAAAATAATACTTAAACCTAAAAAATAAAATAAAAATATAACTCAACCAAAAAAATAAAATTAAATTTTAACCTAAACCTAAAAAAAATAAATTAAAATAAAAAACTTAAACAAAAATAAATACACTAAACTAAATAACAATTAAAAATAAACCTAAATAAAAATATAAAAATATAATAAACTAAATAAACTAAATAAACCTAAACCTATCGATTTACTTAATTATTTTTAGAAAAAATTCTAAACCTTAAACCATAAATCTTAAACCCTAAACCCAAAAAAACCCTAAACCCTAAACCCTAAATGCTAAACCCTAAACCCAAAACCTTAAACCCCAAACCCTAAACCTAAACCTAAATTAACTAAATAAATTTAAAAGTAAACCTAAACCAAAACCTGATACACCTGGACCTAGACCTAAATCCTAAGAGTGGTGGTGGCGGAGGGAAAGATCGAGGATACGATAGTGGATCCCGCTACTCGAGAGGCCGGGGTGGTTCTACTGCAAATTAGAGAAACAGAAGAATGGTCGATCCGATCTCTTCCTTATGGAACTGTGTCTTTACAGTAGAGATGGTTCTAGTTATCTATGGTTTTTGATTTGCTCTATGTGTACTCATTTTCTATCAATGTCGCCGCCTTAGAAAACTTGCTGTGCTACTTGGCTAATGAAATCAAAAAGAAGAAATGTTGAAACTTAATTTATTCTCTATTAAAAAAATAAAGACCCTAAACCCTAAACTAAACCTGAATCCTAAACCTAAAACCTAAACCCTAAACCCTAAAAACCCTAAACACTAAAACCTAAACCCTAAACTATAAACCCTAAAACTCTAAACCCTAAACCCCAAACCCTAAACTCTAAACTAACCTTATAACCCTAAACCCAAAACCCAAAACCCTAAAATGCTAAAAACTTAAACCTAAACTAAATAAAACCTAAAAAATAAAATAAATAAAAAATATAAATAAAAACATAAAAAATAAAAAAATAACAAAAACATAAACTAAAACCTAAACATAAACCTAAACATAAAATTAAACCTATATATATATATATATATATACATATATATATATATATATATATATATATAAAATAAAACTTAACAAAAAAATAAATTAAAACTTAGATTAAACTAAAAAATAAAAAACCTTAAAATAAAAAAGAAGATAAATCTAAAAGAAAATAAAATATAAACTGAATAAAACCCTAAAGATAAACAATAAACCTAAAAAAACCCTAAAAATAAACCTAAACTCAAAACTAATAAAAAATAAAATAAAAACCTAAACCTAAACCTAAAAATAAAAAATAAAACCTAAACCTAAATCTAAAATACAAATAAAACTAAACTAAAAAAATAACCTAAACTTAAACCTAAACCTAAAAAATAAAGTTAAATAAAAAAAATAAACTAAAATAAAAACCCTAAATTAAATTAAATAAACCTAAAATAAATAAACTAAACTAAATCAAAATAAGAAAACCTAAATCAAAATAAAAATAAAGAAAACTAAACTAAATAACAAATAAACTAAATAACCCTAAACATACTAGTTTACTTAATTTCAAAAAATAAAAATAACAAAATAATAAATAAATTAAAGAAAAATAAATCCTAACCCTACACCCTAAAACTAACCCTAAACTCTAAACCCTAAACCCTAAACCCTAAAACCCTAAAGCCTAAACCCTAAACCCTAAACCCTAAAACCATAAACCCTAAACCCTAAACCCTAAACCATAAACCTTAAACCCTAAAAAACTAAACCTAAATGCTAAACCCTAAAAATCCTAAACACTAAACGCAACTAAACCTAAACTATACTAAACTTAACTAAACACTAAACCGTAAACTAACCCTAAACCATAAACCATAAACCCTAAACCATAAACCCTAAACCCTAAACCCTAAACTCTAAAACCCTAAACCCTAAACCCTAAACTAACCATATACCCTAAAGAGTAAACCATAAAAGCCCAAAACCCTAAAGCCCAAAGCCTAAACCTTAAACCCTAAATCCTAAACTAACCCTAAACCTTAAGATAACCCTAAGCCCTAAAGCCTAAACACTAAACCCTAAACCCTAAACACTAAACCCTAACCCTAAATCATAAACCCTAAAACCTGAAACCTTAAAACCCTAAACCCTAAACCCTAGAAACCTAAAAGCCTAAACCTAAACTAAAGAAATCCTATAAATAAAATATATAAATAAATCTAAACCAAAATAAAATAAAAAATAAAATAAAATAAAAGCATAAACTAAAAGCTAAGCCTAAACCTAAACTTAAATATAATTAAAATAAAAATAAAAACTAAAATAAAATAAAATAAATGAAAACCTAAATTAAACTAAAAAATTAAAAACCTAAATAAAATAAACACTAAACCTAAAATAAAATAGAATAAAAACTAAATAAAAACCTAAACCTAACAATTAAACATAAATATAAAATCTAAAAATAAATAAAAATAAAACCTAAACCTTAAACTAAAAAAAACCTAAACCTAAAATAAATAAAAAAATAAACCTAAACCTAAACTAAAATAAATAAAACCAAAACCTAAACCTAAAACAAAATAAACTAAAAATAAAACTAAACCTAAACAAAAAATAAAACCTAAAAATGAACTTAAAATAAAAGCCTAAAACCTAACCCTAAAAAAAACCAAAACCTAAACCTAAAAATAAAAAATAAAACCTAAACCTAAAAAATAAAATAAAAATATAACTTAACTAAAAAATTACCCTAAACCTAAACCTAACAAATAAACCTAAAATAAACTAAATAAAAATAAAATTATTCCTATATCAAAATAAAAAATAAAATAAACTAAAACAAATAAAAAGTAAACTAAATAAACCAAAACCTACCACTTTACTTAATTTAATAAAAATTAAAAATAAAAAAATAAAAAAGAAGAAAAAACCTTATCTTTGAACACTAAACCCTAAAACTAGCCCTAAACCTAAAACTTTAAACCCTAAACCCTAAGCCTTAAACACTAAAACCCTAAACCCAAAACCAAAACCGTAATCCTTAAACCCTAAACCCTAAACCCTAAAACCCTAAATCATAAACCTTAAACCCTAAACCTTAAACCCTAAACCCTAAAATACCCTAAACCCTAAACCCTAAATCCTAAATGCTAAAACCCTAAACTTTAAAGCTTAAACCCTAAACCCTAAACCCTACAAACCTAAAAACCTAAACCTAAACTAAATAAAACCTAAAATTAAAAGAAATAAATAACATAAACCTAAATAAAATAAAAAGGTAAAATAAAATAAAAACCTGAACTAAAACCTAAACCAAAGCCTAAAAGTAAAATAAAATAAACTAAAATTAATTAATTAATAACAAAAACTAAACTTTTAAAAAATAAACCTAAGAATAAAAAAAAAAAATTAAAATAAAACTAAATGTAAAATAAAAATAAAATAAACATAAAAAAATAAAACTAAATAAAAAACCTAAACCTAAACAATAAAATTTAAAATAAACCTAAAATAAATAAAAAAATAAACCTAAACCTAAACTAAAAAAAAAAAAAACTAAAATAAATAAAAACTAAAATAAACTAAAATAAACTAAACCTAAATAAACTAAAATAAACTAAAACTAAAATAAACTAAAATTAAACTAAACTTAAACCTAAAAAAATAAAACCTAAACTGAACCTAAAAGTAAAAGAAAACTTAAACCTAAAAATAAAATAAAAATAAAACTCAACTAAAATAAAACCTAAACCAAACCTAAACCTAAAAAATAAACTAAAATAAAACCTAAACTAAAATAAATAAACGAAAATAAATAAACTAAACTAAATAAAAATATAATAATATAAAAAATTAAAATAAAATAAAATAAATAAATAAACTAAATAAACTTAAACCTAATCTTTTTAAAACCTAAACCCTAAGAGTAAAATAAAAAAAACCTAAACCTACCATTTTACTTAATTTAAAAATAAACTTAAACGAAAACATAAACCCTAAACCTAAACTCTAAACCCTGAACCCTAAACCCTAAATAATAAAAAATATGAAAATTAGAAAGAATTTAAAAAACCCTTTAACCCTAAACCCTAAAACTCTAATCCCCAAACCGAAAATCCTGAACCCTAAATCCTAAATCCTAAACCCTAAACCCTAAAAACCATAAAAACTAAAGCCTAAACACTAAACTCTAAAACCTAAACCCTAAACCCTAACCATAAACCCTAAGCCCTAAAACTTACAACCCTAAATCGTAACCTCTAAACCCCAAAGCCTAAACCCTAAACCCTAAACCCTAAACCCCAAACCCTAACCTTAAACCCTAAAAACTTTAAAATGTAAACCTAAACTAAATAAAAGATAAAAATAAAATAAATTAAAAAAACCTATGAAACTATGTCGGAGGTTACAACCGTGGTGGTGGCGGAGGGAGAGGTCAAGGATATGATGGTGGATCCTACTACTCAAGAGGCTAGGGAGGTTTCATTGGGAATTGGAGAAATTGAAGAACAACCGATCCGATCTACTACTTATGGAACTATGTCTTTACAATAGAGATGGTTCTAGTTATCTAGGGTTTTTAATTTGCTCTATGCTTGCTCATTATTGATCTATGTCATCGCTTGTGTCTTAGAAAACTTGGTGTGTTACTTGGTTGATGAAATCAAAAGAAAGAAATATTGAATATTAATTTGTTCTTTGTTAAAAAAATAACTAAAAACCCTAAACTAAAAGCTAAACCCTAAACCTAAAACCAAAACCCTAAAAACCCTAAACTTTAAACCCTAAATGCTAAACCCTAAACCCTAAAACCCTAAACATTAAACCCTAAAAGCCTAAACCTAAAAAATAAATAAATAATAAAACTTAAACCTAAAATAAAAAAATAAACCTAAACCTAAACTAAACAAAAATGAATTAAACATAAGCCTAAACCTAAAATAAACTAAACCTAAACCTAAACTAAAACTAAACATAAACCTAAACTAAAAAATAAAACCTAAAAATAAACCTAACATAAAAATCTAAAACCTAAACAAAAATAAATAAATAAAAACCTAAACCTAAAAACTAAAATAAAAAGTAAAACTAAACTAAAAAAATAAACCTAAACTGAAACCTAAACCTAAAAAATACACTAAAAAAAACCTAAAATAAAATAAATAAGCCTAAAATAAATAAACTAAACTAAATAAAAAAATTAACCTTAATAAAATAAAAAATAAAATAAACTAAAATAAATAAAAAATAAACTAAATAAACTAAACAAACCTAAACCTATCAGTTTACTTAATTCTTTTAAAAAAACCCTAAACCCTAAAATAAACCCTAAACCTACAACCTTAAACCCTAAACCCTAAACCATAAACCCTAAACACTAAACCTTAAACCTTAAACCCTAAACCCTAACCATAAACCATAAACCATAAACCATAAACCCTAAATCCTAAACCCTAAACCCTAAACCCTAATACCCTAAACCATAAACCCTAAATTAACCCTAAACCCTAAACTCTAAAAACCCTAAAGCCTAAACCATAAATCTTAAACTAACCCTAAACCCTAAACCCTAACGCTAAAATTGAAACTCTAAACCTAAACCTAAACTAACTAAATAAATTAATAAAATAAACCTAAACCCTAAGAATGGGCAGAACCTTCACGATAGGAATATCACCGTCAACCAAGCTCAGTCCAGATTTGACAATCGAGGAAAAAGGCAGAGGTGGTGGTTATTGCAGTGGTGGTAGGGGATCTAGAGGTACCGGTGGATATGGAGGTGGTGGTCAGAGCACTGGTGGTTATGGTGGCGGGAGGAGCGACGAGATTCTGACCATGGTGGTGGTAGAGGAGAGATGAGATATGATGGTGGATCCACTTCTCGAGAGAGGTAGTTGATTGAAAAGGCGAAGAAGCAATCGATCCGTCTACGCATATGGAGCGTGTCTTTATAGTTGAGACAGTTCTAGCTATCTAGGGTTTCTGATTTACTCTATACATGCCCATTTTTTATCAATGTTAGCGCTTGTGTCTTAGAAAACTTGGTGTGTCACTTGGTTGATGAAATCAAAAATAAGAAATGTTGAATATGAATTTATTCTCTGTTAAAAAAAATAAAAACCAAAAACCCTAAACCTTAAACTAAAAATAGAACCCCAAACCTAAATCTTTGAACCACTTAACCTTAAAACTAAACCCTAATTGCCATAACCAAACCTAAAGCTGGCTATAACCCTAAACCCCAAACCCTAAAACCACTAAACCATCCACAACCTAAAACCATCACTACCACTAAATCCTAAACCCAAATGCCACCCTAAATAACCCTAACCCACCACTACTGCTAAAACCTAAACTAAACAAAATAAAATCTAAAATAAGTAAATAACAAACCTAAAATTAAAAATTAAAAACTAAAAACATAACTATAAAAACCTAAACCTAAAGGATATAATATAAAATTAAAACTAAACTAAAATAAGATAAATAAAAACCTAAACTAAACTAAAATAACATAAATAATAAACTTAAAGATAAAGTAAACCTAAAATAAAATAAACTAAACTTAAAATAATAAAATAAAATGAAATAAAATATAAATAAATAAAACCTAAAAATAAACATATAAATAAAAAAATAAAATAAAAAAAATCTACCTAAACCCTGGAAAAAAAAACCAAACATAAATGAACTATAAATAAATAAAACCTAAACACCTAAAAACTAAATAAACTAAACCTAAACCTTAAAATAAAATAAAATAAAATAAACTAAAATAAACCTAAACTTAAATTAAAAAATGAGACTTAAAATAAACCTTAAGAATAAAATGAAACCTAAACCTAAACCTAAAATAAAAAATAAAACATAAACATAAAAATAAAAAATAAAACTTAACTAAAAAAAAATAAAATTAAACCTAAACCTAAAAACTAAAATAAAATAAAAACAAAAACTAAAATAAATAAACTTAAAATAAATAAACTAAACTAAATAAAAATAAAATTAAACCTAAATAAAAATAAAAAAGTAAAATATACTAAAATAAAGAAAAATAAAGTAAATAAACTAAATAAACCTAAACCTAAACCTTAAACCATAAATCATAAACCCTAAAGCCCTAAAACCATGACCTAATCTTACCACTGACCTAAAAATCTTAAATCATAAATCCAGGCTAAACTAAGCTACTAAACCTGTGTAACTCTGGGCTCTAAACCCTGGGGCCCTGACCACTACACATTAACCCTAAAGGCAATGAGCCTGGGCACTGGTGACCCCCTGGTCACTGGGCTTTGGGCTCTAAATCTAAACACGGACCATAAATCATAAACCTGACCCTGACTTTGCACCCTTCCAGACCCAACTCAAGGACCACAGACCACGGACAGCCAAACCCTAAAACCTAAACCTACTAAACTAAACTTAAAATAAATAAAAAAGCAAACCTAAAATAAAAAATAAAATAAAAATAAAATAAACCTAAATATTAAAATTAAAATAAAATAAAAACATAAACATAAACTAAAACTTAAAACTAAATCAAAAATAAAATAAAATAAACTAATAAAAAGAAACTAAAATAAAATAAATAATAACCTAAATGAAACTAAAAAATAAAATAAACATAAAACTAAAAAACTAAATAAAATAAACACTAAATGTAATATGGAAACAAAATAAAACTAAAATAAACCTAAAATAAAATAAAATAAAAACTAAATTAAAATCTAAATCTAAAAAATATACCTAAAAATAAAACCTAAAATTTAATAATAAATAAACTTAAATCTAATCTAAAAAAAACTAAAACTAAAATAAAATAAAATAAAAAAATAAAATAAACTAAAATAAATTAAATTAAAATAAATAAAACATATACCTAAACCTATAGTAAACTAAACCTAAACCTAAACCTAAACTAAATAAAATAAAATAAACTAAAAAAAACCTAAATGCAAACTAAAAAGTAAAACATAAAAATAAACCTAAAATAAAAACCTAAAACCTAAACCTAAAATAATAAAATAAAACCTAAAGCTAAACCTAAAAATTAAAAATAAAACCTAAACCTTAAAAATAAAATAAAAATAATACTCAACTAAAAAATAAACCTAAACCTAAAAAATAAACTAAAATAAAAAACCTAAACTAGAATAAATAAACAAAAAATAAATTAACAAAACTAAATAAAAAAATAAACGTAAATAAAAATAAATAATAAAATAAACTAAAATAAATAATAATAAACTAAATAACCTAAGCCTACCGGTTTACTTAATTTAAAAGAAAAAGACCCCTAAACCCTAAGCTAACCCTACCCTAACTACCCTGAGCCCACTAACCTAAACCCTAAACCACTGAGCCCACCCAAAACCAAAACCTGAAATTTAAAATAAAACCTAAAAATAAATATATAAAAAAACATAAACCTAAATATAATAAATAAAATAAAATAAAATAAAACCTAAACTAAAACCTAAACCTAAAATAAAATAAAATAACAAAAAATAAAATAAAATAAAATAAAAAAACTAAACAAAACTAAAATAAAATAAACTTGGGATAAAAACTTAAATAAAATAAAACTAAACATAAAATAAAAATAAAAAATATGGAAATAAAATAAAATAAAACTAAATAAAACCTAAACCTAAAAAATAAACCTAAAAGAATAAAAAAATAAACTTAAAACCTAAAAAAAAACCTAAACCTAAAATAAAACTAAAATAAACTAAAACCTAAACAAAATAAAACAAAAGTGGATAAATAAAACCTAAATAAAACTTAAAAAGATAAACCTAAACCTAAACCTAAACTATAAATAAAATAGAATAAACTAAAATAAACCTAAACATAAAATAGAAAATAAAACCTAAAAATAAACCCAAAATAAAAACCTAAAACCTAAACCTAAAAAAATAAAATAAAAACTTAAACCTAAACTTAAAAAATAAAATAAAAATAAAACTCAACTAATAAATAAACTTAAACCTAAAAAATAAACTAAAATAAAAAACCTAAACTAAAATAATTAAACTAAACTAAAGAAAAATAAATAATAAAAGAAACTAAAATAAATAAAAAATAAACTAAATAAGCATAAGCCTACGAGTTTACTTAATTTAAAGAAAAAATCATAAACCCTAAACCTACAACCTTAAATCCTAAATCCTAAAAAACCCTAAACTCTAAAACCCTAAACTATAAACCCTAAACCCTAAACCATAAACCATAAACCCTAACCTTAAACCCTAAATGCTAAACCCCAAACCCTAAACATAAACCTAAAGTAACTAAATAAGTTAAAACATAAACCTAAACTCTAAAACCTAATAAACCTAAACCTTAAGAATGGGCAGAACCTTGACGGAAGGAACATCACCGCCAACCAGGCTTAATCTAGATTGGGTGGTGGAGGCGAAGGCGGAGGCAATGGTTATCGTAGTGGTGGTGGAGAATCTGGAGGTGTTGTTTGATATGGAGGTGGTGTTCGGAGTAGTGGTGGTTATGGAGGCGGGAGGAGTGATGGAGGTTACAACTGTAGTGGTGGTGGAGGGAGAGATCAGGGATATGATGGTGGATCCCGCTACTCGAGAGGTGGGGATGGTTATGGTTGGAATTGGATAGATGGAAGAACAACCAATCTGATTTGGTATTTATGTAATTATGCCTTTACAATAGAGATGATTCTAGTTATCTCAGGTTTTTGATTTACCCTTTGCATGCACATTTTTTATCTATGTCATCACTTATGTCTTAGAAAACTTAGTGTGTTACTTGGTTGATGAAATCGAAAAGAAGAAATATTGAATCTGAATTTGTTCTCTGTTAAAAAAAACAAAAACCTAAAACTAAAACTTGAACCCTAAACCTAAAACCTAAACCCTAAACCCTAAACCCTAAAAACCCCAAACCTACATAAATCCTAAACCCTCACTTAACCCTAAACCTTAAACCACTAAACCATAAACCCAAAAAAAAACTAAACCTAAATAAAATAAAATAAAAATAAAAAATTAAATAAAAAATAAAATAAAATAAAAACAAAAACAAAAACCTAAACCTAAACCTAAATAGTAAATAAAATAACAAATCAAAACTAAACTAAAATAAAATAAATAAAAATCTAAACTAAACTTAAAAAATAAAAAGCTAAATAAAATAAAAACTAAACCTAAAATTAAAATAAAGTAATCCTAAAGAAAAATAAAATTAAAACTAAATAAAATCATAAACTTAGAAAATAAACCTAAAAATAAAATATAAAAATAAATAAAAAAATAAATCCTAAACCCTAAACTAAAAAAAAATCTAAACCTAGAATAAAAATAAAATAAACCTAATCCTAAACTAAAATAAACTAAATTAAAATAAATAAAACCTAAACCTAAACCTAAAATAAAGTATACCTAAACCTAAATCTAAACACTAAATATAATAAAAGAAACTAAAAATAAACCTAAACCTACACTAAAAAATAAAACCTACAAATAAACCTAAAATAAAAACCTAAACTTAAACCTAAAAAAAAAAAAAATATAAAAATGTAAAAAATAAAACTAAATTAAAAAATAAACAAAAGCTTAAAAAATAAACTAAAATAAATAAAACTAAAATAAATAAACTACACAAAATAAAAATAAAAATAAACCTAAATAAAAATAAAAAATAAAATAAACTTAAATAAATAAAAAAAATAAACTAAATAAACCTAATCCTAGGAGTTTACTTAATTTAAAAAATAACCCTAACCCTAAACCCTAAACCCTAAACCCTAAGCCCTAAACCTGACCCTAAACCCTAAAATCCCAATCTAAAATAAACCCAAACTCTACAAACCAAAAAAGATAAACCTAAACTAAATAAAACCTAAAATTAAAATAAATAAAAAAACCTAAACCTAAAAAAATAAATAAAATAAAATAAAAATCTAAAATAAAACCTAAAATTAAACCTAAGCCTAAATCTAAATGTAAAAATAAAATAAAATAAAAAAATAAATAAAATAAAATAAATAAAACCTAAACTAGACTATTAAATAAAGTAAATAAGAATAAAAGCTAAATAAAATAAAATTAAACTTAAAATAAAATAAAATAAACTTAAAATAAAAAAATAAAACTAAATAAAAACCTACATAAAACTAAAATAAATAACCTAAAAACAAAACTTGAAATAAAAATAAAATAAACCTAAACTAAAATAAAATAAATTGAAATAAATAAAACCTAAACTTAAATAAACTAAATAAATGAAAACCTACCAATTTACTTAATGTTTTAAAAAAAATGCTAAACCCTAAATCTTAAACCCTAAACCCTACCCACACTGCCTTAAACCCACCTGGCTAAATCCACACCCTAAACCCTAAACCCTAAACCCTAAACCCTAAACCCTAAACCCTAAACCCTAAACCATAAGCCCTAAAACCCTAAACCTTAAACCCTAAATCCTAAACCCTAAAATCTGCAACCCTAAACCCTAAACCTTAAATGGTAAACCCTAAACTAACCCTAAACCATAAACCTTAAACTAACATTAAACCCTAAGAATGGGCAGAACCTTGATGTCGGGAACATCACCATTAACTAGGCTTAGTCTATATTTGATAGTGGAGGCAAAAGCGGAGGCGGCAGTTATCATAGTGGTGGTGGGGAATCTGGAGGTGTTGGTGGATATGGAGGTGGTGGTTGGAGCAATGGTAGTTATGGAGGTGGGCGGAGTGACAAAGATTATAGCCATGGTGGTGGTAGAGGGAGAGATTGAGGATATGATGGAAGATCCCACTACTAGAGAGGAGGGGGTGGTTCTGACGAGAACTAGAGAAACTGAAGAACAGCTGGTTGAATCTAGTGCTTATGGGACAGTGTCTTTATAGTTCAGATGGTCCTACTTATCTAGGTTTTGATTTGCTCTATGGGTGCTCATTTTTTATCTATGTCATCAATTGTGCCTTAGAAAACTTAGGGTGCTACTTAGTTGATGAAATCAAAAAGAAGAAATGTTGAATCTAAGTTTATTCTCTGTGTCAAAAAAAAAACATCCTTAAACCCTAAACCCTAAACCTTAGACTAAAACCTAAACCTTAAACCTAAAACCTAAACCCTAAACCCTAAACCCTAAAATCTAAACCCTAAACCCTAAACCTAAAATCCCTAAACCTTAAACACTAAACCATAAACCCTAAACCCTGAACCCTAAATCCTAAAACCCTAAACTCTAAAACCTAAACCCTAAACCCTAAACTAATCCTAAACCCTAAACCATAAACTAACCCTAAACCCTAAACTAACCCTAACCCTAAACCCTAAACTTTGAATAAAGATGTCATTTCGAGTAGATCTAAATAATGACCTAATCCTAACATAGTTATGGTAGCTAAAGAAAATGCCTTCAAGAGACATTCCATTGACTATTAGAGATTTGAATACCCTAAACCCTAACCCCAAATAATATTATAATACCATATATTATAATATAACGTAGCATCATATATTTGAGCATGTAGTGATGTGTTTTTGGATGTTATAAGATGTTTGAAATGTTTTTTGGTATGTTATGGTATTGTGCCTATAGTCTATATTAATATAAATCATAAAAATATTTATTTAATAAATCAAATAATGGTATTAAATTTAGTAGTTATATGAAAGAAAATATTTTTTATTTTTATATATTTGTATGTATAATATATATCATAATATATTATTTGCATTTTTAATTCTTTTAGTATTTTACATAAAATTTATAATATATAAAAATGGTGGAAAAAATTCATAATATATTATTTCAATTTTAAAATATGTAAGTGATATGACTAAAATATATAGTTTTTTATTGTTTAAACTAATTTAATGATTTTTTATCTTAAGCAATCCCTTGTGATGTGATATGCAAAATAATAAAATATAATATGTTATAGTGCATTATAATATAGAATGTCATAACATAGTGTAGCATCATGCATTATAGCATACTATTGTGTATTATTACTTGTTATGTAACATATTTTAGTTTGTTATAGTATGATGTAATAGAGTTTGTACTGGTATAATTCATAAAAATTCTTATTTATAGGTTGAGATGATGGGATTTGGCCAAAGTTAAGGTAAGCTTTAGGAAACACCATTGGGGTTGTGCTATGGTGTGTCATTTAATAAAAAGAATAAAATTTTGCATCCAAAATAAATGTTCATTTTTCAACCAAATTTTATAATTCCTTTTACTTAAAGTGATTCATTTTATGGTGTAATGTAAGATAATATATTATATGAAAGCATACTAAAATATAATGTACATAACAAAATAACTTCACATATACATGAATGTGGCGGTGCATTACTAAATGTTATTGTATATTTTAGTATGTTTTACTTTTATTATAATAGATTGGGTCAAAACTCATAAAAATATTAATTTCAAGGTTTAGATGGAAGAATTTGGCCAAATTCACAGCGCACACCAAGAAGTAACACCAAAATTATGCTATTTTGTTCCATTTCTAATAGAAAAATAATAATTTTACATCCAAAATGAACATTATTCATATTTTGAGAAAAGTTTGTTATTTTTTCCTTTTAAGTGATTTTAATGAATGTTTGACAGTATATTATATTATAGCAAATTATATTATAACATCATATATCATAATATAATATAGTATGTTAATTCTCAGTATAATATACTTAGCATGATATTGTATAGTTAGTTTGAGCTTGCACCACCACAAATCATAAAATGTTGATTACATTGCTAAGATGATGTAATTTGAGCGAATACATTATTAGGCTTTTGGTTGAAGTATTAAAGGTGTGCATAAGAGAAGAAGTAAGATTTGATGAGAATTCAATGTCAAGGACATGGAGGGAGATCTTCAATGGGATCACACATGTATTGGACATGACATGTGAGGGGTCTATGTTGAGGGCATAGAAGAAGAAAATCTATTGGGGATAAGGTTTGAGTTTGATTTAATTATATGATTTGTGAAAAGAAGATTTGTTGAGGATAAGAATCTATAATCCACTGGGGATTAAGATTGAATTGACTTTAATTTATTTATTTTTAATTGATGTGAAGGCATATCTGTAATAGATATGGGCTCAAGTCCGCTAGGGATCAGGCACTAGATTTGAGCTATCTACTGGGGATTGGGATTTAAATTTGATTTTATAAACATATTTGGGGACCTATTCACTGGGAATAAGAGTGTTGTTGGATTTTTTTTATTTAGACTCTATTGAGAGAGTTGGTTTAATTTGGCTCCACTAGGGAGGTTGGTTTTTGAATTTGATTTGCTTGCTTGAATTGTTTATATATAATTTGGGGCTCCACCGGGGAAATGATATTGGGTTTAATTTAATCTATGTTAATGTATGGACCCTATCGATGTGTGATGGACCCACTGAGAAGGGGCTATATCAGCTTTGACTTTCCTCATGTTTACAAATCCAAAAGGATAGTCTACCAGCTGTGGGGTAGAGCCAGCTAACCAAAGGGGTTGCCTTTCAATGTGTAATGACAGTGTTAGGAAGAAGGTGTAGCATACTTACATCTTCCATAGCGATGAACAACAGCTATGGTGACCTATTAAATGCACAACAAATCAAACTTGACCTAAGCCAATTATTGAGTGAATGCCGCTGGGGACTTATGTCAACTCAAAAGTTGTGAGGATTAATTTTATTTTAATTTCATGTGATTTGATATGGTTTATTTGGTTTAGTTTGTTTTTTGAATTGAGGTCATATCCTCTAGGGATGTGAGCTGGTCAAAATTGAAATTTAATTTATGGACCATGTGGTGTGCGATGGAACCACTATCAAACTTATCATATCTCAGATTTATAAATCCAAAGGGATAGTCTACTGGCTGTGGGGTAGAGCTAGCCAACCTAAGATGTTGCCTTTCGGTGTGCAATGATTGTCATAGGAAGAAGGCATAGCAGACTTACATCTTCTAAAGTAGGGAAAAATCACTAGGGTGACCTGTTAGTTGCACAACAAATCAAACCCGACTAAGGGGTGATTATTGAATTAATGTCGCTGGGGACTTATATCAACTCAAGAGTTATCGGCGATTCTTATAGGGAGTTTTACCGAAAGTGCCCTAAAAATAGGATGCCTACTTCAAAAAATGTATTGCTAGGGGTGTCCTCCTAATCCATAAGAGAATAAATATTTTGTTTATATGTTTATGTGGACCATGTTGGTGTGCGAGGGACCACATAGAGAAAGGGCTATGTTGGCATTGACCTATCTCAGATTTACTAGACCAATGAGAGAATCTGCATATCCATAAGGGTGGTTACTATGAAAGGGAAACTATCCAATCTGATAGTAACCTGGGTAGTGTCTAAATGGGGTCGTAAAGGATGTGATCTAAATATAGTGCCCACGGGGGAGGTGCTACTAGGGACATTATCCTGAGCCATGGAAAAGAAAGCCTATAGGTGAATGGTGGCCAACTCAAGGAGAAAGAGTAGCATACTTGCATCTGCCATGAGTGGTGTGTCCTTAGGTGCGAGAACCAACTGACCTAAGGTGTATCCGTCAACATGAGTGGTGTATCCGTAAGTATAATGAGAACCAACCAACATAAGGTGTCTGTCGATGTGCAATGATCAATCTGGAAAGAAAGCATTTAGGCTTACAACTTTCTAAGAAGAATTGATCATTAGGATAGTCTATCATCGGTGGGACAGATGCTATCTAACATAGAGCGACTACTAAGCAGGGATCCCTGAGGATAGACTAAACCCAAACCTGAAGCAGTTAGGTGTGAAGGAGCCATTAGGGGACTTATCCTAAACCTCAAATATACTCAACCTAGTTAGTGGATGAAGGTTAATCCAAGAAATAAGGGTAGGAAACTCACATCCTCTTAAATGCAGTAAACATAAGATAGCTTACCGGCCACACAGTAAGGCCTACCAAACTAACAAGGCGCTTAACAGTGTGTAGTGGCCAAGTAAGGAAGGAAAGTATAGCAGACTTACATCCTCCAAAGCAAGAAGATTACTAGGTGACACACTAGCAGGGTAGTACATCAGCCTGACCTAGAGAAGCTACTGAGTGAGTGTTGTTGGGGGCCTTATCTCAACTCAGAGTTTTCCAAGATAAAAGATATGCATTTTTTTATATATTTGTGAGTAGTTTATGTTTTAATTATGTCGATGAAAGATAGGATGCTGCTCAGGTTCTTTACACCTAACCCAAACACATCATGGCAGATTCATAAACATGAATACTTTCAACATGGAAGAGATTGAATTTGAAATTGAATTTTCATTGATGATAATTATTTTCAAACATGATTTATAATCTTTTTTAAGTAGATCCCATTGATTAGAAGCATTGAATGCTCTCCCTTATGATTAACAAACTGATAAATCCTCCTTGGTAGGCCTTATTTATGGCAAAGGGCCTTCCCAAGTGGGTTCAAACTTGCCTCCCATCTTACGACAGGCAATAATCGGTCACCTTAGAACTAAAATAATCTCTCCTACTAGAAAAGCTCTAAGACGAACTAACTTGTTGTTAGCTTGAATTAATTTAGCTTTGTACAACTTGAGATTTTGGCATGCTGGCATCTCTCCTCTAAACATTCAAGCTCTTCTAATCACAACTTGGCATTATGCTCTATTATGATCTTGCTACCCACAACTATCCTAAGTGGGAGTTGGTCTTTTAATGATAGAATGGCTTCAGACCCATACACTAAGGAGAAAGGAATAGACTGAGTTGGAGTTTTATTATGGTGCGGTAGGCCAACAAGGCTTCAATTAACTGCTCATGCCTCTTAGCTTGTTGTTGTCGAGTGTCTTCTTTAGTATTTGTATGAGAGCATTGTTGAAGGCTTCTGGTAAGCTATTTTCTCTTAGGTAGTTGATGGTAGAATATCTCTAATCTATGTTCTGTCTCGGGAAAAGTTGTTGATCTCCGTGCTCTTGAATGCAATAATATTAATAAATATAATTCATCGAGACACTCTGAACCTATATACGATATGGTTCCTAAAAGCTAGAGCACATGCTGAGTTGTGCCCTCTCTAAGTAGAATCACCTTTGCCCATTTAGAAAAGTATTCAGTAGTAGCTAAGATGAACTGATGACCCTTGGAAGAAGGAGGATCAATTGAACCCACTATGTTTGTACCCCCAACACTCGAATGGTCATTAGGCCAATGTAGGATGTAGAATATTGGGTGGTTGGTGTAGGAACACACTGTGTATTTGACATTGGTGGCATCACCTTGTCATATCCATGAAATCTTTAATCATCAATGGCCAGCAATATACTAGTCTCTTGATCTTGGCTTTCATCTTCAGACTAGATTTGTTGGCTCCACATAATCCTGAGTGTACCTTAGTCACAATCTTATGGGCTTCATGGTTGTCTAAATATTGTAACCGTATATGATTGAAATACTGTCAGTATAAGACACATCCACAAGAGCATATGAAAGTGCTCTATGCTTCATCTAATGGGATTGAGACTTCTCTTGAGGTAGTTTGCCTTTATTTAGGTAATCCATGAATGGTTGCCTCCAATCTAACTCCTCATCCTTCTTGTCAATGGCAACGTCCCTTCAAGAGAGTACTTTTTTGATGAGTTTAATATCAATAAAGGATAAGACTTGTCTATTTTGGACCTTTATTGATATGAACTCATCCTTTAGACATGTCAACTCCTTGGCAAGCTTGCCTAAAGCATACGCTATGGCATTCTCTCCTCGAGGAATCTTAAAAGTGGTAACCTCTAGGATTTGGGGCAGTTAATCCATGGTGTACTTATGGTAGTGATGGAGCTTAGGCTTTATAACCTTATAGGACCCAGCAATTTGGTTGATAACTAGCTGAGAATCCCCAAAGATGTTGATGTTCTGGATGCTTAGAGTAATTGCTAACTCTAGACCGGTAATCAGAGCCTCATATTGGCCTTCATTATCAGTACAAGGATTGGACATATGATATGAAAATCTGATGACATCATGCTCTAAAGTTAAGAGAACTATTCTTATCCCTGCCTTTCTTGGAATAGTAGATTATGGTTCTTCTCCTCTTTGAGAGGAAACTGCACCATCAAAGTACATCTCATAGCGGTGAATGATAGTATCCCCTAAGTTCATGATTTATTCATTGGAGAGATCATCACTAAATAGAGTGTCAGCACGAAGTGGGTGTGCTGCTAAGAAATCTGCTAGCATTTGTCCTTTCACTACATGGAGGGGTACGAAGGTAATTTTAAACTATGAGAGGATCATGGACTGTCATTCCAACTATTCAGATAGCATCGACCGTGTCATGATATACTGTAGTGGATTAATCCTAGGGATTAAATTCACTTTATGAGGAAGCATGTAGTGTTGTAGCTTTTGGGATGCAAAGATTAAAGGTAGGCAATGCTTCTAAATGGTTGGATAAGTAGTCTCATCAGGGATTAGATGATGACTGAGGTAGTGTAGTGCATTTTCCTTCCCTTTATCATTAGCTTAGGCCAACAAAGCACCAAGGGAGTAATCTAGTGCAATAGTGTAAAGTATGAGTGGCTTGCCCGGGATATGGGCTACCAGAACCGATAGTAATATCAGGTAATGCTTGATGTCTTCAAAGGAATGCTCAAATTTATCACCCCACTTGATCTTGGCATGCTTTTTAACAAGTGTTGAGAATGGCCGACATCTTTTTGATTGGTGGATATAAAGCATCTTAGATACACCAACCACCCTTGGAATGATCTAAGTTGAGTTAAACTTTTAGGGGGTGGCATTTTTAATATCGCCTTGATCTTCTCCGAATCAATTTCAATTTCCGGTGTTGGACAACAAACCTAAGAAATTTCCCTAAAGCTACTCTGAATGCACACTTAAGGTGGTTCATTTTAAGGTTAAATTATCTTAACTATTTGAAAACTACTCTCAAGTCAAAGATATGGTCTTCCTTTTCTCTACTTTTGACCACAAGATCATCAACATAGCCCTCAACTTGATGATGAATGAGTTCGTTGAAGATTCAAGTGATAGCAAGTTGGTATGTAGCATCGACATTTTTAAGGCTAAAGGGCATGACCTTATAGTAATAGATTTTGATCAGGGTTCTAAAAGTAGTGCTTCTTTCATCTTCAGGGGCTATCTTTATTTGGTTTTATCTAGATAAGCCATCCATGAAAGAGAAGACTGCATGAGATGAGGCAATGTCCACTATCATCTTTGTGATTGGTAGTGGAAATTGGACATTCATCTTTTGGACATGCCTTATTTAAATTCCTAAAATTGACACATATGTGAATTAGGCCATTTATTTTCTTAACTAAGATGATGCTGGCTAACCAGGTATGGTATTTTTCATCCCAAATGAAGCCAACATTGATTAATTTCTTAACCTCATAAATGACCTATTATTCTATGTCTAATCACATGCATCTAGGAGCTTTCTTGATAGGGTTAGCCGTAGGCTCTTTTGCTAGTTTATGGACTGCTATGTTAGGAGCCAATCTAGGAATCTCTTCATAACTCCATGAAAAGTAGTCCTTAAACTCTGTGAATAGCCTAAAAATGTCATTAGTTTTAATTTCATTCAATAAAGAACTTAGGTATGTTAGGCATGAATCTTCTTCAGTTCCTAAGTTGATTTCCTTGAGCTCATCGATGGTTGACTTGATCTCTTCTTCGAACTCTGGTAGTGCATCTTTGAATTTAAAATCATCTAGATTATCTAAAGTTTCTAAGCACATATCCTCATATGAGTTAATGTGATTTGAAAAGAACCTATCAGATTTAAATGATTGGTGATGACTAAGCAGTAATCGTCAACATCGACTGGACCCACTATACCAAATCCTAGTCTCAGTCTTGATTGAGAGCTTTTGCTTTTATTCTTTCATATTCTTTCAAAGTAGTCTAACCTATGTTTTGACCAAGTTTGTGGTATTAACCCTTTCTTTGCTAAATTATGAACCAAAAGCAAGTACTAATTAAAAGATTATTCTATTAAATCATTATATGAATCATCCTCAAGTTCTACATCAACTTCTTGACTTGAGGATTATGCTCCAAAGAACCTCCAGTCTCACACTGGGATGACTTAGAAGCTTCATTAACTACCAAACCCTTAGGTTTTTGAGAGAAAAGTGAGGTTAGAGCTAAGGTTCTCAATCGATGCCTAAATGTTTCATATATAGACCTGAATAAACTTATGATTTGCTTTGGAGCCTAGTCTTCATCGCTACTTGGCTCAAGTGCCACCTCCAAGGGAATCTACTACTGAGAAGAGCTGGCTGGTGTGCTAACCATATAATACTCATCCAATAAACTTGATTCTAAGTCTATATGGATAACAGCTGTGCTCCTAGTAGCTGGGTTATATCTTCTATTGGATGACCAATTAAGAGGTTTCCACCCTTGAGACTACTTCTGAACTGGCCTCTTCCTCTGCCTGGTGGAGGTCAGGTAGTCTTACCCATGTGTTCAAATGGAGTATCAAATTGTAGATGGAATCTAATGTTAGGCTCCACTTTCTCCTCTAAGTCTATTTTCGCTCCCTTTTATTTTCTTTTTCATTTCTCTTTTCTTTTCTATTTCTTTCTTCTCCTTCTTTTTCTTTTTCTTTTTCTTTTATTTTTAAACTTTGGCCAAGTTCACGAGAATAGACTTGTTAATTTTGAGGGAGGTTGTAAGATGCATCTTCATATATGTCCACCTCATGAACTATAAATGACTTGAGACCTCCTTTAACACAGTAGATGATCCCACCTGCACAAATTTCATACACTGATGTAGAGAGGATGTAACTATGTTATTCTGATGTATCCATGGTCTCCCAATTAAAGCGTTGAAAGATGTATCCGAGTCTATAATGTGAAACTTGGCTTCGATCTTCCAATCATCTATCTCTAAGGGCAACACTATGGAGCCTAAAGCTTGTTGACCTCACTTCTGGAGTGCGGATTCAATCTTCCCATCTTAGACTTGGGATACTTCTAGATACTAAGACTTTCCTAATCATAACACACTTTTAACAATTAGGTAAACACTTAACCTAAGCCTAAAGACTTAGAAGGGTTAACCATAGGGTTAGGTTATGCCTTAGAGAATAGGATAATCCACCTACCCTACAACCCAAATCCAATCCATGTTCACCGTCTCAAACCAAACATCAAGTTCAATTCAAACATCAAATTCAAATCCAAATCCAAACCCAACTTCTAAAACCAAATGATTGAAGCCCATGATCAAATCCAAACTTGAAACCCTTCTTAAGCCATATGACCTATCCGACGGACTTAGCCAAATCTTAATTTAAATCAATCCAAAATTAATTGATTTTCTCATAATCAATTTATATCTTCAATCATCTTCCTAAATATAAATCGATTCTACATTCAAATGATCAAAACTAAATAAAACTAAATCAAATTAAATCAAAACCCTTCCTAAGCCATATGACCTATCCCATGGACTTAGCCAAATCTTCATCCAAATCAAGTCAAACTCAATTTATTTTCTCACGAATAAATCATGTTTTCAATCATCTTCACAAATTTAAATGAAATATACATTTAAATTATCAAAATTAAATCAAACCAAATCAAAATCCAAACTTAAACCACATGACTCAACTCCATGGACTTAGCCAAATTCCTTCATTCCAAAACCAAATTCAATTGATTTTCTCATAATTCAATCATACCTTCAATCATATTCACAAATTTAAATGAAATCTACAATCATCAAGCCAAACAAAAATTAACCCAAATCAAACCCAACTTAACCCTTTTAACTTGAAATGCTCAAATGAACCAAAACCCATTTGAACCCAAGCCAATTGCAATTAAATTTATATATCAATCCAAAATCCATATATAAACTCAACTAAATCAAACTCAACTCAAAATCAAACCAACTAAACCGAATTGGTCTACTTGACAAAAAGTGACCAATTGATCTATTTGAGCCAAGTTGTAATCCCACCCAAATTAGATTGAACCAAGCCCATCAAAACCTCCTATCATGATTGTTGATCACCCTAGGTTGATCAATTGTCAAAAATTCGGTCAAACCAAGTCAACTTGGTCATTTTACCAAGTTAATCCCTTAACTCATATGGACCCAAACTAGCCAAATTGTAACCTAAGATTCAAATTCCTTGAAACTAATGATTCATACCAAATTAAAATCAATATTTGAATATGACTTGATCTTCAATTGAGTGAAACCAAACCCAATTGGCCCTCTTGACCCAAGTTGACCCAAATTGACCTAAAAGACCAAATTAGGTCAAATCAAAATATAAACCAAAATGATTGCAACCAATGGCTCATGTTCATTCTAAATTAATTGTTGAACTTGACCAAAGCCATGATTGGACCCAATTGAACCCAATTGACCTACTTAGTCCAAATTGACCTAAATATTCAAGTTGGCCTAAATAAAACCAAATCCAAAGTAATTGAAATCAAAGTCTACAATAATCTTCTATTAGTCAACTAAACCAAAACCAACACCCAACCCAAGCCAATTTGGCCAATTTGGTCAAATTAGTCAACTTAAGATGGCATGCTATTCAGACAGTATGGTTCGCATTTCATCATCAGGTTGCGCCACTTGAGAATGTAATCAACAAGGGACTCGTTGAGTTTCTATTTTTATATAATGAGGTCACCTATCACCCTCTATTGAGCTCCAACAAATCCCTTGATGAAAAGGTGCTCCAACTTAGCAAAAGTCTTCACCGAACTGTTGGACGGTTTGACACACTAATCAAATGTAACACCTGACAGACTACTAACGAAAAGGTGGAAGAGGAGTTCATTACTGCCACTGATGTTGCAACAACCGGTTCTAAAGTATGCAATGTGTTATCGTGGGTTCCCACTACCATCAAAGATCTTGAAGGATGGTGGCACAAAACCCTATATAAAATAAAAATTAAATAAAAACCTAAACCTAAAATAAACTTAAAAATAAAACCTAAAAATAAATAAAAAATAAAACATAAACCCTAAACTAAAAAAAAACCTTGACCTAGAATAAACAAAATAAAATAAACATAAATCTAAACTAAAATAAACTAAACTAAAAAAATAAATCCTAAACCCTAAACAAAACAAAATAAAATAAAACTAAAAATAAACCTAAACCTAAACTAAAAAAAAAATGTAAAAATTAACCAAAAGTAAAACCCTAAAACCTAAAAAAAATAAAATAAAAATAAAAATAAACTAAAAAATGAACATAAGCCTAAACCTAAACCTAAAAAAATAAACTAAAATAAATAAAACAAAAATAACTAAATTAGGCTAAATAAAAATAAAAAATAAATCTAAAAAAATAATAACCAAAATAAACTAAAATAAATAAAAAATAAACTAAATAAACCCAAACATCTTTGGTTTGAATTTTAAAAAAAAATCCTAAACCCTAAACCCTAAACCATCTTAAACCCTAAACCCTAAACCCTAAACAATAAAAGTAACCCTAAACCCTAAACCCTAAACCCTAAATCTTAACCCTAACCCTAAACTCAAAACCCTAAACTGTAAACCATAAAACCCTAAACCCTAAATTGTAAACTATAAACCCTAAAGCCTAAAGCCTAAAGCCTAAACCCTAAACCCTAAACTAACCCTAAACCCTAAATCCTACAAACCCTAAACACTAAAGCCTAAACACTAAACCCTAAACCCTAAAACCTAAACCTTAAATGCTAAACCCTAAACCCCAAATGCCAAAAAATTAAACTTAAAAATACTTTTCAAGCACTTCTATTGTCCTTATTCCAAAAACTAACAATCCTGAATCTTGGTGCGATTTTAGACCGATTAGTCTTTGTACCTTTTTTCAAAAACTCATTGCTAAATTAATAAATAATAGGCTTAGCCCTTTTCTTCCTAAAATCATCTCCCCTAATCAAACTGGTTTTGTTAAACACAGAACATTATCGGATAATATTCTTCTCGAGAAATGGTTCATGACATTGATATCAATTCTAGAGGCAACATCTTATTCAAACTGGACATCGCTAAAGCCTTTGATAATCTCTCATGGGACTTTCTCTTTCAAATCCTGAATTTGTTTGGTTTTTCTGATAGTTTTATCTGGATTATAAAAATTATGTATCACGAATGTCTGGTTTTCGGTTATCATGAATGGTGAGTCCATAGGTTTCTTTCCTTCTAGCCATGGTTTGAGGCAAGGTGACCCACTATCACCTTCTCTTTTTATCATCGCTATTGAATACCTGTCCAAGAGCCTGAATGATCTTTTCGCTAATAAGCCTAATATGTCTTTTAAAACTCATGGAGGTTTCCCTATTTCTCATCTTAGCTTTGATGATTTCATTATCTTGATACGGTTCCATTCAACATGTTAAAACCATCAAGAACCTTCTAAATGATTTTGGTAAAGTTAGTGGTCTTTTCTTAATGAAGGAAAATGTTGTTTTATTCCTTCAACTAAGATTCCTCCTAATATACTTAACCAAATATCCAGAATTACTAATTTTAAGCAAAATCAACTCCCTCTTAATTACCTTGGAGCTCCGCTTTTCAAAGGCCAAAAAAGATCACACCTTTTTGATGATCTAATTCAAAAATTTCTAACAAAATTTCAGTTTGGGAATTTCATTTACTCTCTTTCGGTGGTAGGCTTACCTTGATCAAGAGCACTCTAAATTCCATGCCCATATACCTTCTTCAAACCATTGTGCCTACCAACTCTACCATAAAGAATTGAGCGTCTCTTTAACAAATTCTTAGGGAACCAATACATCCTCTAAAAGAATGCAGTCATCCGGTCTAATAGTTGTGGTACTCTTGAAGAGGGAGGTCAGGATGTAAATCCATCAAAGAAGTTATCCATGCCTTCTCCTACAAACTTTGGTGGAACTTTAGGAGCAAAAAATAGTCTTTGGGTGAATTTCATGACTTCTAAATATTGTAAACATCCTCTCATTTGTCCTTTTGTGATTCTCACTGTGGAGAAGACTTTGTTCTCTCAAATGGGATGTAGAATCCTTAATTTTTGGGGCATAAACTGCAATTCTTTTTTTGGCATGACATGGAGTGGTTCGCTCCATTGATGACTTACTCTACACTCACTCCACCTCCGCTATTAGAGTTAATTCATTGCAAAACCACACGTGGAACACTAGTAAGATTCTTATTCCTTCCACTTTCTTAAATATGATTACTAGTATTCCTATCACTCTAACAATCATGATCGATTATCTTTAAGTTATCTCATAATGGGGATTTCAACCTTAAAATGTGTGGATTCACATTAAAGACAATCGATTCTTCTATTATGTTCTCCAAAATTTGGAATAGCAATATCCCCCTTACTGTTACTTGGCATATCCTAAAAACTTTATTCTGTTGACTCTTTGTTGTGGGGTAAAGGGTTTTATTTACCCTCTAAATGTCAATGTTGTTCCCATATTGAGAATGTTAACCATGTTTTTTGTTAATGGGACTATTGCCTCTAAAATTTGGATTTGGTATGACAATCTATTCAACACTATCAATTTTAATTATTCTTTTACTTTATATCAACTTCTTGAGGTTTACTTTGATAATGCAATTAAAGGACATATTAAAATCATAATCACCATTACACTTATTTGGTTCATATAGATGGATCGAAATGAAGCTAAACATGGGATTCGTTATCACATGAGGATTATTGCTAGAACTAAAACAAAATTTGTGACTTATTTAAAGCCAATTTAATCCATCACAAGCATTTTAACGTAAATCTATCGCTAATAAACGGCCTCAACCTTCAGATTATCTTACTATCGAAATGATAGAATGGTTTTTTGGAAAAAACCTCTTGATCATATTATTAAAATTAATATTGATGGCTCTGTCTCTCATAATGGCTCTAGTTTTGGAGGCATTTTTAGGGATTCTAAGGGTATTGTTCTATGTGCATTTGCTTATCCCCTTATTTCCAAAGATCTTCCTTATCGAGCTTATGGTCGTCCACAAAGCTCTAGAAATTTGTCTTCAAAATGAGGCTCAATATTTGGATAGAGGTGGATGCTCTTCTCGATTGACCTTTTGACTTCTACCAATATGAGCAACGCTTGTTTGTACCTCCTCAAACAAACTAGGGCTCTTCTCTCAACTGAATTTTACCATCACTCATGTTTGGTAAAGGATGTGTGATTACCTTACAAATCAAGTGCGAGATTAGACATATCATCCTCTTTAATCAATTTACATTACCCAAATAGTGGTTAACTTGGACAATTCAGCTTCCTTACCTCAATCTAACTCTCCTCTTTTTTTTTATGGTTTTCTATTCCCTTGTGTTCTAACTCTCCTTGACATTTTTCTTTTACTTTTAGGATTTATATTTTACTTCAATTTTGTGCATGAATAGGACATTTGGTTTTTATTGGAACCTGGACCCCATTCATCATGCCATTTCCTGTTTCAGCAAGGTTTCTTTGGTGGGATCTTCTTTGGGGTGCTTTCTTCTTCCTCCTATCGATGTTCTTTGCAGCTTTTCTCAGTTATGAACTTACCCTTAATGGCTAACTTATGTTGCAATAGTTGCTCTAATGGGAGTGACTCTCTGATTGCCTGGATTATTTTTGGCTGGGTTGCTACTCATTTTTGGGTGGCTGTGAATCATATCTACAGTCTTTGTTTATATTGTAATCCTGCATCTATTGGGTCTCTTTGTTACCTTCTTGGATTGGAGTGCCATTTCAATTAGTGTGGTACTATAGTCCAGTTATTCTTGCTTTAAGACTTTGGATGTTTGTGGATTTGGTTTATCGATTATTTGTTTGCCCTTAACTAATATCCCTTTGGTGTTAGTATTATGCACATCACTATGCCTTATCAACTTTCTACTTGATCATAAACTATGGTTGGTATACTCTCAATGGCTATTTTAGCAAGCGTGGGTATTTCTCCAAGGATTGTAATGAATAGGGATATTGTTGTCGTTATGAATGTTCCTTATGTGGTAGTTTTTAAGGTCGATTTGGTTCCTTGAGGCTTCTGTCAATCTTGTTGTCTCTAGTTTTGTTTTCCAGGTGCAACAAGCTTGGATTTTCTTAATGGATCATTATCTTGCATTTGCTGTGATTGTGGGTAATTTTGTATTCTCTGATTTTTGTTTTTCTATCTTCCTTGTCCAGCAAGATGCCAACATCTGGATTGTTTTTGTCCTTGTTGTGGTCTTCTCTCCATTTGTTATGTTGTGAACATGCCTTTTTTAAATATCCTTTTTTGTTATGCTGGAAGGGCATCAATGGTTTATCTTATAAGCATAATGGGATTAAGCACCCTGTTACTGATCTGATTTCTCTGAATGTAATTTGCTTGGGATGGGGTGCTATTCATTATCTATCCTTCCATTTACTTATATATAATTTTGGGTGGCCTCTTGGCCAGCTGGTTGGTCTTAGTCTATTTATTGGCATCGGATTGTGTCGGGTTCGGTTTACCTTGTTCAGACATGTTGTTGCTTGGTGGACTTTGCTTTGAACCCCTTTTGGTCTTTTGCTTATCATCGGACTAATGTGATCTATCATATCTGCTGCTGTTTCTTTCATCCTCTCTCTGATAAACCTACCTCTGTTGCTCTATTCATATTGGATGGGAGGCATTATGACATGCTAGCTAGTTTTTGTTATTTTGATTATTTCATGTCTTGGAAATTTCAGCTTGGTTTATCTACTTGTTGGTCAAGATTTACGGGTCCCTTCGACATTTCTTGATGCTCGATGGTGATGGTTTTGGAGATTTCTATCGTGTTGCTTCAAAGATGCGCTTTTATGGCCTAATATCTACTCTGATTGGGAGGTTTTATGGCCAATCTATAGTCCTTCCCTGTCTCAAATGTTGCCATCTTCATTGTTGCTGTCTTGGCTATTTTTTGCTTTGGTTATCAATTATCCTATCTTTTTTGCATTCTATTTTACTTTGTTGCATTACTTGTTTTACTGTTGAGGTTGGCTTTTACGATGCCCATGCAATTTTACTCTTGTTCATCTCACGAATCTTGTAATTTGCATTCTTGTCTATTCTATCTCCATTGGTTTGTGCAATTTTTTGAGTATTCTAAAGAGTGGTGTTATGGGAAGTTCGCTTTTGTTATCTTGTTCTCTATCTCTGTTGAGCGGATTATTTTGACCCGGTATGCTGCCATGGGAGCTGTAGCTCTAAATATCCCTACCATTTAGCTCTTTGCAATTACCTCTCTATTTTAGAAGTGATTGTGTTTAGGATTGCAGGTAATAAAGTTCATAAGACTATCAACAACTAGGTGTTACCTCCTCATAGGTTTGTTGGCTATGATGGCTTTGATGTTTTCACTCCCTTTGGTATGGTAGTAGCTCATGTGATGTAACCCTTCTAATGAAGTTTGGATGCTCAATTTTGCATCTGCCCCAATTTGGTGTGATTGAGCCTGAGCCTTCTTTATCAACTTTCCCTATTATCTCTCTCAGTTTTTATTGTTTTCATTTATCTCTCTATTTGTATTATTTTACCTACTCTAATCTCCTCTCTAGTGTCACTTTGCAGGTGATTCTCCCTTGTTCTCCTGCAGGTTTGCTCCATATTACCAAGCTCTCTTACAACCATCAGAGCATTGGCCTTAATCTTCCTTAGATTATTATGTTAGCCATATTGTATCTTTTGATTGCTTTAATGTTTTCTCTTGCTTTTGGATGTACTTAGATGGGGATTTACTCCTTATGATTGTAGCTCTTTGAGCTTGAGATTTAGTTTATCCTCTTTGATAAAATAGAATGGGGTTTCCTTAAAAAAAAAAAAAAAAAAACTAAAATAAAGCCTAAAAATAAAATGAATAAAAAATAAAAAAAAATAAACTAAACTAAACCTAAACTAAAATAAAAAAATAAACTAATAAAAATAAATGAAAATAAATAAAAAAACCTAAACTAAATAAACCTAAAAAAAACCTAAATAAAAAAACTATAAATAAACCTAAAATAAAATAAAAATAAATAAAAATAAACCTAAATAAAAAAAATAAACCTAAACCCTCTAAAAATAAAAATAAAATAAATTAAAATAAAATAAAATAAACCTAAACAAAATAAAATAAATAAATAAACTAAAAATAAACTAAACCTAAAAATAAACTAAATAAAATAAATAAATAAATAAACCTAAAATAGATAAACCTAAACCTAAATAAATAAAATAAACCTAAAATAAAATAAAATAAATAACCTAAAATAAAATAAAATAAAATTAAATAAACCTAAACTAAAAATAAAACTAAATAAATATAAAAAAAATAAACCAAAAATAAACTAAAATAAATAAAAAAATAAACTAAAAAAATAAATATAAACTAAATAAATAAATAAATAAATAAAATAAATAAAATAAACTAAACTAAACTAAACTAAACCCACAAACCTAAACCCTAAAAACCTAAACCCTAAACCTAAACCAAAAGTAACTAAATAAATAAAAAAAACCTATAACCTAAAACCTAATAACCTAAACCTAAACCATAAGAATTGGAAAAACCTTGATGGCAAGAACATCACCATCAACCAGGCTCAGTCTAGATCTGGTGGTGGAGGCAAAGGCGGAGGCGGCAGTTATCGCAATAGTGGTGGGCGATTTAGAGGACTGTTGGATATGGAGGTGGCGGTCAGAGCAGTGGTGGTATTACAGGCGGGAGGAGTAACGGAGGTTACAGCCGTGGTGGTGGCGGAGGGAGTGATCGCGGATATGATGGTGGATCCTGCTACTCGAGAGGCCGGGGTGGTTCTGATGGGAACTAGAGAAACTAAAGAACGACCAATCTGATCTACAGCTTATGGAACTGTGTCTTTATAGTAAAGGCAATTCTAGTTATCTAAGGTTTTTTCTTTGCCCTATGCGTGCTCATTTTTTATCTATGTTGTCTCTTATGTCTTAGAAAATTTGTATTTTATTTGGTTGATGAAATCGAAAAGAAGAAATGATGAATATGAATTTATTCTCTGTTAAAAAAAAATGAAAAACCCTAAATCCTAAACTAAAACCAGAACCTTAAACATAAAACCTAAACCCAAAACCCTAAACCCTAAAAACCCTAAACCTTAAACCCTAAACCCTAAACCCTAAACCCTAAAGCCTAAACCCTAAAACCTAAACCCTAAACCCTAAACCCTAAATCCTAAACCCAAAAAAACCCTTACATTTTAAACCCTAAACCCTAAACCTTAAGCCTTAAAAAGTTAAAAACCAAAACTAACATAAATAAACCTAAAATAAAAAAATTAAAGTAAATAAAAATAAAAATCAACCTAAATCAAAATAAAAAAATAAAAAAAATAAAAAAAATAAACTAAATAAACTTATACCTACCACTTGACTTAATTTAAAAATAAATAAAAATAAAATAAAAATACTCTAACCCTAAACCCTAAATCCTAAACCCAAAACCCTAAAACTTACAACCCAAAACCCAAAACCATGAACCCCAAACCCTAAACCCTAAGCCTTAAAATCCTAAATCCACAAAACCAAAAACTAAATAAAATAAGATACATAAAACCTCAACCTAAATAAAATAAAAGCCTAAATTAGAACTTAAACCTAAATGAAAACCTAAACCTAAAAATAAAATAAAATAAAAAATAAAAACTAAACTAAAATAAATAAATAAATACTTAAACTAAACTAAATAAAATAAAATAAACCTAAAAATATAAAACCCTAAATAAAATAAAAACTAAATGAAAAATAAAAATAAAATAAACATAAAATACAAACAATCAAAACTAAATAAAAACTTAAACCTAAAATATAAACATAAACCCTAAACCATAAACTAAAATAAATAAAATAAAATAAACCTATACCTAACCTAAAATAATCTATACAAAAATAAATAAACCCTAAACCTAAACCCAAACTCTAAACTAAATAAAAAAATAAAAACTAAAAAAAAAACTTAAATCTGAACTAAAAAGTAAATTTTAAAAATAAACCTAAAATAAAAACCTAGAACCTAAACTTAAATAAATAAAATTAAAACTTAAACCTAAACCTAAAAATAAAAAAATAAAACTTAAACCAAAAAAATAAAATAAAAATAAAACTCAACTAAAAAATAAACACAAACCTAAACATAAACCTAAAAAATAAACTAAAATAAAAAAATCTAAACTTAAATCAATAAACCTAAAACAAATAAAATAAAATAAATTAAAATAAAAAATAAACCTGAATAAAAATTAAAACTAAAATAAAATAAAATAAATAAAAAATAAACTAAATGAACTAAAAAAAACTAAACCTACCAGTTTACCTAATTTTAAAAAAAAAGAACCCTAAACCTTAAACCCTAAACCCTAAATCCTAAACCCTAAACCCTAAACCCTAAACCCTAAACCCTAAACTAAGCCTAAACCCTGAATCATAAACTTACAACCCAAACCTACCCACTAAACCATAAACCCAAAATAACCCTAAATCTTACCTAAACTCTAAACCCACCATAAACCCACCCTAAACTAACCTGTCATAAACCACTAAATCCTACCCTAAAACCTAAACCTAAACCCTAAACCCTAAATCCAGGCCAAATAAAAAAAAACCAGACTCTAAACACTAAATTCAAAACCCTGAACCCTAAATTAACCCTAAACCTCAAATGTTATACTCTAAAAAGCTAAAAACCTAAACTAAAATAAATAAACCTATAATAAATAAACCAAAGTAAATAAAAATAAAAATAAACCTAAATCATAATAAAAAATAAAATAAACAAAACAAACAAAATAAACCTAAACCTACAACTTGACACAATTTAAAAAAAATTAAAAAAATAAAATAATAAAAAAACACTAAACCTAAACCCTAAACCCTAAACCCTAAAACCTACAACCCCCAAACTCTAAAAACCCTAAACCCTAAACCCTCTAATCCCTAAACCCTAAACCACATACTTAAATGAAATAAAACCTAAAAATAAAGAAATCAAAAACCTAAACCTAAATAAAATAAATAAAATAAAATAAAAATAAAACCTAAACTAAACCTAAACCTAAACCTAAAAAAATAAAAAAAAATAAAACTAAAATAAAATAAAAAGTAAATAAACTAAACTAAACTAAAACATAAAATAAACCAAAGATAAAACCCTAAATAAAATAAAACTAAATAAAATTAAAAATAAAATAAACCTAAAATAAAATAAAATAAAACTTAAAAAACCTAAACCTAAATTAAAACCTAAAAATAAAACCTAAACCTTAAAAAAAAAAAAAAACTAAAAAAAAAATTAAATAAAATAAACCTAAACTAAAATTAACTAAACTAAAATAAATAAAACCTAAACCTAAAATAAACTAAACCTAAACCCTAAACTAAATAAAATAAAATAAACTAAAAGAAAGCCTATACCTAAACTAAAAAATAAAACCTAAAATAAAAACCTAAAACCTAAACAAAAAAATAAAAAAAAATAAAAACCTAAACCTAAATGTAAAATTAAAAAATAAAACCTAAACTTAAAAAATAAAATAAAAATTAAACTAAACCAAAAAAATAAATATAATTCTACACTTAAACCTAAAAAATAAATTAAAATAAAAAACCTAAATTAAATAATAAACCTAAAATAAACTAAAGAAAAATAAAAAATAAACCTAAATATAAATTAAAATTAAAATAGACTAAAATAAATAAAAATTAAAATAAATAAACCAAAAACCTAAACCTATCGGTTTACCTAATGTTTTTAAAAAAAGCCGAACATTAAACCCTAAACTCTAAACCCTAAATCCAAACCCTAAGCCCTAAGTCTAAACTGATTACAACCCTAAACCTACTGACCACAACTGGATAATCCTAAATCTTACTTCCCTAAATCCTTTAACCCATGCTAAATCCTAAACCCTAAACCCTAAACCCTAAGCTAACCCTACCCCACTAACCCTAAACCCTAAAATCCTAAATCCAGGTACTAACTATAAACCATAAACCACAAATCTAAAGCCTAAAGCCTAAACCCTAAAGTAACCATGCTAAACTAAACCCTAAACTCTAAAACTCTAAACCCTAAAGCCTAAACCCACCTTGCACTAAACACTAAACCATAAAACCCTAAACCCCTCTAAATCCTAAACCCTAAAACCTAAAACCTAAACCTAAAGTAAATAAAACCTAAAATGAAATAAATAAAAACCTAATCCTAAATAAAATAAACAAAATAAAATAAAATCCTAAACTAAACCTAAACTTAAACCTAAAAAAATAATAAAAATAAAATTAAATAAATAAATAAAAACCTAAACTAAACTAAAAATAAAATAAATCTGGAATAAAACCTAAATAAAATAAAACTAAATGTAAAATAAAAAATAAAATAAACCTAAAATAAAATAAAATAAAACCTAAACCTAAAAAAATAAACATAAAATAAACCTAAAATTAAATAAAAAATAAAACCCAAATATTTAAAAACCTAAAACCGGTTTACTGATTTAAAACCCTAAACTAGCGTAACCCTGAGCTTACCCTACTGACCCCCCAGGCCCTAAACCCAAGTGACTCTAAACCCTAAACTTTAAACTCTAAACTAAAACACTAAAACTAAACAGGCACTACACCTAAACCTACCACCCTACCACCCAACCCTACTAAACCACTAAACTGTGCCAAGACCTAAACCTAAATGCCTAAACCCTGACCCTACTAACCTAAACTACTCCCAAATCTAACTTACCACAGACCACTCTAAACACTCCTGACTCCACATCCTAACTGACCCCCAAATAGTGACACTAAACCTAAACCCCTGATCCCTACCTAAACCCTAAACCCTTAAACCTAAACCTAAAGATAAAACCTAAAATAAAATAAATAAACTAAACCTAAATAAAATAAAAATAAAATAAAATAAAAACCTAAACTAAAACTTAAACATAAACAAAAAAATAAAATAAATTAAAAAATAAAAATAAAATACAACAAAAATAAAAACAAATTAAAATAAAATAAATAAAAACCTAAACTAAACTAAAAAAATTAAATAAACTAAAGAATAAAAAACCAAAATAAAATAAGAATTGAATGTAAAATTATAATAAAATAAACATAAAATAAAATTAAATAAAAACCTAAACCTAAAAAATAAGTCTAAAAACAAAACCTAAAAATAAATAAAAAATAAAACATAAACCATAAACTAAAAAGAAAAACTAAACCTAAAATAAAAATCAAATAAATAAAATAAAATAAACCTGAACATACATTAAAATAAACTAAACAAAAATAAAACCTAAACCTAAACCTAAAATAAACTAAACTAAACCCTAAAATAAATAAAATAAAATAAAACTAAAATAGACTTAAGCCTAAACTAAAAAATTAAAACTAAAATAAACCTAAAATAAAACATTAAACCTAAACCCTAAACCCTAAACCTTAAAAAAGATAAACCAGACCAAAACTAAATAAAACCTAAAAATAAAATAAATAAAAAATCTAAACAAAAATAAATTGAAAAATAAATAAAAACCTAAACCTAAAATATAAATCTAAAAATAATACATAAAAGTAAATAAAAAAATAAAACCTAAAATAAATAAAAATTAAAACCTAAACCTTAAACTAAATAAAAAAAATCTAAACCTAAAATAAACAAAATAAAATAAACCTAAACCTAAGCTAAAATAAATAAAACCTAAACCTAAAATAAACTAAACCAAAACCATAAACTAAATGAAATAAAAGAAATTAAAAATAAACCTAAACCTTAACTAAAAAAATAAAACCTTAAAACAAGCCTACAATAAAAACTTAATGTAAACCTAAAAGATAAAATAAAAAACCTAAACCTAAACCTAAAAAAAATAAAACCTAAACCTAAAAAAATTAAAAAAAAATAAAACCCAAACCTAAATAATAAAATAAAATTAAACTTAACTAAAAAATAAACATAAACCTAAACCTAAACCTAAAAAATAAACTAAAATAAAAAACCTAAACTAAAATAAATAAACCTAAAATAAATAAACTAAAGTAAATAAAAATAAAAATAATATAAAAATAAAATAAATTATAAAATAAATAAACTAAATAAACCTAAACTTAACGATTTACTTAATTTTTTTTTTTAAAAAAAGCCCTAAACCATAAAACTAACCCTAAACCCTAAACCTACATTCATAAACCCTAAACACTAAAAAGCACTAAATGCTAAACCCTAAACCCCAAACCTTAAACCCTAAACCCAAAACCCTAACCTTAACCATAAACCCTAAACCATGAACCTTAAACCCTAAACTAATCTTAAATCCTAAATCCAAAACCCAACCCTAAAAACCCTAAATCTACCCTAAACTTTAACCCTAAACTCTGTAAAACCCTAAACCTAAAACCTTAAATCCTAAACAACTAAATCTTAAACCTTAAACCCTAAACCCTAAACTCTAAACCCAATCCATCCCTTGTAAACCCTAAACCCAAAACCCTAACCCTAAACCTAAACCTTAAACCTAAACCTAAAATATAAATCTAAATAATACATAAAAGTAAATAAAAAATAACCTGAATAAATAAAAATAAAACCTAAACCTTAAACTAAATAAAAAAATCTAAACCAAAAAATAAATAAAATAAAATAAACCTAAACCTAAGCTAAAATAAATAAAACCTAAACCTAAAATAAACTAAACCAAAACCATAAACTAAATGAAATAAAAGAAAGTAAAAATAAACTTAAACCAAAACTAAAAAAATAAAACCATAAAACAAGCCTACAATAAAAACCTAAAATGTAAACCTAAAAGATAAAATAAAAAACCTAAACCTGAACCTAAAAAAAATAAAACCTAAACCTAAAAATTAAAAAAAATAAAACTAAACTAAAAAATAAACATAAACCTAAACTTAAACCTAAACCTAAAAAATAAAATAAAATAAAAAACCTAAACTAAAATAAATAAACCTAAAATAAATAAATAAACTAAATAAAAAATAAACCTAAATAAAAATAAAATAATAAAATAATAAAATAAACTAAATTAAATAAAAAATAAACTGAATAAACTAAAAAAAATCTAAGACTACCAGTTTACCTAATTTAAAAAAACCCTAATGCTTAAACCCTAAACCCTAAACCCTAAACCCTAAACCTTAAACCCTAGAACTAAGCCTCAACATTGAACCGTAAACTTACAACTATAAAGATAAACCCTAGATAACCCTAAATTCAAAAACCTAAACCTGAAACCCTAAACTAACCCTAAATCCTAAACCATAAACTCTTAACCCTAATCCTAACCCTAAACCCTAAACCCTAAACCCCAAACCCTAAACCCTAAAACCCTAAAACCTAAACCTTAAACTAACCCTAAATCATAAATCCTAAACCCTAAAAACCTTAAATGATAAAGCTTAAACCCTAAACCATTAACTAACCCTAAACCCTAAGCTAACCTTAAACACTAAACCATATAACCCTAAACCCTAACACTTAAATGCAAACCTAATCCCTAACCTGACACAAAAAATCTAAACCTAAAGTAAATAAAACCTAAAAATAAAATAAATAGAAAATCCTAAACCTAAATAAAATAAAAAATAAATAATGTAGAAACATAAACTAAAACTTAAATATAAACCTAAAAATAAAATAAAATAAAATAATAAAAAAATTAAAAAAATCCTAAACTAAGATAAAAAATAAAATAAACCTAAAAATAAAGAATCTAAATAAAATAAAAAGTAAACATAAAATAAAAATAAAATAAACCAAAAATAAACCTAAAATAAACACAAAATAAAAACCTAAACCTAAAAAATAAACCTAGAAATGAATAATAAATAAAACCCAAACCCTAAACTAAAAAGAAAAACAAAACCTAACATAAAAATAAAATAAACAAAATACAATAAACCTAAACCTAAACTAAAATAAACTAAACTAAAATAAATAAAATCTAAACTTAAACCTAAAATAAACTAAACCTAAATGATAAACTAAATAAAATAAAATTAAATGAAAATAAACCTAAACCTAAACTAAAAATTAAAACCTAAAAATAAACCTAAGACCTAAAATATATACCCTAAATGTTAAAAAGCTAAAAAATTAAACCTGAACTAAATAGAACCTAAAAATAAAATAAATAAATAAAATATTAAACAAAGATAAGATGAAAACTAAATGAAAAAAACCTAAAATAAAATAAAATAAAAACTTAATAAAAACCTAAACCTAAAATATAAACCTAAAAATAAAACTTAAAAAAACACAAAACCTTAAACCCTAAACCATAAACCCTAAACCATAAACCTTAAATCCTAAACCCTATACCCTAAACCCTAAACCTACAACCCTAAACCCTAAAGGCTTAAAAACCCTAAACCCTAAACAAATCCTAAACCCTAAACCTTAAACCCTAAATCGTAATCCTTGAACCCTAAACCCTAAACCCTAACCCTAACCTTACCCTAAACCCTAAACTCTAAAAAAATAAACTCTAAACCCTAAAATCTAACTATCTCTGTACCCTACTAACCTTACACATAAGACCCTAAAACCCTAAATGCTAAAACTAACCCTAAACCCAACTGACCATGACCCTAATGGACCTAAATAACCCCCTAAATTCTAAACACTAAACCCTACACTAAACCCTAAATCCTAAACCCTAAACCCTAACCTAAACTCTAAACCAAATTAAACCTAAACCCTAAAATAAACCCCAAACCCTAAACCCAAAACCTAAAACCTAAACCTAAAGTAAATAAAACCTAAAAATAAAATATATCAAAAACTTAAACCTAAAAAAAATTAATAAAATAAAATAAAACTAAAATAAAATAAATAAAAACCTAAACTAAACTAAAAATAAAAAATAAACCTAAGAATAAAAACCTAAATAAAATAAAAATTAAATGTAAAATAAAAATAAATTAAAGCTAAAATAAAATAAAATAAAATAAAAAACCTAAAACTAAAAAATAAATAAAAAATAAAACCCAAACCCTAATCTAAAAATAAAAACTAAACCTAAAATAAAAATAAAATAAACAAAATACAATAAATCTAAAACTAAACTAAAATAAATAAAACCTAAACCTAAACCTAAACTAAACCAAACCTAAACCCTCAACTAAATAAAATAAAATAAATTAAAAATAAACCTAAACCTAAACTACAAAATAAAACCTAAAATAAAACCTAAAATTAAAAGCTAAAACATAAAACCTAAACGCTAAACACTAAACCTTAATAAGTTAGAAACCTAAACCTAAACTAACTAAAACTTTTAAAAAAATACTAAACAAAAATAAAATTCAAAAATAAAATAAAATAAAAACATAAACAAAAACCTAAACCTAAACCTAAACCTAAAAAGAAAATAAAATAAAAAATGAAAAATAAACCAAAATAAAATGAATAAAAACCTAAACTAAATTAAAAATTAGAAAACTTAAATAAAATGAAAACTAATCCTAAAATAAAAATAAAGAAATGTAACATAAATTAAAATAAAATAAAAACCAAAACCTCAAAATAAACCTAAAAATAAATAATACATAAAACGTAAACCCTAAACTAAAAAAAAAATCTAAACTTAAAATAAAAATAAAATAAACCTAAACTTAAACTAAGATAAAAAAACTAAAATAAATAAAACCTAAACATAAACCTAAAATACCTAAACCTAAACCTTAATTAAATAAAATAATGTAAACTAAACATAAACCTAAATTTAAACCAAAAAGAATACATAAAAATAAACCATAAATAAAAACTTAAAATCTAAACCTAAAAATAGAGAATAAAATCCTAAAAATAAACCTAAAAATAAAAAATAAAACTTAAACCTAAAAAATAAAATAAAAATATAACTAAACTAAAAAATAAACCTAAACTTAAAAATAAACTAAAATAAATAAACCTAAAATAAATAAACTAAACTAAATAAAAAGAAAAATAAACCTCAATAAAAATAAAAAATAAAATAAACTAAAATAAATAAATAATTAACTAAATAAACTAAATAAACCTAAACCTACAAGTTTACTTAATTTAAGAAAAAAAAAGTAAATAAATACCCTAAACCTACAACCATATACCCTTAGCCCAAAACCCTCCACCCCCAAGCTCTCTCTCATTCTCTGGTGATTTTTGAATCCCTCTTGGTGGCGTGCCCTCGACTTTGGATTTTTGTGGCTTTGGCTTCGATTTTGACCGATTTTAATGGCTTGAACAACATCTTGCCATTTGCGTGATGTTTTATCATTGATCATGGCTGTGGTGAGTTCTAGTCCTTAGGTTCCACCTAAAAATATCGATGTTTTGGCTAGGGCATCTAACATTTTTGGGGATTAGCAACCCCAATGTTGCATCTTCTACTAAATATTTTAAGGAAGTGCTCTCTAGTAAGATTTCTCCCTCTATCGAATCGGTTAATCTCATTTCAATGTCTTTTAAAGGTTGGCCGATCGTAATGTGCTCTGATGTGGATGTTGAAAAGTTAGCAAACCCTTTGAATTTTTGTCTTATTGATAAATTTGCTTTGCATCATCCAAATTTGGATAAGATCCACTCTTCTTTTCATAATCTCAAGCTTACGGATGCCTTCTCAATTGGTCTTATTGACCCTCGGCATATCCTAATTTAACTTTCTAATGATTCATGTATTTTTTCACTTCATTCTTATTTCATCTTTTTGTTAAATATGTTTGTTCAATATAAATTGACATTAAAGAGGAATCTCTATCTATGTGGTTATCTCTTCCTTCGCATTCATTTTTTTACCCACCATGTGCTTTTTTACTATGGCTTTATTTAGTCAACCTTTGTCGAAAGTCTGCTTATGCTGGATCTTCCGAATTAGACATAAAAAAATACCCTAAGGAAGTTTGGATTGGCTCTGAAAAAATATGGCTAAAAGGTTGAATTGGAGAACCTTTGTTTTTTGTTCCTACTATAAAATACGGTCATGATAATTGAAATGTTTTCTTCTCCATCCCACTTATGTTCCATTCCTCTAAAATGAATATTGAGGTTGATTCAATGTTAATCTTGTTGAAGGATTAGTTATATTCAAAATGGGAAGTATCATTTACCTCTTATCCCTTCATTGAATTTGAATATTTCTAATGCAGAGAATAATAAATTCTCTAAGTTATTAGAAGATGATTCTATTTCTTCTAATTATATTTCTGCATCTATGCTAGTTTTGATCGATGAAAATGAAGCTTTTAATGAGGATTTAAATGATGCCAAGCATGCTAAAAACATTTCTAATCCAAATTTAACTAATTGTGCTTTAAATGGTTCTAAAGCATCAGCATCTCTCATTACTATACTTGATATCCATGTTAATCGCACTTTTCAAATAAATATAGATTTGGAAGAAGGTGAACTCTCATCCAAACACTTGGATATCTCTCCTAAATCTATGGCCAATGTTACTAAATCTTACTTGGATGATCACTATAGGGGAAAAGAAAATGGCTTCCAAACTTATCATGCTAAAAAGAAAAAAAATGTTAAAAATTTCCCTCCCAAATTGTGCAAAAACACTTGATCTGCTACAGCCGCTCACACCTCTCTTACTTAACCTTTGCTTAAGAACCCTTTTTTATTTTCCTTATGTTTAATTTTCTTGTTTGGAATGTTAGAGGGATTAGTACCCTCTCTATTCATAATCATATTTGAAATCTTTATCTCATTCATAAAATTTCTCTTCTTATTGTTCTAGAGCCTCTTATTCATGCTAATAAAATTAACCATGTTGCTAGAATGATCGGTTTTAATAAATTTTTCTCTAATGTTAGTAATAGGATTTGGTATTTTTGGAATAATTTCATTGAGGTTTCTATTCTTGATGACTTTCATCAAATTTTCAATGCTCAAATCTTTTATGGTGATTATTATGTTTTGGGGGATTTTATTTATGCATCCTGTTATAGATCTTGTAGAAATCTTCTTTGAGATAATTTAAGGGATTTTGCTACCTCTATCAACAAACCATGTTTGTTGGTGGAGATTTCAACAACATTTTGTTCTCATTTGAACAAAGTGGTGGTTTCTCTCCTAATATTCATTCCATGGAATATTTCTCCAATATGGCCTTTGATTGTAATTTGATTGATATTGGATTTAAGGGCTCTAATTTTACTTGGAAAAACTCTAGACTTTGGCAATGATTGTGCTGTATGTTTTTTAATAATCATTAGATTACTCAATGGCCTATTACTTCTGTGGACCATTTAACCAAAATCTTGCCAGATCATGCTCCTCTTCTAGTTTCTATTAAAGATAATTCTAATAGACTTAAAAACTCCTCTCCTTTTAGATTTTAAAACATGTGGATTCAACATATTGATTTTTTTAATGTTGTGACTAATAATTGGAAATCTCCTTTACATCCTAAAAATTTGATTATGGGGATGAATAAACTTTGGTTTAAACTTAAAAGACTTAAACAAAATTTCGGCTAGTGGAAAAAAGCATTCCTTTAAAAACCTTTCTAGTAATATTAAAAATATGAAAATATTGGTTTGTGATCTTGAATTCTCTGTTATGTCTAATCCTTTTAAGATTACATACTTAACTGAGGTGAAAGATAAACTTGTGAGCTTCAAAAATATGAAAGAGACTTAGTGGCATCAAAAAGCTACTAGTAAACATATTGTGGATGGTGACAGGAATAATAGGTATTTCCATACTTTGGTTAATAAAAAGAGAGCTTTAAATAATATTCAAAAAAATTAAAAATGATAATGGAGATTGGATTATGGAGAATAATGATATTAAGGAATCAATTATAAATTACTTTAGAAAAATATACTTTTTGTAATCGCAATTGATTCCTTCTATTATTATGAATGATGATAATGATTTGGTTACCATTATGCCTAATGAAGATAAAATTTTAAAAGTTCTGAATAGCATGAACATAGATTCTATTGCTAGTCCGGAGGATTTCACTGCTCAATTTTTTCAAAAATGTTGGTTTATCATTAAAAATGATTTGATTGAGGTTGTGATTGATTTTTTAATGGTAATTCTTTCCTAGATATTTTTCTACTACTTCTATTGTTCTCATATCTAAGAAAGATAATCCAGACTATTAGAGTGATTTTAGACCTATTGGTCTTTGCACATTCTTCAATAAGTTAATTTTGAAAATTCTTTCCAACATACTTAGTCCTTTACTTAATAGAATTATCTCTCTCAACCAAACTAGTTTTGTTTGAGGTTGTGGTGAAATTATATTCCTACCATCATCTATCCCCTTTCAGGGAAAGAGGATAAATGAAAATAGAAATATAACGCCTTGTTGGGACACCACGTAGATTTGTAGATGTTCTTATTAGGGTGATCAGATACGACATTGAGGAAAGGTTTAATATCTCAAAAGATAGAAGTCACCACCCTATAATGGACCTAATCACCTTAATAAGGACTCCTAAGGACAATGGGTCTTCGAAATGTATCTGAGATTCTTCTCCTACTTTACATGAAAAAGTAAAGCAGGGTTTATTTTAAACTGGGTTCGTTAAGTTCCATACAGGGGCAAGCCCCCATAGTTAATTACATCCTAAGGAACAAGATTCCTTAGGAATACTTTTGATTAAAGTAAATGATCATTATCTCCAAAGATTTTGAAATGTAGGACTATCAATCGATTGGTTTATTTTAAGAGAGTTAAGTGGGATCGATCAAGAGGAGGGAGTTCTTATCAAAGCCAAATGAAGATAAGTAAGAGATACTTAGGATACTAGGAAGCCTAGTAAGCACCGCAAACTATCCTATAGTTGGACTTTATATTTTTTTGAAATTGAATTAGTATGTTTGAGTTGAATTTTTATTAGAAAGTTAGGGCTTAGAATTCCACATTACAAGGTCATGGAAATGCCTAAGAGGTGAGGATTTATGCTCATAGCCTACAAAGGGAAGTTGCAACCTCTGAACCAAAATCTAGGGAGCTTTGGCGAGGGCCAAAACCAAGACCTAAATCTAAGGAGAAAATGGGTATTTGGTTTACCTCCATAAAAGAGGATAAACCACCCGACTGTTGGACTTACAACCGCCTGGGGGTGGCTTCCAACTAACTCCTATGATTTTAAAATACATAGGCAAGTCAAAAGCATTTGCAAGATAGCTAAGCTATTTCTTATTTAGAAAGAGACTAAGTCCTTAAACACACTCCCTAAGAGACTAGATCATGTAGGATATGAGTTAAAGACTTAAATAAAATGCAAATGTTTTATTATATTTTATTTTCATTTTGGACAATTAATTTTACACAAGCTTTAGGATTCATACACATATTGCATGAAAAAAATTCATAATCAATAAGATAAAGAGTGTGTTTCCACCATGGCTCTCAAAGGTCAAGCTAAGTTCTCTAGCAAATGTGGAAGCCCTCTAATCAAGGTTTATGTATGATGTGAGAATGAAAATACAACATCTAGCTAAGGGGTTTCTAATTCTTTTATCTTGATTTATAGAATAAGCTTTAGATGAGGTTATGAGTTATTTATTTTTAATTTGAATTATTTTGATTGGATAAAAAAATTTATTTTCCTAAGAGCTGAATCGTTATCCATGCCATACATCAAAGCAAGGAAGAAACTAGGAAAAGATGCAATCTTAATGCACAGGCTAAACAAACATCAATCAATTTATAAAGTTAGCATAAAAGAATAAAAGGCCATTTATGGTCGGACTCCACTGCACAAACCCAAAAATAAATTGGGTAGCTGAGCTCTACCCTTATACAACTCGGATTACAAATGAATTAAATACAATCAAGAAGGAATTCATTATTATGGGGGTCTTCATTTTTCATTTCTTCATTCTTCATTCTTCTTTCTTCTTGCTTCTTTCTTCTTTTTTATTTTAGTTGGTCAGAATGTGGTTGCTCCAAAGGCTTCACATTGTATATAAGGCATAACCTTATGACTAATGTTCATCCTAATAGCCCATAACAATTATTCTAAAATCCTAATTGCAAAATTACATAAGAATGGGAAAAAAAGAAATCTAACTAAAACTTGCAAAACAAAGATTAGTTAAATAAACCATACAATCCCAAGCATGTATATGTATGAATTGGACTTAGCACCCCACACACAGGTAAGCAAGTTCGCCTGGTCTATTTTGGATTATGCTTAGGGGTATAAGCACCTGCACAGCAAAAGTAGTTTTATATTTTTATTATAGCACTCCATAAGCACAATCCCCTGCAGAAGACAGTGGTTAGAATAAGATCGCCCTACCATTCAGTCTACACACATACACCTTATCATCTAAACTAAAAATACTACATCACAAAACATAAGCAAAATATTAAACCATGCACCACTCTAACCTAAAGCTAGAAGTAATAACTTAGCCAAATGTGTGTGCAATTTAAGGTATGTGTGGTATGCTTAGCTTGGCTTTAAGGTCAGAGTTTTCTAAGTATGAAAATATTCAACTTAGAGGGTGATTTTATTTAACTGATTTAGTTGATTTGGTTGATTTTATCTTGTATTTTGATTTGGTTTGAATGAACCTACAATTAAATACTAAGTTGTAAAGAGGAGAAAATAGAAGAGAGCTTCTCTTTCCTCCCAACCTTAAGTAATTTCTAAGGTAGATTCATATTTTATTTTTATTTAGTGAATGTTTTGTTATGTGTTTTGATTAATCCTAAGTTTATATTTTCCCTAAACAAACCTATTAAAAAAGAAAGGCATTTTAAGATTAAGTAAAGTGAAATACTATCACAAAACACACAATACTTTATTTCGATCCCAACATGTGTAACATGCATACAGAGGACCTTAAGAATATCTATACATGAAAATGGAAATATTTAGCACACCTTCATGATGAATGCTAAGTGATATAGTTTAAAGAAAATTTGGAATGTTTCATGCATGCATGATTTTGTTAAGTAGAAAAGAGGGATTATTTTATCCATTTGTCATATGGACATTTACAAGTATAAAAGATATAAGTGAGTACGATGCCATTATTAGCACCAGTGATGTAAGGTACAAGACCTACTTAGGGCTAATTAAAGCCTCACAACCCAGGGATTGTCTAGACTAATATACCACTTTTCTTAAATAAATGTGCATGTACAAAAAGAAATGCATGGAAAGAGAATCATGCAAAAAGTTTATGTTTGTTTGATGTTGGTTTGATTGTTTATTTTATATGGGTGATGTGGAATTCCTTCTTAAGTCATGACATAGGAGTGTATAGGAATGGATTTAAGCAAGTGCTATTTCTTTTTCAAATGGACTATACACTTGGAAAATCCTATACAATTCTATGTTAAGAAAGAGAGGGAGAATCAGATAACACATTTTATACTCACATGCAAGCTTATAAATAATTATAAGTAACATACCTTTTTTTTATGATATTTGATTTATAAGTTTTGAAAATATTTTTTTTAATAGTCATAATAGCCATTTCCCCCATGTATGAGTTTATTTAGTTTGTTTTTAGAACCATTAGATGATTTTTATATTTTGTTTAGGTTAAGGTGTGAATTAAGTGCATTAATTTCCCCTTACCTACACCACTCTAACATATTTAATTAAATAATTATGAGCTAATGTATGACATAAAACCACACAAGGAATTTAAATTAGCAATGCACGTAGGAAAGAAAGGGTCTAATGCAATTGGCTCACAATTAATGATTAATTAAGCTAAAAGGTTTAATTTAAGTACTTTCATAACCTTTCCCACACATGTGGGTTGGATTTTGATTTCCTTAAGTTACTTAAGTTTTTGAACACCTAAGCACCTACCCAAGATCAGTTGGTTAAGTTTTGGAATGCTTTGAAAATTTTATCAAGTTAATTAAGTAGGTGATTAGTGGATTAGGCCTTAATTAGGTCTATATTAAGAAAGAAATGGGTTTTAAGGAATAGCTTAGTGAGACCACTTGTTCACTTAAGCAAAGCTTGATTAACTTAATAAAGGGATTGAACCACTATTTACATATTTAATTAATCTTAATTACATTAAGGGAGTGATTAAGGATTCATTAATTAATTCCCATAATTAACTAATCAATAAATCCCAAGAAAAATAGGCTAGGTAGAGGTCATCCCACTAAAGTCATCTGAGAAATTTGAAATAAATTACTAAAGTAATTAGGGAGTAATTAGAGTTATTAAGTTTTCACTAAAATCTTAATTAAGAAAATGCACTGTTCAAAATCCATTAGAAATAATTTTAGTGAATTCTTTACTGAATTATCTTCATAATACAATTTAATTTTTATTTTTCTAATTTTTCTAGATTTAGTTATGTTATTCTGAAGATTCAGTGGTTAAGAAATTAATTAAAACCCCTAATTATATAACTAATCTTATTGGAGCCAAGTAGACCGCTGACTCGGCGCGCACTTTCCACGTTATGCAACAGGATTCATCACATAAGTTATCACATCACAATGCCACATCAGTGGGAGCGCTACATGCTTTCTCTCTGGATCGTCCAATCAAGGATCGGATGGTTGAGATATAGCCCACAGTTCTTAAAGGTTAAATCCATGGATCCTATGCATCTTTATCAGGACCGTCCATCCAAAATGCATAGATATATGGTCCATGATCCGTCACTGAGTTTGCTTGTGGGAAAGGGCATCTGTCCACTCTTTAGGGAAAGATTTGAGCTTGACTTGAACTCAAACTCAACCCACACCATCATCATGCAAGGGGCAAGACATCCAACGATCAAAATACAATGGGGTGAAAACTTCTATCACAAAGGACCAAACATTTCCTATTCTAGGTTTGATTTGAAGGCATACCTCAGCGGAGGCTATCACCAACACTCCTAACAGTCGAGGTAGCTTCATGTAGAGATGAAGCCCTATTGAAAGTTTCAAGCCTTGGGATGAAGTGGATCTTTCTATGGACCAAGGTGGGCTTCAATTGCTTGCCACCTTGGTCAAACTCCCCTCTCCCAGTCCTTGAGAACTTGGATGAAGCTTTGGATTAACTCGATTAGATCCCCTCAATGTGCTTGAAGGAGGAATTAAGCTAAAATTGAGTATTGAATGGGATTGAATTCCCTACTACCTCCCCTATTTTTAGTTTTGATAAAGCCAAGAAATGGAGAAATGAAAGTGCTCTGGGAGGCTTGGAGAAGCTTGAGAATGCTTACTTTGAGCTCCCTAGCTTCAATCGAATGTGAATGTGTTGGATTCAATTGAAATTAGGGGGAGCATATCTCCTTCTAGGTGGATCAGAAGGCCGAGCATAGAGATGCTATTTTGATCAAATTAACCCTATGCAATGAATTTTTAGCCATTTAGGGTGGCATGTGATTCGATTTTGGCCAGAGGAGGTAGTGGAGAGGTTTCCATGTGCTTAATTGAGCGGAGGAGGGATCCCAAGTGCTCAATTTCTAAGTGGCTAGTTAATTTTGCCATTGGATTGGGTTTGGCAGACCCAAACCCATTGGGTCAACTGCACCATACTCACTAGTACCCATGGAGTCCACTAAGAGGGTGCCAAGTGGCCATGAAGAGGATTTGCCCAAATTCTAAGTGAATTTAGCCAAGAATTACCATTTAAATTAGGGGAAAAATGGTCATTTGGCTTGGATTTTAGTTTGAATATGTTTGGTATGATTTTAAAATGGGTTAGGCCAAGTTTCAATGAATTTGGAATTGATTTGATATGATTTGGCTCATGTTGACCCATTTAGGTCAAAATGGGTCAAATTGGGTCAAACCGAGGGTTGAGTCAAGTTCATATGACCATAAGAATTGGTTTTGTATCTTTGTTTCCAATGAATTTGGTTCATTTGATTTCATTTAGGTCTAAAAGTTGACCAATTTGACCCATTTGACCTATTTGGGTTAGGTCATAGGTTAGTTTTGGTTTAATTAGTCATTTGAAATGTATTGGTATCTTTATTTCCAATTAAAATTGGCTTAGCTTGATTTTGGTTCAATTTGACCATTTAGGTCAAGTTGGGTTCAAGGTCAATTGGGCAAGGTTGGTTTAGTTGGCCAATTGAGGCTTTGGTCAAGTTCAACAAGTGATTTGCAAGGAACTTGACCCATTAGTTTCAAAAAATTTAGCTTAGATCATGTTTCGACACATTTTGACATTTTAGGTCAAGTTGGGTCAACTAGGGTCAAGTGGCCAATTGGGCTAGGTTAGGCTCAAATGATGACTTGGTCAAGTTCAAACATTGATCATAAACTGGTTTTGATCAATGGTTTCAATCAATTTGGCCTATGGTGGATTTTGGTTAGTTTAGGTTTCATTTTGGCTAAGTGTTGACTTGGTCAACCCTTAGGTTTGACTTGGTTTGGCCTAATTTGAGAGATTGATCATCTCATGATGATTGTTGCTCATAATGTGAGGCTTAGGTGGGCATAGTTCAATCCAATTTGGGTAGGATTTGAACTTTGCTCAAAAGAGGTACTTTAGGTCACTTTGGGTCAAGTGAGCCTAAGTTCGTCAATTGACTTGATCAAGGCTTGAATCAAGTTTGGTTGAACTCACATTTGAACTTATGATTAAAATATAAATCCATTTGGAAGTGATTTTGAGTCAAATGGGTTTTGATTCATTTGAAATTTTCAAGTTCAAAAGGGTGAACATGATTGAAGTTTGTATTTATATTTGAATTCATGATTGAAGGATTGATTGAATCATGAATAAAAATCAAGAGTTTGGGTTGATTTGAATTTGATTTGGCTAAGTTCAAGAATTTAACTTGAAAGGCTTAGGTTGAATTTGGATTTGAGTTTTGAATTGATTTTGATATTTGAATTTATATTTTATTTATATTTGTGAATATAAATGAGAATATAAATGAGTTTGAGAAAATTTCTTGAATTTGATTTGGATTTGATTTAGGCTAAGTCAATAAGATAGAATCAAAGTGACTTAGGAAAGATTTTTGAACTTGGAATTTCAATCATATGCTTCAATCATTTGGAATTGGTTTGAGTTTGGAGAAAAACAATTAAGTTGGAATTTATTTAAGGTTTGAGAAAAATCAATCAAGTTGGAATTGATTTGAGTTTTGATTTGATTTGATTTGGAGTTTGACTTGAAGGAAGGAAGTGAGGAGTTGGTTCAAGCTATGGGGTAAGCAAGTTTTCCTAACAGCCCTAAAGCATGACCTATTCTTATGGCTAACTCTTCTAAGCCTCTAGGGTTAGGTTGAGTGTTCACATAATCCCTAGAAGTGTCTTAAGACTAAGGAAACTCTTAGTTTCTAAGATAAGTCCTATGTCTAAGATGGAGGGGTTGAGAGCTCATTCTAAAAATGAGGTCATCAAAGTGGGGCCCAATAGGTGTGGTGTGACTAACAAGGATCACCACATGTATTGGTGTTGACTAAAAAGATCAACAACACTGAACGATCATAAGCACAAATAGAAATGATCTACTCCTGACCCAAGGTGTAGAAGGAATCCAGAGCTTAGTGCAAGGTGACTCTACTCATGTCAAGGGCATAAGAGAGTAAAGGAAGAATCCACTAGGGATAGAGTATGTGAACCTTCTACTAGGGAAATAGATTCAAATCATCCACTGGGGGATGAAAGGTTTGAAATCCACTGAGGGATTAGAATTCAAGATCCTCTAAAGGAACTAGAAAGATTTGCATCTCTCTAAGGAGAATCAAATGAAATGATTTGGATTTTATGATTGTTTTGATTTGTTTGACTCCACTGAGGGAGATTGATTGTATTTGTTTACTTTGTTATTTTTTACTCCACTAAGGGAGGATGGTTAGATTTATTTTAGATTTTTAAGATTTTAAGATGGACCCTATTAGTTTATGAGGGAGCGTACTGAGTAGGAGCCATGAAGGCCTAGGCATAACTTAGATTTACTAATCCAAAGGGGTAGTCTACCAAACACGTAGTAAGACTAGCCAACCAAAGGGAATGCCTTTCAGTGCGCAACAGCTGTACTAGGAAGAAATCATAGTAGACTTACATCCTCCAAAATAGGGACAAGTTACTGGGGTGATCCATTGGCAAGGTATTAAATGAAACCCAACCTAGGGCTGACTATTGAGTGAATGCCACTGGGGGACTTAGATCAACTCAAAGACAGTCAAGATTAATGTCATTTTTAGGTTTATTTGGATGAATCCCATCGATTTGTGATGGATTGCACTGAGTAGGGGTTATGGAGGCCTTGTGCTAGCTTAGGTTTACAAATCCAAAGGGAGAAGTCTACTAACCACATAGTAGGACTATCCAACCAAAGGGGTTGCCTTTCATTTTGCAATGGTCAAGTTAGGAAGAAAATGCAGGGACTCACATCTTCCAAAAATAAGGAACCATTAGGGTGATTGGTTGGCAAGGCAACAAATCAAACCCAACCTAGGGCTCATTATTAAGTGAATGCTGCTTGGGGACTTAGATCAAATCAAAGATAGCCAAGGTTAATTTCATTTTTAGTTTATTTTGATGGATTCTATTAGTTTATGATGGATCACACTAAGAAGGATCTTATATCAGCCTAGACTTATCTCAGATTTCCTGAACCAAAGGGAGTTGCTTCTCGGCTGATGGGAGAACTATCTGACCATAGGAGTTCCTTTTGATTTACAATGATAAATTCATGGGAAGAAAGCTTGGGGATTCACATCTTCCACTACAAAGACCACTGGGGTGATCAGTTGCTTTGGGCAACAAATCAAACCCGACCTAAGGTTGCCCATTGATTTGTGATAATCTTGCTAGAAAGAATGCATCATAGGCTTACATCTTCTAAAGTGGAATGACTATCAGGGTAACCAACTTTTGGAAAAATAGATTAAACCCAACATAAGGGCAACTATGGAGTGATTGCCAACCCGGGGACATATCTCAACTCAAGTAGTTAGACAATTCCTATAGGGAGTTCTGCTGACACTGACCTAAAGATAGGATGCCTGCTTGGGAAAAAGGTCCCTTTAGGGGCTTGAATTCCTAATCCACAAGAAAAAAATATTTTATTTGTTTTGTTTGTTTATCATGGATTCTGTTAGTTTACGATGGATCAAACTGAGAAGGAGCTTATATCAGCCTAGACCTATCACAAATTTACTAAACTAAGGGAGAATCTATGCATCCGCTGAATAAATTCTCCAACCACAAGGGTGGCTACCAGGAAAGGGGAATGTCAATCTGTAACTCGGTGTCTAAATGGATGATGGGCGTGATCCAAATAGAGTGCCCGCTGTGAGAGGTGATGCTAAGGGCTTGATCCAAAATGCTAGAGAAGATAAGATCATAGGTATTTAGTGGCCAACTCAAGGAGAAAGCATGGGGACTCACATCTGCCAAGAGTGGGGTATCCACCGTGTGAGTCACTCATACATTATGAACTAAAGTGCTCATCAATTTGTAACAATCAACCTAGAAAGAAAGCTCGAGGACTCACATCCTCTTATAACAAAACTGACTGCTAGGATAGTCTGTCTTTGGCTCGACAGGTTCCATCCGACCTAGGGTAACTACAGAGTGAATGCCATTGGGGACTTACATCAACTTAAGTGTAGTCAAGAAGAAAAGGATCCACTGGGGGACTTATCCTAAACATCAAATATACTCGACCTAGTTAGATCATGATGATTAGTTCAAGGAAAAAGTGTAGGGACTCACATCTTCTTAAACAAAATTAGCATGAGGTAGCTTAATAGCTGGGCAGTGAAGTCTACCAAACTAATAAGGTGTTCATTAGTTTGTAATGATCAAGTTAGGAAGAAACCACGGGGACTGACATCCTCCAATAAATAACCATTGAGGTAACATACTAATGAGGTAGCATGTAAACCCGACCTTGAGCAGCTAATGAGAGAGTGCCATAGAGGGCTTGCTCCCACATCAAAGTAGCCTAAGATAAAAGATATGCATTTGTTCTTGAAGGAATAGGATGCCTCCGGGGGACTCTTACACCTAGACCTCAAGGATACTTGACCTAGTCAGTGCATGATGGCTAGCTCAAGAAGAAAGCACGGAAACTCACATCTTCTTAAATAAAGTCAACATAAGGTAGTTTACTGTCCGGGCAGTAAAGACTACCAAACTAACAAGGAGCTCATTGGTTTGCAATGGTCAAGTTGGGAAGAAAGCACAAGGATTCACATTGTCCAATAAATGACCACTAAGGTGACATACTAGCAAGGTAGCATGTGAACCTGACCTAGAGTAGCTAATGAGTGAGTGCCATAGGGGCTTGCTCCCACATCAAAATAGCCTAAGACAAAAGATTTGTGAATGTGCTTGAAGGAATAGGATGCATGTGGGGACTCTTACCTCAAGGATACTTTTCATTTAGTGATTGAGAATAAAGCATGGGGACTCACATCTTCTTAAATAAAGTCAACATAAGATAGTTTACTGGCTAGGTAGTGAGAATGACCAAATTAACAAGGCACTCATTGGTTTGCAATGGTCAAGTTGGGAAGAAAGCATGGGGACTCACATCCTCCAACAAATGACCACTGGGGTGACATACTAGCAAGGTAGCATGTGAACTTGACCTAGAGCAGCTAAAGAGTGAGTACCACAGGGGACTTGCTCCCACATCAAAGTAATCTAAGATAAAAGATATGTGTTTATTGTTGTGCTTATTTTAAAGGGAATAGGATGTCACTTGAGTTTTTGCACACCTACCCTAAACACATTTGGATAATTGTATGAAATGGTTCCACAAATGGTAACCAAAATTCCCACTAAGAAAAGATGCCACTTGGGCTCTCTTACACCTAACTTAGTTCTGCTAATCGAAATAGGATTCCTCTTGTGTTCTCTCACACCTAATCCAACATCACTAGGAGATTGTGTTTGTGTCGTGAAAGAGGGATAGGATGCCTCTTGGGTTCTCTTACACCAATCCTAGATGCATTATAGCGGATTCGCAAGACAAGTAAATAATGCTTTGAAAGAAGAGAAGATTTTGATGAATGGAATTAGATTTTTGTTCTTTTATTGATAATTATTTTCAAACATGATTTATGGGTAATATTTCTTCAAATAGAGCCCATTAATTGGAAGCATCAGGTGTTCCCCTTTACAATCAACGAGCTGATAGGATCCTCCTTTGTAAGCCTTCTCTATGACATAAGGGCCTTCCCAAGTGGGTTCAAACTTGCCTCCTATCTTTCCATGGGAAAAAATTGATCTCCTTAGTACTATCACAAGTTCTCCTACATGGAAAGACCTAGGGTGGACTAGCTTGCTATGAGCTTGAATCATTTTGGCTTTGTACAACTCAAGGTTTTGGCATGCCCATAGGCGACTCTCCTGTAAACCTTTGAGCTCTTCTAACCTCAACTTTGCATTATGCTCTATTGTGATCTTGCTATCCAATGCTATCTTTAGTGATGGGAGTTTAACTTCTAAAGGTAGAATGACTTTGGACCCAAACACTAAGGAAAATGGGATAGATTGAGTTGGAGTTCAGTATATGGTGCGGTAGGCCCACAAAGCTTCAACCAACTGCTCATTCCATTATCATTTATTATCATCAAGTATATTCTTTAGTATTTGGATAAGTGTTATGTTAAATGCTTTTGCTAAGCCATTTGCTCTAGGGTAGTAGATGGTGGAGTATCTCCAATCTATACTATGTTTTTTGGTGAAGTTGTTGATCATGGTGCTTTTGAATGCAGTGCCATTATTGATTATAATTCATTGAGGCATCCCAAACCTATATATGATATGTTTCCTAAAAGATTGAAGCACATGCTAAGCTGTGACCTCTCTAGGCGTGGTTGCCTCTGCCCACTTGGAAAAGTAGTCGGTGGCAGCTAGAATAAACTGATGATCCTTGGAAGAAGGAGGATTGATCAAACCCACAATTTTGGTACCCCAACACTCAAATTTCTATGAGGCCAATATAGGGTGTAGAATGTTGGGTGGCTGATGTAAGACCATACCGTGTACCTGACACTGATGGCATCTCCTAGCTACATCTATGTAGTCTGTAATCATCGAAGGCCAGTAGTATCCTAGTCTCTTGATCCTCCTTTTCCTCTTTGGAATAGATTGATGCACTCCGCATAGACCTGAATGTATGTTTATCTAAACAAAGTAACCACTTTTGATCAAAATACCGTCGATACAAGGAACCATCAACGAGAGCATAAGAGAGAGCTCTCTATTTCACCTGATGGGCTTGTGACTTTTCTTAAGGTAGTTTGTCGGTGTTTAAATAGTAAATGAACAGTTGCCTCTAGTCTAGCTCCTTGACCTTATAGGTAACGATAACCTCCCCTTCAAGAGAAAGTCTCTCGATGAGTTCAACATCAATAAAGGATATGACTTGTCTATTTTGGACCCTTATTGGAATGGACTCATCTTTCGGACATGCCAATTCTTTAGCAAGTCTTTCTAAAGCATCTGCTACTATGTTCTATGCTTAGGAAACCTTGTAGATGGTGACTTTGGGGATTTGGGCCAACAGCTTCATGGTATACTCATGATAATGATGAAGCTTAGGTTTCAGAACCTTGTAGGACCTGGCAATCTAGTTAATGACCAACTAAGAATCCCCAAAGATGTTGATGCTCTTGACACAGACTATGATGGATAACTCCACACTGATAATCAAAGCCTCATACACAGCTTCATTATTGGTGCAGAGATTAGAGAGATAGTATGAGAATCTCATCACATCGTGATCTAGAGTTAAGAGAACTATTCCTACCCATATATTTCTTGGAAGATTAGATCAGGGTGCTTCTCCTTTATGAAAGAAAGTTGTGCCATCAAAATACATCTCCCATCAACGGTTGTCAATATCACCTAATTTAATGATTTTTTCATCATGGATATAATCACTAAGCGGAGAATCAGTAGGCAGGGGGTGTGTCATTAAGAAATCTACTAGTGCTTGTCCTTTTACCACACGGAGAATACGCGATATCAAAGCTAGAGTATCATGGATGCAAACATCCAGATAGCTTTGGCTATGTCATGAGATACTGGATTGGATTGGTCCTAGAAATCAAGTTCACCATATGAGAAAGCATATAATGCCATAGCTTTTGGGATGCAAAGATTAAAGCTGACCAGTATTTCTCAATAGGTGGGTAATTTTCTTCAGTAGGAATCAGATGATAGTTGAAATAGTAAAGAGCACTCTTCTTCCCTTCATTATTGGCTTAGGCCAAGAAAGCACCAAGGGAGTCATCCAATGCAGTAGTGTAGAGGATGAGTGGTCTGCCCGAGATAGGGGCTACTAGAACTAGTAGCTTCACCAAATACGGCTTTATATCTTCGAAGGAATGCTAGCACTTATCATCCCACTTGAATTTGATGTCCTTTTTGATAAGTGTTGAAAATGAAATAAAGTGTCTTAGATACACCAACTATCCTTGAAAAGATCTAAGTCGATTTAAACTTTTAGGAGGTGGCATTTCCAAGAAAGCTTTCATCTTTTTAGGATCTATTTCTATTCTCCGATGTCGGACAACAAACCTAAGAAATTTTCCTAAAGTTACTTCAAATGTACATGTCAGGGGATTCATTTTGAGGTTATATTGTCTTAACCATTCAAAAATTACTCTCAAGTCAAAGAAATGGTCTTCCTTTTCTTTGCTCTTGACTACTAGATCATCAACACAGCACTCAACCTAATGATGGATGAGTTCGTTGAAGATCTGAGTCATGGCCCATTGGTATGTAGCACCAACATTTTGAAGGCCGAAAGGCATGACCCTATAATAATAGATTTCGATCAAGGTTTGAAAAGTAGTGCATTTATTATCCTCGGGGGCCATCTTGAATTGGTTGTAGCCAGATGACCTGTCTATGAAGGAGAAAACTGCATGAGATGAGACAAAAACTACCATTAGTTCTAGTATAGGAAGACGAAACTCATCCTTAGGACATGCCTTATTTAAGTCTCTAAAATTGACGTAAATATGAATTTGGCCATTCTTCTTCTTAATTGTGATGACACTGGCAAACCAAGTAGGATATTTTTCTTTCTTGATGAAACTAGCATCGATTAATTTCTTGACTTCAGAAATGACCTATTATTTAATTTCTAATCCCATGTGTCTAGGAGCTTGCTTGATAGGATTAACGCTAGGATCTATTGCTAGTTTATGGACTGCTACGATAAGAGATAATCTGGGCATTTCTTCATAACTCTATACAAAGTAGTTTTTAATCTCAGTCAATAGCCTAACTAATTCATTATTTTCTTCTTCTTTCAACAATGAACTAGTGTATGTAGTGGATTTTCTTATCACGAGGTTGATTTCTTTAAGCTTATCAATTATTGAATGGATCTCCTCTTCAAATTCTAGTGGTGCATCTTTGATTTGGAGATCATCTTGATCATCTAAAGTTTCTAAACACACATCCTCATAAGAGTTAGTGTTATGTAAAAAGAACTTATCAGACTCCAAATGGTTGGTGTGACAACTAGCGTCGCATCATCGTGGACCCACTATCAATCCTAGTAATCTTAATTATTTATCCTTGCTTGTTTTGTTCCATGGCTCAAGTACTCTTTGCTTAGACCATGTATAAGGAACCAAACCTTTTTTTACAAGATTAAGAACACAATGAGAGTACCAGTCAAAAGGAAATTCCATTAATTCTTTATTTAAAATATCCTCAAGTCCTACATCAGGTTTTGAACTTGAGGATGATGATCCCAAAAAGAATCTCTTTGGTTTAACATCTCTGGAAGATTGGGGGGTTTCCTTAACTACTAAGCCTTTAACTTTTTGAGATGAAAGTGAGGTCAGAGCTAAGGTTCCTAACTGTTTCCTGATAGTTTTACATACATTTGATTCGAATACTTTTGTGCTTTGTCTGGAAGCCTAGTCTTTGCCACTGTCTGGCTTAAGTGTCACCTCTAATGAAACCCATTGAGTGAGGTTGGCTGGGATACTAATTGCATTAGACTTATCCTCCAACTGGATTTAAAGTCTATGTGAATAGTAGGGATACTCTTATGAACTGTAATATACCCCCTATTGGCTGATGGCCAACCAGGTTCATAAGACTACCTATATGTCTGCCTCAATCTCTGCCTATTGGAGGTCACATCATCCTACCCACATGTCCATATGATGCAATGAACTATGTGGGTGGAATGTGATATGCGGCTCTACTTCTTCTTCAATTTCCCTTTTTTGTTCACTTGAATTTTTATTTTTCTTTTATTTTCTTTTTCTTCTTTTTCTTTTTCTTTTTCTTTTTCTTCTTTTTCTTTTTTTCTTTTATGTTTTAATTTTGTCTAAGTTCATGAGAAAGGGTGTTTTGAGAAAGATAGTAGGTCGCATCCTCATATATCTCAACCTCTCTTACTGAAAATAGATTTTCATCTCCTTTGACATAGTACTCAATCCCATCCTTCCTAAACCTGAAGCATTGATGGAGGCAGGATGGAATCATCTTATTTTGATGTATCTAAGGCCTCCCGAGCAAAGCAATGAATGAAGTATTTGAATCAATGATATAAAACTTGGCTTCAGTCTTCCAATCACCTATCTCTAAAGGTAACACTACGAAACCTAAAGCCCTCTCTCTTTGTTCATTGAATCCTCTCAACATCATTCGATCTCCTCATAGTATGAAGATGTTGATCCACAAATAGGCAAGGGTCTTTAGACTCATAATGTTCATCAATGCACCTGGATTTATGAACTATGGCTGTCCAATCTTCCCATGTCGTAATATAGAGGGATGGTTGTGCTCCATGTCCCCAAAGTAGGTGTTCATCTCAAAAGTGATTCCCAGCTTCTCGGAATAATGTGCCTCCTCTCCAATAGCGTTAGGCGTTAAGCATATTTGGATCAGAGCCTTGATTAATGATTCCCTCATCTCTTTGGATAAGATAAGGGCATCATATATGCTTAGCTTAGATGCCAACTTTCTTAGGTGAGAGAGGACATTGTAGTCCACCTTGGGCTGATCTTCCACAAGCATATCCAAGGTTGGAGCATCCTATGGAGGAGCTTCTCATCATCTGAACCAATGACTTATTTCCCTTTATCTTGAGGTGCTGCCCTAGGAGGTAGAACCTTGCCACTACAGAGGTTGACTTTGGTGATCTCTTATGGTAGGGTAATGGAAGATTGTACCTGAACATCAAGCTCAGCTTCAGCTTCTCTTATGGAAACCTCCAAATCGGATGATTCTAAGTCTATCTCAAGAGACAAACTCATATGATTCAGAGAATGAAAGTCCAACTCTGAATCATAATGAGGAAGATCATAATTATTATAATTATTATTTAGACTTGAAGAATTTTCATTAGGAATAGATTTAGACAACCCATCAGAAGTGACACGGATATAATTCAAGCTAACTTTATTCTTTTATTTCTTGGATTTTGAAGGAGGTACATAGTAAAAATCAAGTAAAGTAAGTGGGGTGAGGGATTTGATGCCCTCATCCACTGATACAAGATGTCTACTAGAAGAAGAGCTAGCTAAAATAGAGGTAGTCACTAATGTAGTAGCTGCAATAGTGAACTGGAGGTTGGACTCAGTTAGTGGTTTGCTTCTTGGGCTATCAGCGGCATGACTACTTCACTGAGCTCCCCTTTCTCTGAGTTGGCTCTGGCAACTTGCAAACCTTCCTTGATGTTGGAGGTTTGAGCTATCTCAAGCACCTGTAAGGAAATTTTCTTCATTTTAGAAATAATTTTCTTAGAGGTATGGGATAAAGAGATGCCCCAACCTTCTTTAGTTTTGGAAGGATCACAAGTATCCCCAAGGATTACCCTGATGGAACTAGATGGTTGTTCAACAAGGTATTCCTTTTGGATAACTATACCACCAGTCTTGAAACTATGTTCAAGCCAATCCTTGAATGAAAAGCAATCTTCCAAAACATGACCTAGCATGCTGTGGTAAGGCCAAAAGTTAGGATCATTGCTTTTGCCCACTTTCTCCGGCCTCCTAAGTTTGGGTAGCTGATTTAAGAGATTATTAAAGATTTTTCTGATTACCTCCCTCTTAAATGAATAAGGCTTATTAAGTTTATCCAAACGAGTAGGTGGACTATAGCTACCTGGCTGTAGGTATGTGTACCGGTGCTGTTGATGATGTGGCTGAGGAGGAGGTGATGTAAGTCATGGAGGCTGCTGTGGCAACTATTAGGGCTTCCTCGGTTGTGGTAGAAGAGGCAAAAGTGACAGCTGTGGAGCACGAGGTCTCTCAAACTTCTCTCTGGCCAATTGTTTCCCCTTATCTATTGCTATCACTGCCCCCATGCTTCTTCTCAAAAGATTTTTATTATATATGCTTTATTGATTAGTCTGGAAAAGGTGACTGTTTGGCTTTTTCTTGTAAGCTAACCACCTTGTTGATTAGCTTCACAAAAGTTTTGATGATGAAACCTTTGAGCATGAAGGCGATCTGGCTATATATATTCTTAAGCAGATTCTCGATGGCATGCTATTGAGACAGCTATGGTTTGCATTTCATACTCAAATTATGCCATTTAAGAATGTAATCAACAAGGGACTCATCTAAGTTTTGTTGAGCCACAACGAGATCACCTAAGTTACCCTTTATCATGCTCCAGCAAACCTCTTGATGAAGAGTTGCTCCAACTCAGCAAATATCTTCACTGAACTATTGGGAAGTTCAGCATACCATTCAAAGGCTATGCCTACTAAGCTACCGACAAAGAGATAGAAGAGTAAAGCATCCGCCATTTTGCAAGCTACGTGCAATATCTCTCAGTTTCTCCCATCAAAGCTTTTGAAAGAAGGTGGTATGAAACCCTTAGGATATTGGATGGCATCAAATTCCTCCTGGTAGGGTCTACCCTTTGGAACTGATGACCTCCCTCAGGCTTGAGCCAACACTTCTCTCACCTACTGCTCTACCATAGTTTTAATATATTTTTCCTATATGGAGGTACTATCCACTACCTTCTTATACAGGCCAGAGCTACCCTGCTCTATTGAAGGTAAAGTCTTGGTTGGATCCAAGACATGCACCAACTCTGGATAATTAGTCTCAGCTATAGTAGGATGAACTATCGGTGCTTGTTTCTAAAGCGCTAAGACTACTGCTAACAAGTCCTCGAGCTGCTTCCCCATCCTATCTATTTATTCATCTTTCTACTTTAACTAATGATGGAGGTTTTGGGTCGAGTAGGTCGTGTCTTCCTGCTTAGCCTCAGCACCTTCCATAGTATGCTGCTTATAGAGGAGGGAACCCTGGGTATCTACCATGTGTACCCCTGCTGAATCCTCTAACAGGTCATCTTCATTCAGATTAAAGATCTTTTCATCCTCTAAATGGTACCAGACATATCCTAAGATTTCCTTCTTCTCCACTAGATACTGGGCTACGATTTCATTTAGGGATTGGTCCAACTGAATAGGCATGAAAGATCAGGTTTGACCGGTAATGGAATCATTGCCATGAATAGATAAGCACCTAACTTATGAAGGTGCTGGTGAGCTCATCTTGTGAGGACTATGCTCACTAGAGGAAAGGTACTCCTGACTGTTGCTGGATCTAACCGGAGTGGCACACTTAGGAGGATCTATAGCCATAGGGGTGACTGAACTATCTCCTCCTCTCTCAATTATTGCGACTATCTCCATAGCCTACTGTGGTGGTGGTGGTGATGGGATGAATACTATGCCTCAAGGTTGTCATTCCTTCCTCACCATAACTGGAGTAAAAGGTCAAGATGGAGAGCTCGACCTTTCCATAGTAGGTGGTGTAGATAGGACAAGATCTCTCTATCAGATCACCAACGGGGTTCTCTTCTCCATTGATGTGGCCTTCATGGCCTTGGCTAGAATAGTAGATACTGGGACATGTACAGGAGATGGCAGACGAGGAGAAAAGTGGTGTGGTGGAGGCACCACCGACTTTCATGAGATAGGAGCTCCTCTCTTATGATGTGTAGTCCCCATGAGTAAGATACTGTCAGTATGGTCGGTGAGGGTAGCACACTGATTTGGAAAATCCATAAGTGTAGAGGCTACTGACTGTCGGTTGTACCTCTGGTGCTCCCGGCTAGTAACATGAACTGATGTGCGGGCCTCTCTGCCTCTCTCTGCTACCCTTCCCACCTGGGGGATAACAGTCTCAAATAAAATTGTGCCCCTCTAATTGTCCATAGGCTCTGCCTACTTAGTGTAAAACTGATCGAAGGCTGGTGTATGACATCCTCCTCTCACTAATAGGTTCTTGAAACTGAACCACTAGCAGAGATGAAGCAAAAATCTTCCTAGCATCCTCTCTAGCAGACCAAGATTCTCTACCAGACCTAGAGAGAGGGTGGAACTAGTTTTTTATAACTAGCAGGGAAACCATCCGAGGTAACTCCTCTATAACATACTAAGTGGCTGCCTCAAACTCCTGAGCAATGCTAGTGTGATACCACCTGATAATGCGGTTCTTGTTTCTTTGTTGGGTCTATGTAGGTTGAGCAGAGTAAGAACTAGACCCAACCTCAAAAGCAGGGGAGACAATCTTTAGAATCAAGGGAGCCTTCCACTTTTAGGGAACCAGTGAGTGGGTACTAGCCCTAACTGGGGTAGCATGGGGAACAATCTGGCACACTAATACTGGCACTGATACTACTACAATGGGAACTACCATAGCCTTTCTCTTCAATAAGGGGATCTCTGAATTAAATGGCATGTCGATCTAGAGGACCAGCTTCTACCCGATCACCACGCTCCTGCTAACTATCTTGAAGGGAGTTCCCTCATATGTAATCCTTGCCCCCTCAAAGCCTCAGCCAAAGTGGATGAGGGGGGCATAATCAAATCATGAAAGGCTGGCCATATCCAAGGCCAAATCCATCCCATGAGGAAATGTTAACACATACTTCTATGCTGCCATTGCAATCAACTAAAAATTGAAACTGAAACTGAAACTAACACTGACTGAAAGTCTGCAATGTTGAAAATAAACTTGAATCATATTTCTATTTTGTTGATTTTTGAATTTGAATTTTAGAATTTGAACCCAAACTCAACAACTAGAAAGTTTAAGTGGGGCTAAAATTGATTTAGAAATGATTTTAAGATTGATTGGAAAGAGGAATTTTTTGAATGTAGAATCCACTTTCAAAAAATTTGGGTATGTTGAAAATTGGTTCAAATATTTTTGGAGAGATGCTTCCATAGGTTCATATTTGAATTGTGATATTTTAATTTTGAGGACCCATTTATTTAACAAATTCAATTATGTTAAAGTAAAGGGTCAAATTGATTTTGTTTTGGGTTTGTGATTTTTGGAATTTAATCACTTAGCAAATTTCGGTATGCTAGATGAGGTGTTTGAAAATAATTTCTTTTTTTGTTTACTTTATTTTGTGAATCATTTGTTATTTAAAAATGGAATCCTCATTTAGCAAATTTGGGTATGCTAAATGATAAATTAGAGTGTGTATTGTTTTTAATTTCTTTTCTTTTGAAAATAGGATTCTTAGCAATTTTGAGTATGCTAAAAAAATCCTAAGGTATTTTTTTTATTTTTGATTTGACTTCGAAAATAGGACTCTTAGCAAATTTAGGTATGCTAAGGAAATCCTAATGTATTTCTTTTGTTTCTGATTTGATTTTGAAAATATGATTCTTAGAAAATTTGGGTAAGCTAAGGAAATCCTAATGTGTTTCTTTTTTTTTATTTGAATTTGAAAATAGGATTTTTAGGAAATTTGGGTAAGCTAAAGAAATCCTAATGTGTTTCTTTTTGTTTTGGATTTTATTTTAAATATGGAGACTTCACTTTAGCAAATGTGGTATGCTAAAAGGAAGTTCCAATGTGTTTTGAATTTTATTTTGAAAATAGAGACTTCAGTTTAGCAAATGAGGTATGCCAAAAAAATGTTCAAATGTGTTTTGAATTTTGTGAAATGGAGATTTCACTTAGCAAATTTGAGTATGCTAAATGAAATTCCAAAAATGTGTTTCAACTTTTGTTTTTGAAAGTGGATACTTCACTTTAGAAATTATGGTACGCTAAAAATGAAGTTCCAATGTGTTTTGAATTTTGTTAAATGGAGATTTTACTTAGCAAATTTGAATATGATAAATGAAATTATAAAAACGTGTTTCAAATTTTGTTTTTGAAAATGGGGACTTTACTTTAGCAAATATGGTATGCTAAAATGAAGTTCCAATGTGTTTTTAATTTTGTGAAATGGCGATTTCACTTAGCAAATTTGAGTATGCTATATGAAATTCCGAAAATGTGTTTCAAATTTTGTTTTAAAAATGGAGACTTCACTTTAGCAAATATGGTATGCTAAAAATGAAGTTCCAATGTGTTTAGAATTTTGTGAAATGGAGATTTCACTTAGCAAATTTGAGTATGCTAAATGAAATTCCAAAAATGTGTTTCAAGTTTTGTTTTCAAAATGGATACTTCACTTTAGCAAATATGGTATGCTAAAAATGAAGTTCCAATGTGTTTTGAATTTTGTGAAATGTAGATTTCACTTTGCAAATTTGAGTATGCTAAATGAAATTCCAAAAATGTGTTTCAAATTTTTTTTTGAAAATGGAGACTTCACTTTAGCAAATGTGGTATGCTAAAATAAAGTTCCATGTGTGTTTTAAATTTTTTTTTTCTTTTGGTGTTTTGTTGATTTTGAAAGAGAGATTTCCATGCTAAAATAAAGTTTCATTTTTCAAAGATGCAGTTTTGTGTGTGATTATTGCTTTTTTTTAAAAGAGGAAATTCCAACCTAATCATATATGGAATATGTTAAGATAGATTTTAAAATAGTGTCATTTTATTTTGAAATTAAATCTTCATTCAATAAATTTGGGTATATTGATTGGAGATGTTCATATGTGATTTCTGAAAGTTTATTTTGATTTTGATTGAAAATGAAACCTCCATTCAATAAATATGGGTATTTTGAATGGAGAGGTTTCATATGTGCTTTGGAATTTTGTTTATTTCAATTGGAAATGAAACATCTATTCAATAAATGTGGCTATATTGAATGGAGAGGTTTCATATGTGCTTTTGAAAATTTATTTTGATTTTGATTGGAAATGAAACCTCCACTCAATAAATGTGGATATATTGAATGGAGAGGTTTCATATGTTCTTTTTGAAAAGGTGAAAAATTTCAACTTAACACATGTGGAATGGTTGAGTGGAATTTCAAAGTTGTGATTTTGCTTGAAGGTGTAACATCCATCCAACACATTTGGATGCATTGAATGGAAAGGCCCATCTTCAAATTTTGTGCTTTTTTGAAAAACATGATTGTTGGTTTAATTTTTCAAATGTTCCTACATGTAACAATTATAAAAATTGTTAGATGTAGTGCAAATATTTTATTATGTGTATTTTAAAAAAGTGTTTTTGAAAAGAAAGACTTTTATGAAGGATTTATTTTATCTTTATTTTTTTGGAATGAACCTTTCCTTACCATAAAAATGGTAAGGAGGAAGTCTTTAATTATTTTCTTTTTATTAAATTTTTATTTTTACCCATTGGTATCCATTGGGGAACCCAACGGGGATTTTAAGTCCAACACGGGGTGAGGTCCTAATTCCTAAAGATGTTGGCTAGCTTAACTTAAGGATAAAATAAGCTCAGTGCCAACGAAAAAGAAAGATTGTATTGGATTCATACAAAAGTACAAACCAACTATCGATACTTGGAGACAACGATCATTTACCAAAGATGTAGAGAGGAACCATCCTTAGAGGAGTTAGAAAAATCCATGGTGAAATTATATTCCTACCTTCATCTATCCCCTTTTTGGAAAATATGATAAATGAAAACAAAAATATAACACCTTATTGGGAACCACAGATTTATAGATGTTCTTATTAAGGTGATCGAGTACGATATTGAGGAAAGGTGTACTATCTCGAAAGATAGAAGTCATCACCCTACAATGGACCTAATCACCTTAATAAGAACTCCTAAGGAGTATGGGTCTTCAAAATGTACCAGAGATTCTTCCCTACTCTACATGAAAAAGTAAAGTAGGGTTTATTTTAAACCAGGTTTGTTAAGTTCCCTACTGGGGAAAACCCCATAGTTAATTACATCCTAAGGAATAGGATTCCTTAGGAATATTCTCAATTAAGGTAAATGATCATTGTCTCCAAAAATTTTTAAAGGTAGGACTATCAATCGATTGGTTTATTTTTAGAGAGTCAAGTAAGATCGATCAAGAGGAGGGAGTTCTTATCGAAGCTAAATCAAGATAAGTAGAGGATGCTTAGGATACTAGGAAGCTTAGTATGAACCCCAAACTATCCTATGCTTGGGCTTTATATTTTTTTGAAATTGAATTGGTTTATTTGAGTTGAATTTTTATTAGAAAGTTAGGGCTTACAATTCCACTATACAAGGTCCTAGAAATGCCTAAGAAGTGAGGATTTATGCTCATAACCCGCAAAGGAAAGTATTAACCTCTGAACCTAAATATAAGGAGCTTCAGTGAGGGCCAAAAGCATGACCCAAATCTGAGGTGAAAATGGGTATCTAGTTTACCTCCATAAGAGAGGATAAACCACCTGACTGTTAGACTTACAATCACTTGGGGGTGGCCGCCAACTAACTCCTCCTATGATTTTAAGATATGTAGGCAAGTCAAATGCTTTTGTAATATGCCTAAGCTATTTTTATTTAGAAAGAGACTAAATCCTTAAACACTCTGCTTAAGAGACTAGAGCAAGGGTATGAGTTAATAACTTAAATCTAATACAAATTTTTTTATTATGTTTTATTTTAATTTTGATAATCAATTTGAAACAGGCTTTAGGATTCATATGCCTAATGCATGAGAAATCAGATTATAGGCCAAAATCAGCAAGATAAGGAGGTGTTTTTCCACCATGGCTCTCAAAGGTCAAGCCAAGTTCTCTGGCAAAGGTGGAAACCCTCCAATCAAGAGTGAAATAATATGCTTTTTATGCAAGATGTGAGAAAGAAAATACAACATCTAGATTTGGGGTTGCTAATTCTTTTATCTTGTTTTATAGCCTAAACTTTAGATGAGGTTATGAGTTGTTTATTTTTAGTTTGAATTATTTTGATTGGATAGAAAAATTTATTTTTCTAAGACCCTAATCGTCATCCAGGACATACATCAAAGCAAGGTAGAAACTAGGAGAAGATGCCATCTTAATGCACAAGCTAAACAAACATCAATCATTTTATAAAGCTAGCACAAAAAAATAGAAGACCATTTGTGGTCGGGCTCCATTGCACAAACCTGAAAACAAATTGGGTAGCTGAGCTCTACCCTTATACAACACAGATTACATGAATTAAATGCAATCAAGAAGGAATTCATTGTTATGGGGTCTTCGTTCTTCATTCATCATTCTTCTTTCTCCTTTCTTCTTTTGTTTGGTTGAAATGTGGTTGCTCCAAACGATTCACATGGTACATAATGCATAGCCTTATGACCAATATTCATCCTAATACCCTATAAAAATTATTCCAAAATCCTAATTGCAAAATTACATGAAAATGAAAAAAAAAAGAAAATCTAACTAAAACCTGCAAAATAGAAATTAGCTAAACAAAGCATACAATCCCAAGCTTGTATATGTATAAATTGGACTTAGCACCCCACACATGGGTAACCAAGTCCACCTGGCCAATTTCAGATTATGCTTAGGGGTATAAGCACCTGCATAGCAAAAGCAATTTTATATTTTTATTACAATGCCCCTTAAGCACAATCCCCTACAGAAGACAATGGTTATACTAAGATCGCCCTACCAGTCAATCTATGAACATATGACCTATCATCTACACTATAAATATTACATCACAAAACAAAAGCAAAACATTAAACCATGCACCGCCCTAACCTAAAGCTAGAAGTGGTGACTTAGCCTAACGGGTATGCTATTTAAGGTTTGTGTGGTATGCTTAGCTTGGCTTTAAGGTTAGAGTTTTCTAAGTATGAAAATGTTCAACTTAGAGGGTCATTTCATTTAAGTGATTTAGTTGATTTTATTTTGTATTTTGATTTGGTTTGAATGAACCTACAATTAATTACTAAGTTGTAAAGAGAGGAAAAGAGAAAAGAACTTCTCTTTCCTCCCAACCTTAAGTAATTTCTAAGGAAGATTCATATTTGATTTTTGTTTAGTGAATGTTTTGTTACATGTTTTGATTAATCCTAAGTTTAGATTTTTCTTAAACAACCCTATTCAAATAGAAAGACATTTTAAGATTAAGTAAAGTGAAATACTATCACAAAACACACAACACTTTATTTCTTTCCCAACATGCATATGGATGGACCCTAAGCATATCTATACATGCAAATTGAAATGTTTAGCACACATTCATGATGAATGCTGAGTGATATTGTTTAAAGAAAATTTGGAATGTTTCATGTATGCATGATTTTGATAAGTATAAAAGAGGGATTCTTTTATCCATTTTTCATATGCACATTTACAAGTATAAAAGACATAAGTAAGCATAGAGCCATTATTAGAACCAGGGGAGTATGGTAAAAGACTTACATAGGGCTACTTAAAACCTCACAACCCCGAGGTTGTCCACACTAATATACCACTTCTCTTAAATACATGTGCATTGACAGATAGAAATGCTCAAAAAGAGAATCAAAAAGTTTATGTTTGTTTGATGTTGGTTTGATTGTTTAGTTTATATGGGTGATGTGGAATTCCTTCTTAAGTCATGACATAGGAATGTATAGGAATGGATTTAAGCAAGTGTTATGTCCTTTCAAATGGACTATACACTTGGAAATTCTATACAATTCCATGTTAAGAAAGAGAGGGAGAATAACATAACACATTTTATACTCACATGCAAGTTTATAAATAATTATAAGTAGCATACCTTTTAGTTATGATATTTGATTTATAAGTTTTGAAAATAATTTGGGATTTAATAGTGATAATAGTCATTCATATTCTTACTTTAGCCAAAACATGCAATTTGACATAAAGGAAATATTTCATTTTATTTTTTTTTAATTTAATTTCTAAATGGCATGAATGCATGATTTTCATATGACACTCATATTTTGCATGCTAGAAAATAAATAAAGTTATGAAAGCATGTAAATTCATTCACCCTAATTAATTCTTAAAGACAATCTTATGAAATAGGATTATTTAAAGCAAATCAAATTTATTTTAAAGAGATTTTTAGTTTTGTTTGAGTTTGATTTGAATTTCGGAAATCCAAAAGAGTTGCTAGTCAAAACCCATTTCCCTCATGTGTGAGTTTATTTAGTTTATTTTTAGAATCATTAGATGATTTTTATATTTTGTTTAGGTTAAGGTGTGAATTAAGTGCATTAATTACCCCTAACCTACTCCACTCTAGCATATTTAATCAAATAATTATGAGCCAATGTATGAAATATAACTACACAAGGAATTTAAATCAATAATGCACCTAGGAATGAAAGGGCCTAATGTAATTGGCTCACAATTAATGATTAATTAAGCTAAAAGGTTTAATTTAAGTACTTTCATAACCCTTCCCACACATGCGGGTTGGATTTTGATTTCCTTAAGTAACTTAGGTTATTGAACACCTAAGCACCTACCAAGTTGAATTAGTTAAGTTTTGGAATGTTTTAAAAATTTTATGAAGTTAATTAAGTAGGTGATTAGTGGATTAGCCCTTTATTAGATTAAGAAGGAATAGCTTAGGAAAATATCCCAAAATTATTCCATAGACATTTTTCCCTTAAGTGAAGCTTAATTAACTTAATAAAGGGATTAAGCCACTATTCACATATTTAATTAAGCTTAATTACATTAAGAGAGTGATTAAGGATTCATTAATTGATTTTCCTGATTAACTCATCAATAAATCCCAAGAAAATTAGGGAAGGCATAGGTCATCCCACTAAATGCATTTAAGAAATTTGAAATAAATTAATAAAATAATTAGGGAGTAATTTGGGTTATTAAATTTTCACTAAAACCCTAATTAAGGAAAATAAACTTTTTAAAATTCATTAGAAATAATTTTAGTGAATTTCTTAATGAATTATCTTCACAATGCATTTTGTTTTGTATTTTTCTGATTTTTATAGATTTAGTTATGTTATTTTAAAGATTCTGTGATTAAGAAATTAATTAAAACCCCTAATTATATAACTAATCCCATGGACCGCTAAAATGCGCTTTCCATGTCAAATGGGATTCATCACTTAAGTTTTCACATCCCAATGTCACGTCAGTGGAATCACTATGCATTTTCATTCTGGATCGGCCGATCAAGGATCGGATGGTTGAGATTGAGCCCGCTGTTCTTAAAGGATAAATCCATGGATCCTATGCATCTTGATAAGGACTACCCATCCAAAATACATGAATGGATGGTCCATGATCTGTCACTAAGTTTACCTGTGGGAAATGGGATCCGTCCACTTTTTAGTGCAAGATCTGAGCTCGATTGAGCTTAGATTGAATTCAAACTCAACCCAATCCACCATCATGCAAGGGGCAAGACATCGAATGGTCAAAATGAAATGGGGTAAAAATTTCTTTCACAAAGGACCAAACACTTCCTATTCTAGGCTCGATTTGAAAGCATACCTCGCTGGAGGCTATCACCAGCGCTCCCAACAGTCGAGGTAGCTTCATCTAGTGGAGAAGAAGCCCTGTTAAAAGTTTCAAGCCTTGGGATGAAGTGGATCTTCCTATGGACCAAGGTGGGCATCTATTGCTTGCGGCCTTGATCAAACTCCCCTCTCCCGTGCCTTGAGAACTTGCATGAAGCTTTGGATCAACTCGATTAGGTCCCTCAAGGTGCTTGAAGGAGGAATTGAGCTAAAATTGAGTATTGAATGGGATTGAATTCCTTGCTACATCCCCTATTTTTAGTTATGATAAATCGAGAAATAGGGAAATGAAAAGTGCTCTAGGAGGCTTGGAGAAGCTTGAGGATGCTTGCTCTGAGTTCCCTAGCTTCAATTGAATGTGAGTGTGTTGGATTCAACTGAAATTAGGGGGAGTATATCTCCCTCTAGGATTAGGTCAAGCATGATTTTGATCAAATGCAATGGGTTTATTAGGCCATTTAGGGTGGCATGTGATTCAGCCTGAGGAGGTAGTGGAGAAGTTTCCATGTGCTTAATTGAGTGGAGGAGGGATCCCAAGTGCTCAATTTTTAAGTGGGGATAGGTTTTGCCATTGGGTTGGGTTTAGCTGACCCAAACCCATTGGGTCATGTGCACCATGCTCACTAGTGGCCATGGAGTCCACTAAGAGGGTGCCAAGTGACCATGAAGAGGATTTGACCAAATTTCAAGTGAATTTGGCCAAGAATTACCCTTTAACCTAGGGGTAAAATGGTCATTTGGCTTGGATTTTAGTTTGAATATGTTTGGTATGACTTTAAAATGGGTTAGGCCAAGTTTCAATTAATTTTGAATTGATTTAACATGATTTGGCTCATGTTGACCCATATAGGTCAAAATGGGTCAACTTGGGTCAAGTTGATCAATTGGTCAAATTGCGTCAAACCGAGGGTTGGGTCAAGTTCATATGAATTGATTTGGAATCTATATTTCCAATAAATTTGGTTTATATTTGGATTTGCTTCATTTGATTTCATTTAGGTCAAATGGGTCAAGTTGACCAGTTTGACCCATTTGACCTATTTGGGTTAGGTAATGGGTTGGTTTAGGTTTCATTGGTAATTTGAAATGTATTGGTATCTTTGTTTTCAATCAATTTTTGTTTAGTTTTATTTTGGCTCAATTTGACCTTTAAGGTCAAGTTCAAGGTCACAAGCTAGGTCTAGTTGGCCAATTGAGGCTTTGGTCAAGTTCAATAAGTGATTTGCAATGAACTTGACCCATTGGTTTCAATCAATTTGGCTTATATTTAGTTTTGACACATTTTGACTTTTTAGGTCAAGTTGGGTCAACTTGGGTCAAGTGGCCAATTGGGCTAGGTTAGGATCAAATGATGACTTGGTCAAGTTCAAACATTGATCATAAATTGGTTTTGATCTATGGTTTCAATCAATTTGGTCTATGATGTATTTTGGCTAGTTTAGGCTTCATTTTGGCTAAGTGTTGACTTGGTTAACCCTTAGGTTTGACTTGTTTGACCCAATTTAAGTGATTGATCATCTCATGATGATTGTTGCTCACAATGTGAGGCTTAGTTGGGCTTAGTTCAATCCAATTTGGGTAGAATTTGAATTTGGCTCAAAAGAGGTACTTTAGGTCACTTTGGGTCAAGTGAGCCTAAGTGGGTCAATTGACTTGATCAAGGCTTGAATCAAGTTTGGTTGAACTCACATATGAACTCAATATAAATTCATTTGCAAGTGATTTGGAGTCAAATAAGTTTTGATTCATTTGACAATTTCAAGTTCAAAAGGGTGAACATGAGTTTGATTTGGGTTTGATTTTTTTGAATTTAGTTTTGATTTGATGATTGAAGTTTGTATTTATATTTGGATTCATGATTAAAGGATTGATTGAATCATGAAGAAAAATCAATAGTTTGGCTTGATTTGAATTTGATTTGGCTAAGTTGAAGAATTTGACTTGAAAGGATTAGGTTGAATTTTGGTTGAATTTGGATTTGAGCTTTGAAATGATTTTGGATATTTGATTTTATATTTTATTTATATTTGTGAATATAAAATAGAATATAAATGGGTTATGGGAAAATTTCATGAATTTGAATTGATTTGGATTTGAATTATGTTAAGTCCATAAGATAGAATCAAAGTAACTTAGGAAGGATTTTTCAACTTGGAATTTCAATCATAAGCTTCAATCATTTGGAATTGGTTTGAGTTTGGAGAAAATCAATTAAGTTGGAATTTATTTAAGGTTTGAGAAAATCAATCAAGTTGGAATTGATTTGAGTTTTTATATTGATTTGATTTGGAGTTTGACTTGAAGGAAGGAAGTGAGGAGTTGGCTCAAGCTATAGGGTAGGCATGTTTTCCTAACACCCCTAAGGCATGACCTATTCCTATGGCTAACTCTTCTAAGTTTCTATGGTTAGATTGAGTGTTCACCTAATCAATTGAAGTGTCTTAATACTAAGGAAACTCTTAGTGTCAAAGAGAAGTACTATGTCAAAGATGGAGGGGTTGAGAGCTTATTCTAAAATGAGGTCAACAAAGGTAGATCCATTTCTGACAATATTTTACTTGCCCAGAATTAATTCATGATCTTGATGCCAAGATTAGTGGTGGCAACATTCTTTTCAAATTAGATATTACTAAAGCCTTTGAAAACATTTCTTGGGATTTCCTTTTCCATATTCTAAATTTATTTGGGTTTTCAGATAAATTTATTTTTCCTATTAAATATTGTATTAATAATGCCTGGTTTTTGATTTTGCTTAATGGTTAAGCCTTGGGTTTCTTTCCCTCTTCCCATTGCTTATGATACGGGGATCCTTTATCTCCTGCTTTATTTATTATTGTTGTTGAGTACTTATCTAGAAGAATCAATGAGTTATTCTTAAACAATCCTAGTATGTACTACAAAACTCTTGTTGGTCTTCCTGTTTTTGTAGATGATTTCATTATTTTTTGCAATGCTTCTATTCATCACATCAAGCATCTCAAGTCTTTTTTAAATAAATTTAGTAGAGAAAGTGGTTTCTCTATCAATGATAAAAAAAGTTATTTTATCACTTCCTCTAATATCTCCAATAATAAAATCAATCAAATCTTGCATATCACTAATTTTAAACATCAACACTTACCTCTTAAGTACTTGGGTCCTCCACTCTTGAAAGGCCACAAACATTCCCATCTCTTTGACAAGTTAATTCAAAAAATTCAAAAAAAAGTTATGTTTGGGAATTCCATTTACTTTCCTTTGGTTGTAGGCTCACTATCCTTAAAGCACTCTCAACTCAATGCCTCTTTATTTGATTCAAACTATTATCCCCACTAATGCTACACTTATAAGAACTGATCATTTTCTTAACAAATTTTTTTGGGGCTTCAATAATTCTACCAAAAGAATGCATTGGACATCTTGGCATAAATGTTGTTGTCCTTTGGGAGAAGGTGCTCTTGGTTGCAAGCCTATTCGTGAAGCTCTAACTGCATTCTCTCCTAAGCTATGGTGGAATTTTAGAAAGAATGATAGCATTTGGGCTAAGTTTATAATGGAAAAATATTGCCAAGGTAAACACCCCTAAACAGTGCTTATAAAGTTGGTGACTCTCGAGTTTGGAAAAGACTTTGCTCCATTAAATGGGTTGCCAAATCATTAATATCTTGGGGGTATTCAGTTGAGTTCTTCCTTCTTTTGGCAAGATAATTGGATTGGCAATAGCTCTTTTGACACCCTTTAAACTACCCACTCTAATACTTCTATCAAAGTTAATTCTTTTTAGCTTAATAATAATTTGAAGGAAAACTTGAGAATTATATCCCTATTTCTTTTTTGACAACTTTAGAAATATCCCCATTTCTTCTAACAAGCCTAACCAAAGTCTTTTTAAGCTTTCTTATAATGGTGACTTTGTTCTTAAAGAGGTTTGGAATTTTATTAGAGATAAACAAAACCCCTCTAATGTTTTTGTTAAACTTTGGAATAATATCATTCCCATTTTTTATTCGATTTTAGCTTGGAGGATTTTAAATAACTTTATTCCTATGGAATCTTTTCTCTGGACTAAATGGTCTTACTTACCTTCAAAGTGCTATTGTTGCTTTCATATTGAAAATATAAATCATGTTTTTGTCAATGGTGCTGTTGCTTCTAAATTATGGTTTTGGTATGATGATTTATTTAATACTAATTATTTTAAAGGTTCTCTTTCTTTATATCAACTTCTTGAAGTCTGTTTCAAAAATATAGTGAAAGGCCATATTAAAGTTTTAATTGATATTACCCTTATCTGGTTCATCTGGATGGATAAAAATGATACTAAATATCATGGTATTCCTATGAACCATAAAAGGATCCTGGCTGGAACTAAAGAAAAAATTCATGCACTTTTTAATGCCAATCTTCTTAGTAATATTCATTTTAGAGGTTAAAAATTTGTGGCTAAAAAATTGGGTATCACTCTGCATGAGTTTGACTCTTATAAAAGTGCTAAGATTATCCATTGGATAAAACTTAAAGACAATTTGATTAAAGTGAATACTAATGGTTTTGCTGCTTCCAATAAGTATGGTTGTGGTGGTATCCTTAGGGATTCTAAAGGTACTATCATATGTGCTTTTTCCTATCCTCCCAAAGCATATTCTATTATTTTTATTGAGCTTATGGTTGTTAAAAAAAGCTATTAAAATTTGTTTGAATAGAGGTTTCCTCAACATCTGGATTGAAGTTGATGCTCTCTTGCTTCTTGACATGTTTAATTCCAATAGAAATGGGAATGCTGAATTATTTTATCTTCTTAATCATACTAAAATCTTCTTTCAAGTTTGTTTTCAAATTTCTCACATCCTTCGTGAAGGTAATGCTTGTCTGATTACTGGCTAACTTTGGTTCCAACTTAACTAAGTTCACTTTATTTGACAACAAAACTTTGCTTAAACTATTAAGAGGTTTGGTTAATCTAGATAATGCTAGATTGCCTTATCTTAGATTATAAATTGTTGGCTTGGTTTTTGCTATTTATTTTTTATGATCTTTTGCTTTTGGTTGCCCATTATTAAACCCTCTTTGTGTTTTTATTGGCTCTTTTATTTGCTTTGTTGGTGGAGGATATAAGCACTCGTGTTTTTCTTTTTTTCTCTTATTTGTCTCTAGTTTGTGTTGTTACTCACATATGTTTGCTCCTTTTATTTTATTCCTTTTGGTGGTGGCTTTGGTGGTGCTCCAACTTGCTAATATCCATGATGGTTGGATGATTATCTTTCTTATTGGGCTTGGTTGTTTAGGTGGCTTTGTGGTTGGCTGTTATGTTTGTTGTTTGGAGGATTTTGAAGCCTTCCTAGATGAAAAACTTTGGATGATGGGCTACACGAGGTATGCTAGCTATGATGGCCTTGATGTTTCCAACTCTTTCTTCTTTTGGTTAGTAACGCTATATGTAATTGTAACTCTTCTCCTGAAGTTTAGATGCTTATATATAGTGTTTCTTTTTGAGATGATTGTAATTGAACCTGAACCTTTTCTTTACTTTACTCCTTTCATTTGCTCTTACTTTTTATGCTTGCTTAATTGTACTCATCCTTTCAAAAGTATGTTGCCGATTTCTTTTATAGGCTAGGAGAGTCTTGTAGGTGGATCTTGCTAGTATCAGACATACCAAATGAAGTTTGTTGATGCTTATATGGATTTTCTGTTGTTGATTTTTTGGTTTTTTTGCTTCATTTCCTTCATTATTGAAATAGTTAGGGGATTTATCTCTTTAGGATTTATTGTAGCTCTTTGAGCATTAGCTTAGAGAGTTACCCCCTCTAAGAACTTTGTAGTTTTTCTCTATGGCAATAAAATTTCTTTAATTTCCCTTAAAGAAAAACCCTAAACCCTAAACCCTTAAACCCTAATACCTAAAATCTACAACCCTAAACCCTAATACCTAAAATCTACAACCCTAAACCCTAATACCTAAAATCTACAACCCTAAACCCTAAACCCTAAAACCCAAACCCTAAACACTAAACACAAAATCTTGAACCCTAAACCCTAAATCATAAAAACCTAAAAACCTAAACCTAAACTAAATAAAACCTAAAAAGAAAATAAATAAAAAACCGAAACCTATTTAAAATATAAAAATAAAATAAAATGAAAACCTAAACTAAAACCTAAACCTAAACCTAAACCTAAAAATATAATAAAAAACTAAACTAAAATAAAATAAATAAAAACTTAATGTAAATAAAATAAAATAAACCTAAGAATAAAAAACCTAAATAAAATAAAAACTAAATGTAAAATAAAAATAAAATAAACCAAAAATAAATAAAAACCTAAAACTAAAAAAAATTCTAAAAATAAACCTAAAAATGAATAAAAAATAAAACCTAAAACCTAAACTAAAAATAAACCTAAACTTAAAATAAGAATAAAACAAACCTAAACCTAAACTAAAAAAAAAACCTAAACATAAACCTAAAATAAACTAAAACTAAACCTAAACCTAAACTAAATCAAATAAAATAAACAAAAAATAATCCTAAACCTAAACTAGAAAATAAAACCTAAAAATAAACCTAAAATGAAAACCTAAAACCTAAACCTAAAATAATAAATAAACCAAACCTAAACCTAAAATAAAATAAAATAAAATTTAACTCAATTAAAAAAAATAAACCTAAACCTAATAAATAAACTAAAATAAATAAACCTAAACAAAATAAACTAAACTAAATAAAAATAAAAAATATACCTAAATAAAAATAAAAAATAAAATAAACTAAAATAAATATAAATGAAATAAAGTAAACTAAATAAACCTAAACCTTTCGATTTACTTAATTTAAAAAAAACCTTAAACCCTAAACCTACAACCTTAAAACCTAAACCCTAAACCCTAAACCCTAAAAAGCCCTAAACCCTAAACCCTAAACCCTAAACCCTAAACCCTATTCCTAAACCCTAAACATAAAACTCTAAACCCTAACCCCTAAACCCTACACCCTAAATCCTAAACCATAAACCTAAACCTAAAGTAACTAAATAAATTAGAAAAAATAAACCTAAACCCTAAGAATGGGCATAACTTTGATGGCAGGAACATCACTGTCAACTATTCTCAGTCTAGATCTGGTGGTGGAGACGAAGGCGAAGGCGGCATTATCGTAGTGGTGGTGGGTGATCTGGATGTGCTAGTGGATATGAAGGTGGTGGTCGGAGCAGTGGTGGTTCTAGTGGCGGGAGAAGCCACGAAGGTTACAACCGTGGTGATGGCGGAGGGAGAGATCAATGATATGATGGTGGATCACTAGGATGGAGTGGTTCATGGGAACTGAGAAACCAAGAACTCAATCGACTGCTACTTATGGAACTGTGTCTTTATAGTAGAGACAGTTGTAGTTATCTAAGGTTTTAGATATGCTTTATGAATTCTCATTTTTTATCTATGTCATCACTTGTGTCTTAGAAAACTTGGTGTGTTAATTAGTTAATGAAATCAAAAAAAAGAAATGTTGAATTTGAATTTGTTCTCTATTTAAAAACAAAACAAAAACAAAAACCCTAAATCCTAAACCAAAACTTGAACCTTAGACCTAAAACATAAACCCTAAATCGTAAACCCTAAACCCTAAAAACCCTAAACTCTAAACCCAAAACCCTAAACCCTAAACCCTAAAACCCTAAACCCTAAAATGCAAACCCTAAAACCTAAACCCTAAACCCTAAACCCTAAACCGTAAACCCCAAACCCTAAACCCTCAACTAACCCTAAACCTTAAACCCTTAAAAACTAAAAAGCTAAACCTAAACTACATAAAGCCTAAAAATAAAATAAATAATAAAGCTAAAACAAAATAAAATAAAAACAAAAATAAAAAATAAAAACTTAAACTAAAACCTAAACCTAAACCTAAACCTAAAAAGAAAATAAAATAAAAAATTAAAACTAAACTAAAATAAAATAAATAAAAACCTAAACCAAAATAATAAACCTAAAAATAAAACCTAAAAAAACAAAAAAAATAAAACCTAAACCTAAAATAAAAATAAAATAAACCTAAACCTGAACAAAATTAAACTAAATCAAAATAAATAAAATTGAAAACTAAACATAAAATAAACTAAACCTGAACCTGAACCCTAAATAAAATAAAATAAACTAAAAATAAACCTAAACTTAAACTAAAAATAAAACCTAAAAATTAACCTAAAACCTAAACCTTAAAAATAAAATAAAAATGTAAACTAAACCTAAAAATAAAAAATAAAACCTAAACATAAAAAATAAAATAAAAATAAAACTAAACTGAAAAATAAACCTAAACCTAAACCTAAACCTAAAAAATAAACTAAAATAATTAAACTATTCTAAATAAAAATAAAATAAACCTAAATAAATATAATAAAAATAAAGTAAAATTAATGAACTAAATAAACCTAAACTTACGAGTTTACATAATTTAAAATAATAATACTAATAAGAATAACCCAAACCCTAAACCCTAGACCCTAAAACTAACCTAAACCCCCCCTAACTAAACCTCCAAATCTAAACCATAACCCCAACCCAACCCTAAACTCCTAACCCTAAACCCTAAACCCTAAAACCATAAACCCTAAACCCTAAAACCTACAACCCTAAACCCTAAACCCTAAACCCTAAACCCCAAATCCTAAACCCTAAAAGCCTGAAAACATAAACCAAAACATAATAAATCCAAAAAATAAAATAAGTAAATAAACCTTAACCTAAACAAAATAATAACAAAATAAAATAAAAACCTAAACTAAAACCTAAACCTAAACCTAAACCTAAAAACAAATATAAAAAAAACTAAACTAAAATAAAATAAATAAAAACTTGAACTAAACTAAAAAAATTAAATAAACTTAAAAATAAATAGACCTAAATAAAATAGAAACTAAATGTAAAATAAAAATAAAATAAACCTAAAATAAAATAAAAAAATAAAAAAAACATAAACCTAAAAATTAAAAATAAAAATAAAACCTAAAGATAGATAAAAAACCCTAAACTAAAAAAACTTAAACTTAAAATAAACAAAATAAAATAAACCTAAACCTATACTAAAATTAACTAAACTAAAATAAATAATACATAAACCTAAAACTAAAATAAACTAAACCTAAACCCTAAACTAAATATAATAAAATAAACTAAAAATAAACTTATACCTAAACTAAAAAATTAAACCTAAAATAAAAACATAAAACCTAAACCTAAAAAAATAAAAATAAAAACCTAAACATAAACCTAAAAATAAAGAATAAAACCTAAACCTTAAAAATAAAATAAAAATAAAACAAAACTAAAAAATAAGCATAAACGTAAACCTAAACCTAAAAAATAAACTAAAATAAAAAACTTAAATTGAAATAAATAAACCTAAAATAAATAAATTATACCAAATAAAAATAAAAATTAAACCTAAATAAAAATATAAAATAAAATACACTAAAATAAAAATAAAAATAAACTAAAAATATATAAAAAAATAAACTAAATAAACCTAAAACTATTGGTTTACTTAATTTATAAAATCCCACCCTAAACCCTAAACAATAAACCCTAAATCCTATACCCTAAACCTACAACCTTAAGCATACAACCCTAAACCCTATAAACCCTATACCTATTCCCTAAACCCTAAACTAACCCTAAACCTTAAACCCTCAAAACCCTAAACCCTAAAGCCTAAACACTAAACCCTAAACCTTAAACCCTAAACACTAATCTTAAACCCTACAACCCTAAACCCTAAAATCCTAAATGCTAAACCCTAAACCCTAACCCTTAACCCTTAACCCTAAACCCTAAAAGAAAAAATCCTAAAACCCTAAACCCTAAAGCATAAACCCTAAACCCTAGGGGATCACACATGTGTTGGACATGACATGTGAGGGCTCTATGTCTAGGGCATAGAAGAAGAAAATCTTCTAGGGATAAGGTTTGAATTTGATTTGATTATATGATTTATGGAAAGAAGATTCGTTGGGGATAAGAAATAATAATCCACCTAGGATTAAGATCGAATCGACTTTGATTTATTTTGTTTTAATTGATGTGGAGGCATATCTGCTAGAGATATGGGCTCAAGTCCATTGGGGATCAGGTATATGAACCGTCCACTAGGGAAGAAAGTTCAGGCTATCCACGGGGATTGGGACTTGAGTTTAATTTCATAGATTTGATTAGGGATGTATCCTCTAGGGATGAGAGTTTGGTTGGACTTCTTTGATTTATACTTTACATGGGGAGTTAGTTTAATTTGGCTCCACTAGGGAGGTTAGATTTGAATTTGATTTATTTGCTTGACTTGTTTATATATGATTTGGGGCTCCACTAGGGAGAAGGGTATGATTCAACTCCATTGGGGAAAATCATATTGGGTTTAATTGAATCTAAGTTAATGCAGGACCCTATCGGTGTGCAATGGACCCACTGAGAAGGGGCTATATTAGCTATGACCTACTTCAGGTTTACTAATCCAAAGGGATAGTCTACCAACTATGGGATAGAGCTAGCCAACCTAAGGGTTACCTTTCAGTGTTCAATGACTGTGTGCTAGGAAGAAGGCATAGCAGACTTATCAAAATTAAATATAAAATAAACTAAAATAAATAAAAAATAAACTAAATTAACCTAAACCTACTAGGTTACTTAATTAAAAAAATAATAATAAAATAATTTAAAAAAACCCTAAACCTAAACCCTAAACCTAAAATTAACCCTAAACTCTAAACTCTTAAACTTAAACCTAAGAAACTAAACCTAAACCTAAACCATAAAACCCTAAAGCCTAAAACCCTAAACCCTAAATCCTGAACCCTGAACCCTAAAACCCTAAACACTAAACCCAAAACCCTAATCCATAAACCCAAAACCCTAAATCCTAAACCCTAAACCCTAAACCCCAAACCCTCAACCCTAAACCCCAAACCCTCAACCTTAAAACCTAAACCTTAAAACCCAAACCCTAAACCCTAAACCCTAAAAACCTAAAAACTTAAACCTAAACTAAATAAAACCTAAAAATAAAATAAAATGAACCAAAACTTAAATAAAATAAAAAAATAAAAAAAATAAAAACATAAACTAAAACCAAAAACCTAAACCTAAATCTAAACCTAAAAATGAAATAAAATAAAAAATTAAAACTAAACCAAAATAAAATAAATAAAAACCTAAACTATACTAAAATAAAATAACCTAAAATAAAAAACCTAAATAAAATAAAAACTAAAAAGTAAAATAAAAATAAAATATAACTAAAATAAAAAAAATAAAAACTTAATAAAAACTTAAACCTAAATAATAAACTCTAAAATAAAACTTAAAAATAAATAAAAAATAAAACCTAAACCCTAAATGAAAAAAAAAATGAACTAAAAGTAAAAATAAAATAAGCCTAAACCTAAACAAAAATTAACTAAATTAAAATAAATAAAACCTAAACCTAAAGCTAAAAGAAACTAATCATTAACCTAATCATAAACTAAATAAAATAAAATAAACTAAAAATAAACCTAAGCCTAAACTAAAAAATAAAACCTAAAAATAAACCTCAAATAAAAACCTTAAACCTAAACCTAAAAAAATAAAATAAAAATAAAACTAAGCTAAAAAATAAACCTAAACCTTAACCTAAACCTAAAAAATAAACAAAAATAAAAAACCTAAACTAAAATAAATAAACCAAAAATAAATAAAATAAACTAAATAAAATTAAAAATAAACCTAAATTAAAATTAAAAATAAAATAAACTAAAAAAATAAAAAATAAATTAAAAAAATCTAAACTAGTTTACTTTAAAAATAATAATAAAATTAAAAGAAACCCTAACTATAAACCACCTAAACCTAACCCACTCACTAAACTCAACCTACTACTCCTAAACCATAAGCCCTACCTTAAACCCTCCTAAACCCTAAACCTTAAACCCTAAAACCTAAACTCTAAACCCTAAACCTAAACCAATCTTAAACCCTAAACCTTAAACCCATAAAATCTAAACCCTAAATAAATCACAAAACCTACAGCCTAAACACTAACGAACCTAAACCCTAAACTAACTAAATCACAGACTCTAAGAATGGTAGAACCTTGATGATAGTAACATCACAGTCAACTAAGCTTAGTCTAGATCAAGTAGTGGAGGGGAAGGCGGAGGCAGCTGTTATCGTAGTGGTGGTGGGGGATCTAGACATGTTGGTGGATATGGAGGTGGTGGTCAGAGCTGTGGTGGTTATGGGGGTGGGAGGAACGGCAGAGGTTACAACTGTGGGGTTGGTAGAGGAGAAGGATATGATGGTGGATCCTACTAGAAGGTTAGGGAGGAGAAATTGAAGAGCAACACTGATGCATTATGCTTTGTGATCTTTATAGTAGTATATATATAGGGTTTTGATTTTACTTTCTATCTATGTTGTTGCTTGTGTCATTGAAATCTTGGGGAGCTACTTAGTTGATTAAACTGAAAAGAGGAAATGTTGAATATAAATTTGTTCTCTATTAAAAAAAACCATGAACCCTAAACTATAACCTAAACCCTAAACTTAAAACCAAAACCCTAAACCCAAAACTCAAAACCCTAAACCCTAAACCCTAAACCCTAAACCTCAAACACTAAAAATTAAACCCTAAACTCTAAACACCTAAACCTAAACCCTAACTGGGCCCTAAAACCCTCACTAAACCCTGGGCCACTGTGCCTGTAAACCCTAGTGAACCTCCACCAGGCCTAAACCTGAGCCCTAAACCTAACACTGAGCCACTAAACCCCTATCCAGGCCACAAAACTCTAATCCTAGCTAGGCCCCTGACCTCTTGACCCTGACTCAGGCCCTAAGGCACTAGGCCCTGGGCCAGGCCCTAGGCCCTGACTTTGAACACACCCTAAGCATACCCTAAACCCACTGAGCCACACACACCTAAAGCCTGACCCTGCCAGCATAGGCCACACCTGGGGATCACACATGTGTTGGACTTGACATGTGAGGGCTCTATGTTGAGGGCATAGAAGAAGAAAATCTTCTGGGGATAAGGTTTGAATTTGATTTGATAAAAATAAAACAAACATAAAATAAAAAAAATAAATAAAAAAACTTTATAAAAAGCTAAAATAAAACAAACATAAAATAAAATAAAATAAAAACTTTATAAAAACCTAAACCGAAAAACAAACCTAAAAATAAATAAAAAATAAATCCTAAACCCTATACAAAAAAAATGTAAACCTAAAATAAAAAAAATAAAATAAACCTAAACATATAATAAAATAAATAAAACCTAAACCAAAACCTAAATCGTAAACTATATAATATAAAATGCACTAAAAATAAACTTAAACCTAAACTAAAAAATTAAACCTAGAAATAAACCTAAAGTAAACAAAAAACCTATACCTAAACCTAAAAATAAAAAATAAATCTTAAACCTAAAAAATAAAATAAAAATAAAAATAAACTAAAAAAATAAACATAAACTTAAACCTAAACCTAAACATAAAAATAAACTAAAATAAACATAAAATGAACAAATAAACCCACTAAAAATAAACTAAATTAACTAAATAAACCTAAACCAATTGGTTTGCTTTAATTAACAAATCTACTCTAAATCACAACCAAAAAACCCTAAACCCTATCTAACCACCATGACCCAAACCCACAAAACTGACCCCACTCTACCATATCCTCAACCAAACCCTAGCACTGACTCACCACCCTAAACCCTAAACTGACCTGATCATACCAGGCTCCCACCACCCTAAACCCTAAACCTAGGCCTGGGCCCTAAACTAAACTAAACCTATAAAATAAAATGATAAAAAATATTTAAATAAAGACTAAACTAATCTAAAAATAAAATAAACCTAATAAAGAAACCTAAATAATGTAAAACTAAGTGTAATAAAATAAAATAAACTAAAACCTAAACCAAAAAATAAACCTAAAAATAATAAAACTAAACTAAACTAAACCTAAGTTAAAAATAAAATAAATGTAAAGGTAAAATAAAATAAAATAAACTAAAAAAAATAAAACCTAAACCTAAACCTAAATAAACTAAACCTAAACCTAAACCTAAAAAAAAATAAATTAAATTAAATTAAAAAAAACCTAATATAAAAAATAAAACCTAAAGTAAAAAAAAAATGTAAACTTAAACTAAAACATAAACTAAAACCTAAAAAAAATTAAAATCTAAACAAAAAAAATAAATAAAACTAAACTAAAAAATTAAAAACTATAAATATAAAATAAACTAAAATAAAACCTAAACTAAAATAAATAAATAAAAATAAATAAACTAAACTAAATGAAAATAAAAAAATAAACATAAATAAAATAAAATAAAATAAACTAAAATAAATAAAAGATAAACTAAATAAACTTAAACCTGAGGTTTACTTAACTAAAAATAAATATAAATATATATATATATATATATATATATAACAAAATCCTTAACCTTAAACCCTAAATCTTAAAACTTACCTGAAGTAAACCTAAAAAGCCCTACAACTTAAACCAAAACTAAACCTAAAAACCTTAAACCTTAAATTAAAAATTAAAACCTAAAATAAAAACCTAAAACTTAAACCTAAAAATAAAAATAAAACCTAAAATAAATTAACTAAACTAAATAAAAATAAAAAAGGGACCTAAATAAAAAATAAAATAATAAAATAAATAAAAAAAACTAAATAAACTAAATAAACTAAACAGTGGTTTAAATTTTTTTAAAAGACCACAAACCTAGGCCACTTAAAAGAACCCCAGGCTCAGACCCTGACCTCATGCCCCTAAACTACCTCTCCCTAAACACACTAAAAACTGAAGCCACCCAAACCCTGGGCTTTGACCCACCAGATCCAGGCCCTACTAACCTGAACCCCTAGATCATGGGCTTTTGGGCCATGGGCTAGCCTCTAAACCCATGACTGGCTACACCTAACCACAAAAGCCCAAAGGCCCTTAAGGCCCTAAAAGCCTTAAAAACCACTGAGCCCTACCTAAATGTTGAGCCCACTTTATCCTCACCTAAACCTGACCACTAACCCAAACTAAACCACAAAAAAAAAAAAACTAAACTAAATAAATCTTATTAATAAAATAAATAAAAAAATAAACCTAAATAAAATAAAAGGAATAAAATAAATTGAAAACCTAAACTAAAACCTAAGCCTAAACCAAAAAATAAAATAAAAAAAAATAAAAATAAACTAAAATAAAATAAATAAAAACATAAATTAAACTAAACAAAAAAATAAACCTTAGAATAAAAAATTTGAATAAAATAAAAACTAAATGTAAAATAAAATAAAATAAACTTAAATAAAATAAAATAAAACTAAATAAAACTTAAACCTAAAAAATAAACCTAAAAATAAATAAATAAAATAAAACTTAAACCCTAAACTAAAAAACCTAAATCTAAAATAAACTAGACCTAAACCTAGACCTAAATAAAATAAAATAAAATAAACTAAAAATAAACCTAAAATAGAAACCAAAAACCTAATAAAGTGACATAAAAACATAAACCTAAACCTAAAAATAAAAAATAAAACCTAAACCTAAAAAATAAAATAAAATAAAACTCAACTAACAAATTTAACTGAACCTAAAAAATAAACTAAAATAAAAAACCTAAACTAAAATAAATAAACCTAAAATAAATAAACTAAATAAATAATTAAAAATAAACCTAAATATAAATAAAATAAAATAAACCCAAATACATAAAATAAACTAACAAACTACCGGGTTTAATTAAAAGAAAACCCTAAATCCTGACTCTACCTCTACTACTGACACTAAACCCAACTCTAAACCAAAACCCACCACGGACCCTAAACCCTAATCCTCCAAAACTAAACTATCATAAACCCTAACCCTAGGCCAACCCTGACCCTAAATGACTAATCCCTAAAGACCACAAACTAAGAATGGTGACATTGGTGGTGGGACATAAACTCCTAAACCTAGGCCTTAAAAACTGAGCTAAACAAACCCACCTAATCCTAAACTAACCCTAAAACCCTAAAATACTAAAGCTAAACCTAAAAATAAACTAAAATAAAATAAAATAAAATAAAAAAAATAATAAAATAAAATAAAGACATAAACTAAAACCTAAACCTAAACCTAAATCTAAAAGAAAATAAAATAAAAAATAAACTAAACTAAAATAAATAAAAACCTAAACTAAACTAAAAAATTAAAACATAAATAAAATGAAAATAAACCTAAAATAAAATGGAAGACCTAAAATAAATTAAAATTAAAATTAATAAAACAAAACCTAAAAATAAACTTAAAAATAAAACCTAAAATAACTAAAAATAAAACCTAAAGCCCAAACCAAAAAAAAAAATAAATAAATAAAATAAAATAAACTATACCTAAACAAAATAAATTAAACTAAAATAAATAAAACCTAAACCTAAATCTAAAATAAATTAAACCTAAAACCTAAACTAAAATAAAATAAAATAAATTAAAATAAAATTAAACCTAAACTAAAAATAAAACCTAAAAATAAACATAAAAAACTAATACCTAAACCTAAAAATAAAATAAAACCTAAACCACAAACCTAAAAAAAAATAAAACTAAAATAAAAAAAAAAATAAAACTCAACTAAAAAATAAACCTAAACTAAAATAAACTAAAATAAAAAACCTAAACTAAAACAAATAAACCTAGAATAAATAAATTAAACTAAATAAAAATAAAAAATAATATTAAATAAAAGTTAAATTAAAATAGACTCAAATAAATAAAAAATAAACTAAATAAACCTAAACAAACTAGTTTACTCAATTTTTTTAAAAAAAATCTAAACCCTAAATCCTAAACCCTAAACCCTAAACCCTGACTCTAGCCCCCACTCACTCTTAACCTACCTAAAACCAAGCCCTAAACCCCTAAACCCTAAATCCCTAAACCACAAACCATAAATCCTAAATCCTAAACCACAAACCCTAAACCCTAAACTACCATAAACTAAACCCAAACTAAACCCTATTAAACCCTAACTGACCTTAAACCCCCAAGCCTAAACCTAGCCCTAACTAAACCCTAAACCACAGAATGGGAAAATCCTTGATAGTAGGAACATCACCATCAAAGGTAGAGCAGATTTGGCATGGAAGCGAGTGTTATCATAATGGTGGTGGGGGATCTAGAGGTGCTGGTGGATATGAAGGTGGTGGTTGGAGTAGTGGTGGTTATGGAGGCAGAAGGAGCGATGGAGGTTTCAACAATGGTGATGGTGGAGGGAAAGATCAGGGATATGATGGCGGATCCCGCTCTTGATGGGAACTGCAGAAACTTAAGAATGGTCGATCCAATCTACTGCTTTTGGAACTATGTCTTTATAGTAGAGATAGTTTTACTTATCTAGGGATATTAATTTGCTCTATGGATGCTCATTTTTTATCTGTCATCGCTTGTGTCTTAGCAAACTTGGGGGGCTACTTTGTTGATGAAATTGAAAAGAAGAAGTGTTTAATCTGAATTTGTTCTCTATTAAAAAAAACCTTAAACCCAAAACTAAAACTTAAAACCTAAACCTAAAACATAAACACTAAACCATAAACCCTAAACCCTAAACCACAAACCCTAAACCCTAAATCCTAAACTAACCCTAAACCCTAAACCTTAAACTCTAAAAACCAAAAAACCAAAATATAACATAAATAAAACTAAAAATAAAATAAATCAAAAATCTTAAACCAAAAATAAATAAATAAAACATAAACCAAAACCTAAACCTAAACCTAAACATAAAATAAAAATAAAATAAAAAAAATAAAAACTAAAGTAAAATAAAATAAATAAGAACCTAAAATAAACAAAAAAAATAAAAAACCTAAATAAAATAAAAACAAAACCTAAAATAAAAATAAAATAAACTTAAAATAAAATAAAATTATAACTAAATAAAAACCTAAACCTAAAAAATAAATTTAAAAATAAATAAAAAATAAAACCTAAACCCTAAACCAAAAAATAACCTAAACTAAACATAAAATTAAATAAAACAAAATAAAATAAACCTAAATCTAAACCTAAACCTAAACTAAAATAAACTAAACATAAAAAAATAAAACCTAAACCTAAACCTAAAATAAACTAAACTTAAATGTAAACTAAATAAAATAAAATAAACTAAAAATAAACCTAAAAATAAACCTAAAATAAAAAAAAATTAAAACCTAAACCTTAAAAAATTAAATAAAAACCTAAACCAAAACCTTCAAAAAAAACAAGATCAAAACCTAAAAAATAAAATAAAAGTAAAACTCAACTAAAAAGTAAACCTAAACTTTAAAATTAAACTAAAATGAAAAACCTAAACTAAAATTAATAAGCCTAAAATAAATAAACTAAACTAAAGAAAAATAAAAAATAAACCTAAATAAAATTAAAATAAAATAAACAAAATAATGGAAAAAGTAAACTAAATAAACCTAAACCTACTAGTTTACTTAATTTTTTTTAAAAAAACCCTTAAATCCTAAATCCTAAACCCTAAACCTTAAAACTATCCTGAAACCCCATTCCCTAAACCTACAACCCTAAACCTACATCCTTAAAGCCTAAACCCTAAACCCTAAACTTTAAAACCTTAAACCCTAAACCATAAACCCAAAACCCTAAACCCTAAACCCTAAGACCTAAACCCTAAAACCCTAAACCCTAAACCCTAAACCCTAAACCCTAAACTCTAAAATCCTAAAACATAAAACTCAAAAGTCTAAACCCTAAACCTTAAACCCTAAGCCCTTAAACCTAAACCCTAAACTCCAAACCCTAAACTAACTCTAAACCCTGAGAATGGACAGAACCTTGATGGCAGGAACATCTCTGTCAACTAGGCTTAGGCTAGATCTGGCAGTGGAGGTGAAGGCGGAGGTGATGGTTATCGTAGTGGTGGTGGGGGATCTAGAGGTGCTGGTGAATAAGGATAGGTTAGTCAGAGTAGTGGTGGTTATGGAGGAGGGAGGAGTGACGGAGGTTACACCATGGTGGTGGCAGAGAGAGAGATTGGGGATATGATGGCAGATCCCGCTACTCAAGAGGCGAGGGTGGTTCTGATGGGAACTTGAGAAACTGAAGAATGACCAATCCAATCTGCTGGTTATGGAACTGTCTCTTTATAGTAGATACAGTTTTATGTATCTAAAGTTTTTGATTTTCTTTATGGGTGCTCACTTTTATATCTATGTTATCGCTTGTGTCTTGGAAAACTCATGGCGCGTCATGGTTGATAAAATCGAAAAGAAGAAATATTGAATATGAATTTGTTCTCTATTAAAAAATAATCTTAAACCATAAACCCTTATCCCTAAACCCTAAACCCTAAATCCTAATCTAAAACATAAACCCTAAACATAAAACTATAACCCTATACCCTAAACTCTAAACCCTAAACCATAAAAACCCTATACCCTAAGCCTAAATCCTAAACCTTAAACCCTAAACCCTAAACCCTAAACCCTAAACCTTAAATCCTAAAACCGTAAACCCTAAACCTTAAAATTTGCAACCCTAAACCCTAAACCCTAAACCCTAAACCATAAACCTTAAACCCTACACACTAAACCCTAAATTAATCCTAAACCCTAAACCCTAAACTAACTATAAACCCCAACACTAATCTCTAAACCCTAAGCCTTGAATAATGATGTCATTAGGAGTAGATCCAAGGAATGACCTTATCCTAACATAAATATGGTAGCTAAAGAAAATGTGTTCAAGTGACTTTCCCTTGACAATTAGAGGTTTGAATACCTAAAGCCTATCCTAAATCATACTATGATTTCATATATTATAGTATAATGTAGCAGTATATATTTGAGCATGTAGTGATGTGTTTTTGGAAGTCATAATATGTTTTGAAATGTTTTAGTATATTATGGTATTATTCCCTATAGTCAATATTAATATAAATTATAAACATATTGATTTAATAAATCATATGATCAAATTTGTTAAATTTGAAGTTGGAATTAGGTTGAAGTACCAAAGGCGTGCTATGTCACTTGTAGTCTAAAAAGTAAGATTTTATGTTCAGTATAAATATTATATGTTGTAGCATAGTATAGCATCATATATCATAATATATTGTTTTGGACATTTTAAATTCTTTTACTATTTTACAATCATGCAGTCAAGCCTACACTAGCAATATTTATAAAAAAGTTGATGTAGACTTTAAAATGGTGGATTTTGGCCAAATTCACAATAGGTAAAGCATGACATCATAAAATATTGTTTTAATTTAAAATATGTAAGTGATACCACTAAAATATATAGTTTTTTATTATTTAGACTAATTTTATGATTTTTTATTCTAAGCAATCCCTTGTGATGTGGTATGCAATATAATATAATATAATATGTTATAGTGTATTATAATATAGGATGCCATAACATAGTGTAGCATCATGCATTATAGCATACTATTGTGTATTATTACTTGTTGTTTAGCATATTTTAGTTTGTTATAGTATGATGTAGAAGTTTGTACTTGTATAATTCATAAAAATATTGATTTATAAATGAGATGATGGTATTTGACCAAATTTAAGGTAAGCTTTAGGGATCATCAATGGCGAATGGTGCCATTTCATCAAAAGAATGGAATTTTGCAACCAAAATAAATGTTCATTTTCAACCAAATTTGATAAATTTTTTGCTTAAAGTGATTCATTTTAAGGTGTAATGTAAGATAATATATTATATGAAAGCATATTGAAATATAATGTACATAACTTCTTATATATATATATATGAATGTGGTGTGTTACTAAATGTTATTTTACATTTTAGTATGTTTTAATTTTGTTATAATACATTGGGTCAAAACTCACAAAAATGTTAATTTGAAGGTTGAGATGGAAGAATTTGGAAAAATTCACGACACACGCCAAGATGCAACACCAAAATTATGCTATTTTATACCATTACTAATAGAAAAATAGCAATTTCACATAAAAAAAACATTGTTTATATTTTGAGAAAGTTTTATTTTTTGTTCCTTTTAAGTGATTCTAATGAGGTGTAATGTTAGAAAATATATTATATTATAGCAAATTATAATATAACATCATATAATATAATATAATATAATATAATATAGTGTCTTAATTCACACTATGATATGTTTAGCATGATATTGTATAGTTAGTTTGAGCTTCCACCATCACATATCATAAAATGTTGAATACAATGTTAAGATGATGTAATTTGAACGAATACATTGTTAGGCTTTTGGTTGAAGTATTAAACGTATACATAAGAGAAGAAATAAGATTTGATGAGACTTCCATGTCAAGGACATGGAGGGAGATCCGCTAGAGGATCACACATGCACTAGATATGACATGTGAGGTGTCTATGTCGAGGGAATAGAAGAAGAAAATCTATTGGGGATAAGGTTTGAATTTGATTTGATTATATGATTTATTTATGGAAAGAAGATATGTCGGGGATAAGAATCTATAATCCACCAGGGATTAAGATTAATTTGACTTTAATTTATTTTGTTTTATAGGCTGAGATGATGGTATTTGACCAAATTTAAGGTAAGCTTTAGGGATCATCAATGGCGTTGTGCTATGGTGTGCCATTTCATCAAAAGAATGGAATTTTGCAACCAAAATAAATGTTTCATTTTCAACCAAATTTGATAAATTTTTTGCTTAAAGTGATTCATTTTAAGGTGTAATGTAAGATAATATATTATATGAAAGCATATTGAAATATAATGTACATAATAATATAACTTCCTATATATATATATATATATATATATATATATGAATGTGGTGGTGTGTTACTAAATGTTATTTTACATTTTAGTATGTTTTACTTTTGTTATAATACATTGGGTCAAAACTCACAAAAATGTTAATTTGAAGGTTGAGATGGAAGAATTTGGCAAAATTCACGACATACGCCAACATGCAACACCAAAATTATGCTATTTTTTTACCATTTCTAATAGAAAAATAACAATTTTACATAAAAAAAAACATTATTTATATTTTGAGAAAGTTTTATTTTTTGTTCCTTTTAAGTGATTCTAATGAGGTGTAATGTTAGAAAATATATTATATTATAGCAAATTATAATATAACATCATATAATATAATATAATATAATATAGTGTCTGAATTCACACTATGATATGTTTAGCATGATATTGTATAGTTAGTTTGAGCTTCCACCATCACAAATCATAAAATGTTGAATACAATGTTAAGATGATGTAATTTGAACGAATACATTGTTAGGCTGAAGTATTAAACGATACATAAGAGAAGAAATAAGATTTGATGAGACTTCCATGTCAAGGACATGGAGGGAGATCCGCTAGAGGATCACACATGCACTAGATATGACATGTGAGGTGTCTATGTCGAGGGAATAGAAGAAGAAAATATATTAGGGATAAGGATTGAATTTGATTTGATTATATGATTTATTTATGGAAAGAAGATATGTAAGGGATAAGAATCTATAATCCACCAGGGATTAAGATTAATTCGACTTTAATTTATTTTGTTTTAATTGATGAGGAGGCATATATATTAGAGATATGACCTCAAGTCCACTGAGGATTGGGTATATGAACCTTCCACTAAGGAAGCAGGTTCGAGATACCCGCTAGGGATTAGGATTTGAGTTGAATTCATTGAATTATTTGGGGATGTATCTAATGGGGATTAGAGTTTTGTTGGATTTATTTGATTTAGACTCTACTAGGGGAGTTAGTTTAATTTTCCTCCACTGAGGAGGTTGGTTTATGAATTTGATTTGTTTGCTTGACTTGTTTATATGATTTGGGGCTCCACTAAGGAGAAGGGTGTGATTTAACTCCAGGGAAAATGGGTGGGTTTAATTTAATCGAGTTAATGTATGGACCCTAGCGGTGTCGATGGACCCACTAAGAAGAGGTTATATCAGCGACACCTGGGTTTATAAATCTAAAGGGATAGTCTACCGGTTGCAGGGTAAAGCTAACCAACCTAAGGGGTTGTCTTTTGGTGTGCAATGGCCATGCTAGGAAGAAGGCATAGCAGACTTACATCTTCTAAAGTGAGGAACAACTGCTGGGGTGACCTGTTGGATGCACCACAAATTGAACTTAACCTTGGGTGACTAGTGAGTGAATGTCGTTGCGGACTTATGTAAACTCAAAAGTAGTTAGGATTAATTTTATTTTAATTTCATGTGATTTGATATGGTTTGTTTTGTTTAGTTTAATTTTGAATTATGGGCATATCCATTGGGGATGTGAGCTTTGTCAAATTTGATAGATTTAATTTATGGACCATGTCGATGTGCTATTGATCCATTGATAAGGGGATATATTAAACTTATCCTATCTTAGATTTACAAATCCAAAGGGATAGTCTACTGGCCATGAGGTATTGATAGCCAAACTAAGGGGTTGCCTTTCGGTGTGCAACGGTTGTGCTAGGAAGAAGGCATAGCAGTCTTGCATCTTCTAAAATAGGGAACAACTATTGGGGTGACATGTTGGTATCACAATAAATTGAACCCGACTTTGGGGCAACTACTGAGTGAATGCTGTTGGGGACTTATATCAACTCAAGAGTAGTCAAGAAATTTCTATAAGGAGTTTTACTAATATTTCCCTAAAGATAGGGTACCTACTTTAGAAAAGGTACCACTAGGGGTGTTCTCCTAATATGCAAGTTATTATATATTTTGTTTATATGTTTCTATTGGTGTGCAAAGGACCACTGAGAAGGGGCTATGCCAACTTTGACACATCTTAGATTTACTAGACCAATGAAAAATCTGCACATCCACAGGATGGATTCTCCAACCACAGGGGTGGTTACTAAGAAAGGGGAATTGTTCAATCTGATAGTAATCCTAGTATAGTTTAAATGAAGCCACAAAGCACGTGATCCAAATATAGAGCCCATAGTGGAGGTGCTGCTAGGGGCAATATCTTGAGCCCTGAAAAAGAAAGCTTATAGGTGTACGGCGGCCAACTCAAGGAGAAAGTGTAGCAGACTTACATCAGTCATGAGTGGTGTATCCTAAGGTGCTAGAACTAACCAACCTAAGGTGTATCCATCATCATGAGTGGTGTATCTATCAGCATAGTGAGAATCAACCAACCTAAGGTGTCTATCGATGTGCAATGATCAATTAGGAAATAAAGCATGCACGCTTGCAAATTTCCAAGCAGAACTGGTCATCAGAATAGTCTATCATTGATAGAACAAATGCTATCTACCCTAGACTGATTATTAAGCGGGAGCCCGAGGAAGGACTTAGACTTGAAGTAGTCGAGGGAAGGACTACTAGGGACTTATCCTAAACCTCAAATATACTCAACCCAATCAATGCATGAAGGCTAATCCAAGAAGAAAGCATAGCAAACTCACATTCTCTTAAATAAAGCCAACATGAGGTAGCTTACTGGCCACACAGTAAGGCTTACTAAACTAACAAGGTGTTTGTCGGTGTGTAGTGGGCAAATAAGGAAGGAAAGCTTAGAAGACTTACATCCTCTAAACTAAGAAGACCAATGGGGTGATGCATTAGCACGGTAGAACATTAGCCAAACCTAAAGCAGCTATAAAGTGAGTGCCACTTGGGGCATTATCTCAACTTAGAGTAGCCCAAGATAAAATATATGTGTTTGTTTTATATGTTTGTGTGTAGTTTGTGTTTGTGTTTTGTCAATGAAGGATGAGACATCACTCAGGTTCCTTACACCTACTCTAAACACATCATGGTAGATTCATAAATAAGAATACTTTCAACATGGAAGAGATTGAATTCGAAATGGAATTTTCATTGATAATAATTATATGTAAACATGATTTATAATATTTCTTTAAGTAGAGCCCATTGATTGGAAGCATTGGGCTCTCTCCCTTATGATTAATAAGTTGATAAGATCCTCCATGGCAGCCCTTCTTTATGGCTAAAAGGCATTCCCATGTGGATTCAAACTTGCCTCCCATCTTATGATGGGCAATAATCAGTCTCCTCAGAACTAAAATAAGCTCTCCTACATGAAAATCTCTAAGATGTACCAACTTGTTATGAGCTTAAATCATTTTAGCTTTGTATAACTCGAGATTTTGGCATCCCCGCAAGCGTGTCTCCTCCAAACCTTTGGGCTCTTCTAATCCTAACTTGGCATTCTGCTCTATTTTGATCTTTCTACCCATAGTTATCCTTAGTGATGGGAGTTGGACTTCTAGTGGAAGAATGACTTTGGACCCATACACTAAGGAGAAAGGAGTAGACTGAGTTAGAGTTTTACATGTGGTGCGGTAGGCCCATAAAGTTTCAACTAACTTCTCATACCACTATCACTTATTATTGTCGAGTGTCTTGTTTAGTATTTGAATGAGAGTTTTGTTGATGTCTTCTGCTAAGACGTTTGCCCTCTAGTTTATGGTACAATATCTCCAATCTATGCTATGTCTCTGGGCAAGTTGTTGATCTTAGTGCTCTTGAATGAAGTATCATTATCAGATATAATTCATCGAGGCACTCCGAACCTATATATTTTATGGTTCCTAAAAAATTGGAGTGCAAGCTAAGCTATGACCACTATGAGAAGAATTGTCTTTCCCCATTTGGAAAAGTAGTTAGAAGCAGTTAAGATGAACTGATGACCCTTAGAAGAAGGAGGATCAATCAGACCCTATTTATCGATACCCCAACACTCAAATGGCCATGATGCCAATGTAAGATTCAGAATGTTAGGTGGTTGGTGTAGGACCACACCGTGTATTTGACATTGGCGGCATCGCCTAGCCATATCCATGCAATCTTTTATAATCAACGACCACTGATATCCTAGTCTCTTGATCTTGTCTTTCATCTTCGGACCGGATTGGTTGGCTCCAAATAATCATTAGTGTACCTCAGTCACAATCTTATGGGCTTTGTACTTGTCTACATAACGTAACTAAATATGATCGAAAGACTGCCTCTACAAGACACTATCATAAGATTGTAGGAAATTGCTCTCAGCTTCATCTGATAGGGTTAGGACTTTTCTTGAGGTAGCTTTCCTTTATTTAGTTAATTCATGAATGATTGCCTCCAATCTAACTCCTCATCCTTCTTGGAAATGGCAACCTCCCCTTCAAGAGGGTACTTTTTGATGAGTTCAATACTAATAAGGGATAAGACTTGTCTATTTTGGAACTTTATTGATATGGACTCATCCTCTAGACATGAAAACTCCATGGAAAGCTTGGCTAAGGCATACATTATGGTGTTCTCTCTTCGAGGAAGCTTATAAATTATAACCTATATGATTTTGGCCAACAACTCAATGGTTTAGTTGTGGTAGCGTTGGAGCTTACGATTTAGAACCTTATAGGACCCAATGATTTGGTTGATAATTAGCTGAGAATCCTCGAAGATGTTGATGTTCTAGATGCTTAGAGTAATGACTAACTCTAGATCGGTAATTAGAGCTTCATATTTGACTTCATTGTTGGTGCAAGGATTTGACAGATGATATGAGAATTTCATCACATCACGATCTGGAGTTAAGAGAACTATTCCTACCCCTTCTTTTCCCAAAATAGTAGATAGTTCTTCTCCTCTTTGAGAGGATGCTGCACCATCAAAGTACATCATCCAACGGTGACTACTAGTATCCCTTAAGTTCATAATTTGTTCATTATGGAGATCATCACTAAGCGGAGAGTCACCAGGAAGTGGGTGTGTTGCTAAGAAATCTGCTAGCGCTTGTCTTTTTACTACACAGAGGGGTACAAAGGTAATGTCAAACTGTGAGAGGATCATGGACCATCGTGCCAACTGTTGGGATAACATTAGTCGTATCATGAGATACTATAATGGATTGATCCTAGAGATTAAGTTTCCCTTATGAGGAAGCATATAGTGTTATAGCTTTTAGGATGCAAAGATTAAAGCTAGGCAATGCTTCTCAATGGGTGGATAATTAGCCCTAGTAGGGATTAGACGATGGCTGAGGTAGTAGAGTGCATTTTCCTTCCCTTCACCATTGGCTTGGGCACACAAAGCACCAAGGGAGTAATCTAATGCAGTAGTGTAAAGAATGAGTGGCTTGCCCGAGATAGGGGCTACTAGAATCAATGGCATCATCAAGTAATGCTTGATTTCTTTAAAGGCATGCTCTTACTTGTCATCCTACTTGAACTTGACATCCTTTTTGATAAAAGCTGAGAATGGCTGACATCTTTTTGATAGGTTGGATATAAAGTTTCTTAGATATGCCAACCACCCTTGGAATGATCTGAGTTGAGTTAAACTTTTAGGGGGTGACATTTCTAATATCACATTGATCTTCTTTGGATCGATTTCAATTCCTAGGTGTCAGACAACAAACCCAAGATTTCCATGAAGCTACTCTGAATGCACACTTCACGGGGTTCATTTGAGGTTAAATTATCTTAAATATTTGAAAACTACTCTCAAGTCAAAGACATGGTCTAACTTTTCTCTACTTTTGACAACAAAATCATCGACATAGCACTCGACTTGATGATGAATGAGTTCATCGAAGATTCGAGTCATAGCCCACTGGTATGTAGCATCGACAATTTCAAGGCTGAAAGGCATGACCTTATAACAATAGATTCTTATTGGGGTTCTAAAAGAAGTGTTTCTTTCATCTTAAGGAGCCATCTTTATTTGGTTATATCTAGATGAGCCATCCATGAACAAGAAGACTGCATGAGATGTGGCAATGTTCACAATCAGCTATGAGATTGGTAGTGAAAATTCATCTTTTGGACATGCCTTATTTAAATCCTTAAAATTAATGCATATGTTAATTTGGCCATTCTTTTTCTTAACTGGGATGATGTTGGCTAACCAGGTAAGGTATTTTTCTTCCCAGATGAAGCCAACATAAACCAATTTCTTGACATCATAAATGACTTATTGTTCTATGTTTAATCGCATGCATCTAGGAGCTTGCTTGATAGGGTTAGTAGTACACTCTATTGCTAGTTTATGGATTGCTACGTCAGGAGCCAATCCAGGCATCTCTTCATAACTTCATGCAATGTAGTCCTTAAACTCAATCAATTGCCTAACAAAGTCATTGGTTTCAATTTCATTCAACAAAGAACTGAGGTATGTTGGGCGTGGATCTTCTTCTATTCCTAAGTTAATTTCCTTGAGCTTCTTGATGGTTGACTTGATCTCTTCTTATAACTCTGGGGGTGCATCTTTGACTTCAAAATCATCTGGATCATTTGAAGTCTAAGAACAAGTCCCCATATGAGTTAATGTGATTTGAAAAGAATCTATTAGATTCCAAAAGATTGGTGATGACTAAGCAATAATCATCATCATCGACTAGTCCCACTGTACCGAATCCTAGTCTTGATCTTGATTGAGATCTTTTGCATTTTTTCTTCCATATTCTTTCGAAGTAGCCTGACCTGTGCATTGACCAAGTATTTGGGATTAACCCTTTCATTTCTAAATTATGAACACAAGGAAAGTACTAATCAAAAGGCAATTTTATTAAATCTTTATATTAATCATCCTCAAGTTCTACATCAACTTCTTGACTTGAAGATGATGCTCCTAGAAAGATCCTCTAAGTCTTCACAACTACTGAACCTTCAGCTTTTTGAGAGGAAAGTGGGGTTAGAGCTAAGGTTCCCAACTGATACCTAATGGTTTCACATATATACTTAGATACACTTATGCTTTGCTTTGGAGCCTGATCTTCATCGCTATCTGGCTCAACTGTCACCTCCAAGAAAATCTACTATTGAGAAGAGCTAGCTAGTGTGCTAACCATATAAGACTCATCCTATGAACTAGATTCTAAGTCTATATGGATAGTAGGTGTACTCTTGCTAGCTGGGACATATGTTCTGTTAGGTGGCCAGTAAGGAGCTTTTCCACCCCTGGGACTGCCTCTGAACTGGCCTCACCCTCTGCCTGGTGGAGGTCAGGTCATCCAACCCTTATGTTCGAATGGAGTAATGAACTATGGGTGGAATCGAATGTCAGGCTCCACTTCCTCCTCCATGTCTATTTCCGCTCCCTTTTATTTTATTTATCATTTTCTCTTTTCTTTTCTTTTTCTTTTTCTCTTTCTTTTATACTTTTCTTTTTCTTTTATTTTTAAACATTGGCCAAGTTCACCAAAATAGACTTGTTGATTTTGAGGGAGCTAGTAAGCCGCATCCTTATATATGCTGACCTCGTGAACTGTAAATGACTTGAGATCTCCTTTGACATAGTAACGATCCCACCTCTCACAACTTCATGCATTGATGTAGAGGGGATGGAACTTTTTTGTTTTTGTGTATTCATGGTATCCTAAGTAAAGCGTTGAAAGATGTATTCGAGTCTATAATGTGAAAATTGACTTCGGGCTTCCAATCATCTATCTCCAAGAAAAACACTATAGAGCCTAAGGCCTGTTGATCACACTTTTGGAGTGCAGATTCAATCTTTCCATCTTAGACTTAGGAGTCTTCTAGACACTAAGACTTCTCTAGTCATAAGACTCTTCTTACAATTAGTTAAACACTTAACATATGCCTAAACACTTTGATGGGTTAACCATTGGATTAGGTTATGCCTTATGGATTAAGATAATCCACCTACCCTACAACCCAAATCCAATCCATGTTCAGCATCTCAAACCAAACCTCAAGTTCAATTCAAACATAAAATTCAAAACAAAATCTAAACCCAAAATCCAAACCAAACACAGCTCATGATCAAATCAAACTTGAAACCTTCTTAAGCCATATGACCTATCCCATGGACTTAGCCAAATCTAATCCAAATCAATCCAAAATTAATTGATTTTTCATAATCAATTTATATCTTCAATCATCTTCCTAAATATAAATCAAATCTACATTCAAATGATCAAACTAAATCAAACTAAATCAAATTAACCAAACTTAAGCCATTTGACCTATCCATGGACTTAGCCAAATCTTAATCCAAATCAAGTTAAACTCAATTGATTTTCACAAATCAATCATTTTGATAATCTTCACAAATTTAAAATGAAATATACATTTAAATCATCAAACTAAATCAAACCAAATCAAAATCCAAACTAACCACATGACTCACCCATGGACTTAGCCAAATTCCTTCATTCCAAAACCAAATTCAATTGATTTTCATGAATCAATCATACCTTCAATCATATTCACAAATATAAATAAATCTACAATCATCAAGCCAAACCAAAATCAACCCAAGTCAAACCCAATTTAACCCTTTTGACTTGAAATGTTCAAATGAACCAAAACCATTTGAACCTCATTGAATTAAATTTTATATCAATCCAAATCCATATATAAAAACTCAAGTAAATCAAACTCAACCCAAAATCAAAACTAAACCTAATTGTCACTTGACCAAAGTGGCTAATTTGACCTTTGAGCCAAGTTCTAATTACCAAATTGATTAAACTAAGCCATCAAAACTCCCATTTATGACAAATCACCTAAATTGATCAATTATCACAAATTGTCAAACCAAGTCAACTCTTCATTTGACTATCAACCCCTTAACCCATATGAACTAAACTAAATAAATTAAACCAAGCAAATCCTAAACCAATGATTCATACCAAAACTAAAAATCAATATTTGAATAAACTCTAAAAAATAAAACCCAACCTTGACCCAAATTGACCTAAACCTACCTAAAAGACTAAATTGGGTCAAATCAAAATAAAAATAAACCAATCTAAGTTCATAAATTGAACCTAATAAAGCTAAATTAAACCTACTTAGCCTAAATTGACCTAAAATACTAAATAAAACTAAATAAATAATAAACCTAAATAAAATCCTTCAATAATAAATAAATAAATAAAATTAAACTAAAAATTAAAACTAAAAATAAATAAAATAAATAAATAAACTAAATAAATAAATAAAAAACTAAACCTAAACTAAAAATAAACTAAAAATAAAATAAAATAAATTAAACCTAAACCTAAATAAAATAAAAAAATAAAATAAACTAAAAATTAAATAAACCTAAACCTAAAAAAAATAAAATAAAATAAACTAAAAATAAAATAAATAAAACCTAAACTAATAAAAATAAAATAAATAAAAATAAACCTAAAATAAAATATTAAAATAAAATAAAATAAAAATAAATAAAAAAATAAATAAAATAAACTAAAAAAATAACCTAAAATAAACCTAAAAAAATAAATAAAAAAATAAAATAAAATAATTAAAAATAAATGAATTAATAAACTTAACCAAACTAAACTAAAACATCCCTAAACTAAACCTATTAACCTACCCTAAACCCTAAATCCTAAACCCCAAACCATAAACCTAAACCTAAAGTTCCCTCTGTTTTGCGTTCCCCTGGGTGGATTGGCCATTTCTGGGAATTGGCACTTCTCTGCTTCTCTCGGCCTGAGCGTGCATATCGGGCTCCCCCGTATGTGACGTCCTTGGATTAGAGCAATGGCGGAGGCTCTGGTCTCTGCGAATCCGACCATCCTCCTCTCGTGGCACTTTGCTCTCAATCTAGGTTTTTTTGATTGTTAATGCACATTGTTAAATCATTCAAAGATGCTTTATCGGTAGATCTCTAGCTTCGAATGCTTGGTTAATCTCATTTTGACATCTTATCGTGGATTCTGATGGTAATGTTGGTCGGGATGTTGAGAAACTTGCTACTTGTTGAGCTTTGGTGGGTAAATTCTCCCTTAGATGCGACTCTTGATAATATTGCTCTTTCTTTCATAGTTTAAAATTATGGTACTTTCTCTGTGATGATCCCGTCACATTCTTATTCAACTCTCAAATGATTTAGATTACTCAGGTTTTCGCTCATCGTTCTTACTTTGTGCATAATTGTCAAATGTAGCTATTGCAATGGTCTCCCCTCTTTGATGTCAAAGAAGAATCTCCCATTGTCCCTCTTTGGCTTACTTTTCCTAACATGCGAATACATTATGTCACTCATCAAGTTTTGTTTCTTTGTTGGCGACCTTTTGGTAGGCCTCTCCAAATAGACCAAAACAGCGACCACTAGATCTAGGCCATCTGTCGCTCATATTATCGTTGAGATAGACATCACAAAAAAATATCCCAAAGAGGTTTGGATTGGCTCCGAAAAATTTGGATATAGTCAAAAAGTTGAATTCAAAAATTTTCCTGTCTTTTGCACTCACTGCAAGATTCACGGGCATGATCACTCAGAATGCTTTGTGCTTCATCCTAATCTCAGAAAAAATTTACCAAAGAATATGAATACCATTAATGGAACTAGGAAAACCAATACTCTAGCATATGTGCCTAAAGATACTCAAAAGAACCTCTCCCTACACCTCCTATGGATCTTTAGGAAAACACTCTGACCTTGGTACTAAAACATCCATTGAGGGGTGTGATGATACCAATGGCAATTTACCTAACCTCACCCTTGCTAGTAATAATCTGGTTTCCCACGATAGCTCTTTGCTTCATTTAAATCCTACTAAAAATCTGAATGGTAGCCTTATATTGGACACCCAATTAAATAATTTGAATGGGAATCATATAATGGACCAAAACAATGATGACCCTATGGCTTAAAAATATTGAGAAAGATATTTGTATTACGAATGGTGAACTTCCCCATCTATTTCCCTTCGTGAGTGATAATCAATTGAACCCAATTTCTCACACTCTATCCGAAAGAAGGTGAAATCCCTCTTCTAAAACATTGATAGATCCTTCTACTATTCGGAACCCAAAATCAATCACTTTGATGGAGATAATTTGGATTCGATAGCCCTTTCAAATTGTTAAAACAAAAAAAACCCTACAAAGCAAAATTTTCTAATAATAACTTCACTAGAACCTTCTTCGCCACACAAGTAATGTGTCATCATTTCTCTCCTCTCTTTCCTTTCTTTTTCCTTTTCCCTTTTGGTTGTCCCCTTATGATTAATTTTCTTATTTGGAATATCCGTGTTGTGGGTCTTCTTATCAAGTGTTAGAGTCTTTGTCATGTTCATAATATCAAGTTACTTGTTCTTATTGAACCTTTCATTAATTCTTCTAAGATTGCTTTTGTCACTAGATCCCTTGGTTTTCATAATTTCTTCTTCAATCTTAATAATAAAATTTGGTGCTTTTGGCACAACTCCATCACCATTTCCATCATTGATGATCTTGACCAATTGGTTAATGTCAAAATCTCCTTAGGTGACTTATCGACTTTTGGCTCTTTTATCTATGCTTCTTGTAATAGAGCTGGTAGGAACATCCTTTGGAATCACTTACGCACCTCGCTTCCTCGGCTAACCTTCCCTGGTTGGTTGGAGGTGATTTCAATACTATCATAGCTAGTTCGGAAAGAAGGGGAGGATGTTCTCCTAACCTTCATTCCATGGAGGACTTCTCAAATATGATCCTTGATTGCAATCTGATCGACATTGGTTTCGGGTCTAACTTCACTCTAGACTTCTGGCGTCTTGATAGGACCCTCTTTAATTCTCTTTGGATCAATTGGCTACTATCATTGTTGAGCATTTGAGAACTTTGTCGACCATGCTCTCTTTTGATTTCCTTCCCCCTAACCCATCTACCCTCTCTCCTTCGATTTCAAAATATGTGGACCCAACATAGTGACTTCACCAATGTCACTCACTAATTGGATGGCCCCCGCTTTTCCGGATAATTATGTTAAAGGTATGACTGCCTTTGGCTTAAGCTCAAAAGACTTAAACAAAATCTCAATTGGTGGAACAAACACATTTTTAAAAAACCTTAAAGCTATGGAACAAGAGGTTTGTTCTCTTGAAGAGGCTGTCTCAACTGATCCCAGTAAACTTGAGGAGTTGAACATTACCAAGAATAACTTGGTTAATTATCAAAACATGGAAGAAACCTATTGGCATCAAAAAGCCGCAAGCAAACATATTGTTGATGGTGACAGAAACACCAGGTATTTTCATGCCATTTGTAATAAATGAAAAGCCTTAAACTTGATTAAGAAAATTAAGAACTCTAATGGTAAATGGATAACCGATAACAATGATATTAAGGATTCTGTCATACATCATTTCCAAACTTTATTAAATTCTAATATGTTGCTAGGAACTTTATCAAACACCCATCTTATCCCTTCTACGATTAACAGTGAGGATAATCATTTACTCACTATGTGTCCTTTCGAAGAGGAGATTAGTAATACTCTTAAGAACATGAACACTCGCTCGACGGCTATCGACCCACTTTCGCATTGTTGGCCATTTATTAAAAGCGACTTAGTTGATGTTGTTATTGATTTCTTTGATGGCAATCCTATTCTCAAATACTTTTCAAGCACTTCTATTGTCCTTATTTCCAAAACTAACAATCTCGAATCTTTAGACGACATTAGTCTTTGCACCTTTTTCAAAACTCATTGCTAAATTAATAAATAATAGGCTTAGCCCTTTGCTTCCTAAAATCATCTCCCCAAATCAAACTGTTTTGTTAAACACAGCAATATCGATAATATTCTTCTTGCTTTCATGACATTGATGTCCCTTCTAGAGGAGGCAACATCTTATTCAAACCGACATCGCTAAAGCCTTTGACAATCTCTCATGGGATTTTCTCTTTCAAATCCTGAATTTGTTTGGTTTTCCGATAGTTTTATTGATTATAAAAGGTGTATCACAAATGTCTGGTTTTCGGTTATCATGAATGGTGAGTCCATAGGTTTATTTCCTTCTAGCCATGGTTTGAGGCAAGGTGACCCACTATCACCTTCTCTTTTTATCATCTCTATTGAATACTTGTCAAGGAGCCTTAACGATCTGGATTATCTAAATGGAGGCCCTGAATGCTGCTATTGGAGCTGTTGCTCTAACTATTTTTTTTGGGTGCTTATTTTGGTTGGTTGAGCTCATTTTGAGCTATGCTATCTTCCTTTACTATTGCTTTCTCCGGGACATTAATAAGGGATTGTTTCGGGTTGTTTTGTAATTTGAAAGATTCATTTACATATCATGTGATTGGGATGGTGTTAATTATAAGCTCATTGACTTAACAGGTGTTCCTCCTGTAATTTTCTTATGGAGGGATTATATCTAACTAATTTCTTTCGAATATGGCTATTCATGAGATTCGCTATGATGGCTCACTCACTTATGTTTATGTATTCTCATTTCAAGATGACTATATTGATGATATTTTTTCTTGATTGAGACTCCTTATCCTTCAATTACCTATATATTTAGATATGATTTTGCTTAGGTTTGCGTGTAATAAAGCTCACAAGAATATCAACCGGGTGCTACCTTCTGTGTTTATTGGCTATGATGGTGATGATCTCACTCCCTATTGGTTTGGTAGTAGCTCATGTGATGTAACCCTTCAAGTTTGGATGCTCATACTTGCCCCCAACAGATGTGATTGAGCCTTCTCCATCACAATTCCTTTATATTATGTTATTTTCCTCTAACTTTTGTCCAGATTACCTTAACTGCTCTAATCTCCCTTTATTATAACTTTGCGTGTGATTCTCTCCTTCTTTTCAGACTGCTGATTATCATGCATTCCCACATCCTCCAGAGCATTGGCTTTAATCTTACTTTATCTTATTATGTTAATCATCTTGTATATTTTGATTATTTTTATGCTTTCTTTTACTCTTGGATGTACTTAGATAGGGATTTACTCCTTAGGCTAATTGTAGTCTTTGAGCGTAGTTCTGAGTTTACCCTCTTTAAGGACCTTGAAACCCTCTTTTTGTGGCAATAAAATACCCCTACATGGGGCTTCCCAAAAAAAAAAAAAAAAAACCTAAACCTAAAGTAACTAAATAAATAAAAAATAAGCCTAAACCAAAACCTAAACACTATGAATGGGCAAAAGTTTGACTGCAAGAACAACATTGTCAACCAGGTTTAATCTAGATCTGGCAGTGGAGGCGAAGGCAGAGGCCAAGGTTACCATAGTCGTGGTGGAGGATCTAGAGGTGTTGGTGGATATGGGTGTGGTGGTCGGAGTAGTGGTGGTTATGGGGGCTGGAGAAGCGACAAAGGTTACAACTGTGGTGGTGGCACGGGGGGAGATCAGGGATATGATGGTGGATCCTACTACTCGAGAGGTTGGGGTGATTCTGATGGGATCTGAAGAAATAAAAGAATGGCCGATCTGATCTACTACTTATGAAACTATGTGTCTTTACAGTAAAGACGGTTCTAGTTATCTAAGGTTTTTTATTTGCTCTATGCATGCTCATTTTTTATCTTTATCATCGCATGTGTCTTAGAATACTTGGTGTCTTACTTGGTTGATGAAATAAAAAAGAAGAAATGTTGAATCTGAATTTATTATGTGTTATAAAAAAACCAAAAATCTTAAACCCTAAACTAAAACTGGAACCCTAAACCTAAAACCTAAACCCTTCACCCTAAACCCTAAAAACCCTAAACCCTAAATACTAAAACTCTAAACCCTAAATTATAAACCCTAAAACCTAAACACTAAACCCTAAACCTTGAAACCCAAACCATAAACCCTAATCCCTAAATTAACCCTAAACTGTAAACCCTAAAATGCTAAAAACCTTTAGACCTAAACTAAATAAAACCTAAAAACAAAATAAATAAAAAATCCTAAACCAAAATAAAATAAAAAATAAAATAAAATGAAAACATAAACTAAAACCTAAAACCTAAACCAAAACCTAAGCCTAAATCTAAAATGAAAACAAAATAAAATTTAAAACTAAACTAAAATATAAGAAAAAAACATAAACTAAACTAAAAAAAACTAAATAAAATAAAAACTAAACCTAAAATAAAAGTAAATAAACCTAAAATAAAATAAAATAAAAACAAAAAAAACCTAAACCTAAATAATAAACATAAAAAAAAAAATCAAACCTAAACCCTAAACTAAAAAAAATGTAAACTTAAAATAAAAATAAAATAAACCTAAACCTAAACTAAAATAAATAAAACCTAAACCTAAACCTAAACTAAATAAAATAACAGAAACTAAAAATAAACCTAAACCTAAACTAAAAAAAATAAAACCTAGAAATAAACCTAAAATAAAAACCTAAAACCTAAACCTAAAAAAAACAAAATAAAAACCTAAACCTAAACCTAAAATTAAAAAATAAAACAAAACCTAAAAAATAAAATAAATATAAAACTAAACTAAAAAATAAACTTAAACCTAAACCTTAACCTAAAAAATAAACTATAATAAAAACCTAAACTAAAATAAATAAACTTAAAATTAATAAACTAAACTAAATAAAAATAAAAATAAACTGAAATTAAAATAAAAAATAAAATATACTAAAATAAATAAAAAATAAACTAGATAAACCTAAACCTATTAGTTCAGTTAATTTAGAAAAATATATAAAAATAAAAAATATAAAATTAAAAAAACCCTAACCCACAACCCTAAGCCCGAAAGCCTAAAACCCTAAACTGTAAACCCGTAAAACTTAAACCATAAACCCTAAACCCTAAACCATAAGCCGTAAACTAACCTTAAACCCTAAACCTTAAACCCAAAAACCTAAACCTTAAACCTGAAAACCCTAAACCATAAAGCCAAATCCCTAAACCCTAAAACCCTAAACCCTAAATCCTAAACCCTAAACTTTAAACTCTAAGCCCTAACCCTAAACCCTAAACCCTAAAAGCATAAACACAAAAACCATAAATCGTAAACCCTAAACCCTAAACCTTAAACCCTAAACCTAAGCATAAACCTTAAACCCCCAACCCTAAACCTAAACCTAAACTAACTAAATAAATTAAAAATAAACCTGAGACCCTAAGAATGGATAAACTCAACAAGGCCGCACTAGATATGGTGAAGTGGAGGCTGGTGGTCATATCACAAGTGGTTGTGGGGGATCTGGAGGTGTTGGTGGATATGGAGGTGGTGGTTAGAGTAGTGGTCATTATGGTAGTGGCAAGAGCGATAAAGGTTACAACAGTGGTAGTGGCAGAGGGTGAGATCGGGGATATGATGGTGGATTTCACTACTCGAGAGGCAGTGCTGGTTCTAATGGGAACTAAAGAAACTGATGAATGATCGATCTAATCTATTGCTTATGGAATTGTGTCTTTAAAGTAGATATAGTTGTAGTTATCTAAGGTTTTTGATTTGCTCTATACGTGCTCATTTTTTATTTATTTCATCGCTTATGTCAAAAAACATGGTGTGTTACTTGGTTGATGAAATCAAAAAGGAGAAATGTTGAATCTAAATTTAGCCTCTGTTAAAAAAAACCAAAAATTTTAAACCCTAAACTAAAACTCGAATCTTAAACCTAATCCTTAAACCCTAAACCCTAAACCCTAAACCATAAACCCTAAACTCTAAACCCTAAAAATAAAAAATAATGAAAAAAACCCTAACCCTAAACACTAAACCCTAAAACTAACTTGAAACCCTAAACCTTAAACCCTCAACCATAGAACCCTAAACCTTAAACCCTAAACCCTAAACCATAGAACCTGAACCCCAAACCCTAAACCTTGAACCCCAAACCCTAAACCCTAAAGCCTAAAGCCCAAACCCTAATCCCTAAACCCTAAAAACCTAAAAACCTAAATTTAAATGAAATAAAACCTAAATATAAAATAAATAAAAAAACCTAAACCTAAGTGAAATAAAATAAATAAAATTATAAAATCTAAACAAAAACTTAAACCTAAACCTAAATATAAAATAAAATAAAAAAATAAAAACTTAACTAAAATAAAATAAATAAAAACCTAAACTAAACAAAAAAAATAAAGTAAACCTAAAAAGAGAAAACCTAAATAAAACAAAAATTAAACAAAAATAAAAATTAAGTAAACCTAAAATAAAATAAATTAAAAACTACATAAAAACCTAAAAATAAAATATAAACCTAAAAATAAATAAAAAATAAAGCCTAAACCTTAAACTAAAAAAAAAACTTAAACCTAAAATAATTAAAATTAAATTAACCTAAACTTAAACTAAAATAAATTAAACTAAAATAAATCAAACCTAAAACTAAATCTAAAATAAAGCAAAGCTAAACCCTAAATTAAATAAAATAAAATAAACTAAAAAAAACCTAAAATTAAATTAAAAAATAAAACGTAAAAATAAACATAAACTAAAAACCTAAGGCCTAAAGCTAAACCTAAAATAAAAAATAAAACCTAAACATAAAAAATAATACAAAAATAATACTAAATTAAAAATAAAACATAAATAAAAAATAAAACATAAAATAAATTAAATAAACCTAAAATAAATAAAATAAACTAAATGAAAATAAAAGTAAACCTAAAAATAAATAAAAAATAAAATAAACTGTAATAAATAATAAATAAACTAAAAAACTAAAACCTACCTAATTTTTTTTTTTTTAAAAACCCTAAACCTTTAACCCAAAGACTTAAACCCTAAATCATAAACCTTAAACCCTAAGCCCTAAACCCTAAATTATTCCCAAACCTGAACCTAAACTTAAACCTAAACCTAAACCCTCTAAAAACCTAAACTAACTAACCTAACTTAAATTTTAAACTTATAAACCCTAACCTAACTAACCCCTAAACTAAAGTTTAAAACTAAAACCTAAAACCTAAACCTAAACCCTAAACTAACTAAACTATAAACCTAAACATTAAAACCTAAACCCCTAAATCCAAAATCCTAAACCTTAAACCTAAACTAACTCTAAACCATAAACCTCTAAACCTAAAGTTAAACCTAACTATACTAAGCCCTAATTCTAAACCAAAACCCTAAACCATAAAACCTAAACATTAAGCCCTAAACCCTAAACCCTAACCCTAAACATTAAACCATAAAACCCAAAACCCTAAAACCCTAAACCCTAAACCCTAAACCCTAAACCTTAAACCCTACAATCCTAAAAACCTAAACCTAAAGTAAATAAAACCTAGAAATAAAATTAATAAATAAACCTAAATGTAAATAAAATAAAAACCTAAACTAAAACCTAAACCTAAACCTAAAATTAAAATAAAATAAAAAATAAAAAAATAAACTAAAATAAAATAAATAAAAACCTAAACTAAACTAAAAAAATAAAATAAAACTAAATGTAAAATAAAAAAAATAAATCTAAATAAAAGAAAAAACTAAATAAAAACCTAAACCTAAAATAATAAACCAAAAAATAAATAAAAAAGAAAACCCAAACCCAAAACTAAAAATAAAAATAAAACCTAAAATAAAAATAAAATAACCAAAATAAAATAAACCTAAACTAAAATAAACTAAACTAAAATAAATAAAATATAAACCTAAAGCTAAAATAAACTATGCCTAAACCCTAAAAAAAATAAATTAAAATAAACAAAAAATAAAACTAAACCTAAATGAAAAAAAAAAACATAAAAATAAACCTAAAATAAAAACTTGAAACCTAAACCCTAAAAAGTTTGTAACCTAAACCTAAAAATAAAATAAATAAAAAAATTTAAACAAAATAAAAGGAAAAGTAAATGAAAAATAAAAATCAAATAAACCTAAAATAAAATAAAATTAAAACAAAATAAAAACCTAAACCTAAAATATAGACTAAAAAACAAAACCTAATAAAAATAAAAAATAAAACGTAAACCTTAAACCAAAAAAAATTAAATGAAAACCAAACATAAATAAAATAAAATAAACCTAAACCTAAACTAAAATATGTAAAACCTAAACCTAAAACTAAAATAAGCTAAACCTAAAGCCTAAACAAAATAAAATAAATAAACTAAAAATAAACCTAATCCAAAAAATAAACCTAAAATAAAAACCTGAAACCTAAACTTAAAAAAATAAAAATAAAAACCTAAACCTAAACCTAAAAAAAAAATAAAACCTAAACCTAAAAAACAAAATATAAATAAAACTAAACTAAAAATAAACATAGACCTAAACCTAAACCTAAACTTAAAAAATAAACTAAAATAAAAAACTTAAACTAAAATAAATAAACCTAAAATAAATAAAATAAACTAAATAAAAAAATAAACATAAATAGAAATAAAAAAATAAATAAAATAAACTAAATAAATTATAAAAACCTAAACCTATTATACCTATTTTAAAAAAAAAGAAAGTCCTAAACCATAAACCCTAAAACTCTAAACTCTAAATCCAAAACTTTGAACCCTAAAGCCCAAACCCTAAAACTAAGCCTAAACTCTAAACCATAAACCTACAACCCTAAACCCTAAACCCTAAAACCTATACCCTAAACCCTAAACCCTAAACTAACCCTAAAACCTAAACCTAAACCTAAACTAAACCCTAAACCCTAAACCCTAAACCCTAATCCCTAAATATAAACCCTAACCCTAACCCTAAACCATAAACCCTAACCCTAAACCCTAAAATCCTAAATCCTAAACACTAAACTAACACTAAATCCTAAAACACTAAACCTTAAAGCCTAAACACTAAACCCTAATCCCTAAACTAACCTAAAACCCTAAGCAAACCCTAAACCCTAAAAACCTTTAACCCTAAAGCCTAAACACTAATCCCTAAACCCTAATCCTAAACCATAACCCTATACACTAAACCCTAAAACCCTAAACCTTAAAACCCTAAAGCTTAAACCCTAAACCAGAAACCCTAAACCCTAAACTCTAAAAACTTTAAAAGCTAAACCTAAAGTAAATAAAACCTAAAAATAAAATAAAGAGAAAAACATAAACCTAAATAAAATAATAAAATATAATAAAATAAAAACTTAGACTAAAACCTAAACCTAAATATAAAAATAAACTAAATAAAAATAAATAAAAACTTAAACTAAAAAAAATAATATAAAACTAAGAATAAAAAATCTTAAAAAAATAAAAAATAAACATAAAATAAAAATAATACTAAATAAAAACTTGAACCTAAAATATAAACCTCAAAAGAAAACCAAAAAAATAAGTAAAAAATAAAACCCAAACCTTAAACAAAAAATAAAAACTAAACCTAAAATAAAAATAAAATAAACCTAAACTTAAAGTAAAATAAATAAAGCCTAAACCTAAACCATAGATAAACTAAACCTAAACCCTAAACTAAATAAAATAAAAAAAACCAAAAATAAACTTAAACCAAAACTAAAAATAAAACTTAAAAATAAACATAAAATAAAAACCTAAAACTTAAACCCTAAACCTTAAACCCTAAAAAGCTAAAAAGGTAAATCTAAACTAAATAAAATTGAAAAATAAAATAAATAAAAAACATAAAAAAAGAAAATGAAAAAATAAAATTAAATAAAAATATAAACTAAAACTTAAACGTAAACCTAATCATAAAAAGAAAATAAAATAACAAATAAAAACTAAAATAAAATAAAATAAATAAAAACTTAAACTAAACTTAAAAAGTAGAAAATCTAAATAAAATAAAAACTAAACCTAAAATAAAAATAAATAAACATAAAATAAAATAAATTTAAATCTAAATAAAAACCTAAACCTAGAAAAATAAATTTAAAAATAAGTAAAAATTAAAACCTAAACCCTAAACTAAAAAAAAACCTAAACTTAAAATAAAAATAAATAAACCTAAACCTAAACTAAGAAAAACTAAACTAAAATAAATAAAACCTAAACCTAAACCTAAAATAAACTAAACATAAACCTAAACCTAAACAAATTAAATAAAATAAACTAAAATAAACCTTAACATAAACTAAAAAACAATACTTAAAAATAAATCTAAAATAAAAACCAAAAACCTAATCCTAGAAAATTTAAATAAAAACCTCAACCTAAACTTAAAAATAAAAAATAAAACCTAAACCTAAAAATAAAAAATAAAACCTAAACCTAAAAAATTAAATAAAAATAAACCTAAACTAAAAAATAAACATAACCCTAAACCTAAACCTAAAATTAAACTAAAATAAATTAACCTAAAATAAATAATCTAAACTAATTAAATATAAATATAAACCTAAATATAAATAAAAAATAAAACAAACTAAAATAAATAAAAAATAAACTAAATAAACTAAATAAACCTAAACCACACTTACTTAATTTAAAAAATTGAAAAAATAAAAAAAAATAAACAAAAAAAAACCTAAACCCAAAACCTACAACCCAAACCAAGAACCCTCCTCCCCAAGCTTCTCGCTCTAGCGATTTTCAATCTCTTGCATGGACTCAATTGGGATTTTATGTCTTTGCTTCAATTCACCTTGAGTTCAAAGGCTTTGAATATATGGCCATTTATGTGATGTTTTGTCATTGACCATGGTTGTGAGTTCTATTCCTTGGGTTCCACCTCAAAATATGGATGTTTCTACTAGGGCATCCGACATTATGGTAATTGGCAGCCCTAATACTGCATCTTCTTCTAAATCTTTTAAGGAAGCACTCTCTGGTAAGATTTCTCTATCTATTGATTCAGTTAATCTCATTTCAACATCTTTTAGAGGTTTACCGGTCGTAATGTGCTCTGATGTGGATGTTGAAAGTTGGCAAAACACTTTAATTTTTTTCTTGTCAGTAAATTTTCTTTGCGTCTTCTGAATTTAGATAAGATCTACTCGAGCTTATGGTTGCCTTCTCGATTGGTCTTTTTGACCTTCAACATACCCTGATTCAACATTGTAAAGATCTAGATTATTCATGCGATTTTTTGTTCCATTTTTATTTCATCTTTAATTGTCAAATGCATTTGCTGAAGTGGTCACCCTTTTTTAACATTAAGGAGGATTCTCCAATTATCCCTATGTGGTTATCTCTTCCTAATATCAGCATTCATTTTCTTACCCATCATGTGCTTTTCTTGTCGGTTTTATTTGGTGGCCTTTGTAACTAAGCAACCTCGATCCCTTCTGGGATCCTCATGGAATTAGACATAACTAAAAAAATACCCTAAGGAAGTTTGGATTGGCTCTTAAAAATATGGGTATTCACAAAAGGCTGAATTTGAGAACCTTTTGATTTTTTTCCCACTATTAAATACATGGTCATGACAATTCAAAATGTTTTTTTCTCTATCCCCACTTAAAAAAAAATGAATTCCTCCTAAGGAAAATGTTGTCTCTACCCATAAGCCAATCCCTACTTATGTTCAGAAATCATCCTCAGATTCTAAGGATGGTATGAAGGCTGTTATTGAGGTTGATTCCTTGGATATCAGGGTTAAGCTTGTTGAACATGTTTGACTTCTAATGTTGGCAGGGATTTGACCGATATTCAAAATGGGAAGGATGATTTAGCCATTATTCCTTCTTTAAATTTGAATATTTCTAATGTAGAGAATAATAAATTCTCCAAGTTATTTGAAGATGATTTAATTTCCTCTAATTCTATTCTTGCATATATACCAGCTTTGATCGATAAAAATTAAGCTTTTAATGAGGATTTAAATGATGTTGAGCATGCTTAAAACATTTTTTATCTGGATTTTACTACTTGTGCTTAAAATAGTTCTAAATTGTCACAATCTCTCATTTCTAATCTTGGTATTCATGTTAATCCTTCTTTCTAAATGTGGATTTAGAAGAAGGTGAACTCCCCTCCAAACACTTGGAGATTTCTCCTAAGTCAATGACCAATGTTACTAAATCTTACTCAAATGATGGCTCTAGGGGATAAGAAAATGGCTTCCAAACTTATCATGCTAAAAAGAAAAAAACTTAAAATTTCCCTCCTAAATTGTCAAAAAAAACACTAGATCTGCTCAGCCTCTCACTCCTCTCTTAATCCACCTTTACTCAGACGATGTTGGCTAACCAGGTAGGGTATTTTTCTTCCCATAAGAAGCCAACATCAATCAATTTCTTGACTTCAGAATTGACCTATTATTCTAGGTCTAATTGCATACGTCTAGGAGCTTGCTTAACAGGGTTAGTAGTAGGCTTTATTACTAGTTTATTGACCGCTACGTTAGGAGCCAATCGAGGCATCTCTTCATAACTCCAGGCAAGAATGTCTTTAAACTCAGTCAATAGGCTAACTAAGTCATTAGTTTCAATTTCATTCAACAAAGAACTGATGAGTTGATTTCCTTGAGCTCATCAATGATTGACTTGATCTCTTCTTCGAAGTCTAGCGGTGCATCTTTGACTTCAAAATCATCTAGATCATTTGAAGCTTCTAAGCATAGCTCCTCATATGAGTTAATGTGATTTTAAAAGAACTTATCAGATTTTAAATGATTCATGATGACTAAGTTGTAATTGTCATCATCGACTGGACCCACTATACCGAATCCTGATCTTGGTCTTGATTGGGAGCTTCTGCATTTGCTCTTCCATATTCTTTCGAAGTAGTTTGACTGATACTTTGACCAAGAATGTGGAATTAACCCTTTCTATGCTAAATTATGAATACAAGGCAAGTACTAATAAGAAGGTAATTTGATGAAATATTTATATGAATCATCCTCAAGTTCTACATCAACTTTTTGACTTGAAGATGCTACTCCCAGAAAGAACCTTTGAGTCTTCGCACCTGTGGATGACTTAGGGGCTTCCTTAACTACCAAACCCTTAGCTTTTTGAGAGGAATGTGGGGTTAGAGCTAAGGTTCCCAACTAATGCCTAACTATTTCACATTTAGACTTGGATACACTTAGGCTTTGCTTTGGAGCCCGATCTTCATCACTATCTAGCTCAAGTGTCACTTTCAAGAGAATCTACTATTGAGAAGTGCTAGCTAGTGTGCTAACCATATAAGACTTATCCTATGAACTAGATTCTAAGTATATATGGATAGTAGGTGTACTCCTGGTAGCTGGGACATATCTTCTATTGGGTGGCCAATAAGGAGGTTTTCCACCACTAAGACTGCCTCTAAACTGGCTTCTTCCACTGCTCGGTGGAGGTGAGGTCATCCTACACATATGTTCAAATGGAGTGACGAACTATGGGTGGAATCTAATATCAGGCTCCACTTCCTCTTCCAAGTCTATTTATGATCCCTTTTATTTTCTTTTTCATTTTCTCTTTTTTTTTCTTTTTCTTTTTCTTTTTATTTTTATTTTTTTTATTTTTAAACTTTGGCCAAGTTCGCAAGAATAGACTTGTTGATTTTCAAGGAGGTATTAAGCCACATCCTCATACATGCCGACCTCATGAACTGTAAATGGCTTGAGATCTCCATTGACATAGTAAACGACCCCATCTCTCATAAACTTCATATGCTGATGTAGAGAGGATGGAACTATGTTGCTCTCATGTGTCTATGGTCTCCCAATCAAAGTGTTGAAAGATGTATCCGAGTCTATAATGTGAAACTTAGCTTCGGCCTACCAATCATTTATCTCCAAGGGCCTAAAATAACATAAAATAAAAACTAAATAAAAACTTAAACCTAAAATTAGCCCCAAACCTAAAACACTAAACCAACAACCCTAAATCCTAAACCTTAAAACCTAAAAAACCCAAAACCCAAAACCCTGAACCCTAAACCTAAAACCTAAACCCTAAACCGTAAACCCTAAACCCTAAACCTACAACCCTATACAAAAAAAATAATACATTGGATGGTATCAATTATAAATTATATTAAAATCATTCAATAATTCTTAAATAGATAAATGGTTCAAATTATAAAGCCTAAACCTTAAATCCAAAACCCTGAACCCTAAAAAGCCTAATCCCCAAAGCCTAAATAATAAACACTAAACCTTAAACCCTAACCCTAAACCCAAAACACTAAAACCCTAAATCCTAAATCCTAAACCCTAAACCCTAAACCTTAAAAACCTAAAAAATAAAATAAAAATAAAACATAACTAAAAATAAACCTAAACCTAAAAAATAAACTAAACTAAAAAAACTAAATTAAAATAAATAAACCTAAAATAACTAAACTAAACTAAATAAAAATAAGAAATAAACATAAATAATAAATAAAATAAATAATAAATAAATAAAGTAAACTAAATCAACCTAAACCTATCGATTTACATAATTTTTTAAAAAAACCTGAAACCCTAAATCCAAAACACTATCCCCCAAACCATAAACCCTAAAAATAACCCTAAACCCTAAACCCTAAACCTACAACACTAAACCTACAACCCTAAACCCTAAACCCTAAACCTTCAAAAACCCTAAACCCTAATGCCTAAACCTTAAATCATAAAACTCTAAACATAAACCCTACACATTATACCTAAAAATCAAAAAATATAAACCTAAAATATAAAATAAAAATAAAACTCAACTCAAAAATAAACTTAAACTAAAATAAATGAACCTAAAATAAATAAATTAAATAAAACAAAAATAACAAATAAACCTAAATAAATGCTAAAATAAATAAATAAAACCTAAACCTACTAGTTTACTAAATTTTTATAGTAAACTAAATAAACCTAAACGTATTGGTTTACTTAATTTAAAAAGAAACCAAAGTCCTAAAACCTAAACTTTTAATCCTAAACCCTAAACCACAAATCCTAAACCCTAAACCCTAAACACTAGAACTAACCCTAAACCGTAAACCTACAACCCTAAACCCTAAACCATAAACCCTAAAACTTAAAAAACCCAAAACCCTAAACCCTAAATCATAAACCCTAAACCCTAAATACTAAAACCCTAAATCCTAAACCCTAAACCCTAAACCCTAAAGGCTAAACCATAAAAACTTAAAAACCTAAAGCTAAAATATCAAATAAAAATAAAACTCAACTAAAAAATAAACCTAAACCAAAAAATAAACTAAAATAAAAAGCCTAAAATAAAATAAATAAACTAAACTAAATAAAAATAAAAAATAAACCTAAATAAAAATAAAAAAGAAAATAAACAAAATAAATAAAAAATAAACTTAAACCTACTAGTTGACTTAATTTAAAAAAAATTCTAAACCCTTAATTCTAAACCCTAAATCCTAAAACTAACCCTAAACCTACAACACTAAACCTACAACCCTAAACCCTAAACCCTAAACCCGAAACCCTAACCCTAAACCCTAAACCCAAAAAGCATAAACCCTAAAACCCGAAACCCTAAACACTAAATCTTAAACCCTAAATCGTAAACCCTAACCATAAACCCTAAAGCATAAACCCCAAATCCTAAACTTAAACCTAAAGTAACTAAACAAATTAAGAAATAAACCTAAACCCTAAACCATAAACCCTAAATCCTAATCGCTAACCCAAAACCCTAAACCCCAAACCCTAAGCCTAATCCTAAAGTAACAAAATAAACTAAAAAAGAAACACAAACCCTAAAACCTAATAAACCTAAACCTAAATATAAACCCTAAGAATGGTCATAACCTTGATAGTAAGAGAATCACTCACCAGCTGGACCGGAGACAGGTGGAAGCGGAGGTTATTATAGTGTTTGTGGGTGATCTAGAGGTGCTGGTGGATATGGAGCTGGTGGTCGGAGTAGTGGTGGTTATGGAGGCAAGAGGAGCGATAGAGGTTATAGCCATGGTGGTGCTAGAGGGAGAGATCGAGGTTATGATGGTGGATCACTCTGGACGGCATCGCTCACGCTAGAGAAGTCAAGAATGGCCAATGATCTACTGCTTATGGAATTATCTCTTTATAATAGAGACTATTTTAGTTATTTCGGGTATTTGATTTGCTTTATGCATGCTTATTTTTTATCTATGCTGTCGCTTGTGTCTTAGAAAATATGGTTTGTTACTACTTGATGAATTAAAAGAAGAAATGTTGAATATGAATTATTGTTAAAACCAAAACCCTAAATCCTAAACTAAAACCTGAACCTTAACCCCTAAAACCTAAACCCTAAACCCTAAAAAATAAAAAATAAATAAAATAAAAAAACCCTAACCCTAAACATTAAACCATAAAACTAACTCTAAACCCTAAACCCTAAACTCGAAAACCCTAAACCCTAAAGCCTAAACCCTAAACCCTAAAATCTAAACCCTAAACCATAAACCCTAAACCCTAAACTGTAAATCCCAAACCCTAAACCCTAAACCCTAAACCCTAAACCCTAAATCCTAAACCCTAAACCCTAAACCTAAAATCCTAAAAACCTATAAACCTAAACCTCAACTAATTAAAACCTAAAAATAAAATAAATAAAAAACCTAAACCTAAATAAACTAAAAAACTAAAATAAAATAAAAACCTAAACCTGAAAATATAATAAAATATAAAATAAAAATTAAACTAAAATAAAATAATTAAAGAGCTAAACTAAAAAAAATAAACAACAACAACAACAACAACAACAAGCCTTAATCCCACTAGGTGGCTACATGAATCATTCGTCTCCATTATGTCCTATTATGTGTCAAATTCTCATTCAAGTATACTAAGATCATTTTTTATACATCTTAACCAAGTCTTTTAGGTCTACCTCTACCTTTCTTAACATGAAGAAAATCTAATGCATCTACTCTCCTAATTGTCCTGGACGGCCGCTTTATGTGGCCAAACCTTCTAAGGCGACTCTCCCTAATCTTATTTACCTAAACTTTTTTTTCCTGAACATACTCATTTTGCATTTTATCTCTAAGGGTAAAGCCACTCATCCACCTGAGCATCCTCATCTCTAAAACACTTAACTTAGTCTTATGTTTCTCTTTTATTGGCCAACATTCTACACCATAAGTCATTGCAGGTCTTACCACCATCTTATAAAATTTTCCATTAAGTTTAAGTGGAACTTTTCTATCACATAATAGGCCGATGCATTCCTCCACTTCAACCATCCAACATGAATTCTACTAATATCTCCATCTATTTCACCATCATTTTGAACAATAGAGCCTAAATATCTGAATCGCTCACTCTTATTAATGACTTGATCACCTAAAGTCACAACACTGCCACTAAAACTTCTACAATTGAAATTACACTCCATATATTTAGTTTTAGATCTGCTTAAATGAAAACCTTTAGACTCTAAAGTTGACCTCCATAATTCAAGTTTTTGTTGGACTCCCTCTCTAGTCTTATCAATAAGAAGAATGTCATCGAAAAGCATACACCAAGGTACATCTTCTTGTAAATGCCTTGTAAGAACATCCATAACTAAAGTAAAAGATAAGGGCTTAATGTTGATCCTTGATGTAATCCAATTGAAATAGGAAAATATTTTGTCAATCCTCCTTGTGTTTGGACACTGACTCTAGTATACATATCCTTAATGACTTGAATATAACCAATATTAACTTCTTTCTGTTCTAGAACTTTCCAAAGAACATCTCTTGAGACTTTATCATAAGTTTTCTCTAAATCAATAAATATCAAACAAACTAAAAAATAAAAATATTAAATAAAATAAAAACTAAACGAAAAATAAAAATAAAATAAACCTAAAATGAAATAAAAGAAAAACCTAAACCTTAAACTAAAAAAATGAAACCTAAACCTAAAATAAACAAAATAAAATAAACCTAAATCTAAACTAAAATAAACTAAACTAAAATAATTAAAACTTAAACCTAAACCTAAAATAAAGTTAACGTGAACCTTAAACTAAATAAAATAAAATAAACAAAAATAAACCTAAATATAAACTAACAAAAAAAAAACCTAAAAATTAACCTAAAATAAAATCCTAAAAGCAAAACCTAAAAATAAAATAAAATCTTAAACCTAATCCTAAAATAAAAAATAAAACCTGGACCTAAAAAATAAACCCTAAATCTTAAACCCCAAACCCTAAATCAGAACCCAAAGTAACTAAATAAATTAAAAAATAAACTTACACCCTAAACCCAAAACCCAAAACCCTAACCCTAAATCTTAAACCCTAAACCCAAACCGTAAACCTAATTTTAAAGTAACTAAATAAATTTTAAAAATAAACATAAACCCTAAAACCTAATAAACCTTAACCTAAACTCTAAGAATTGATAGAACCTTAACGAATGGAACATCACCACCAAATAGGCTCAGCCTAGATCTGTAGGTGGAGACGAAGGTGACGATTATTGTAGTGGTGATGGGGGATTTGGAGGTACTGATGGATATGGAGGTGGTGGTCAAAGTAGTCGTGGTTTTGAAGGTGGGAGGAGCGACAGAGGTTAAAGTCATGGTGACGATGGAGGGAGAGATCGGGGTTATGATGGTGGATCTTGATACTCGAGAGGACGGGGTGGTTCTGATGGAAACTGGAGAAACTAAAGAATGGTCGATCTGATCTACTGCTTATAGAAGTGTGTCTTTATAGAAGAGATGGTTCTAGTTATATAAAGTTTTTGATTTGCTTGATGTGTGCTCATTTTTGATCTATGTTGTCGCTTGTGTCTTAGAAAACTTAGTTTGTTACTACCTGGTTGATGAAATTGAAAAGAAGAACTGATGAATCTGAATTTGTTCTCTATTAAAAAAAATTAAAAAGTCTAAACTTTAAACTAAAACCAGAACCTTGAACATAAAACCTAAACCATAAACTATAAACCCAAAACCCTACACCCAAAAATATAAAAAAAATTTAAAAACCCTAAACCCTAAATTTACAACCCTAAACCCTAAACCCTAAAACCTAAACCCTAAACCTTAAACCCTAAATCCAAAAGCATAAAACCTAAACCCTAAACCCTAAACCCTAAAATAACCCTAAATCCTAAGCTAACCCTAAACACTAAACCCTAAACCCTAAACCCTAAAATACTAAACCTTAAACCCTAAACCCTAAACTAAAATATGAATCCTAGACCTAAAACCTAAACCCTAAACCTTAAACCCTAAACCTAAAAACCATAAATCCTAAACCCTAAACCCTAAACCTAAAACCCTAAACACTAAATCCTAAATCAAACCCCCTTAAACCCTAAACCTAAAACCCTAAAACTTAAACCATAAACCTAAACCTTAAATATAAACTCTAAATCCTAAACCAAAATCTTAATCCCTAAAACTCTAAACCCTAAATGCACTAAACCCTAAACCTAAACCTAACCATAAATCTAACCTAAACCCAAAAAAAACCTAAAACCATAAACCTTAAACCTTGTTCCTTAGTTAATTTACTATTAAGCAATGATTAAGAAAATTAATAATTTTTACTATTCATGGGATTAATTAATTAATTAACTTAAAGAGTAATTAGGGTTCAATAGTCAATTTTCCTAATCACCAATAAATTCAAAGAAAATCATGGGATATAGAGGTCATCCCATTAAATTAACCCATAAAATTTGGGATTAATTGCTCACTTAATCTTAGCCCTAAACTAAAACTTAAACCCTAGACCTAAAACCTAAATTCTAAACTAAAACTTGAATACTAGACCTAAAACCTAAACCCTAAACCTTAAACCCTAAAAACCCTTAACCCTAAACACTAAACCCTAAATCCTAAAACACTAAAGCCCAAAACCCTAAACCCTAAACCCTAAACCCTAAACCCTAAACCAAAAAACCTAAACCCTAAACTAAAACATGAACCCTAGATGTAAAACCTAAACCCTAAACCCTAAAACCTACAACCCTAGATAAGTTAATCCAAAAAATCTCTAATAAAATTTTTGTTTGGGAATTTCATTTACTCTCATTTGGTGGTAGGCTCACTTTGATTAAGAGAACCCTTAACTATACCTTTATATCTCATTCAAACCATTGTGCCAATTCTACCATTAGCACTGAGCACCTCCTTAACAAATTCTTCTGGGGTTCTAACAATTATACTAAAATAATGCATTGGACCTCTTGGTATAAAAGTTGTGGCACTCTTGCTGAAGGTGGGCTTGGCTGTAAGCCAATCAGGGAAGCTATCACTACTTTTTCCTATAAACTTTGGTGGAATTTTAGAAGCAATAATAGCCTTTGGGCTAATTTCATAACTGCCAAATACTGCCATGGTAAGCATCCTCTCATTTGCCCCTATAAAGTGGGAGACTCTCCTATATGGAAAAGACTTTGTTCCATCAAATGGGAAGCATAATCTTTAATCTCTTGCGGGGACTAACCCTGGAACCTCTTTCTTTTGGCAAGATAATTGGACTGGAGGTGGGTCCATTGATGAATTACTTTCTACCCACTCCACTGCTGCTATTAAAGTGAACTCTTTCTGGCAGAATAATAAGTGGAACAATAGTAAGCTTACTGACCATATTCCTTCCTCTCTTATAGATAAGCTTACTATTATTCTTATCATTCTTAGAAATCATGATCAGATCCTTTTTAAGCTTTCCCAAAATGGTGATTTCAACCTTAAAAATGTTTGGATTCATATTAAAGAAGCTCATGATTTCTCCAATGTGTTTTTTAAACTTTGGAATAACACTATTCCTATTTCTTATTATATTCTAACTTGGTTTATTTTGAAAAACATTATCCCTATTGACTCCTTGATGTGGGGTAAAGGTTTTCACTTACCTTCAAAATACTACTGCTGCTTTCACATTGAGGATGTGAATCATGTATTTGTTAACGGAGCCATTGCTTCCAAACTTTGGATTTGGTATGATGATCTATTTAATATTGTCAAATTCAATGGCTCCTTAACTCTATACCAACTTCTTGATGTTTATTTTGAAAAAACTATTAAAGGCCACGTTAAAGTCATAACTGCTATCACTCTTATTTGGTTCATATGGATGGACAAAAGGTGCAAAAAATCATGGGATTCCTTTGAACCACATGAGGATAATTGCTAGAATTAAAAATAAAATCTGTGACTTATTTACTGCCAATTTAATTAACTACAATCAATTCAAAGGCTGTAAATTTGTGGCCAATAAACTAGGTTTTAACTTGGCGGATCCACCCAACTGTAAAGATGACAAGATTATTTTATTGGGTAAAACCTCATGCTAATATTATTAAAATTAACACTGATGGCTCTGTCTCTCCAAATGCTTCTGGCTGTGGTGGCATTTTTTGAAATCTTAATGGTAAAGTCCTATGTGCTTTTGCTTACCCCCTTAATGCTTTCATTACTTTTTTTATAAATGGCGCTTACAAAGCTATTGAGATTTGCCTTCAAAAAGGTTGGCTCAATATTTGGATTGAGGTGGATGTCCTGCATGATTGATCTTTTGACTTCCACAAAATGGGTAATACAAAATTGTTCTGTACTTCGTTCAGTTACGTATTGCTCTTTCTCCAACTCTATTTTTAAAATTACTCATGTATGGAGTGAAGGTAATGCATGTGCTGATTACCTTGCTAATCTGGGTGCTAGATTAGATGGCATAAAATTGTTTGATCAACTTACCATTCCTAAACATTTGTGTGGATTGGTTAATTTGGATAATACTGGATTCCCTTACTTCAGAAATTAATCCATCCTATCGGTTTGTCCTGTTATATTACCTATTTAACTGCATGATCAACTTTTGTTTAGTGTTGTTGTTTCTCTGGATTTTGCTGATGCATCTTCACGATACCCCCTACGGTTTAGATCTCTATGGCATCTCCTATTGGATTGATTACCCTAACCTTTTTTGGGGTCTCACTGCTTCTGTTATTTCCACTGTTAATGGTAAGGTGTTTCCAGTCTGTTGAGAGATGTATTACCTTATGCTTATCTTTCTGCTTTACTTTCTGATCAACATGGACAGACTTCTTGCCATCAATATTTTGTTAAGGTATCTATTTTCCATTATATGAGTTCCTAGTTCTATTTTTCTCCCTTTAATTGCTATATTTTTGTATAGCATGACCCTCTTATCTATTTTTCTCCTTTGCATCCACCTCCACAACCTATAAGGAGAAAGCTACAATACGCTACTATAACTTCTTCTTTGATTGGAATTATTTCTTGATTTCCATCCCAATTTATTCTTGATCTTTGTCTTAGGCTGTGCTTTTCTATATCTTGAAGGATTTCAAAGATGGCTTTCATTTGAACCACTGTCGACTCTATGTTGTACCACTATTTTTTATTGGATTATCTTATGGTGGGTGTAATAAATGTTTTGTTGTTTTAATTATTGGCTGTTGGATTTTTAGGTCTTATGTCTAGCAGGCTGCTTTTGGGGCTATTTTTCTGATTGCTTTTGCTAACCTCACCTTACCAACCTATAAGGAGAGAAACAACCATACCCTTGTTATATTATTGCCTCTTTGCATGATTGGACTTACATAATGATTTCTTTCCAGTCTGCTTTTATTATGGATGTTAGTTTAGCTGCAAGCCTACTCTCCTTTGTCTTCAAGGATTTCAATGATGGCTCTCTTTTGAACCCCTTTTGTGTCTTTGTTGTACCACTATTTTTTATTGTCTTATCTTATGGTGGGTATAATAATTGTATTGCTTGTTGGATTTTCAGATCTTATGTTCAGCAGGCTACTTCTGAGGTTGTTGGCTGTTTGTTGGCTTTTATTTTTCTGATTTCTTTTACTATTTGCAAACGGGCTGCAGCTGATCACCACATGATTGTGGTCTGTCTAAACTACTGCTATTTTTTCCATCTTGATTCAATTATACTTCTCCAGATCACTGCGATTATGCTATTAACTAATTGGAAATTAACTTATGCTCTATCTATTCTGAATGGGTGGTTTTATGGCCAGCTGACTGCTATTTGCTATCTTGGTTGTTGGCTGAACTGGATTATCAGGTTTTATACCCAGCAAGCTGCTACTGGGGTTGTCTCTCATGTCCAGCAGGCTACTTTTGGGGCTGTTTTTCTGATTGCTTTTCTAACCTCACCTTCCCAACATGAGAGAAAGCGTAATACCCTATTATTTGTCTCTTTGTAGGATTGGACTTACTTAATGATTTCTATTTTTACTGAGGATGTTGGTTTAGCTGCAAGCCTTCTCTTCTTTATTTTGATGGATTTCAATGAGGGCTCTCTTTTGAACCCCTTTTGTATCTATGTTGTACCTCTCTTTTTTACTTGCTTATCTTATGCTGGGTGCAATAATTGTATTGTTGTTTTAATTGTTGGCTAATGGATTTTCGAGTCTTATGTCCGGCAGGCTACCTTTGAGGTTGTTAGCAGTTTGTTGCCAGTTCTTTTTTTGATCTTTTTTGCTGTTTCCAACTGGACTGCAGCTGATCACTTGATATTTGTGGTCTATTTTATCTGCTACTATTTTTTCATTTTTTTTAGTTAGAATTATGCAGATCACTGTGATTATGCTATTATCTACTTGGATATTATCTTATGCACTGTCTATTTTGAATGGGTGGTTTTATGGCCAGCTTACTATTATTTGCTGTCTTGGTTATTGGCTGAACTGGATTATCAGGTTTTATGCCCACCAAGCTACTACTGGGGTTATCTCTCTGATGGTCTTTATTTGGAATTATTTATGGTGGGGAGTAGCCTATTACCTGTGGCTTCTGGTCCATCTTTTCTGCTGCTGCATTCCCATCTTGGCTCTGTTAGACTTCTACATTTCTTGTTTGGGCTTGGGTTATGCTGTCTCACTTGCTGGTTATTAACTTCTGCAATGATTATTAACAAGGGGGTTGTTAACATCTGCATTTCTTATTCTGATTGGGTACCTTTTCGCTATATTCACTGTATACCGGGTGAGTTTCGTATATGTCCCATATGTTTAGGATGGAGTTAATTACATGCTATTTGATTTGCCTTGCTGGATTTTAGCAGGCTTTTCAACTAGTTGTCTACTGCTTCTTTCCTTTGCCTGGCCTTTTCTGCTATTGTCCTGTGGTGGGTTTTCATGCTGGCCTAATTAGACTCTTGTCTCTGGTAAAATATAAGGTGGATCTGGCAAAAATGGTTCATTTTCATATGTGTAGGGATTCTCATGCCATGGTGACTATATTGATGATATTTATTCTGCATGGGATTCCCTTTCTCATTCTACTCTTTGTTATATCCTTTTCTATTGTGTTTATAGCTTTGTTTAGGTTTGCAGGTACTAAGGCTCAAAAGACTTTTAACAAATGGTTGCAATCTTCCCACAGGTTTGTTGGCTATGATGGCTATGATGATTTCACTCCTTTTTGGTTTGGTAGTAGCTCTTGTGATGTAACCCTTCCGATGAAGTTTGGATGCTCATATTTGCATCTGCACCAATTTGGTGTGACCAAAGCCTTCTCTCACACACTTCTTTAGAATCTTTCTCAGTTTACGCTATTTTCAATTTTCATTTTGTCTGTATTACTTTAACTGCTCTAATTTCTATCTTTCAACAATTTTGCAAGTGCATTTCTCTTGTTCTCTTATAGGTTTGCTCCCTACTGTCATGCATTCTCTCACCATGAAGAGCTTTGGCCCAGATTTATTCATTGGCTTATCTATGTTAATCAATTTGTATCTTTTGCTTTCATTTACTCTTCTATTTTGCTCTTGTGTGTACTTAGATACGGGATTTACTCTCTAGGCTGATTGTTCTCTTTAAGCAATAGTTGTGGAGTTTATCCCCTATTAAGGACCTTGTAACCCTCTTTTTGTCGCAATAAAATTCCCCCTATATGGGGTTTCCAAAAAAAAAAAAAACGTAAACCCTAAACTCTAATCCCTAAACTTTAAAAACCTAAAAATATAAACTTAAACTAAATAAAACCTAAAAATAAAATAAATAAAAATACCTATACCTTAATAAAATAAAAAAATAAAATAAAATAAAAACCTAAACTAAAACTTAAACCTAAACATAAACCTAAACCTAAAAATAAAATAAAATATAAAAACTAAACTAAAATAAAATAATTAAAATTTAAACTAAACTAAAAAATAAAATAAACCCAAAAATAAAAATCCTAAATTAAATAAAAATTAAATTAAAATTAAATAAAATAAAAACTAAATAAAAATACTATAAGCCAAAAATAAAATAAAATAAAACCTAAATAAAACCTAAAATAAATAAAAAATAAAACCAAAACGTTAAACTAAAAAAAAGGTAAACCTAAAATAAAAAAATAAAACAAACCTAAACCTAAACTATAATAAACTAAACTAAAATAAACAAAGCCAAAACCTAAACCTAAAATAAATTAACCTAAACCTTAAACTAAATTAAATAAAATAAACTGAAAATAAACTTAAAGTTAAACTAAAAAAAATAAACCTAAAAATAAACCTAAAATTATTACCTAAAACCTAAACCAAAAAAAAATAAAATAAAATCCTAAATCAAAAATTAAAAATAAATATTAAAACTTAAAATAAAAAAAAATAAAAATTAAACTAAACTAAAAAATAAACATAAACTTGAACCTAAACCTGAAAAAATAAACTAAAATAAAAAACTTAAACTAAAATAAAAAACCTAAAATAAACATAAATAAAAATAAAAAATAAACATAAATAAATAAAATAAAATAAAATACATAAAAAATAAACTAAAAAAAACCTAAACCTACTAGTTTACCTAATTAAAAAAACCCCTAAACCTTAAACTCTAAACCCAAAACCCTAAATCTTAAACTCTAAATCCTAAACCCTAAACCCTAATCCTCCCTACTAAACCTAAACCCTAAACTCAAAACCCGGACCCTCTAACCCTAAATCCTAACCTAAGCTCTACTCTGACCACAAAGCCTAAAGCCTAAACAGTAACCCTATGACCCTGACCCTAAACCCTAAACCCTGATGCCTAAACACTATACCCTAAACCCTAGTCTTAAACCCAAGCATAAACCCTCCCAACCCTAAACCCAAAAAAAACTTAAACCTAATTAAATCATTAAAAAACATAGAAAAAACATAAACTTGAATAAAATAAAAAAATATAATATAAAAAAAACTTAAATTAAAACCTAAACCTAAGCCTATATATAAATTAAAATTAAAATTAAAATAAACTAAAATAAAATAAATAAAAACCTAAACTAAACTAAAAAAATAAAATAAACCTTAAAACATAAAGAAATATAAAGAAAATAAACCTAAAATAAACCAAAATAAAAACTAAATAAAAACTTAAACCTAAAAAATAAACCTAAAAATATGTAAAAAATAAACCTAAACCCTAAAAACCCTAAACCCTAAAGCATAAACCCTAAACCCTAAAACCTAAACCTTAAACCTTAAAACCTAAACCCTAAACCCTAAACCAAAAAAAAAACTTAAACCTTAATAAAACCAAAACATAAAATAGTAAACCTAAATAAAATAAAAACCTAAATTAAAACCTAACTCTAAACATAAAAATAAAATAAAATAAAAATAAAAATGCACTAAAATAAAATAAATAAAAACTTAAACTGAACTAAAAAAATAAAATAAGCCTAAGAATAAAAAACCTAAAAAAAATAAAAAGTAAGCATAAAATAATAATAAAATAAACTTGAAATATAATAAATGAATAATAATATGTTTAACTATTATCACTATTAAATCCAAATGCATTTTTCAAAAGCTTATAAATGAATAATAATATGTGTTATGATGCTAGTTATAAATACATAAGAAATACCTGTGCTTATAGCTTAAGTGTATCAATGTTGAGTTCTCTTTCCTCTATTCATGTGTTGATTTATATAAGATTGAATGGTAATTGGTATATAGTCTAGACATACCGGGAACACGGGGCTTTAGCTGGCCTCAAAGAGGTCATTTGATTACCTCACTTCCCTAGTTTAACAATGATACATACCCGTTTGATTTTATTCTTATGTATTTCAACATTAGAATCTGGATAGAGCTTTAATTCATATATATAAATGATTTAATCAAACAAAATATACAATCATTGCATGATTTTCTTTCCTCATTTATGCATATATCCATGTGTGTCCAAGAAAAGCAAGTATACAGTCTAAACATCCTAGGAATACGAGGCTTTAGTTAGCCCCAAGGAGGTCATTTGATTAACTCACTTCCTTTATTTAAAAATGACATGTACTTGCCTATATCTTTGTACATGTATATGTATATCTAATTAGTGAATGAAAATCCCATTTTACATTAAAATGGCATGCTTTCATAGTTGACTAAGTGGTTGAATTAATTAGCCATATGATTTAGAGCTTACTTCCTTTGTTCATGTATATGAATTTACATATGTTTGAATGCAAATGGGTATATGGTCTAGACATCCCGAGAGTACAAGGCTTTAGCTAGCTCCAAGGAGGTCATTTGATTACCTCACTTCCTTGGTTTAACAACGGCACATGCCTATTTAATTTCATACTTATGTTTTTTGTATAAGAATTTGGATAAAGTTTTAAATTAATATGTTTAAATAATTCAATCAAATAAAATATAAATTCTAAACATACACATACATTCATCATTTAAGTGTACTAAAATATATTTACACAAGGATTAAATCATATGCATGTTACATGTGATGGAAAGGAATGATTTAATATATGGCATGTAGTAATTCAATTAAATTAATCTTAAGATGCCTTTCATTTTGAATAGGATTATTTAAGGTGAATCTAAATTTATGATTAATTAAATCATTTAATAAGCCATTCACTAAAGAGAACTAAATCAAACTAATATACATTAGAAAGTGACTTAAGGTAAGGATGAAAGAGGGAAATCATCTTTTCCTCTCTTTATAACACTTAGTTGCTAAGTGTAATCAAATGAAACAAAATAAAATACAAATTATAATTCTCAAATCAATTAAACTACTTCAAGTGAAATCAAACTTTCATGTTAAATTGAATCCTTCTACACTTAGAAAATACAACACTAATGCCTAACAAGACTTAGCACACAAGCTTTAATACATACATTAGAATTAAGTCACCACTTCAAGCTCTAAGTTAGGACGGTGTATGATGTGATGTATACTTTTGTTTTATGATGTAATATTTTATATTGGATGTTAGGGTGTATGCTTTATAGATTGGATGATAGACAAATATTAGCCTAATCATGTTTTCTGTAGGAGATTATGCTTAAGGGATGCATAAAATAATTATGAATGCTCTTTTTACATATTACTTAAATATTTAAGCATAATCCAAGTTAGGACTGTGGGCATAGTTACCCATGTGTAGGGTGCTAAGTCTAAATTATAAATACAACTGCTTGAGATTATATGTATATTTAGCTAACCACTATTTTTCAAGTGTAGTTAAATTTACTTTTCCCACAAAAATGTAATTTTTGCAATAGGAATTAGGATTAGTGCTATGGGGTATTAGGATGAGCAATGGCTAGAAGGCTTAGTCCTGGGGTGCCCTGTGATGCCTTTAAAGCAAGCACCATCCAAATCAAAGAAGGAACCAAATCATAAATGGAGATATGAGGAAAGAAGACCCCCATCTCATTTAATACAATTATAATTATTGTTTCATATTCCAGGTTGTATGAGGGTAGAGCTCGACTACCTATCTTTTTTCTCTTTAGGTTGTATGGTGGTAATCGACTATATCAGCCTTTTATTCTTTTATGATAGTTTATATAATTGTTTGATGTTATGTTTACATTGTGCATTAGGATGGCATGTTTTTCATAGTTTTTTAAAAATAACCTTTCTACCCAACTAATCACTCATAACTAAATTTTAAATAACTCATAACCTCATCATAAAGCCTAAGACATAAATAAGATAATTAAAAGATTTAGCAACCCCTTAGTAGTATGGTTGTATGTTTCACATCATGCATGAATATTCTTTCTCTTGAACATGAAGGATCTCCATCCTTGCATGATAAAGGAATGCTTGACCTATGAGGGCATCCCTTGTGCTGGAGAACACTTTCTTCCAGCTGATTTGACCCATAACCTATTTCATCATGAATTTAGGCATAAGAAATCCTAAAGCCTCTGTCAAAAATGATGTGTCTAAAATGAATATTTTGCATCTATTAATTAAGTCATATGCTCATACCACTCATGCTCTAGTCTCTTAGGGAGTGTGTTTAGGTCTTTAGTCTCTTTCTAATTAAATAACTTCCCTAACTATCTTGCAATTTAAAATACCAGACTACATGGTTTTAAAATCATAGGAGTTAGCTGGCGGTCACTCTAGATAATTATATGTCCAGAAGTTGGATAATTTATTCTCTCTTGTGGAGGTAAACTCTTATGCCCACCTATTGCTTAGATTTAGTCGTGATTTAGGTCAGACTAAAGATCCCTAGATTTAGGATCCAAGGTAGCTATTTCCTTTGGGCCATGAGCATAAATCATCACCTCTTAAGCATTCCCACAACTTTGTGTTGGTGGATTATAAGTTCTAGTAATCTCATTAAGTTTAACTCAAAACATATAAATAAATTGTAATGCTCACTAGGCTTGCTAGTATCATGAGCATTTCTTACTTATATCATTTGGATTCTAAGAATAAGTCTTCTCCTTGAACTTTCTCAATTGAGTTTCCAAATGCAACCAATCCTTTAAAAGTCTAACCTTGAAATCTTTGAAGATGATAATTGTCTACTTTAATCGAGTGTATTCTTAGAAAATTTCATTTCCTAAGATGTAATGAACTATGAAAACTTGTCTCCATAGGGAACTTAAGAACCTAGTTTAATATAAACCCTACTTTATTTATCCATATAAAGTAAGGAAAAAAATCTCTGTACTTTTGAAGACCCATCATGCCTTAAGAGTCCTTATTACGTAATTAGGTCTAATTTAGGATAATGCTTCTATCGTTCGAGATAGTACATCATACCTCAATGTTGTACCCGATCACCTCAAAAAGTACCCCCTACGATCTATGTGGTGTCCCCCATCCACCCCCCCGCCCCCCCATTCATATAAAAATAAACACCATAATGCCCTCTCGCCTTCATTGAATCCTCTCAACATCATCCTTCTTTTGGAGTTTGGAGATCGATCCTCAAGTAGGCAAGGGTTCTTAGACTCATAATGTTGACTGATACACATGGGTCAACCAGAACTCTAGATTGTCTGCATTCACCAACATCCACTGCAATGTAAAGAGGTGGTTGTGCTCGGTCATCCCTAGGAGCAAGTCTTCATCACTGAATGTAACTTCTAAGATGTCCTTGAGTGGCATGCCTCTTCTTTAGTAGCGATCAGCTGAGCTAAGCATATTTCTAGATCAAGTAAGGCCTTGAGTAGAGATTCTCTCATCTCTTTAGATAAGAACAGGGCATCATATATGCTTATCTTAGCTGGAAACTTTCTAAGATGATCTAGGACATTATAATCAGCTCTAGCTTAGTCCTCCACAAGCATATCCATGGGTGGAGCATCCTATGGTGGGGCTATCTGCTCACTGGAATCAATGGCTTACTTACCCATATCTTGAGGTGCTACACTAGGAGGTAGAACTTTGCCATTACATAGGTTGACTTTAGTGACTTCTTGGAATGATGAGCTTATTCAAAGTTCTACCTTCTCATCGGGCATACCAATAGCTTCTCCTATGGGATCCTTAGAGTCAGTTGACTCCATGTCAATCTCAAGAGGTGAACCTGATTGATTCAGAAAAGGATAGTCTAACTCTGAATTAGAAAAGAAAGGATCAAAACTACTAGAGCTATTATTTTTATTTAAACACGGAGAGCTTTCAATAGAAATGAAATCAAGAGCATCAGAAGTAGACAATATATAAGTAGAATCAGCTTTCTTCATTAATTTATTTTTGGGTGGAGGTACATGATAGAGATCAAGTAAGTGGAGTAAGGGATTTAGTACCCTTATCCACAGATTCAATGCTTTTGATGGTAGAAGAGGATCTAGTAGAAGAAGGGGTAGCTGCAACGATGGAGGGAGTATTGGACTCGGACGGTGGATAGGTTACTGGACTATCTCGGGCAAGTATGATGAGTTCGGTTGTCACCCTCCCTGAGTTGTCCTTTGCAACTAGCAAACCTTCCTTGGTATTGGACGTTTGAGCTACTTCAGGCACCTGCAAGGAAAGCTTCCTGATCTTAGAAATGACCTTCTCAGAGGTTCGAGATAGGGAGATATCCTAACCTTCTTTGGTCTTAAGGATCGTAAGTATCCCCAAGGATTACTCTAACATAACTGGATGGTTATTCTAATAAGTATTCCTTAGGGATAACTATGGCTCCTAATTTGTAGCTGTGCTCAAGTTAGTCCTTAAAAATGATACAATCCTCTAAGACATGGCCTAACAAGTGGTGGTAGATACAATAGCTGGATCATTTCTCTTGCCCACTTCCTATGGCCTCTTAGGCTTTGGTAACTGAAAGTCAGGTTTCTTTAAGAGATTCTTAAAGATTTTCCTAACTACCTCTCTCTTAAATGAATATAGTTTATTCAATCTATCGACAAGATTAGGTGGAAAGTAGCTACCTGGTGATGGATATGAATACCACTACTGAGTAGGTTGCTGAGGTGGTGGAAATGGTCATTTTGATGAGTTTGGAGGTCGGTATGATGGTTGAGGTGGTGGAAGAGGAGGTGGCAAAGGAGGCTGCTGAGCTCCTAGTCTCTCATACTGAACTCTGACTGGCTGCTTCCCTCTGTCCAATGGCACAACTATCCCTGGATTCCCCTCAAACACCTTCTGTGGCTTGGGCCTAGATGATTAGTTGGGAAAGGGCAACTGTTTGGCTTCCTCTTGTAGGCTAGCTGCCTTGTTGATTAATTTCTCGAATGTTTTGATGGTAAAGCCGTTAAGCATGAATGCGATTGGGCCATGGATATCCTTGAGAAGAATCTCAATGGCATGCTATTTAGATAACTGTGGTTCGTATTTCATCCTCAGGTTATGCCACCTAAGAATGTAATCAACAAGGGACTCGTTGAGTTTATGTTTCTCTAAAATGAGGTAGCCTACAGTCACCCTCGACTGAGCTCTAGCAAACCTCTTGATGAAGAGGTGCTCCAACTCAGCAAAAGTCTTCACCAATCTGTTGGTTAGTTCGACGTACCAATCAAATGCAACACCTGACAGATTACTAACAAAAATGCAGAAGATGAGTGCCTTGCTGCCACCGATGTTGCGACAACCAGCTCTAAAGTATGCAATGTGTTATTGCGGGTTCCCACTGCCGTCAAAGATCTTGAAGGATGGTGGCACAAAACCCTAAATAAAATAAAAACTAAATAAAACCTAAACCTAAAAAATAAATCTAAAAATAAATAAAAAATAAAACCTAAACCCTAAACTTAAAAAAAAAACCTAAACCTAAAATAAACAAAATAAACATAAACATAAACAAAAACTAAAATAAACTAAACTAAAATAAATAAAACCTAATCTTAAACCTAAAATAAATTAAACCTAAACCTTAAACTAAATAAAATAAAATTAACTAAAACTAAACCTAAACCTAAACTAAAAAAAACTTAAAAATAAACCTAAAATAAAAACATAAAATCTAAACCTAAAGAAATAAAATAAAAACCTAAACCTAAACCTAAAAATAAAACTTAAACCTAAAAAATAAAATAAAACTATAACTAAACTAAAAAGTAAGCATAAACCTAAACATAAACCTAAAAAATAAACTAAAATAAAAAAACCTAAACTAAAATAAATAAATCTAAAATAAATAAAAATAAAAAATAAACCTAAATAAAATTAAAATAAAATAAACTAAAATAAAGAAAAAATAAACTAAATAAACCTAAACGTACCAGTTTACTTAATTTTAAAAAAAACCCTAAACAATAAAACTAACCCTAAACCCTAAACTAACCCTAAACCCTAAACCCTAAACTCTAAACCCCTAACCCCTAACCGTAAACCTTAACTTAAAGTAAATAAATAAATTTAAAAATAAACATAATCCCTAAAACCTAATTTACCTAAGACTATACCTAAACCCTAAGAATGGGCAAACTTAAGAACATCATCAAACGAACATTAGATCTAGTCTGGGAGCGAGGCGGCGGATATCGTAGTGGTGGTTGGGGATCTAGAGGTTTTGGTGGATATGGACGTGGTGGTCGAAGCAGTGGTGGTTTTGGAGGCGGGAGGTGCGATAGAGGTTACAACCATGAGGGTGGTGGAGGGAGAGATTGGGCATATGATAGTGGATCCCACTACTCGAGAGGTCATGGTGGTTCTGATGGAAACTGGAGAAACTAAAGAACGGTCGATTTGATCAACTGCTTATGGAACTGTGCCTTTACAGTAGAGATGATTCAAGTTATCTAGGGATTTTTATTTGCTCTATGTGTGCTCATTTTTTATCTATGTGTGATGTGTCTCAGAAAACTTGGTGTGTTACTTGGTTGATCAAATCGAAAAGAAGAAATGTTCAATTTGAATTTGTTCATTGTTTAAAAAAAAAAAACTAAAACCTGAAACCCTAAACTAAAACCTGAACACTAAACCAAAAACCTAAACCTTAAACCCTAAACCTTAGAAACCCTAAACCCTAAACCCTAAAACCCTACAACCTAAACTCTAAATCCTAAAACATAAACCCTAAACCCTAAACCCTAAACCTTAAACACTAAATCATAAACCCCAATGCCTAAACCTTAAAGCCTAAACCCTAAAAAGCGAAAAACCTAAACCTAAAGAAAATAAAACCTAAAAAATAAAATAGACAAAAAACCTAAACTAAAATAAAATAATAAAATAAAATAAAATAAAAACATAAACTAAAATAAATAAACAAAATTAAATAAACCTAAAAAATAAACCTAACTAAAAACATTAAAATTAAAAATTAAAATCTTAACTAAACCTAAACCCTAAACTAATCCTAATCCAAATACCCTACCCCAAACTAAACCTACAAACTCTCTAAACCATAAACCATAAACCCTACCTAAACTAAACCCAAACCCTACCCTGACCTCCCTACCAACCTTAAACCTAAACCCACTGCCCTACTAACCCTCCCTACTACTGACCTACCTAAACCCAAAAAACCTCCAAATCCCAACTGACTTCCTTAACCTTACCTGACCCTAACCTAAAACCATTAAACCTAAACCTAAACTCCATAACTATCTAAATCCTACTCCACCCACCTAATCTTAAACCCTCCCTAACCAACAAACCCAAATGCTAAAATGGTAAGCCCTAAAGCCTATGCACTCAACCCTAAACCCTAAATCCTAAACCCTAACCCTAAACACTAAACCCTAAAACATAACCTTAAAGCCCTAATCCTTAAACCCTAAGCCCTAAACTTTACATACTAAACCCCAAAAACTTAAAAACCTAAGCCTAAATAAAATAAATTAAATAAATAAAGTAAATATAAAAAAAATCAAAAAATACTATAAAATAAAAACCTAAACTAAAACCTAAACCTAAACCTAAAAATAAAATAAAATTAATTAATAAAAATAAATAAAAATAAAATAATTAATAACCTAAACTAAACTAAAAAATTAAATAAACCTACGAATAAAAAACCTAAATAAAATAAAAACTAAATGTAAAATAAAATTAAAATAAACATAAAATAAAATAAAATAAAAATAAAATAAAAACTTAAACCTAAAAAATAAACCTAAAAATAAGTAAAAAATTAAACCTAAACCTGAAACTAAAAAAAGATCTAAACCTAAAATAAAAATAAATTAAATAAAATAGAATAAATCGAAATGTAAACCAAAATAAACTAGACTAAAATAAATAAAACCTAAGCTTAAACCAAAAATAAACTAAACCTAAACCTAAACCTAAACTAAATAAAATAAAATAAACTAAAAATAAACCCAAACCTATGCTAAAAAATAAAACCTAAAAATAAACCTAAAATAAAATCCTAAAACATAAACCTAAAAAATAAAATAAAACCTAAACCTAAAATGAAAAATAAAACCAAAAACTAAAAAAATAAAATAAATAAAACTAAACTAAAATAAACATAAACCTAAACCTAAACCTAAAAAATAAACTAAAACAAAAAAATCTAAACTAAAATAAACCTAAACTTACCAATTTACTTAATTTTTTAAAAGAAATTAAACCATAAGCTAACCCTAAACCCTAAACCCTAAATATAAACTAAAAAAGACCTAAACTAAAGCCTGAACCCTAAACCCTAAACCTAAACCTTCCAAAACCTAATCCCTAACCTACCCTAAACCCTAAACCTTAAACCATAAACCCTAAACCTAAACCCTCTAAACAAACTAACCTACCCTACCCAAACCCTAACCCTACCCAGGCCCTAAACCCACCCTAAACCCTTTAAACCACTCCTAAAATAAACCATGAAGTTAAATCATTCCCTAAACCCTAAACTAACTCCCTAAGCTAACCTAAGTACTAACCTCTACCCTAAATGATAATCCCTGAACCTAAAAAAACCTAAAAACCTAAACTTAATAAATAAATAAAAATAAAACTCAACTAAAAAATAAACCTAAACCTAAAAAATAAACAAAAATTAAAAACCTAAACTAAAATAAATAAATGTAAAATAAATAAACCAAACTAAATAAAAATATAAGATAAACCCAAATAAGAATAAAACATAAAATTAACTAAAATAAATAAAAAGTAAACTAAGTAAACTAAATAAACCTAAACCTACCAGTTTACTTAATTTTAAAAAAAATTGTAAACCCTAAAACTAATCCTAAATCCTAAACCCTAAACCTATAACACTATACCTACACCCCTAAACCCTTAACCTTGAACCCAAAAAAACCCTATACCTTAAACACTAAACCTTAGACCTTAAACCCCTAACCCTAAACCTAACCCCTAAACCCTAAAATCTAAAAGCATAAACCCTAAAACTTTAAACCCTAAACACTAAACACTAAACCCTAAGCCCTAAATCTTGAACCCTAAGACCTAAATCCTAAACCCTAACCTTAAACTCTAAACCCCAAACCCTAAACCTAAATATAAAGTAACTAAATAAATTAAAAATAAACCTAAACTCTAAGACCAAATTAACCTAAACCAAAACCTAAATACTAAGAATGGGTAAAACCTTGACAGTAGGAACATCACCGTCAACAATGTTTAGTCTAGATCTAGGAAGGTGGGGTGGAGGCAAGGGTTATCATGGAGGGAGATCTGAGGTGGGTGAATATGGAGGTGGTGGTTGAAAGTAGGGTGATTCTCGAGATGATGAGCGACCAGGTTACCATTGAGGCTAAGGGAGAGATCGTGGAAATGATGGTGATCCCACCAAAGTGGTCTAGTTCTGATGGAAACTAAACAAACAGAAGAATAGCCAATCAGATTTGTTTCTTATGAACTATGTCTTTACAATAGAGATAATTCTAATTATCTAGGGTTTTTCATTTTCTTGATGCATGCTAATCTTTTATCTATGTTGTTACTTTTGTCTTAGAAAACTTGGTGTATTACCTCTAAAATAAACCCTAAAAAGAAACAAAACTTAAACACAAACTAGAATCCTAAACCCTAAACCCTAAACTTAAACTCAAACTTAAACTCAAACCTAACCCTAAATCCTAACTTAAACCCTAAATCCTAAACCTAACTTAAACCAAAGTTATAAACCTTAAAACTCCTAAACTTAAACTCCAGCTAACCCTAAGCCCTAATCCTTAAACCCTAAACCCTAAACCCTAAAAACCCTAAACCTTAAAGCCTAAATGCTAAACCTTAAAGCCTAAACCCTAAACCCTAACCCTAAACTCTAAACCCTGAAACCCTAAACCCTAAACCCTAAACCCTAAAACCTAAAAACCTAAACCTAAACTAAAAAATAATAATAATAAAATAAAATAAATAAAAAACAAAACCTTAAATAAAATAAAAAATAAAATAAAATAAAATCATAAACTAAAACCTAAACTTAAATTTAAAAATAAAATAAAATAATCTAATTAAAATAAACTGAAATAAAATAAATAATAACTTAACCTAAACTAAAAAATAAAATAAACTTAAGAATATAAAATTAAATAAAATAAAAAGTAAACATAAAATAAAAATAAAATAAACCTAAAATTAAATAAAGTTAAAAACTAAATAAAACTTAAACAAAAAATTTAACCAAAAAATAAAACCAAAAAATATATAAAAAATAAAACTTAAATCCTAAACTAAAAAAAATATTAAACCTAAAATAAAAATAAAATAAACCTAAACCTAAAATTAAGTAAACTAAACTACAATAAATAAAACCTAAACCTAAACCTAAAATATACTAAACCTAAACCTTAACCTAAACTAAATAAAATAAAATAAAATAAAATAAAACTTCAACCTAAACTAAAAAATAAAACCAAAAAAATAAACCTAAAATTAAAACCTAAAACCTAAACCTAGAAAAATAAAATAAAAACCTAAACCTAATCCTAAAAATAAAAAATAAAACCTAAACCTAAAAAATAAAATAAAAATAAAACTCAACTAAAAAATAAACCTAAATCCTAAAAACCCTAAACCATAAAGCTAAAGCCTAAATCCTAAACTAACCATAAACCCTAAACCCTTAAAACCCTAAACCCTAAAGCCTAATCACTAAATCCTAAATCCTAAACCCTAAACCCTAACCTTAAACGCTAAACCCTAAACCTTAAAACCCTAAACACTAAAGCCATAAACCCTAAACCTTAACCCTAAACCTTAAACCCTAAAAGCACAAACCCTAAAACCCTAAACCATAAACCTTAAATCTTAAACCCTAAACCATAAACCCTATCCCTAAACCCCAAACCCTAAACCTAAACCTAAAGTAACTAAATAAATAAATAAAATAAACTTAAACCCTAAAACCTAATAAACATAAACCCTAAAATGGGCGTAACCTTGACTGAACATCAACCAGACCCAAAGAATGGAGGCAAAGGCTGAGTTATCGTGAGTGAGATCTAGAGATGCTACTGGATATGGTGGTGGTGGTCAGAGCAGTGGTGGTTATGGAGGTGGGAGGAGTTACAAAGGTTATAGCCGTGGTGGTGACAAAGGGAGAGATCGGGGTCATGATGGTGAATCCCGCTAGTCGAGAGGCCAAGGTGGTTCTAATGGGAACTGGAGAAATTGAAGAATGGTCGACCATCACCGCTATGGAATTGTGTTCTATAACAGACAGCTCTAATCTAGGTTTTATTTTGTTTTATGCATGATCATTTTTTACCTATGTCATCACATATGTCTCAGAAAACTTGGTGTGTTAATTGGTTGATGAAATAAAAAAAAAAGAAATGTTGAATCCGAATTTGATCTCTGTTAAAAAAAACTAGAAAATCTAAACCCTAAATGAAAACCTAAACCCTAAACCTAAAACCTAAACCCTAAACCCTATAGCCTAAAAACCCTAAACCCTAAACCCTAAAACCCTAAACTAAACCTAAAACAAACCTAAACTATAAACTAAACTAAACTAATCCTAAATCCCTAAACCTAAACTCCTAAACCATCTAACCTAAACCCTAAACTTAAACTCCTAAACTCCTAAACCCTAAATCCTAAACTAATCAGAAACCCTAAAGCTACACTACAAACTATAAACCCTAAAGTTTAAACTAACTAAACCTTAAACCCTAAACCCTACATTAAAAACCCTAATCCTTAAAGCCTAAAGACTAAACCCTAATCCTTAAACCGAAAAACCCTAACCCCTAAACTATAAACACTAAACTCTAAACCATAAACCCTAAAAACCTAAAAACCTAAACCTAAACCTAAACTAAATAAAACCTAAAAATAAAATCAAATAACCTAAACTTAAATAAAATAAAATAAATAAAATAAAACAAAAACATAAAGTAAAACATAAACCTAAACCTAAAAATAAAATAAAATAAACTAATAAAAATATTTTAAAATAAAATAAATGATAACCTAAACTAAACTAAAATATAAAATAAACCTAAGAATAAATAAATAAATAAAATAAAAATAAACATAAAATAAAAATAAAATAAGCGTAGAACAAAAAAAACAATAAAAACTAAATAAAAACCTAAACCTAAAAAATAAAACTAAAAGTAAAACCTAAAAATAAATAAAAAATAAAACCTAAACCCTAAATTAAAAAAAACCTTAACTTAAAATAAAAAAATAAATAAACCTAATCCTAAACTAAAATAAATAATACCTAAACCTAAACTAAAGTAAACTAAACCTAAACTAAATAAAAAAAAAACTAAAAATAAACCTAAACCTAAACTAAAAAAATGAATCCTCAGAATAAACCTAAAATAAAAACCATAAACCTAAACCAAACTAAATAAAATAGAAACCTAAACTTAAATCTAAAAATAAAAAATAAAACCTAAACCTAAAAAATAAACTAAGATAAAACACCTAAACTAAACTAAATAAACCTAAAATAAATAAACTAGTTTATATAAAAATAAAAAATAAACATATGTAAAAATAAAGAATAAAATTAACTAAAATAAATAATAAACAAACTAAATAAATCAACACCTTCCGGTTAACTTAATTTCAAAAAAAAATCCTAAGCTAACCCTAAATCCTAAAAATCGTAAACCCTAAAGCCTAAACACTAAACCCTAAACCTTAAACCCTAAACCCAAAACCCTAAAACCCTAAACCCTAAACTCCAAACCCTAAACCCTAAAAACCTAAACCTAAACTAAATAAAATCTAAAAGTAAAAAAATATAAAAAAACATAAACCTAAATATAATAAAAAAATAAAATAAAATAATAACCTAAGAATAACATAAAATAATAAAAATAAACTAAAATAAAATAAATAAAAATCTAAGTAAAACTAAAAAATAAAATAAACCTAAGAATGAAAAACCTAACCAAAATAAACACTAAAAGTAAAATAAAAATAAAATAAACCTAAAATAAAAATTAAATAAAAACCTAAACCTAAAAAAAATCTTAAAATTAAAACCTAAAAATAAATGAATAAAATAAAACATAAACTTTAAACTAAAAAAAACATAAACCTAAAATAAAAATAAAATAAATAATATAAAATAAACCTAAATTGAAACAACAATAAACTAAACTAAAATAAATAAAACCTAAACCTAAACATAAAATAAACTAAACCTAAACTAAATAAAATAAAATAAACTAAAAATAAACCTAACCTAAAAGATAAAATCAAAAATAAACTAAAAATTAAAACCTAACAATTAAACCTAAAAAAAATAAAATAAAAATTTAAATCTAAACCTAAAAATAAAAAATAAAACCTAAAACTAAAAATAAATTTAAAAAAATTTAACTAAAAAATAAACCTAAACCTAAAAAATAAACTAAAATAGAAAACCTAAACTAACCTAAACAATAAATAATAAATAATAAATAATCCTAAATAAAAATAAAAAATAAAATAAACTAAAATAAATAAAAAATAAACTAAATAAACCTAAACCTACTAGGTTACTTAATTAAGAAAAACCCAAAATCCAATATCCTAAACCCTAAACTCAAATCCTAAATCTAACTAAACAAAAGTTAAAACCCTTTTAAACCCTAAACCCTAACTAAACTCTAAACCCTAACCGTTAAAATCTTAAACCCTAAACTAACCCTAAACCCTAAACACTAAACCCTAAAAACCCTGAACCTTAAAGCCTAAACCCTAAACCCTAAACTAACCCTATACTTTAAGCTAACCCTAAACCCTAAAGCCTAAACCCTAAAGCTTAAACCATAAACATGAAACCCTAAACACCACCAAAGACCTGAACGGATCCCATCAACTCCCTAAGCAGCTGTTAAGAGAGCAAGATTAGATGGGTGACCTCCCGGGAAGTCCTCGTGTTGCACTCCTTTAAAAGTAAAAAAGAACATAAAAAAGAAAAAAGAAAAAAGAAAAAAGAAAAAAACCCTAAACCCTAATACCCTAAACCCTAAAACCCTAACCTTAAAATATAAACCCTAAAGCATAAATGATAATACCCTAAACCCAATGATGGTGGATCCCGCTACTCGAGTAGCCAGGGTGGTTCTAATGGGAACTAGAGAAACTGATGAACGACCAATCCAATCTACTGCTTATGGAACTATGTCTTTACAGTAGAAACAATTCTACTTGTCTAGGGTTTTTGATTTGCTCTATACATGCTCATTTTTTATCTATGCCATCACTTGTGTCTTAGAAAACTTGGTGAGTTATTTGGTTGATGAAATCAAAAAGAAGAAATATTGATCCTTGAATTTGTTAACAAAAAAACCAAAAACCCTAAACTGTAAACTAAAACAAAAATCCTAAACCCTAAACCCTAAAAACCTTGAAACCTAAATCTTAAACTCTAAACCCTAAATCCTAAATCCTAAACCGTAAGACCCTAAACCCTAAACCATAAACCATAAACCATAAACCTACAATCCTAAACCCTAAACCATAAACCCTTAAAAACCCTAAACCCTAAACCCTAAACCCTAAATCCTAAAACCCTAAATCCTAAAAACCCTAAAGTTTAAACCCTAAACTTTAAACCCTAAATTCTAAACAAATCCTAAACCCCAAGTTAACCTTGAACAATAATCACTAAACCCTAAACCCTAAACCCTAAACCCTAAAAACCTAAAATTCTAAACCTAAACTAAAAAAACCTTAAAATAAAATAAATAAAAAAACCCAAACCTTAATAAAATAATAAAATAAAATAAACTAAAAACATAAACTAAAACCCAAACCTAAACCTAAAAAAAACCTAAACTAAATTAAAAAATAAAATAAACCTAAGAATAAAAAACTAAATGAAATAAAAAGTAAACTTAAAATAAAAATAAAATAAACCAAAAACTAAAATAAAATAAAAACTAAATAAAAACATAAACCTAAAAACTATTCCTAAAAATATATAAAAAATAAAACTTAAACCATAAACTAGAAAAAACCTAAACATAAAATAACAATAAAATAAACAAAAATAAAATAAACCTTAACCAAAACCTAAACTAAAATAAATAAATCTTAAACCTAAACTTAAAATAAACTAAACCTAAACCATAAAATAAATAAAATAGAATAAACTAAAAATAAAACCTAAACTAAACTAAAAAATATAACCTAAAAATAAACCTAAAATGAAAACCTAGAATCTAAACCTAAAAAAATAAAACAAAACCTTAACCTAAATCTAAAAATATAAAATAAAACCTAAACCTAAAATATAAAACTAAACTAAAAAAATAAGCATAAACCTAAATCTAAAAAATAAACAAAAATAAAAAAATAAACCTAAAATAAATAAACTAAACTAAATAAAAATAAAAGGAAAACATAAATAAAAAAAAATCAAATAAATTAAAGTAAATAAAATAATAAAATAAATAAACCGAAACCTATCGGTTTACTGAATTTTTTTAAGAAAACCCCTAAACCCCTAAATTAACGCTAAACCCTAAACTCTAAACCTAGAACCCTAAACCCTAAACCCTAAAAACCTAAAAATCAAAACCTAAACTAAATAAAACTAAAAAATAGAATAAATAAAAAAACTTAAACCTAAATAAAATAAAAACCTAAACTAAAACCTAAACTTAAACGAAAAAATAAAAATTAATAAAAATAAAAACTAAAATAAAATAAAATAAATAAAAACCTAAACTAAACTAAAAAAATAAAACTAAAATAAAATAAAATAAATACTAAATAAAAACCTAATCCTAAAAAATAAATCTAAAAATAAAACCTAAAAACTAATAAAAATATAAATCATAAACTCTAAATTTAAAAAAAAAACCTAAACCTAAAATAAAATAAACCTAAACCTAAACAAAAATAAACTAAACTAAAATAAATAAAACTTATACCTAAACTTAAAAAAGAAACTATAATATAAAACCAAAAATAAAATAAACAAACCTAAATTAAATAAACTAAACTAAATAAAAATAAAAATAAAACATAAATAAAAAATCAAATAAACTAAAATAAATAAAAAATAAAATAAATTAACCTAAACTTATCAGTTTACTTAATTTTTTAAAAGAAACTCCTAAAACCTAAACCCTAAACCCTAAATCACAAACCATATACCCTAAACCCTAAAACTAACCCTAAACCCTAAACTCTAAACCTACAACCCTAAACCCTAAACCTTAAAAACCTAAAAACCAAAACTTAAACTAAATAAAACTAGAAAATAGACTAAATAAAAAAACCTAAACCTAAATAAAATATAAACCTAAACTAAAACCTAAACCTAAATGTAAAAATAAAATTAATAAAAATAAAAACCTAAACTAAACTAAAATAAATAAATCTAAAATTAAATAAAATAAATACCAAATAAAAACCTAAACCTAAAAAATATATCTAAAAATAAAACTTGAAAACAAATAAAAAAATAAATCATAAACCCTAAATTTAAAAAAAAAAAAACCTAAACCTAAAGAAAATAAACTAAACTAAAATAAATAAAACTTATACCTAAACTTAAAATAAACTAAACCTAAACCTTAAACTAAATAAGATAAAATAAACTAAAAATAAACCTAAACCTAACTTAAAAAATAAAATCAAAAAATAAACCTAAAATAAAAATCTAAAACCTAAACCTAAAAAAATAAATAAATAACCTAAAACTAAACCTAAAAATAGAAAATTAAACCTACACCTAAAAAAAAATAAAAATAATTATAAACTAAAAAAAAAACTAAACCTAAACCTAAACCTAAAAAAAAACCAAAATAGAAAATAAAAACTAAAATAAACAAACCTAAATTAAATAAACAAAACTAAAAAATAAAAATAAAGGAATATAAAAATAAAAAATAAAATAAAATAAAATAAATGAAAAATAGCCTAATTAAATTAAATAAATAGAAACCTATGAGTCTACTTAATAAAAAAAAGAACTTTAACCCTAAACCCCAAACCCTAAAACTAACCATAAACCCTAAACGTTGAACCTTAAACCCTAAACCCTAAACCTTAAACCCTAAACACTAAACCCTAAAATATAAACCCAAAACCTATCACCCTAAAACCTACAACCCTAAATCCTAAACAATCAACCCAAAAACCTAAAAGTCTAAACCTGAACTAAAGAAGAACTAAAAATAAAATAAATAAAAAAACCTAAACATAAATAAAATATTAAAATAAAATAAAATAAAAACCTTGACTAAAATCTAAACCTAAACCTAAACCTAAACATAAAAATAAGTTAAAATAAAGAAATAAAAACTAAACTATAATAAAATAAATAAAAGCCTAAACTAAGCTAAAAATAAAATAAAAAAAAATAATTAATATAAAATAAACCTAAATTGAAACTAAAATAAACTAAACTGAAATAAATAAAACTTAAACGGAAACCTAAAATAAACTAAACCTAAACTAAATAAAATAAAATAAACTAAAAATAAACCTAACCTTAAAAATAAAATCAAAAAATAAACTAAAAATAAAAACCTAAAAAATAAAATAAAAACCTAAACCTAAACCTAGAAATAAAAAATAAAACCTTAACCCAAAAAAAAAATTTTTTAAAAAAAATCAATTAAAAAATAAGACAAAACCTAAAAAATAAACTAAAATAAAAAACCTATATTAAAATAAATAAAAAATAAATAATAAAAATAAAAAATAATCCTAAATAAGAATAAAAAATAAAATAAACTAAAATAAATAAAAAATACACTAAATAAACTAAATAAACCTAAACTTACCAGGTTACTTAATTAAAAAAACCCAAAACTCAAAATCCTAAACCCTAAACCCTAAATGGTAAACCCTAAACCTAAATAACCTACAACCAGAACCCTAAAATTCCTAAATCCAACCTAAACTTTAAACCTAAACTAAACCCTTAAACCTAAACCTAACTATTAAAACCCTAAACCCTAAACCCTAACCGTTAAAACCTTAAAACCTAAACTAAACTTAAACCCTAAACACTAACCCCTAAAAACCCTGAACCGTAAAGCCTAAACCCTAAACCCTAAACCCTAAACTAACCCTAAACCTTAAACTAACATTAAACCATAAAACCTAAACCCTAAACCCTAAACCCTAAATCTTAAACCCTAAACCCTAAACATGAAACCCTAACCCTAAATCCTAAACCTTAATAACCTAAACCCTAACCTTAAACTGTAAACCCTAAAGCATAAACCATAATACCCTAAATCCTAAACCCTATGATGGTGGATCCCGCTACTCGAGTAGACAGGGTGCTTCTAATGTGAACTAGAAAAATTGAAGAACGACCAATCCGATCTACTGCTTATGGAATTATGTCTTATAGTAGAAATAGTTCTACTTGTCTAGGGTTTTCGATTTGCTCTATGTGTGCTCATTTTTGATCTATGTTGTCGCTTGTGTCTTAGAAACTTGGTGAGTTACTTGGTTGATGAAATCAAAAAGAAGAAATATTGATCTCTAGATTTGTTAACAAAACCAAAACCCTAAACAAACTAAAAATCAAAACCTAAGACCAGAATCAACCCTAAACTTGAAACCCTAAACCTACAACCCTAAACCCTAAACCTTAAATCCTCAAAAACCCTAAACCCTAAACCAAAACCTAAACCCTAAACCCTAAATCTTAAATGCTAAACCATAAAACCCTAAATCTAAACCCTAAACCCTAAAAACCTTAAACCCTGAAGCTTAAACCCTAAACTTTAAACCAAAAATTCTAAACAAATCCTAAACCATAAGCTAACCCAGAACAATAATCACTAAACCCTAAACCCTAAACACTAAACCCTAAAAAGCCTAAATTAGAAAGCCTAAATGCTGAAGCCAAAAGCCTAAACTCAAACCCTCAAAACCTAAAATCCTAAACCTAAACTAAAAAAAAACCTTAAAATAAAATAAATAAATAAACCCAAACCTTAATAAAATAATTAATTAAAATAAACTAAAAACATAAACTAAAACCTTAACCTAAACCTAAAAAAAATAATAGCATAAGTAAACTAAAAAATAAAATTAATCTAAGAATTAAAAACTAAATAAAATGAAAAACTAAATGTAAAATAAAAATAAAATAAACCAAAAATAAAATAAAATAAAAATTAAATAAAAACATAATCCTAAAAACTATACCTAAAATTATATAAAAAAAACTTTAACCCTAAACTAGAAAAAACCTAAACCTAAAATAAAAATAAAATAAATAAAATAAAAGAAACCTAAACCTAAACCTAAATTAAAAAAATAAATCCTAAACCTAAACTTAAAATAAACTAAACCTGAACCATAAACTAAATAAAATAAAATAAACTAAAAATAAACCTAAACTAAACTAAAAAATAAAACCTAAAAATAAACCTAAAATGAAAACCTAGAACTTAAACCTAAAAAAATAAAACAAAACCTTAACCTAAATCTAAAAATAAAAAATAAAACCTAAACCTAAAATATGAAACTAAACTAAAAAATAAGCATAAACCTAAACTTAAAAAATAAACTAAAATAAAAACCTAAACTAAAATAAATAAACTAAACTAAATAAAAATAAAAAGAAAACATAAATAAAAAAATCAAGCAAACTAAAATAAATAATAGATAAAATAAATAAACCTAAACCTACCGGTTTACTTAATCTTTTAAAGAAACTCCTAAACCCTAAACCCTAAAACTAACCCTAAACCATAAACTCTAAACCTACAACCCTAAACCCTAAAAACCTAAAAACTAAAACCTAAACTAAATAAAACTAAAAAATAGAATAAATAAAAAAAACCTAAACCTAAATAAAATAAAAACCTAAATTAAAACCTAAACCTAAACCCAAACTTAAACATAAAAATAAAATAAATAAAAATAAAAACTAAACTAAAATAAAATAAGTAAAAACCTAAACTAAACTAAAAAAAATAAACCTAAGAAAAAATAAAATAAATACTAAATGAAAATGTAAACCTAAAAAATAAATCAAAAAATAAAACCTAAAAATAAATAAAAAAATAAATCCTAAACCCTAAATTTAAAAAAAAAACCTAAACCTAAAATAAATAAAATAAAATAACCCTAAACCTAAACAAAAATAAACTAAACTAAAACAAATAAAACTTAAACCTAAACTTAAAATAAACTAAACCTAAACCTTAAACTAAATAAGATAAAATAAACTAAAAATAAACCTAAAAATAAACCTAAAACCTAAACCTAAAAAATTAAATTAAAAACCTAAACCTAAACCTAAAAATAGAAAATTAAACATACAACTAAAAAACAAAATAAAAATAAAACTAAACTTACAAAATAAAACTAAACCTAAATCTAAACCTAAAAATAGAAAATTAAACCTACAACTAAAAAACAAAATAAAAATAATACTAAACTGAAAAAATAAAACTAAACCTAAACCTAAACCTAAAAAAGAAACCAAAATAGAAAACCAAAACTAAAATAAACAAACCTAAATTAAATAAACTAAACTAAATAAAAATAAAAATAATGGTAAATAAAAATAAAAATAAAATAAAATAAAATAAATAAAAAATAAACAAAATAAAAAAAAAATAAACTAAATAAATTAAATAAATCGAAACCTACGAGTCTACTTAATTAAAAGAAGAACCTTAACCCTAAATGCCAAACCCTAAAACTAACCATAAACCTTAAACGTTGAGCCCCAAACTCTAAACCCTAAACCCTAAACCCTGAACCTTAAAACCATAAACCCTAAATCCTAAACCCTAAACCTTAAACCCTAAACCTATCACCCTAAAACCTACAACCCTAAACCCTAAACCCTAAATCCTAAACCATAAACCCTAAAAACCTAAAAACCTAAAGCTAAACTAAATAAAAACTAAAACTAAAATAAATAAAATAACCTAAACTTAAATAAAATAGAAAAATAAAATAAAATAAAAACCTTAATTAAAATCTAAACCTAAACCTAAACCTATTAGTAAAAATAAGTTAAAATAATAAAAATAAAAACTAAACAATAATAAAATAAATAAAAACCTAAACTATGTTAAAAAAAATACAAACCTAAAAAATAAATAAAATAAATAAAATAAAAACTAAACATAAAATAAAAAAATAAACCTAAAATAAAATAAAAGAAAAACTATATAAAAACCTAAACAAAAAAATAAACCTAAAAACAAAACCTAAAAATAAATAAAAAATAAAACATAAACCCAAAAAAAAAAACTAAACCTAAAATAAACAAAACAAAATAAACTAAACTAAAATAAATAAAACCTGAACCTAAACCAAAAATAAACTAAACCTAAACCCTAAACTAAAATAAAATAAACTAAAAATAAACCTATTCCTAAACTAAAAAATCAAACCTAATAATAATCATAAAATAAAAATCTAAAACCAAAACCAAAAAAATAAAATAAAAACTTCAACCTAAACCTAAACATAAAAAATAAAATGTAAACCTAAAAAATAAAATAAAAATAAAACTAAACTAGAAAATAAGCATAAACCTAAACCTAACAAACAAACTGAAATAAAAAGATAAACTAAAATAAAAAAAACCTAAAATAAATAAACTAAACTAAATAAAAATAATAAATAAACATAAATAAATAAAATAGAATAAACTATAATAAATAAAACTAAATCAAACCTATCACTTTTTTTTTTTCTAAACACTAAACCCTAAACCCTAAATTTTACACCCTAAACCCTAAACCCTAAACTCTAAACCAACAACCCTAAACCCTTATCCTTGTACCCTAAACCCTAAACCAAAAATCCTAAACCTTAAACCTTAAAACCTACAACCTAAACCTAAACTTAAAACTTAAACCTTAAACCTAAACTTAAACTATAAACCTAAACCTAAACCTAAACTTAAAACCCAAACTCATCCTAAAACCTAAACCTAAACTCTAAACTCTAAACCTAAAACCTAAATTTAAACTCAAATCTAAACCCTAAACCCTAAACCTTAAACCCTAAACTCTAAATCCCAAACCCTAAACCCTAAAACCCTAAACCCTAAACCTTAAACCCTAAACATACAACATAAAACCTAGAACCCTAAACCCTAAACTCTAAACCCTAAAACTTAAACCTTAAACCCTAAACCCTAAACCTTAAACACTAAAAATTGAAAAACCTAAAACTAAACTAAATAAAACCAAAAAAAAATAAAATAAATAAAAATGCTGAAACCTAAATAAAATAAAATAAATAAAATGAAATAAAAACCTAAATTAAAATAAAAACTAAAATGTATGAAGAAAATAAAATAAAAAATCAAAATTAAACTAAAATAAAATTAATAAAAACCTAAACTAAGCTAAAAAATAAAATGAACCTAAAAATAAAAAACCTAAATAAAATAAAAACTAAATGTAAAATAAAAATAAAATTAACCTAAAATAAAATAAAATAAATACATAATAAAAACCTAAACCTAAAAAAATAAACTTAAAAATGAAACCTACAAATAAAATAAAATAAAAACTAAATAAAAACCTAAACATAAAAATAAACCTAAAAACAAAACCTAAAAATAAATAAAAAATAAAACATAAACCCTAAACAAAAAAAACTAAACCTAGAATAAACAAAACAAAATAAACTAAACTAAAATAAATAAAACCTAAACCTAAACCAAAAATAAACTAAACCTAAACCCTAAACTAAAATAAAATAAACTAAAAATAAACCTATACCTAAATTAAAAAATTAAACCTAATAATAATCGTAAAATAAAAATCTAAAACCAAAACCTAAAAAAATAAAATAAAAACTTCAACCTAAACCTAAACATAAAAAATAAAGCGTAAACCTAAAAAATAAAATAAAAATAAAACTAAACTAGAAAATAAGCATAAACCTAACAAAAACAAACTAAATAAAAGATAAACTAAAATAAAACCTAAAATAAAACTAAACCCTAAACCCTAAATCCTACACCTAAACCTAAAAAAACTAACCCTAAACCTAAACTTAAACCTAACCCTAAACTTAACTAAACCAAACTAAACCCTAAACCTAAAACCTTAACCTAAAACCCTAAACCTAAAACTCCTAAACCTAAACTATAAACTAAACCTAAACTTAAACCTAAAACCTAAACTCAACCTAAACCTAAACACAAAACTAAACCCTAAACTAAAACCCTAAAAACTAAATAAACTAAACCTAAACCTAAACCCTAAATTCTAAACCCTAAACTAAAACCCTAAACCTAAACCTTAAACCCTAAACATACAACCTAAAACCTAACTAAAAAAACCTAAACCCTAAAATCTAAACCTTAAACCCTAAACCAAAAAACACTAAACCTAAAACCTAAAACTAAACTAAAACCAAAAATAAAATAAAATAAAAAAAACAAACCTAAATAAAATAAAATAAATAAAATAAAATAAAAACCTAAACTAAAACCAAAATTGAAATGTAAAAAGAAAATAAAATAAAAAATCAAAATTAAACTAAAATAAAATTAATAAAAACCTAAACTAAACTAAAAAATAAAATGAACCTAAAAATAAAAAACCTTAACAAAATAAAAACTAAACGTAAAATAAAAATAAAATTAACCTAAAAGAAAATAAAATAAATACATAATAAAAACCTAAACCTAAAAAAATAAACTTAAAAATGAAACCTAAAAATAAATAACAAATAAACCCTAAACCCTAAACTCAAAATAAACTTAAACCTAAAATTAAAAAAAAACCTAAACCTGAACTAAAATAACTAAACTAAAAAAAATAAAACATATACCTTTACCTAAAATAAACTAAACCTAAACCTAAACATAAATCCTAAATAAAATGAAATAAACAAAAAATAAACATAAACCTAAAAAAAACTAAACTGAAACCTAACAAAATAAAACAAAAACTTAAACTTAAAAAACTAAATAAAAATAAAACTACACCAAAAAGTAAACATAAACTTAAACCTAACCCTAAAAAATAAACTAAAATAAAAAACCAGAACTTAAATAAATAAACTAAACTAAATAAAATAAATAAATATAAAATTAAATAAACTAAAATAAATAAAATAAAAAATAAAAACCTAATAACTAAAACCCAAACCTAAACTAAATCCTAAACCCTAAACCCTAAAACTATATCCCTAAACCTAAACCTAAACCTACAATCAGAAACCTAAACCTAAACCTAAAACCCTAAACCCTAAACCCAACTCAAGACTAAACCTAAATATAATCTCACCCTAAACCCTAAACCTAAATTAAACCCTAAACCCTAAACTAACCATAACAAAACCCTAAAACCCAAATCTAAAAAAAACCCTAAACCCTAAACTAACCCTAAATCCTAAGCTAACCCTAAACCCTAAACCCTAAGCGCTAAAAACTTGTAAACCTAAAACCTAAACTAAATAAAACCTAATAATAAAATAAATTAAAAAACCTAAACCTAAATAAAATAAAATAAAAACCTAAACTAAAACCTAAACCTAAACCTAAACCAATCCATAAAAATAAATTAAAATAAAAAAATAAAAACTAAACTATAATAAAATAAATAAAAACCTAAACTATACTAAAAAATAAAATAAACCTAAGAATAAAAAACCTAAATAAAATAAAAACTAAATGTAAAATAAAAATAAAATAAACCTAAATTAAAATAAAATAAAAACTAAATAAAAACCTAAACCTAAAAAAACAAATGTAAAAAAAAAACCTAAAAATAAATAAAAAATAAAATCTAAGCCCTAAACAAAAGAAAAAACTAAACCTAAAATAAACAAAATAAAATAAACCAAACTAAAATAAATAAAATGTAAACCTAAACCAAAAATAAACTAAACTTAAACCCTAAACTAAAAATAAATAAACTAAAAATAATCCTATACCTAAACTAAAAAATTAAACTTAATAAAAATCTTAAAATTCAAATCTAAAATTGAAACCTAAAAAAATAAAATAAAAACTTCAACCTAAACCTAAACATAAAAAATAAATGTAAACCTTAGAAATATAATAAAAATAAAAATAAACTAAAAAATAAGCAAAAACCTAGACCTAACAAAAATAAAGAAACCTAAAATAAATAAACTAAAGTAAATAAAAATAATAAATAAACATAAATAAAAAAATAAAATGAACAAAAATTAATAAAAAAAATAAACTAAATAAACCTAAAGCTATAAGTCTATGTAATATTTTTTTTTTAAAAAAAACCCTAAACCCTAAAACCTAAACCCTAAACCCTAAATCCTAAACCCTAAACCCTAAAACTAACCCTAAACCCAAAACTCTAAACCTACAGCCCTAAACCCTAAAAAACCCCAAACCCTCACCCTAAACCCTAAACCCAAAACCCAAAACCCAAAACTCTAAAACCTAAAACACTAAACCCTAAATGCTAAACCCAAAACACTAAACCCAAAACCCTATACCCTAAACCCGAAACCCTAAACCCTAAAACCCTAAAACCCTAAACCCTAAACCCTAAACATACAACTTAAAACCTAGAACCCTAAACCCTAAACCCTAAAACCTAAACCCTAAACCCTAAACCCTAAACCTTAAACCCTAAAAATTGAAAAACCTAAACCTAAACTAAATAAAATAAATAAATAAAATAAATAGAAAACCCTAAACCTAAATAAAATAAAATAAATAAAATAAAATAAAACCTAAACTAAAATAAAAATAAAAATGTAATAAGAAAATAAAATTAAAAATTAAAAATTAAAAATTAAACTAAAATAAAATAAATAAATACCTAAATCAAAATCAAAAATAAATTAACCTAAAAATAAAAAACCTAAATAAAATAAAAACTAAACATAAAATAAAAATAAAAATAACCTAAAATAAAATAAAATAAATACTTAATAAAAACCTAAACCTAAAAAATAAACTTAAAAATGAAACCTTAAAATACATAATAAATAAAACCTAAACACTAAACTCAAAAAGAAAACTTAAACCTAAAATAAAAATAAAATAAACCTAAACTTAAACTAAAATAACTAAACTAAAAAAAATAAAACCTAAACATATACCTAAAATAAACTAAACCTAAACCCTAAATAAAATGAAATAAACTAAAAATACACCCAAACCAAAAAAAAATAACAAAAATATCTAAACCAAAACCTAAAAATAAAAAAATAAAACTTAAACTTAAAAAATAAAAAAATATAACTATATATTAAAATAAACATAAATATAAACCTAAAACTAAAAAATAAACTTAAATAAAAAACCAAAACTAAAATAAATAAACCTTAAATAAATAACAACAACAACAACAACAACAAGCCTTAATCCCACTAGGTCCTACATGAATCCTTCCTCCATGGTCCTATTATGTGTCAAATTCTCATTTAATTCAGTATACTAAGATCATTTTTATACATCTTAACCAAGTCTTTTAGGTCTACCTCTACCTTTCTTAACATAAGGAAAATCTAATGCATCTAATGTCATCGACGGCCGACGCTTTATGTGGCCAAACCATCTAAGGCGACTCTCCTAATCTTATCTATCACTGAGCTACCAACTTTTCCAACATACTCATTTTCATTCTATCTCTAGGGTAAAGCCACTCATCCACCAGCATCCTCATCTCTATAACACTTAACTTACTCTTATGCGTCTCTTTTATTGGCCAACATTCTCGCACCATAAGTCATTGCGGGTCTTACCACCATCTTATAAAATTTTCCTTAAGTTTAAGTGGAACTTTTCTATCACATAATAGGCCGATTCCTCCACTTCAACCATCCAACTTGAATTCTACTAATAATATCTCCATCTATTTCACCATCATTTTGAACAATAGAGCCTAAATATCTAATCGCCACTCTTATTAATGACTTGATCACCTAAAGTCACAACACTACCACTAAAATTTCTACAACTAAAATTACACTCCATATATTCAGTTTTAGATCTAAACGAAAACCTTTAGACTCTAAAGTTGACCTCCATAATTCAAGTTTCTGTTGGACTCTCTAGTCTTATCAACAAGAAGAATGTCAACGCATACAAGGGTACATCTTCTTGTAAATGCCTCGTAAGAACATCCATAACTAAAGTAAAAGATAAGGGCTTAATGTTGATCCTTGATGTAATCCAACCAAATAGGAAAATAGTTTGTCAATCCTCCTTGTGTTTGGACACAAGTGACAAATAGTATACATATCCTTAATGACTTGAATATAACCAATATTAACTTCTTTTTGTTCTAGAACTCTCCAAAGAACATCTCTTGAGACTTTATCATAAGCTTTCTCTAAATCAATAAATATCATATGTAGATCCTTTTATTTTCTCTATGCTTCTCCATCAAACCTCTTAACAAATGTATAGCATCCATAGTAGATCTACGCATGAAACCAAACTGATTGTGAGAAACTTGTATCACATCGTAATCTATGCTCAATTACTCTCTCCATAATTTTAATGTATGGCACATTAACTTAATTCCTCTATAATTTGCACAATCTTGAGCATCACCTTTATTCTTAAATATAGGAACCAACAAACTCTTTCTCCACTCATCGACATCTTTTAGTCTTTAAAATAACATTAAAAGATTTGTAAGCCAAGAAATTCCTTGATCTCCTAAACATTTCCACTCTATTGGAATATTATCGTCCTACGCTTTTCCACATTTCATTTTCTTTAAAGCTTCACTAACTTTAGATTTACTAATAATAAAAATGAAATTCTATTTTTGTTTAGGTATTAAGGTTGCTAAAATCAATCGTACTTTCAGATCCTTCATTGAAAAGTTTATTAAAATACCTCATCCACCTATTTTCAATATCTTTTCTAAGAAAAGCACTTTATTATTTTCATCCTTAATACTCCTCACTTGAACTATGTCTTTACTTCTCCTATCTCTTTGGTTGGCTAACTTATACATACATCTTTCACCTTCTTTGGTATCTAATCTATTGTATAAATCACTAAAAGCTAAATTTTTTTGCATCATATATTGCTTTCTTAGAATCTCAGCCATTTTATATCTTTCCCAATTCTCAAGTTTTACATCTAAACCAAGTTTTATAACAATGCTTCTTATTTCTTATCTTTTCTTGCACACTCGACTCCACCACCAACTATTCTTATTAAAAGAAGCTTTTCCTTTTGATTCCAAGCACATTTTTAGCAACTTGTTTAATAGCACTTGATACTTTTTCCCACATAACGTTAGCTTCCTTATGAACATCCCAAACTTTAATTTCTTGTAGCTTGCTCTTAAAAATATTTTTATTTGTGTTCTTTAAGTGTCCCCATCTAATCCTAGGACAATAATTAAGTTTATTTTTTCTCTTACAACCTTTCATCTTAAAATCTAAAACTAATAGTCGATGTTGGGTACTTAAAATTTCACTTGGAATGACCTTACAATCTTTACAATCTCGATCTATTTTTCTTATCAAAAAATAATCAATTTTTACGATCCATTTTTATAAGTAATAATATGTTCATCTCTTTTCTTAAATAAAGTATTAGCAACTACAAAATCATAAGCTAAGGCAAAATCTAATATAGTCCTACCTTCTTCATTAGTCACTCCAAATCCATAACCACCATGAATACTTTTAAAATCTTCTACCACTCTACCAACATGTCCATTTAAATCTCCCCAATAAATACTTTTTCTTCAAGAGGTATCTTTTGTATTAATCCTCTAATTCATTCCAAAATTTTTCTTTGAACTTACCTCCAAACCTACTTGAGGAGCATAAACACTTATAACATTGATAATCTTAGTATCAACAATAATCTTTAAAGCTATAATTCTATCTCCACATCTATTAATACTTATAACATTATCCTTCAAACTTTTATCTATAATCACACCTACACCATTTCTAGTTCGACTTTTACCTTAATACCAAAGTTTAAAACCTAAACTATCAATCTCCTTAGCCTTCTCCCCAACCCATTTAGTTTCTTGAACACATAAAATATTTATCTTTCTATGAACCATAATATCTATTAATTCCATTAATTTACGTAAGAGTACCTATATTCCAAGATCCTAACCTAATTCTAGTTTCATGGACTAACTTCTTTGCCCGATCCGTCCATAATGTGGGAACCCTTGCTTATTTAACACCAAATATAAATTTTCTAGCACATTTTCATAAAGCACATACGCTTCCGGGGACGCCTAGCATTAACACAATGATTTAAAGGATTCATGTCATAATTATAAATTTTACTAACTAAAAAACCCTCCACTTTTGCATACTTGGGACCAAATGGTAGTGTTAAACCTTAAATAAATAAACTAAATAAAATAAACTATATAAATTAAATAAACCTAAACCTATGGATTTACTTAATTTTAAAAAAAAGACCTTAAACCCTAAAGTTTAAAACCTAAATCCAAAACCCTAATCCCTAAACTCTAAAACTAACCCTAAACCCTAAACACTAAACCTACAACCCTAAACCCTAAACCCTAAACCCTAAACCCTAAACCCAAAACACTAAATCCTAAACACTAAACCCTAAACCCTAAACCCTAACCCTATCCCTAAACCCTAAACCCTAATCCCTAAACCCTAAACCCTAAAACCCTAAACCCTAAATTAACCCTAAACTCTAAACCCTAAAAACCATTAACCCTAAAGACTAAGCCCTAAACCTTAAACTAACCCTAAACCCTAAACCTTAAACCCTAAACCCTAAATTCTAAGCCCTAAGCCCTAAAAACCTAAACACCTAAAAACTAAAACTAAATAAAACCTAATAATAAAATAAAAAAATTTAAACCTAAATAAAATAAAATAAAAACCTAAACTAAAAATTAAACCTAAACCTTAAAATAAAATAAAATAAAAAAGAAAAATAAAATAAAATAAATTAAATAAAAACCTAAATTAAACTAAAAAATAAAGTAAACCTAAGAATAAAAGCCTAAATAAATTAAAAACTAAACATAAAATAAAAATAAAATAATATAAAAACTAAATAAAAACCTAAACCTAAAAAATAAACTTGAAAAAATTAAAAAATAAAACCTAATCCCTAAACTAACAAAAAAACCTAAACCTAAAATAAAAATAAAATAAATAAAATAAAATAAACCAAAACATAAACTAAAATAAACTAAACTAAAATAAAGAAAACCTAAACCTAAACCTAAAATAAACTAAACCTAAACCTAAACCTAAACTAAATAAAATAAGATAAATAAAAATAAACCTAAACCTAAACTAAAAAATAAAACTGAAAAGTAAATCTAAATTAAAACATAAAACCTAAACCTAAAAAAATAAATAAAAACCAAAACTTAAACCTACAAATAAAAATTAAAACTTAAAACTAAAAAATAAAATTAAAATAAAACTAAACTAAAAAGGTTGCATAAACCGAAACCCAAACCTAAAAAATATACTAAAATAAAAAACCAAAACTAAAATAAATAAACTAAACAAAATAAAAATAAAAATAAACCTAAATAAAATTAAAAAATAAAAGAAAATAAATAAAAATAGACTAGATAAATTAAATAAACCTAAAACTACTAGTTTACTTAATTTAAAAAAAAAAATCCTAAACTTTAAACCTTAAACCCTAAATCCTAAACCTTAAACCTAAACCCTAAACCCTTAACCCTAAAACTAACCCTAAACCTTAAACCAAAAACTTACAACCCTAAACCATAAACCCAAAATCCTATACCCCAAACCCTATAAAACCCTAAACACTAAACCCTAAACACTAAACCCTAACCCCTAAGCCCTAAACCCTAAACCCTAACCCTAACTCTAAATCCTAAACCCTAATCCCTAAACCCTAAACCCTAAACCCTAAATAAACCTTAAACTCTAAACCTTAAAAACCTAAAACCCTAAAGACTAAACCCTAAACCCTAAACTAACCCTAAACCCTAAGCTAACCCTAAGCTATAAACCCTAAACCCTAAACCCTAAATGCTAAACCTTAAGCCTTAAAAACCTAAAAACCTAAACTAAATTAAACATAATAATAAAATAAATAAAAATACTTAAATCAAAACCTAAAAATAAAATAAAATAAAAAATAAAAATTTACTAAAATAAAATAAATAAAAACTGAAACTAAATAAAAAAATAAAATAAACCTAAGAATAAAAACCAAACTAAAATAAAAATTAAACGTAAAATAAAAATAAAATAAACCTAAAATAAAATAAAAGAAAAACTAAATAAAAATCTAAACCTAAAAAATAAACCTAAAATAATAAAAAATAATACTTAATCCCTAAACTAAAGATAAACTTAAACATAAAATAAAAATAAACTAAACAAAATAAAATAAAGCTAAACCTAAACTAAAATAAACTAAACTAAAATAAATAAAACCTAATCCTAAACCTAAAAGAAACTAAACCTAAACCTAAATTAAATAAAATAAAATAAATTAAAATAAACCTCTTAAACTAAAAGATAAAACCTAAAAGTAAACCTAAAATAAAAACATAAATTGCAAACCTAAAAAAAAACAAAAACTTAAACTTAAAAATAAAAAGTAAAACCTAAAACTAAAAAATAAAATTAAAGTAAAACTAAACTAAAATGTTTGTCTAAACCTAAACCCAAACCAAAAAAATAAACTAAAACAAAAATCCTAAACTAAAATAAATAAACCTAAAATAAATAAACTAAACTAAATATAATATAAAATAAACTAAACTAAAAGCCCCAAACCCTCAACCCTAAACCCTAAACTCTAAACCTAAAACCCTAAACCCTAAAACCTATAACACTAAACCCTAAATGCTAAACCCAAAACACTAAACCCAAACTAAAGTAAACTAAACTAAAATAAATAAAACCTAATCCTAAACCTAAAAGAAACTAAACCTAAACCTAAATAAAATAAAATAAAATAAATTAAAATAAACCTAAACCTAAACTAAAAAATAAAACCTAAAAGTAAACCTAAAATAAAAAACATAAAGCCTAAACCTATAAAAAAAACTTAAACTTAAAAATAAAAAACTAAAACATAAAACTAAAAAATAAAATAAAAATAAAACTAAACTAAAATTTTTGCATAAACTTAAACCAAAACCTAAAAAATAAACTAAAATTAAAAACCTAAACTAAAATAAATAAACCTAAAATAAATAAAATAAACTAAATATATATAAAAAATAAAAAATAAAAAATAAAAAATAAACCTAAATAAAGGTAAAAAAATAAAATAAACTAAAATAAATTTGTAAATAAACCTAATAAATTAAATAAACCTAAACCTACCGATTTACTTAATTTTAAAAAAAAAAACCTAAACCCTAAACCCTAAACCCTGAACCCTAAAACTAACCCTACACCCTAAACCATAAACCTATAACCCTAAACCCTAAACCCTAAACCATAAACCTTAAACATAAAACCCTAAACCCTAAATCCTAAACCCTAAACTAACCCTAAACCCCATACCCTAAACCTTAAACCCTAAACCCTAACCTAAATCTTAAACCCTAAACCTAAACTAACTATAAACCCTAAAATAAACTTATGCTAAAGCCTAAAGCCTAATCTTAAACCAAAACACTAAACCCTAAATGCTCAAACTAAACCTTAAAACACTAAACCCCAATCTAAACCCTAAACCTAAAGCTAAACACTAAACCCTAAATCATAACCCTAAACTCTAAACCTAAAATAAACCCTAAAACCAAAACCTAAACTAACCCTAAACCCTAAATCCTGAAAGCATAAACCCTAAAACCCTAAACCCTAAAGCCTAAAGCCTAAAGCCTAAACCCAAACCCTAAACCCTAACCCCAAAACCTAAACCTAAAGTAACTAAATAAATTAAAAAATAAACTTAAACCCTAAAACCTAATGAATGTAAACCCTAAGAATGGGCAGAACCTTGATGGCAGGAACATCACTATCAATCAGGCTTAGTCTAGATTTAATAATGGAGGCAAAGGCGGAGGTGGCAGTTATTGCAGTGGTGGTAGGAGATCTAGAGGTGCTGCTGGATATGGAGGTGGTGATCGAAGTAGTGGATGTTATGGATGTGGGAGGAGCAATGAAGGTTAAAGCCGTGGTGGTGGCGGAGAGAGAGATCGATGATATGATGGTGGATCCCACTACTCAAGAGGCTGGGATGGTTCTAATGGGAACTAGAGAAACTAAAGGTGGTTGATCTTATTTGGTACTTATGGAACTGTGTCTTTATAGTAGAGATGATTCTAGTTTTCTAGGATTTTTGATTTGCTCTATACGTGCTTATTTTTTATCTATTTTGTCGCTTGTGTCTTAAAAAACTTGGTTTGTTACTTGGTTGATGAAATCGAAAAGAAGAAATGTTGAACATAAATTTTTTCTCTATTAAAAAAATAATAAAACCTTAAAACCTAAACTAAAACCTGAACCCTAGACCTAATACCTAAACCCTAAACCCTAAACCTAAAATAATAAACCTAAACCCTAAACCCAAAACCTAAACCCTAAACCCTAAACCCTAAACCTAAACCTAAACCCTAAACCTTAAACCCTAAACCCTAAACCCCAAACCCCAAACCCTAAACCCTAAACCCTAAACCTTAAACCCTCAACTAACCATAAACCCTAAACCTTAAACCCCAAACCCTAAAAGCTAAAAACCTAATCTTAAACTAAATAAAACCTAAAAATAAAATAAATAAATAAACCTAAACCAAAATAAAATTAAAACTTAAACTAAAACCAAACCTAAACCTAAAAATAAAATAAAGTAAAAAATAAAACTATACTAAAATAAAATAAATAAAAACTTAAGTAAACTTAAAAAATAAAAAACCTAAATAAAATAAAAACTAAAATAAAATAAAATTAAAAATAATACCTAAAAAATAAACATAAAAATAAAATCTAAAAATAAATAAAAAATAAAACCTAAACACTAAATAAAAAAACATAAACCTAAAATAAAAATAAAATAGACCTAAACTTAAACTTAAATAAACTAAACTAAAATAAATAAAACTTAAACTTAAACTTAAAATAAACTAAATCTAAACCTAAACCTAAACCCTAAATAAAATAAAATAAACTTAGAAAAACCTAAACCTAAACAAAAAAATAAAACCTAAAAATAAACCTCAAAAAAACCTAAACCCTAAACCTAAAACCCTAAACACTAAATTCTAAACCTTAAACTCTAAAACCTAAAAACCCTAAACTATAAACACTAAACCCTAAACCATAAATCTTAAACCCTAAACCTTAAACTCTAAATCTTATACCTAAACCCTTAACAGTAAACCCTAAACCCTAAACTCCAAACCCTAAACCCTTAAACCCTAAGCCGTAAACCCTAAACCCTAAACCCTAAACTCTAAATCCATAAACTTTAAACCCTAAAACCTACAACCCTAAACCCTAAATCCTAAATCCCAAACCCTAAACCCTAAACTAATCCTAAACCCTAACCTTAAAACCTAAACCTTAAATCTTGAATAAAGATGTCATTAGGAGTAGATCTAAAAATGACCTAATCCTAACATATTTTTGAAGAGAAAATGTCTTCAAGAGACTTTTCCTTGACTATTAGAGATTTGAATGCCCAAAACCCTAACCCTAAATCATATTATAATACCATATATTGTAGTATAATGTAGCATCATATATTTGAGCATGTAGTGATGTTTTTAGAGGTTATAAGATGTTTTGAAATGTTTTAGTATATTATGGTATTGTGCTCTATAGTCTATATTAATATAAATCATAAAAATATTGATTTAATAAATCAGATGATGAAATTTATTTTATGTTAAGTGGGAATTAGGTTGTAATACCAAAATATTTGTAGTCTAAAATATATATATATTTTAGCATTTTAAATTTTTAGTACAATAATGCAATACATTATTAAATAGACTTTATTAAAATGGCCAAATTCATAATAGTAGATATGCATCATGATATATTATTTCAATTTAATATATGGAAGTGATACAACTAAAATATATCATTTTTATTGTCTAATTTTTTATGATTTTATTTAAGTAATCCCTGTGATGAAATAAATATAATAATATATATATATGTATATGTATTATATATATATAACATATGTAGCATCAAGATTATTGTGTATTACTTTGTTGTATTTTTTAGTTTGTTATAGTAAGATGTAGTTGAGTTTGTATGTATAATTTATTAAAATAATTTATAGGTCGAGATGATGGGATTTGACCAAATTTAAGGTAAGCTTTAGGAAACATCAGGTGTGCTATGGTGTGTCATTTAATCAAAAGAATGGAATTTTGCATCCAAAATAGATGTTCATTTTTCAAACAAATTGTATAATTTTTTTGCTTAAAGTGATTCATGTAATGTAAGATAATATATTATATGAAAGCTTATTAAAATATAATGTACATAACAATATAACTTCACATATTTATGAATGTGGTGGTGTGTTACTAAATGTTATTTTACATTTTAGTATGTTTTACTTTTGTTATAATACATTAGGTCAAAACTCACAAAAATGTTAATTTGAAGGTTGAGATGTAAGGATTTGGCCAAATTCACAGCACACACTAAGAAGCAACACCAAAATTGTGCTATTTTGTTCCATTTCTAATAGAAAATTAATAATTTTACATCCAAAATGAACATTATTCATATTTTGAGAAAATTTTGTTATTTGTTCCTTTTAAGTGATTCTAATGAGGTGTAATGTTTGACAATATATTATATTACAGAAAATTATAATATTACATCATATATTATAATATAATATAGTGTGTTAATTCACACTATAATATGTTTAGCATGATATTATATAGTTAGTTTGAGATTGCACCATCACCAATCATAAAATGTTTATTACAATGTTAAGATGATGTAATTTGAATGAATACATTGTTAGGATTTTGATTGAAGTATTAAAGGTGTGCATAAGAGAAAAATAAGATTTGCTAAGAATTCCATGTCAAGGAGATAGAGGGAGATCTACTAGGGGATCAAACATGCATTGGACATGACATGTGAGGGGTCTATGTTGAAGGCATAAAAAAGGAAAATCTGTTGGGGATAAGGTTTGAATTTGATTTGTGGAAAAATGATCTGTTGGGTATTAAAATCTATAATCCACTGGGGATTAAGATCGAATTGACTTTAATTTGTTTTGTTTTAATTGATGTGGAGGCATATCTGTTAGAGATATGGGCTCCAATCCACTGGGGATTGGGTATATAAACCTTCCACTAAGAAAGCTGATTCACACTATCAGCTGGGGATTGGGATTTGAGTTTGATTTCATAGATTTGTTTGGGGATATATATGCTGGGGATAATAATTTGTTTGGATTTCTTTGATTTGTACTCTACTGGAGGAGTTGGTTTAAGTTGGCTCCACTAGGGAGGTTGGTTTTGAATTTGATTTATTTGCTTAACTTGTTTATATATGATTTGGGGCTCCATTGGGAAAAAGGGTTTGATTTAACTCTTTTGGGGAAAATCAGATGGGTTTAATTTAATCTGAGTTAATGTATGGACCTCAGGTGTGATAGACCCCTAAGGGGCTATACCGACCTACCTTAGGTTTACAAATCTAAAAGGATAGTCTACTGGCAGTGGGGCAGAGCTAGCCAACCTATGGGGTTTTCTTTTTGTGTGCAACATCTATGCTAAGAAGAAGGTGTAGCAAACTTACATCTTCAAAAGCGAGGAACAACCTCTGGGGTGACCTGTTAGATGCACAACAACTTGAACCTGGCCTAGGAAGACTATTGAGTGAATGCCCCTGGGGACTTATGTCAACTCAAAAATATTCAGGAATAATTTTATCTTAATTTCATGTGATTTGATATTTTTTGATTGGTTTAGTTTGATTCCTAATTGAGGTCATATCCTCTAGGAATGTGAGCTCGATCAAATTTGATAGATTTAATTTATGGACAATGTTAGTGTGGGATGGACCCACGAAGAAGGGGCTATATCAGACTTGTCTTATCTCAAATTTACAAATCCAAAAGGATAATCTACTGGCTGTGGAGTAAAGCTAGCCAACCTAAGGGGTTGCCTTTCTGTGTGCAATGCCTGTGCTATGAAGAAGGCATAGCCAACTTTCATTTTCTAAAGTGGGAACAACCACTGGGGTGACCTATTGGTAGCATAATAAATCAAACTTGACTTACACACGACTACTGAGTGAATGTCACTGGGGACTTATATTAACTCAAGAGTAGTCAAATGATTCCTTTAGGGAGTTTCGCTAACACTACCCTAAAGATAGGATACCTGCATGAGAAAAGGTATCTCTAGGGGTATCCTCCTAATCCACAAGTGAATATATATTTTATTTATATATTTGCATGGAGCTTATTGGTGTGCGAGGGATCACACTAAGAAGGGGCTATGTCGGCCTTGACCTATCATAAATTTACTAAACTTAGGGAGAATATGCAAATCCACAGGATGGATTCTCAAACCACAGGGGTGATTACTAGGAAAGGGGAACTATCCAATCTGATAGTAACCTAGGTAGTGTCTAAATGGGATTGCAAAGGATGTAATCCAAATATAGTGCCCACAAGGGAGATGCTGTTAGGGGCGTTATCTTGAGCCTTGTAAAAGTAAGCCTATAGGTGTACGGTGGCTAACTCAAGGAGAAAGTATAGCGGACTTACATCTTCCATGAGTGTTTCCTAAGGTGCGAGAACCAATCAACTTAAGGTGTATCCGTCAGCATGAGTGGTGTATCTGACAGCATAGTGAGAACCAACCAACCTAAAGTGCCTGTTGGTGTGCAACGATAAAACTAGAAAGAAAGCATGTAGTCTTACAACTTCCCAAGAAGAATTGATCATCGTGATAGTCTATTATCAGCAGGATAGATTCTATTTGACCTAGAGTGACTACTAAGAGGGGAGCCCCGAGGAAGGACTGGGCCTAGACTAGAAGCAATTAGGAGGGAAAGAGACATTAGGGGACTTATCCTGAATCTCAAATATACTTGACCCAGTCACTGCACGAAGGTTAATCCAAGAAAAAAATCATAGTAGACTCACATCCTCTTAAATAAAGACAATATGAGGTAGCTTACCAGCCACGCAGTAAGGCCTACCAAACTAATAAGTGCTCATCAGTGTGCAGTGGCCAAGTAAGGAAGGAAAGTGTAGCAAATGTACATCCTCCAAAGCAAGAAGTACACTAGGGTGACACGCTAGTAAGGTAGCACATCTGCCCGACCTAGAGGAGCTACTAAGTGAATGCCGCTGGGGGCGTTATCTCAACTCAGAGTAGCCCAAGACAAAAGATATATGTTTATTTTATATGTTTGTATGTAGTTTTTGTTTTTGTTATGTCAATGAAGGATAGGATGCTGCTCAGGTTCCTTACACCTACCCTAAACACATCATGGTGGATTCACAAATAAGAATACTTTCAACATGGAAGATATTGAATTTGAAATGGAATTTTCATTGATGATTATTATTTTAAAACATGATTTATAATATTTCTTTAAGTAGAGCCCATTGGTTGGAAGCATAGGGCTCTCTCCCTTATGATTAATAAGCTATTAAGATCCTCATTGGTAGGCTTTCTCTATGGAAAAGGGCCTTCCCAATTTGGTTTAAACTTACCTCCCATCTTACAACGGGCAACAATAAGTCTCCTTAGAACTAAAATAAGCTATCCTACTTGAAAAGCTCTAGGACGGACCAACTTGTTGTGAGGTTGAATCATTTTAGCTTTCTGCAAATCAAGGTTTTGGCAAGCCCGCAGATGTATCTCCTCCATCCTTGAAGCTCTTCTAACTGTAACTTAGTGTTCTGCTCTATTATGATCTTGCTACCCACAATTATCCTTCGTGATGGGAGTTGGACTTCTAATGGTAGAACGGCTTCGAACCCATACACTAAGGTGAAAGGAGTAGATGAAGTTGGAGTTCTGTATGTGCTGCAGTCAGCCCACAAGGCTTCAACTAATTTCTCATGCCACTATTACTTATTATGGTCAAGTGTCATCTTTATTATTTTGAAGAGAGTTTTGTTGAAGTCATCTGCTAAGCCATTTTCCCTCTAGTAGTTAGTGGTAGAATATCTCCATTCTATGTTGTGTCTCCAGGAAAAGTTGTTGATCTCGGTGAACTTGAATGTTGTACCATTATCAGATATAATTCATCGAGGCACTCCGTACCTATATACGATATGGTTCCTAAAAATATGGAGGGCATGCTGAGCTATGACCTCTCTAAGTTGAATCATCTTCGCCCATTTGGAAAAGTAATCAGTAACAGCTAAGATGACACGATGACCCATGGAAGAAGGAGGATCAATCAGACCCACTATGTCGGTACCCCAACACTCGAATGGCCATGATGCCAATGTAGGATGTAGAATGTTGGATGATTGGTGTATGACCACACTGTGAATTTGACATTGGTGGCATTTCCTAATCATTTCCATGCACTCTTTGATCATCGACAGCCAGTAGTATCCTAGTCTCTTGATCTTGGCTTTCATCTTCAGATTGAATTAGTTGGCTCCACATAATCATGAGTGTACTTCGGTCATGATCTTATGGGTTTTGTGCTTTTCTAAACAACATAACCACATATGATTGAAAGACTATCAATAAAAGACACCATCGATAAGAGCGTAAGAAAGAGTTCACTAGTTCATCAGTTGGGCTTGGGACTTCTCTTGAGGTAGTTTTCCTTTATTTAGGTAATCCATGAATGGCTGCCTCTAATATAACTCCTCATCCTTCTTGGCAATGGATACCTTCCCTTCAAGAGAGCACTTTTTGATGAGTTCAATATTAATAAGGGATAATACTTATCTTTATTGGACCTTTTTTGATATGGACTCATCTTCTGGACATGCCATCTCCTTGGAAAGCTTGGCTAAAGCATACACTATGGAATTCTCTCCTCGAGGAATCTTATAAATGGTAACCTCTAAGATTTGGGCCAACAACTCCATGGTGTACTTGCGGTAGTGATGGAGCTTAGGCTTTATAACCTTATAGGAACTAGCAATTTGGTTGATAACTAGATGAGAATCCTTGAAGATATTAATGTTCTGGATGCTTAATGTAATGGCTAACTCTAGACCAACAATCAGATCCTCATATTAGGCTTCATTGTTGGTGCAATGATTGGACAGATGATATGGAAATCTCATCACATCGATGTCCAGAGTTAAGAGAACTATTCTTATTCCTACCTTTCTTGGAATAGTAGATTGTGGTTCTTCTCCTATTTGAGAAGAAGTCGCACCATCAAATACATCTCCAAGTGGTGAATGCTAGTATCCCATAAGTTCATGATTTATTCATCGAGGAGATCATCACTAAGTACAAACTTAGTAGGAAGTGGTGCACTGCTAAGAAATCCACTAGCGCTTATCCTTTCGCATAAGGAAGGTAATGTCAAATTGGACCATCATGCCAACCGCCCGATCAGACCATCGTGCCAACCATCCAGATAGCGTCGGTCGTGTCATGAGATACTATAGTGGATTGATCCTGGAGATTAAGTTCACTTATGAAGAAGCATGTAGTGGTGTAACTTTTGGGATGCAAAGATTAAAGCTATGCAATGCTTCTCAATGGGTGGATAATTAGCTTCAGTCAGGATTATATGACGGTTGAGTTAGTAGAGTGTACTTTCCTTCCCTTCGTCATTAGCTTGGGACAACAAAGCACCAAGGGAGTTATCTAACACAACAATGTGAAGTTTGAGTGGCTTGCCCAGGAAGAGGCTACTAGAACTGACAACGTCATCAGGTAATACTTGAAGACTTTGAAGGCATGTTCACACTTATCATCCCACTTGAACTTGGCATCCTTTTTGACAAGTGCTGAGAATGGCTGACATCTTCCCGATAAGTTGGATATAAATTGTCTTATATATGCCAACCACCCTTGGAATGATCTTAGTTGAGTTAAACTTTAAAAGGGGGGCATTCCTAATAATGCCTTGATCTTCTCCGGATCGATTTTGACTCCCTGGTGTCGAACAATAAACCCTAAGAAATTTTCCTAAAGCTATTCCAAATGCTCACTTCAAGGGGTTCATTTTGAGGTTAAATTGTCTTAACTATTCAAAACCTACTCTCAAGTCAAAGATAAGGTCTTTCTTTTCTCTACTTTTGTGAGATCATCGACATAGCACTCAACTTGATGATGAATGAGTTCATCAAAGATTCGAGTCATAGCCCTCTAGTATGTAGCACCGACATTTTTAAGGCTAAAAGACATGACCTTATAGCAATAGATTCTGATTGAGGTTCTAAAAGTAGTGTTTCTTTCATCTTCAAGGGCCATCTTTATTTGGTTATATCCAGATAAGTCATCCATGAAATAGAAGACTACATGAGATTTGGCAATGTCCACCATCAGCTTCGAGATTAGCACTAGAAATTCATCTTTTGGACATTTCTAAAATCGACGCATATATTAATTTGGCCATTCTTTTTCTTAACTGCAATGACACTGGCTAACCAAGTAGGGTATTTTTCTTCCCGGATGAAGCCAACATCGATGAATTTCTTCAACTCAGAAATGACTTATTGTTCTATGCCTAATCGTATTCGTCTAGAAGCTTGCTTGATAGGGTTAGCAGTACCCTCTATTGCTAGTTTATAGATCGCTATGTTAGGAGCTAATTTAGGAATCTCTTCATAACTCCATGTATAGTAGTCCTTAAACTCAATTAATAGCCTAACTAAGTCATTGGTTTCAATTTCATTCAACAAAGAATTGATGTTCTTAAGTTGAATTCCTTGAGCTCGTCGATGGTTGACTTGATCTCTTCTTCGAACTCTGGCATTGCATCTTTGACTTCAACAGCATCTAGATCATCTGGAGTTTCTAAGCACAGGTCTTCATATCAATTAATGTGATTTGAAAAGAACCTATCAGATTCTAAATGATTGGTGAGGTAGTAATTATCATCATCGATTGGACCCACTGTACTGAATCCTAGTCTTAGTTTTGATTGAGAGCTTTTGCATTTATTCTTCCATATTCTTTCGAAGTAGCCTAACCTATGCTTTGATCAAGTTTGTGGGATTAACCGTTTCTTTGCTAAATTATGAACACAAGGAAAGTACTAATCAAAAGGTAATTCAATTAAATATTTATATGAATCACCCTTAAGTTCTACATCAACTTCTTGACTTGAGGATGATGCTCCTAGGAAGAACCTCTAAGTCTTCATACCTGTGGATGACTTAGGGGCTTCCTTAACAACCAAACCCTCAGCTTTTTGAAAAAAATGTGGGGATAGAGCTAAGGTTCCCAACTGATGCCTAACTATTTCACATATAGACTTGGATACACTTTTCCTTTGCTTTGGAGCATGGTCTTCACCGCTATCTAGCTCAAATGTCCACTCCAAGAGAATCTACTACTAAGAAGGGCTATCTAGTGTCCTAACCATATAAGACTCATCCTATGAACTAGATTTTAAGTCTATATGGATAATACGTGTACTTCTGGTAGCTAGGACATATCTTTTATTGGGAGGCCATTATGGAGGTTTTCCACCCCTCGGACTACCTCTGAACTAGCCTCTTCCTCTGTCTGGTGGAGGTCAGGTCATCCTACCAATATGTTCGAATGGAGTAAAAAACTATGGGTGGAATCTAAGGTTAGGCTCCACTTCCTCCTCCAAGTCTATTTTCGCTCTAATTTATTTTCTTTTTCATTTTCTCTTTTCTTTTCTTTTTCTTTTTCTCTTCTTTTCATTTTCTTATTTTTTTATTTTTAAACTTTGGCCAAGTTCACGAGAATAGACTTGTTGATTTTGAGGGAGGTAGTAAGCCACATCTTCATATATGCCGACCACATGAACTGTAAATGGCTTGAGATCTAATTTGACACAGTAGACGATTCAACCTCTCATAAACTTCATACATTGATGTAGGGAGGATGGAACTATATTGTTCTCATGTATCCATGGTCTCCCAAGCAATGCATTGAAAGATATATCCGAGTCTATAATGTGAAACTTGCTTTGGATCTTCCAATCATCTATCTCCAAGGGCATGGAGTGCAGATTCAATCTTCCCATCTTAGACATAGGAGTCTTATAGACACTAAGACTTCCTTAGTCATAAGACACTTCTAATAATTAGGTAAACACTTAACCTAAGCAATAAAAACTAAAACCTAAAACTAAAAAATAAAATAAAAATAAAACTAAACTAAAAAGATTGCATAAACCTAAACCCAAACCTAAAAAATAAACTAAAACAAAAAACATAAACTAAAATAAATAAAACTAAAATAAATAAACTAAACTAAATATAAATATAAAATAAACTAAACTAAAAAACCCAAACCCTCAACCCTAAACCCTAAACCCAAAACCCAAAACCCTAAACCCTAAAACCTACAACACTAAACCCTAAACGCTAAAACCAAAACACTAAAGTAAATAAACTAAACTAATATAACCTAAATAAACCTAAACCTTAACCTAAACCTAAACTACACTAAACTAAATAAAAATACAATAAACTAAACTGAAAATAAACTAAATAAACTAAACTAAATAAATAAACATAAACTTAAACTAAAAATAAACTAAAATAGAAATAAACTATATAAAATATACCTAAACTAAATAAATAAAATAATATAAAATAAACTAAATAAACCTAAACCTAAACTAAGTAAATAAAATAAATAAACTAAATAAACTAAATAAAATAAACTAAATCAAGTAAACTAAATAAACATAAACTAAAATAAATAAACCTAAGACTAGAACCTAAACCTAAACCTACACCTAAACTAAACTAAACTAAACTAAAATAAATAAAATAAAGTTAAACCTGAACTAAATAAAATAAACCTAAATTAAACTAAATTAAACTAAATAAAACCTAAAATAAACCTAAACCTAAACCTAAACATATAAACCTAAAGATAAACCTAAACATAATTAAACTAAACCCTAAATAATACACTAAACCTACACCTAAATAAATAAACTAAACTAAACTAAACTAAAATAAACCTAAACCAAAACCTAAAATAAATAAATCTAAACCTAAACCTAAAATAAACATAAGCCTAAACCTAAACTAAATAAACTTAAAACCTAAAATAAACCTAAACCTCAAAATTAAACATATACTTAAACCTAAACTAGGCTAAATAAACCTAAAACTAAATAAAATAAATCTAAATAAACCTAAACCTAAAAAACTAAATAAACTAAACTCAATAAAAATGAACCTAAACCTAAACAAATCTAAAATAAAAATAAACCTAAACCTTAACCTAAACCTGCAAAAAAAAAAACTAAAATAAATAAACTAAACTAAATAAACCGAAACCTAAACCTAAACCTAAACTAAACTAAAATAAACTAAACTATATTAAACCTAAACCTAAACCTAAATCTAAACTAAATAAACTAAAAATAACTAAATAAATAAACTAAAATAAATAAAACTAAATAAACCTAAATAAACCTAAACCTAAATTAAAATAAAATAAACTAAACTAAATAAACAAAACCTAAAAATAAAAACAAAACTAAATAAAAGAACAAAACTAAATTAGACTAAAAAAAACTAAAATATAAAATAAACCTAAGCCTAAAACATAAACTAAATAAACCTAAACCTAATTAAATAAAATAAAGTAAAATACAATAAACTAAACATAAATTAAATAACCCTAAACCAACACCTTAACCTAAACCTAAACCTAAACATAAACTAAAAATAAATAAACTAAACTAAATAAATAAACCTAAAGTAAATAAAAAATAAAATAAAAAAATAAACCTAATCCTAAATTAAACTAAATAAATACACCTAAACTAAAATAAAACAATTAACCTAAACCTAAATAAAAAGATAAACCTAAACTTAAACCTAAAACCTAAATAAAAATAAACCTAAATCTAAATAAACCTAATAAACCTAAACTAAAATAAACAAAAACTAAAACTAAATAAAATAAAGTAAATAAACCTAAACCTAAATAAAATAAACCTAAACCTAAATAAAACATAAACCTAAACCTAAACAAATAAAACTAAACTAAAATAAAACCTAAACCTAAAACTAAACCTAAACTAAATAAACTTAAACCTAAACTAAAAATAAACCTAAACTAAATAAAACTAAACTAAATTAAACTTAAATAAACTGAAATAAAATAAACCTAAACCTCAACCTAGACTTAAACTAAATAAAAAAAATAAACTAAATAACTAAATAAAATGAACCTAAACCTAAATAAACTAAGCTAAACTAAACTAAATAAATAAAATTAAACTAAACTAAATAAATAAACTGAATAAAACCTAAAACCTAAATTAAAATAAATAAACTAAACTAAACTAAACTAAACCTAAAAGTAAGCCTAAACCCAAAAATAAACTAAACAAACTAAATTAAACTAAATAAAACCTAAACCTAAACTAAATAAAATAAACTAAACTAAAGAAATAATCCTAAACCTAAATAAAAATAAAAATAAAACTTAAACCTAAACCTAAACCTAAACCTAAACATAAAACTAAATAAAATTAAAACCTAAACCTAAACCTAAACCTAAACTAGATAAACCTAAACCTAAATGTAAACTAAAGTAAATAAACTAAACTAATATAACCCAAATAAACCTAAACCTAAACCTAAACTAAACTAAACTAAATAAAAATACAATAGACTAAACTGAAAATCAACTAAATAAACTAAACTAAATAAATAAACATAAACATAAACTAAATTAAAAATAAACTAAAATAGAAATAAACTACATAAAATATACCTAAACTAAATAAATAAAATAAAATAAAATAAACTAAATAAACCTAAACCTAAACTAAGTGAATAAAATAAAAAAACTAAATAAACTAAATAAAATAAACTAAAATAAACCTAAACTAAATCAACTAAACTAAATAAACATAAACTAAACTAAATCAACCTAAGACTAGAACCTAAACCTAAACCTAAACCTAAACTAAACTAAATTATACTAAAATAAATAAAGTAAACCTAAACCTAAACTAAATAAAATAAACCTAAATTTAACTAAATTAAACTAAATAAAACCTAAAATAAACATAAACCTAAACCTAAAACATAAACTAATATAAACCTAAATCTAAACCTTAACATAATTAAACTAAACCCTAAATCAAAACCTAAACCTAAACCTAATAAATTAACTAAACTAAACTAAACTAAAATAAACCTATACCAAAACCTAAAAAAAATAAATCTAAACCTAAACCAAAAATAAACATAATCCTAAACCTAAACTAAATAAACTTAAACCTAAAATAAACCTAAACCTAAAAAATAAACATATACTTAAACCTAAACTAGGCTAAATAAACCTAAACCTAAATAAAATAAATCTAAATAAACCTAAAACTAAAAAACTAAATAAACTAAACTCAATAAAAATAAACCTAAACCTAAACAAACCTAAAATAAAAATAAACCTAAACCTTAACTTAAACCTAAAAAAAATAAACTAAAATAAATAAACTAAACTAAATAGACCAAAACCTAAACCTAAACCTAAACTAAACTAAAATAAACTAAACTAAACTAATCCTAAACCTAAACCTAAACCTAAACTAAATAAACTAAAAATAACTAAATAAATAAACTAAAATAAATAAAACTAAATAAGCCTAAATAAACATAAACCTAAATTAAAATAAAATAAACTAAACTAAATAAACTAAACTTAAAAATAAAAACAAAACTAAATAAAAGAATAAACCTAAATTAAACTAAAATAAACTAAAATAAAAATAAACCTAAGCCTAAAACCTAAACTAAATAAACCTAAACCTAAATAAATAAAATAAAGTAAAAGAAAATAAACTAAACATAAATTAAATAAACCTAAACCAATAGCTTAACCTAAACCTAAACCTAAACTAAAAATAAAAAAACTAAACTAAATATATAAACCTAAACTAAATAAACTAAATAAAAAATAAAATAAAAAAACCTAAACCTAATCCTAAATTAAACTAAATAAATACACCTAAATTAAAATAAAAAAATTAACCTAAACCTAAATAAAAACCTAAACCTAAACCTAAACCTAAAACCTAAATAAAAATAAACCTAAACCTAAATAAACCTAATAAACCTAAACTAAAATAAATGTAAACTAAAACTAAATAAAATAAAGTAAATAAACCTAAAGCTAAATAAAATAAACCTAAACCTAAATAAAACATAAACCAGAACCTAAAAGAATAAAACTAAACTAAAATAAAACCTAAACCTAAACCTAAACCTAAACTAAATAAACCTAAACCTAAACAAAAAATAAACCTAAACTAAATAAAACAAAACTAAATTAAACTTAAATAAACCAAAAAAAAATAAACCTAAACCTCAACCTAGACTTAAACTAAATAAAAAAAATAAACTGAATAACTAAATCAAATGAACCTAAACCTAAGTAAACTAAGCTAAACTAAACTAAATAAATAAAATTAAACTAAACTAAAAAAATAAACTGAATAAAACCTAAAACCTAAATTAAAATAAATAAACTAAACTAAACTAAATAAACTAAACCTAAAAATAAACCTAAACCTAAAATTAAACTAAATAAACTAAATTAAACTAAATAAAACCTAAACCTAAACTAAATAAATAAACTAAATAAAATAAACTAAATAAACTAAACTAAAGAAATAATCCTAAACCTAAATAAAAATAAAAATAAAACTTAAACCTAAACCTAAACCTAAACATAAACCTAAACTAAATTAAAAATTAAACCTAAACCTAAACCTAAACTAGATAAACCTAAACCAAAACCTAAACCTAAATGTTAACTAAATTAAATAAACTAAACTACTATAACCTAAATAAACCTAAACCTAAACCTAAACCTAAACTAAACTAAACTAAATAAAAATACAATAAACTAAACTGAAAATCAGGTAAATAAACTAAACTAAATAGATAAACATAAATGTAAACTAAAGTAAAAATAAACTAAAATAGAAATAAACTATATAAAATATACCTAAACTAAATAAATAAAACAAAATAAAATAAACTAAATGAACCTAAACATAAACTAAGTAAATAAGATAAATAAACTAAATAAAATAAACTAAAATAAACCTAAACTAAATCAACTAAACTAAATAAACCTAAGACTAGAACCTAAACCTAAACTAAACTAAACTATAATAAAATAAATAAAATAAACCTAAACCTAAACTAAATAAAATAAATTTAATTAAACTAAATAAAACCTAAAATAAACCAAAACCTAAACCTAAAACATAAACTAATATAAACCTAAACCTAAACCTAAACATAATTAAACTAAACCCTAAATCGAACCCTAAACCTAAACCTAAATAAATAAACTAAACTAAACTAAACTAAAATAAACCTAAACCTAAAACTAAAATAAATAAATCTAAACCTAAACCTAAAATAAACATAAACCTAAACCTAAACTAAATAAAACTAAACCTAAAAAATAAACATATACTTAAATCAAAAATAGGCTAAATAAACCTAAACCTAAATAAAATAAATATAAATAAACCTAAACCTAAAAAACTAAATAAACTAAACTCAATAAAAATAAACCTAAACCTAAACAAACCTAAAATAAAAATAAACCTAAACCTTAACTTAAACCTTAAAAAAAATAAACTAAAATAAATAAACAAAACTAAATAAACCTAAACCTAAACCTAAACCTAAACTAAACTAAAATAAACTAAACTAAACTAAACCTAAACCTAAACGGACTAAATAAACTAAAATAACTAAATAAATAAACTAAAGTAAATAAAACTAAATAAATAAAATAAACCTAAATTAAAAAAATAAACTAAACTAAACCAAAAAATAAAAACAAAACTAAATAAAAGAACAAAACTAAATTAAACTAAAATAAACTAAAATAAAAATAAACCTAAGCCTAAAACATAAACTAAATAAACCTAAACCTAAATAAATAAAATAAAGTAAAAGAAAAAAAACTAATCATAAATTAAATATACCTAAACCAACACCTTAACCTAAACCTAAACTTAAACTAAAAATAAATAAACTAAACTAAATAAATAAACCTAAACAAAATAAACTAAATAAAAATAAAATAAAAAAACCTAAACCTAATCCTAAATTAAACTAAATAAATACACCTAAAATAAAATAAAAAAATTAACCTAAACCTAAATAAAAACCTAAACCTAAACCTAAACCTAAACCTAAATAAAAATAAACCTAAACCTAAATAAACCTAATAAACCTAAACTAAAATAAACGTAAACTAAAACTAAATAAAATAAAGTAAATAAACCTAAAGCTAAATAAAATAAACCTTAACCTAAATAAAACATAAACCAGAACCTAAAAGAATAAAACTTAACTAAAATAAAACCTAAACCTAAACCTAAACCTAAACTAAATAAACCTAAACCTAAACAAAAAATAAACCTAAACTAAATAAAACTAAACTAAGTTAAACTTAAATAAACTGAAATAAAATAAACCTAAACCTTAACCTAGACTTAAACTAGATAAAAAAATAAACTGAATAACTAAATAAAATGAACCTAAACCTAAGTAAACTAAGCTAAACTAAACTAAATAAATAAAATTAAACTAAACTAAATAAATAAACTGAATAAAACCTAAAACCTAAATTAAAATAAATAAACTAAACTAAACTAAATAAACTAAAGCTAAAAATAAACCTAAACCTAAAAATAAACTAAATAAACTAAATTAAACTAAATAAAACCTAAACCTAAACTAAATAAATAAACAAAATAAAATAAACTAAATAAACTAAACTAAAGAAATAATCCTAAACCTAAAAAAAAATAAAAATAAAACTTAAACCTAAACCTAAACCTAAACATAAACCTAAAATTAAATTAAAAATTAAACCTAAACCTAAACCTAAACTAGATAAACCTAAACCTAAACCTAAACCTAAATGTTAACTAAATTAAATAAACTAAACTACTATAACCTAAATAAACCTAAACCTAAACCTAAACTAAACTAAACTAAATAAAAATACAATAAACTAAACTGAAAATCAGCTAAATAAACTAAACTAAATAAATAAACATAAATGTAAACTAAAGTAAAAATAAACTAAAATAGAAATAAACTATATAAAATATACCTAAATTAAATAAATAAAATAAAATAAAATAAACTAAATGAACTTAAACATAAACAAAGTAAATAAGATAAATAAAGTAAATAAACTAAATAAAATAAACTAAAATAAACCTAAACTAAATCAACTAAACTAAATAAACCTAAGACTAGAACCTAAACCTAAACTAAAGTAAACTATAATAAAATAAATAAAATAAACCTAAACCTAAACTAAATAAAATAAATTTAATTAAACTAAATAAAACCTAAAATAAACCAAATCCTAAACCTAAAACCTAAACTAATATAAACCAAACCTAAACCTAAACATAATTAAACTAAAATTCAACCACAGACCTAAACCTAAATAAATAAACTAAACTAAACTAAACTAAAATAAACCTAAACCAAAAACTAAAATAAATAAATCTAAACCTAAACCTAAAATAAACATAAACCTAAACCTAAACTAAATAAAACTAAACCTAAAAAATAAACATATACTTAAATCGAAACTAGGCTAAATAAAATAAACCTAAAATAAAATAAATATAAATAAACCTAAACCTAAAAACTAAATAAACTAAACTCAATAAAAATAAACCTAAACCTAAATAAACCTAAAATAAAAATAAACCTAAACCTTAACTTAAACCTTAAAAAAAATAAACTAAAATAAATAAACAAAACTAAATAAACCTAAACCTAAACCTAAACCTAAACTAAACTAAAATAAACAAAACTAAACTAAACCTAAACCTAAACCTAAACCTGAACTAAATAAACTAAAAATAACTAAATAAATAAACTAAAGTAAATAAAACTAAATAAGCCTAAATAAACCTAAACCTAAATTAAAATAAAATAAACTAAACCAAAAAATAAAAACAAAACTAAATAAAAGAACAAAACTAAATTAAACTAAAATAAACTAAAATAAAAATAAACCTAAGCCTAAAACCTAAACTAAATAAACCTAAACCTAAATAAATAAAATAAAGTAAAAGAAAAAAAAATAAACATAAATTAAATATACCTAAACCAACACCTTAACCTAAACCTAAACCTAAACTAAAAATAAATAAACTAAACTAAATAAATAAACCTAAACAAAATAAACTAAATAAAAAATAAAATAAAAAAACCTAAACCTAATCCTAAATTAAACTAAATAAATACACCTAAAATAAAATAAAAATTAACCTAAACCTAAATAAAAACTTAAACCTAAACCTAAACCTAAACCTAAATAAAAATAGACCTAAACCTAAATAAATCTAATAAACCTAAACTAGAATAAACATAAACTAAAACTAAATAAAATAAAGTAAATAAACCTAAACCTAAATAAAATAACCTAAACCTAAATAAAACATAAACCTAAACCTAAACAAATAAAACTAAACTAAATTAAACTTAAATAAACCTAAACAAAATAAACCTAAACCTAAACCTAACCTAAACTTAAACTAAATAAAAAAATAAAATAAATAAGTAAATAAAATAAACCTAAACCTAAATAAAATAAGCTAAACTAAACTAAAAAAATAAAATTAAACTAAACTAAATAAATAAACTGAGTAAAACCTAAAACCAAAATTAAAGTAAAAAAACAAATAACTAAACCTAAAATAAATCCTAAACCAAAATATAAACTAAACTAAACTAAATTAAACTATATAGAACCTAAACCTAAACTAAATAAATAAACTAAACAAAATCAACTAAATAAACTAAATTAAAGAAATAATCCTAAATCTAATAAATAAACCTAAATAAAAATAAAAATAAAACTTAAACCTAAACCTAAACCTCCTAAACCTAAACCTAAACATAAACCTCAACTAAATTAAAACCTAAACCCAAACCTAAACCTAAACTAGATAGAACTAAACCTAAACCTAAAACTAAACCTAAACTAAAGTAAATAAACTAAACTAATATAATCTAAATAAACCTAAACCTAAACCTAAACTAAACTAAACTAAATAAAAATACAATAAACTAAACTTAAAATCAACTAAATAAAATAAATTAAATAAATAAACCTAAAGCTAAATTAAAATAAAAATAAACTAAAATAGGACTAAACTGAATAAAATATACCTAAACCTAAACTAATTAAATAAAATAAAATAAAATAAACTAAATAAACCTAAACCTAAACTAAGTAAATAAAATAAATAAACTAAATAAATTAAATAAAATAAACTAAAATAAAACTAAATTAAATAAATTAAACTAAATAAACCTAAGACCTAAACTAAACTGGCATTAAAGAGTAAACTAAAATAAATAAATAAATAAACCTAAACTAAATAAAATAAACCAAATTAAACTAAATTAAACTAAATAAAACTGAAAGTAAACCTAAACCTAAACCTAAAACATAAACTAATATAAACCTAAACCTAATTAAACTAAGCCCTAAATCGAAACCTAAACCTAAACTTAAATAAATAAACTAAACTAAACTAAACTAAAAGAAACCTAAACTAGAACCTAAAATAAATAAATTTAAACCTAAACCTAAAATAAACATAAACCTAAACCTAAAGTAAATAAACCTAAACCTAAAAAATAAACATAAACTTAAACCTAAACTAGGCTAAACCTAAAATGAAACCTAACCCAAAATAAAAACCTAAACCTAAACCTAGACCTAAAACCTAAATTAAAATAAACCTAAACCTAAATAAACCTAATAAACCTAAACTAAAATAAACATAATCTAAAGCTAAATAAAATAAAGTAAATAAACCTAAACCTAAATAAAATAAACATAAACCTAAATAAAACTTAAAACTAAACCTAAACAAATAAAACTAAACTAAAATAAAACCTAAACCTAAACCTAAACCTACACTTAAAGTAAACAAACTTAAACCTAAACTAACTAAAACTAAACTAATTAAAACCTAAATAAACCTAAACCTTAACCTAAACTTAAACTAAATAAAAAATAAACTAAAGAACTAAATAAAATAAACTTAATCCGAATTAAAGTAAGCTAAACTAAACTAAATAAATAAAATTAAACTAAATAAATAAACTGAATAAAACTTAAAACCTAAATTAAAATAAATAAAATTAATAAATAAACTAAACTAAATAAACTAAACCTAAAACTTAACCTAAACATAAAAATAAACTAAACTAAACTAAACTAAAATAAAGAAAACCTAAACCTAAACTAAATAAATAAACTAAATAAAATAAACTAAATACACTAAACAAAAGAAATAATCCTAAACTTAAATAAATAAACCTAAATAAAAATAAAAATAAAACTTAAACCTAAATAAACCTAAAACTAAACCTAAACTAAAATAAACAATACTAATAAAACCTAAATAAACATAAACCTAAACTAAACTAAAAAATTACATAAATAAAATAAACTAAACTAAAAAATAAACTAAACCTAAACTAAACTAAAAATAAATAAATAAACTAAATAAATAAATAATAAAATAACCTAAATAAACATAAACCTAAACTAAATAAATAAAATAAATAAACTAAATAAACTAAATAAAATAAACTAAAAAAAACCTAAACTAAATAAACTAGACTAAATAAAAATAAACTAAACTAAATAAACCTAAGACCTAATCCTAAACCTAAACCTAAACATAAACTAAACTAAACTAAACTAAAATAACTAAAATAAACCTAAACCTAAACTAAATAAAATAAACCTAAATTAAACTAAATTAAACTAAATAAAACCTAAAATAAAGCTAAAGCTAAACCTAAACCTAAAACATAAACTAATATAAACCTTAACATAAACCTAATTAAACTAATCCCTAAATCGAAACCTAAACTTAAACCTAAACCTAAACCTAAATAAATAAACTAAACTAAACTAAACTAAAATAAACCTAAACCAAAATGTAAAATTAATAAATTAAAACTTAATCCTAAAATAAACATAAACCTAAACCTAAACTAAATAAACCTAAACCTAAAAAATAAAAATAAACTTAAACCTTAACAAGGCTAAATAAACCTAAACCTAAATAAAATAAAACTAAATAAATCTAAACCTAAATAAACTAAATTAAATAAAAATAAACCTAAACCTAAACAAACCTAAATAAAAATAAACCTAAACCTGAACCTAGACCTAAATAAGTAAATTAAATAAATAAACTAAACTAAATAAACTAAAATAAATAAACTTAAACCTAAACCTAAACTTAAACCAAAACCTAAATAAACCTAAACTAACTAAATAACCTAAAAAAACTTGAACCTAATAAACTAAATAAACCTAAACTAAACTTTAACTAAACTAAACTAAAAAATAAAACCTAAACTAAACTAAACTAAACAAAACCTAAACTAAACCTAAACCTAAACCTAAAATAAATAAACTAAACTAAACTAAATAAATAAACCTAAACCAAAACCTAAACTAAACTAAACTAAACTAAACTAAATAAAACTTAAACCTAAACCTAAAATAAATAAAATAAAATAACCCTAAACCTAAACTTAAACCTAAATTAAATAAATAAATAGAACCAAAACCTAAACCTAAGATAAATAAACCTAAATTAAACTAAAAATAATTAAACCTAAACCTAAAATAAATGAAAACCTAAACTAAACTAAAAATAAAGCTAAACTAAAAACCTAAACCTAAACTAAACTAAAATAAAACCTAAACCTAAACTAAACTAAACTAAACTAAAAATTAAAAAAAATAAACTAAAACCAAAAATAAACTGAAACCTAAATAAACTGAACTAATTAAATAAACCTAAACTAAACTAAACTAAATAAACCTAAACCTTAGATAAACTAAATAAACTAAATAAAGATAAACCTGAACATAAACCTAAACCAAAACTTAAACCTAAACCTGAACCTAAATCTAAACCTAAACTAATAAAACCAAATAAAAATAAACCTAAACCTAAACCTAAACCTATACCTATACCTAAACCTAAACCTAAACTAAACCTAAGCCTAAACCTAAACTAAAATAAATAAAACTTATAAACTAAATAAACCAAAACTAAACTAAAATAAACTAAATTAATAAACTAATTAAAATAAACCTAAACCTAAACCTAAATCTAAATCTAAAATAAATAAACTAAAATAAATAAACCTAAACTAAAAAATAAATGAACTAAACTAACTAAACCTAAATAAAACTTCAACCTAAAACTAAAGTAAATGTAAACCTAAACTAAAACCTAAACTTAAACCTAAACTAAATAAACTAAAAAATACCCAAACCTAAACCTAAACCTAAACCTAAATAAACCTAAATTAAGCCTAAACCTAAGATTAAACTAAATAAATAAAATAAACTAGACTAAATAAACTAAATAAACTAAATAAATCTAAACCTAAACCTAAACCTAAACTAAACTAAAATAAATTAATAAATAAACCTAAACCTAAACCTAAACCTTAATAAATAAACTAAACTAAATAAAAATAAAATAAATAAACATAAATCTAAACCTAAACCTAAACCTTAACCTAAACCTAAAATCAAAACCTAAACCTAAACGAAAATAAACTAAATGAACTAAACTAAATAAATAAACATAAACTAAACTAAATAAACCTAAACCTAAACCAAAACCTAAATAAATAAACCTAAAAATCTAAACCTAAACCTAAACCTAAAATAGATAAAAATAATAATTAAACTTAAAATAAAATAAACCTAAACCTAAACCTAAACCTAAAATAAAACTAATAAACTAAACTAAAAATAAACCTAAATAAACAAAGCTAAACTTAAACTAAAATAAATAAACCTAAAAAGTAAAACAAAATGAAAAATTAATAAAACCTAAACCTAAACCTAAACCTAAATAAACTAAATAAATAAAAACCTAATCTTAAAATAAACTAAATAAATTAAAACATAAATAAAATAAACTAAATAAAATAAACCTAAAAATAAACCTAAAACCTAAACCTAAACCTAAACCTAAACTAAAACCTAAACCTAAACCTAAACTAAATAAACTAAAAAAAACCCAAACCTAAACCTAAACCTAAACCTAAACCAAAACCTAAATAAACCTAAATTAAGCCTAAACTTAAGCCTAAACTAAATAAATAAAATAAACTAAACTAAATAAACTAAATAAACCTAAACCTAATCCTAAACCTAAACTAAACTAAAATAAATTAATAAATAAACCTAAACCTAAACCTAAACCTTAATAAATAAACTAAACTAAATAAAAATAAAATAAATAAACCTAAATCTAAACCTAAACCTAAACCTAAACCTAAACCTAAAACCTAAGAAACCTAAACCTAAACAAAAATAAACAAAATAAAATAAACTGAATAAATAAACATAAACTAAACTAAATAAACCTAAACCTAAACCAAAACCTAAATAAATAAACCTAAAAATCTAAACCTAAACCTAAACCTAAAATAGATAAAAATAATAATTAAACTTAAAACAAAATAAACCTAAACCTAAACCTAAAATAAAACTAATAAACTAAACTAAAAATAAACCTAAATAAATAAAGCTAAACTTAAACTAAAATAAATAAACCTAAAAAGTAAAAAAAATAAAAAAAAAATAAAACCTAAACCTAAACCTAAACCTAAATAAACTAAATAAATAAAAACCTAATCTTAAACTAAACTAAATAAATTAAAACATAAATAAAATAAACTAAATAAAATAAACCTAAAACCTAAACCTAAACCTAAACCTAAACTAAATAAACCTAAATCTAAACTAAATAAACTAAAACCTAACCTAAATAAATAAACCTAAACCTAAAAGCTAAACTTAAACATAAACCTACCTAAAAGATAAAATAAAACCTAAAAAATAAACTAAATAAAAAAACCTAAACCTAAACCTAAACCTAAACCTAAACCTAAACCCTAAACCTAAACACTAAACTTAAAACTAAACCTAAACCTAAACCTAAACCTAAACCTAAACAAAAACATAAACTTAAACCTAAACTAAATAAACAAAATAAATTAAACTAAATAAACCTAAACCTAAACATAGAACTGAACTAAAATAAAAAATAAAAAATAAACCTAAACCTAAACTAAAAAAATAAACCTAGAGAAACCTAAATCTAAACCTAAACCTAAACCTAAATAAATAAACTAAAATAAATAAAAATAAAATAAATAATCCTACACTAAACTAAATAAACCTAAACCTAAACCAAAACCAAAACCTAAAATAAAAATGTAAACTAAAATAAACTAAATAAAATAAACTAAATAGATAAACCTAAACTAAACTAAATAAACCTAATTGTAAACTTAAACCTAAAAACCTAAACCTCAACCAAAACCTAAAATAAATAAATAAACTAAAAATAAAATAAACCTAAACCTAAAATCAAACTAAATAAACTAAACTAAAGATAAACCTATATAAATAAACCTAAACCTAAACCTAAACCTAAACAAAAATAAATAAACCTAAAAAAAAGTAAAATAAAAAAATAAATAAACCTAAATCTAAATCTAAATAAACTAAATAAATAAAAACCTACACCTAAACTAAACTAAATAAACTAAAACCAATATAAAATAAACTAAATAAAGTAAACCTAAAACCTAAACCTAAACCTAAACTAATACAACTAAACCTGAACTAAATAAACTACAACCTAAATAAAATAAATTAACATATACCTAAACCTAAACCCAAAACCTAAAATAAAAACCTAAAGCCAAAAGCTAAATAAAATATAATAAAAACCTAAACATAAAAATAAAAATAAAAAATGAAACCTAAACCTAAAAAATAAAAAAAATAAAACTCAACTAAAAATAAACCTAAACGTAAACAAAAAATAAAACCTAAAAATAAACTTAAAAAATAAAATCTAAATAAAACTCAACCAAAAAATAAATTTAAACATAAACCTAAGCCTAAAAAAATAAAATAAAATAAAAAACCTACACTAAATAAATAAACAAAACCAAATAAAAAAACTAAATAAAAAAAGTAAAATAAACTAAAATAAATCAAAAATAAACTAAAAAGACCTAAACCTACCAGTTTACTTAATTAAACAAAAACCCTAAACCATAAATCCTAAATCGAAAACCCTAAATGCTAAACAGAAAAACTAACCCTGAACCCTAAACCCTAAAAAACCCTAAACCATAAACCCTAAGCTCTAAACCCTAAACCCTAAACCCTAAACCCTAAACCGTAAACCCTAATAAGAAACTAATAAAGCACTAAAGTAAACTAACTAAAATTAAAACTAAGAAATAAAAACTAAAACTAATAAATTAATAATAAACAAAACTAATTATAAACTAAAAAACTAATAAAACTAACTAAACTAAACTAAGTAAATAATAACTAAAAAAACTAATAAACTAATAATAAGGAAAACTAACTAAACTAATAAATAAACTAATAACTAAATTAAACATAAACAAAAAACCCCACTAATAAACTATCTAAAAATAAACTAAACTAATAAAACTAATAAAAACTAAACTAAACCTAAACTAATAACTAAAACTAAACTAATAAACTAATTAAAATAAACCTTAATAAATAGCTAACTAATAAACCTAAACCCTAAACATAACTAACATAATAAATAAATAATTAATAATAAAACTAAACCCAATAACCAAACTAATAATAACTAAACTAAGTAAACTAAAACTAATAAACTAACTAAATAATTAATAAATAACTAACTAATAACTAAAACTAATAACTAAACTAAAATATTAAACTAATCAACTAAGTAAATCTAATAATAAACTAACTAAATAATAATAACTAAAATAAATAATAAAACTAAAAAAACTAATAAACTAAAACTAAATAACTAATAGCAACTAACACTAAACTAATTAACTAATAATAAATTAAACTAAATAAAATTAATAAATATGCTAATAATAATATTATTAAACTAAACTAATAATGAACTAAATAATAAATAAAACCTAAATAAATATACTAAATCTAATAATAATTAACAAACCTAAGAAACTAACTCATAATAATAAACTAATAATGTAATAAATAATAATATTAAAAATAAACTAAAGTAAAACTAATAATACCTAAAAAAACACTAAATAATAATAAAACCTAATAACAAAAAAACTAAGACCTAAACCTAAATTAAACTAAATAATAAACTAAACTAAATAAACTATACTAAAAATAAACCTAAAATAAACATAAACCTCAACCTAAACCCTAAGATAAACTAAACATAAACCCTAAACCTACACTAAATAAAATAAATTTAAACCTAAACCTAAATAAAACCTAAACCTAAACCTAAACCTAAATATAAACCTAAACCTAAACCTAAACCTAAACATGAACCTAAACCTAAACATAAACCTAAACCTAAACTTAAACCAAAACTAAATAAATAAACTAAACTAAATAAAAATAAACCTAGTCCTAAACTAAACCTAAATAAATATACCTAAAATAAAAATAAACTAAATAAACTAAACTAATAAACTAAACTAAATGGTAAAACCTAAATTGAACCTAAACCTAAAAAATAAAAATAAACCTAAAGCTAAACCTAAACCATAAATAAATAAAAAATAAACTAAATAAACTAAATAAACCAAAACCAAAACTAAACTAAATAAATATAAATATAAATATAAATAAATTAAATAAACCTAAACTAAACAAAATAAACTAAAATAAAAACCTAAACTAAAATAAACTAAATAAAACCAAAACCTAAATAATCTTAAACCTAAATAAATTAAATAAACTAAACTAAATAAATAAACCTAACTAAATAATATAAACTCAATTAAAATAAACATATAACTAAACCTGAAATAAATCTATATAAACTTAAACCCTAAACCTAAATGTAAACCTAAATAAAACTAAATAAAACTAAATAAAACCTAAACCGAAAATAAACTAAACCCTAAACTAAATAAATAAACCTAAATAAATAAAATAAAATAAACTTAGCTAAGTAAATAATAATTAAATAAAATAAAAACCTAAACCTAAGCCTAAACTAAAAATAAAAATAAAGAAATTAAAATAAATAAAATAATAAGCTAAATCAAAATAAATTAAATTAAAATAAATAAAAAAATAAACTTAAATAATTAAACTATGTTATAAACAAATAAACCTAAACCTAAACCTAAACTAAACTAAATAAACTAAAACATAAATAAAATAAACTAAATAAAACAAACCTAAAAATAAACTTAAAACTTAAACCTAAACCTAAACCTAAACCTAAACTAAATAAACCGAAACCTAAACTAAATAAACTAAAACCTAAACTAAATAAATAAACCTAAACCTAAAACCTAAACCTAAAAGCTAAAATAAAACCTAAAAAATAAGTTAAACAAATTAAATAAATAACATAAACCTAAACCTAAACAAAACTAAATAATAAACTAACCTAAATAAACTAAACTAAAAATAAACCTAAACCTAAACCTAAACCTAAACCCTAAACTAAACAAAACCTAAACCCTAAACTTAAACTAGATAAACTAAACCAAAACTAATTTAACCTAAACTAAATAAAATAAACTTAAACCTAAACCTAAATAAAACCTAAACCTAAACTAAATAAGTAAACTAAACTAAGTAAAAATAAACCTAAACCTAAACTAAACTTAATTAAATATACCTAAAAAAATAAACTAAATAAACTAAACTAATAAACTAAACTAAATAATAAAACCAAAATAAAAATTAAAGTAATTAAAAAAAATAAAATAAATAAACCTAAACATAACTAAACCTAAACTAAACTAAATAAATATAAATATAAATAAAAATAAACTAAATAGAACTAAACTAAATTAAACTAAAACAAACTAAACTAAACACCTAAACCTAAATAAACTTAACCTAGTCCTAATTAAAACTAAATAAAACCTAAACCTAAAATAAAATAAACACCAAAATAAATAAATAGACTAAATAAATAAATTAAATAAGCCTACATAAATAAAATAAAATAAACTAAACAAAATAAATAATAATAAAATAAAATAAAATAAAAACCAAAACCTAAACCTATACCTAAACATAAAATAAAAACCTAAATTAAAAATAAAAATAAAAATAAATAAAACAATAAACTAAAAGAAAATAAATAAAATAAATATAAATATAAAATAAACTAAATAAAAAATAAACTTAAATAAAAAAAACTATATAAAAAATAAACTAAATAAATAAATAAAACTAAACCTAAACTAAACCTAAACTAAATAAACCTAAACCTAAACCTAAACGTGAACCCTAAACCCAAAAAAAAAATAAAACTAAATAAACTAAACTAAATAAAACCTAAGCCTATACCTAAATAAATAAATAAACTAAATAAATAAACCTTAACCTAAACCTAAATAAATAAACCTAATCCTAAGCCAAAACCTAAAAGAAATGAAATAAACTAAAACCTAAATAGATAAATAGAAATAAATCTAAACCTAAACCTACATTAAATAAAACTAAAAACAAAGTAAACCTCAAAATAAAAATAAACTAAACTAAACTAAAAATAAATGAACCTAACCTAAACTAAAAATAAACCTAAATAAACCTAAATAAGTAAACTAAATAAACTAAACTAATAAAATAAAAATAAAAACTTAAGTAAAAATAAATAAACCTAAACCTAAAAAAATAAACTAAAATAAACTAAAACCTAAACCTAAACATAAATAAACTACAAATAAAAATAAACCTAAACATAAATAAAAATAAAATAAACCTAAAGTAAACCTAAACCTAAAATGAAAACTAAATAAAACCTAAACCTAAACCTAAACCAAAATAAAAATAAAAGCTAATCTATGAAATTAAACTAAATAAACCTAAATAAAAATAAAAGAAAAAATAAATAAACTAAATCAAACCATAACTAAATAAAACATAAACCTAAACCTAAAAAAAACTTAAACCCTAAATCTAAACTAAGCTAAATAAACCTAAAAATAAACCTAGACCTAAGCCAAATATACTAAAAACTAAATAAAATTAACTAAACTAAACTAAAAAACAAAAAATAAATGAACTAAATAATAAATAAATAAAACCTAAACCTAAACTAAACTAAAAGAAAACCTAAACTAAACTAAAATAAAAAATAAAACATAAACATAAACCTAAATCTAAACTAAAAAAAAGCTAAATAAATAAATAATAAAATAAACTTAAATAAACCTATACCTAAACTAAACTAAAAAAAAAACCTAAAAATAAATAAAGCCTATACTAGAATAAAATAAAAATATAAAGTAAACTAAAAAATAAAAACCTAAACCTAAACCTAAACCTAAATTAAATAAAGAAAATAAAAAATAAACTTAAACCGAAACCTAAAGCTAATTTTAAAAAAAAAACTATAAGCCCCAAACCTTAAAACCCTACACCCTAAGCCATAAACCTTAACCCTCAACCCTAAACCCTAAACCATAAAACTAAAACCCTAAACCCTAAAACCTAAATCCTAAACCCTAAACCCTAGTCCCCAAACCCTAAACCCTAAACCCTAAACCCTAAAAACTTAAAAATCTAAACCTAAACTAAATAAAACATAAAAATAAAATAAATAAATAAAACTAAATAAAAAAATAAACTAAAATAAAAACCTAAACTAAAACCTAACCAAAAAATAAAATAAAATAAAATAAAAATAATGAAAAGTAAACTAAAATAAAATAACTAAAAACCTAAATTAAACTAAAAAATAAAATAAACCTAAAAATGAAAAACCTAAATAAAATAAAAACTAAAATAAAATAAAATAAAAATAAAATAAACCTAAAATAAATTAAAATAAAAAGTAAATAAAAACCTAAACCTAAAACATAAACCTAAAAATAAATAAAAAATAAAACCACCCTAACCTAAGAAAAAAAATTGAAACCTAAAATAAATAAAATAAAATAAACCTAAACTTAAACTAAAATAAACTAAACTAAGATAAATAAAACCTAAACCTAAACGTAAAATAAACTAAACCTACCCTAAACTAAATAAAATAAAATAAACCTAAACTAAAAAAGAAAACTTAGAAATAAACCTAAAATAAAAACCTAAAACTTAAACCTAAAAAAAATTAAAATAAAAACATAAACATGAACCTAAAAATAAAAAATAATACCTAATCCTAAAAAAATAAAACAAAAATAAAACTAAACTAAACAATAATCATAAACCTAAACCTAAACCTAAAAACATAAATTAAAATAAATAAACCTAAACTAAAATAAATAAACCTAAAATAAATAAACAAAACTAAATTAAAATAAAAAATAAACCTAATTAAAAATAATAAAATAAAATAAACTAAAATAAATAAATAAAATAAAAAAAATAAACCTAAACCTACCCGTTTACTTAAATTAAAAAGAACCCTAAACCCTAAACCCTAAACCCTAAACCCTAAAGACTAAACCTTAAACCCTAATCCCTAAACTGATCCTAAACTATACCCTAAAAACCTAAACCTAAAACTAACTCCTAAATTTAAACCCTAAACTACAAACTTAAACTAAACCTAAAACCTAAAACCCTAAACTAAATTAACCTTAACCCTAAACCTAAACCTAAAAACCCAAACCCTAATCCTAACCCTAACTCTAACCCCTAAACTTAAACTCTAAACTAACCTAAACCTAAACTAAAAGTTTAATCCATCCTAACTAAACTTAAACTTAAACTATAAACTTAAAACTCTAACCCTAAACCTTAAAACCTAAACCTAAAGTTTAAATTAATAAAACTAAACTAACTAAACCCTAAACTCTAAACCATAACTCCTAAACTAAACTATAAACCCTAAACCCTAAACTCCTAAACCTAAACCTTAAACCTAATCTAAAACCTAAACTAAAAACTTAATCTAAACCTAAACTAAATCTAACTAAACCACCTAAAACCCTAAAACCTATAAAACTTAAACTATAATCCCTAAAAACTTAAAACCCTATAAAATTTAAACTAAACCCTAAACCTAAACTCCTAATCTAACTAAACCTTAAACCTAAACCTAAACGAAACTTAAAAACCTTAAATTTAACCTAAACCTAAACTCCTAAACCTAAACTAAACCTAAACCTAAACTCAACCTAACCCCTATACTTAAACTAACCTAAATTTACAAACTTTAAACTTAAACTATAAACTATAAACTTAAACTTAAACCCTAACCTCCTATATACCTAAACTTAACCTTTCCTAAACCTAAACTCTAAACTAACCCTAAACCCTAAACCCTAATAAGCCTTAACCCTAAAGCATAAACCCTAAACCCTAAACTAACCTTAAACCTTAAGCTAACCCTAAACCCTTAACCACAAACCCTAAATCATAAACCCTAAAAACCCTAAACCCTAAAGCTGAAACACTAAACCCTAAACCCTAAACCTTAAAAAACCCTAAACCCTAAACCCTGATCCTTAATCCTAATACCTAAACCCTAAAAGCATTAACCTAAAACCTAAATAAATAAAAAAACCTAAATAAAATAAAATAATAAAATAAAATAAAAACCTAAACTAAAATTTAATCCTAAACCTAAACATAAACCTAAAGATAAAATAAAATAAAAAATAATAACTAAACTAAAATAAAATAAATAAAAACATAAACTAAACTAAAAAAAATAAACCTAAAACTAAAAAACCTAAATATAATAAAAACTAAACAAAAAATAAAAATAAAATAAACTTAAAATAAATTAAAATAAAAACTAAATAAAGCCTAAACAAAGAAAAATAAACCTAAAATAAATAAAAAATAAAACCTAAACCCTAAACTAAAAGAAAACCCTAAACCTCCAATAAAAATAATAAAATAAAATATAAACCTAAACTAAAAAAACCTAAACCTAAAATAAAGTAAACTTAAACCCTAAATTAAATAAAATAAAATAAACTAAAAATAAACCTAAACATAAATTAAAAAATAAAACCTAAAAATAAACCTAAAATAAAAACCTAAAACCTAAACCTAAACCTAAAACAATAAAATAAAAGAAAACCTCAAAAAATAAAATAACAACAAAACTAAACTAAAAAATAAACATAAACCAAAACCTAAAGCTTAAAAATAAATTAAAAAAATTAAACTAAAACAAATAAAGCTAAAATAAATAAACTAAACTAAATAAAAATAAAAAATAAAACCAAATAAGAATATAAATTTAAAAATAAATTAAAAGAACCCCTAAACTTTAAGCCTTAAACCCTAAACCCTAAGTCCTAAACCCTAAACCCTAAACTCCAAATCATAAAACTAACCCTAGCCCTGAACACTAAAAACTAAACCCTAAACCCTAAAACCGTAAAACCCTTAATCTTAAACCCTAAATAAACCTTAAATCATAAATCATAAACCCTAAAAACCCCAAACCCTGAACAAACCCTAAACCCTAAGCTAACTGTAAACCCTAAACATTAAACACTAAACCATAAAGCCTAAACATTGAACCCTAAACCTTAAACCTTACCCCTAAACCCTAAACCCTAAAACCCTAAACCCTAAACCCTAAATCCAAAGCATAAACCCTAAAAACCTAAAAATAAAATAAATAAATAAAACCTAAACATAAAAAACTTTTATAAAAAATAAAATAAAAACCTAAACTAAAACCTAAACCTAAACCTAAAAATAAAATATAATAAGAAGTAAAACATAAACTAAAATAAAATAAATAAAATATAAACTAGACTAAAATAAACCAAAGAAATAAAAACCTAATTAAAATAAAAGCTAAATATAAAATAAAAATAAAATAAACTTAAAATAAAATAAAATAAGAACTAAAAAAAGCTAAGCCTAAACTATAAACCTAAAAATAAAAACTAAAAATAAATAAAAAATAAAATCTAAAACCTAAACAAAAAAAATTAAACATAAAATAAAAATAAAATAAACTAAATAAAATAAAATTTAACCTAAAATAAAATAAAATAAACTAAAATAAATAAAAGCTAAACCTAAACTTAAACCTAAACCAAAACTAAAAAAATAAAACCTAAAAATAAATCTAAAATAAAAACCTGAAACTTAAACCTAAAAAAATAAAATAAAAACCTAAATCGAAACCTATATATAAAAAATAAAACATAAACCTAAAAAATAAAATTTAAAATAAACCTAAAATAAAAACCTAAAACCTAAACCTAAAAAAATAAAATAAAATCCTAAACCTACAAATAAAAAATAAAACCTAAACCCTAAAAGTAAAATGAAAATAAAACTCAAATAAAAAACAAATCTAAACATAAACCTAAACCTAAAAGATAAACTAAAATAAAAAACCTAAACTATAAGAAATAAACATAAAATAAACTAATTTAAAATAAAAAATAAACCTAAATAAAATGAAAAATAAAATAATAAAAAATAAACTACATAAAACTAAACCTACCAATTTACTTAATTTAAAAAAAAAACCCTAAACCCTAAATCCTTAGCCCTAAACCCTAAACCCTAAACCCTAAACCCTAAACAAAAAAGTAACCCTAAACCCTAAATGCTAAACCAACAACACTAAACCTACAACTCTAAACCCTAAACCTTAAACCCTAAAAAATCGTAAACCATAAACTCTAACCCTAAACCATAAACCATAAACCCTAAACCCTAAACCCTAAACCTTGACCCTATACCCAAACCCTAAACCCTAAAAAAATAAACCTTAAAACCCTAAACCCTAAACCCTAAATGCTAAATTATAAACACTAAATGTTAAACCCTAAACCCTAAACCTCAAATCCTAAACCTAAACCTAAAGTAACTAAATAATTTAAAAAATAAACATAAACCCTAAGAGCTAATAAACTTAAGTCTAAACTTAAACCCTAAGAATGGGAAAAACCTTGATAGTAGGAACATCACCATTAACCACAGTAAGTCTACATCTAGTAGTGGAGGCTGAGAGGCAATTGCGTGGTGGGGATCTGGTTGGGATATGGAGCTGGTGGTTATAGCAATAGTGGTTATGGAGGTTGGAGGAGTGTTGGAGGTTATAGCCATTATGGTGGCGGAGGGAGAGATCAAAAATATGATGGTGGATCCTACTACTTGAGAGGCCAGGGTGGTTCTGATGGGAACTGGAGAAACTAAAGAATGACCGATCCAATCTATTGCTTATGAAACTATCTTTACAATAGAGACAACTCTAATTATCTAGGGTTTTTGATTTGCTCTATGCATGCTCATTTTTTATGTATGTCATCGCTTGTGTCTTAGAGAACTTGGTGTGTTACTTAGTTGATGAAATCAAAAATAAGAAATTTTTAATTCGAATTTGTTCTCTGTTAAAAAAAAACCAAAAACCCTCAACCCTAAACTAAAACATGAACCCTAAACATAAAACCTAAACCCTAAACCCTAAACCCTAAATCCTAAAAAAAAAAATTCTAACCCTAAAACTAACCCTAAACCTTAAACCTACAACTTTAAACCCTAAACCCTAAACCCCATAACCCCAAACCCAAACCCTAAACCATAAACCCTAAACCCTAATAAGAAACTAATAAAACACTAAACTAAACTAACTAAAACAAAAATTAATAAATAATAAACTAAAATTGATGAAGTAATAATAAACAAAAACTAATAATAAACTACAACAAAAACTAATAAAATTAACTAAACTAAACTGACTAAATAATAACCAAAAAACTAATAAATTAAGAATAATAAAAACCAACTAAACTAATAAACCAAGTAATAACTAAATTAAACATAAACAAAAAAATTGCACTAATAAACTAACTAAAAATAAACAAAACTATTAAAACTAATAAAAACTAAACTATACCTAAACTAATAGCTAAAACTAAACTAATAAACTAACTAAACTAAACCCTAATAAACAACTAACTAATAATTATAACTAACTAATAAACCTAAACCCTAAATATAACTAACTTAATAAATAACTAACTTATAATAAAACTTTACACAATAACTAATCTAATAATAACTAAACTAACTAAACTAAAATTAATAAATTAACTAAATAACTATGAAATAACTAATAATAACAACTAACTAATAACTAAAACTAATAACTAAACTAAGCTAATACACAAATAAACTAACTAAACCTAATAATAAACTAACTAGATAATAATAACTAAAATTAATAATAAAACTAAAAAAGCTAATAAACTAAAACTAAATAACTAATAACTACTAACACTAAACTAATAAACTAATAATAAAATAAACTAAATAAAATAAATAACTAAACTAATAATAATAATAACAATAATGATAATACTAATAATAATAATCATAATAATAATAATAAAGTAAATAATAAATAAAACATAAATAAATTAATAAACCTAATAATAATAAACAAACCTAATAAACTAACTAATAATAATAAACTAATAAAATAAACTAAACTAATAAACTAATAATTAATAATAATAATAAAAAACTAAATTAAAAAATAATAATAACTAAAAAACACTAAATAATAATAAAACCTAATAACATAAAAAACTAACTAAACTTAACTAATAATAATAATAAACTAAATAATAAATAACTAAAACTAAACTAAACTAAGCACAAAACTAACTAAACTAATAAATAATATTAAACTAAATGAAAACTAACTAATAAAACTAGTAATAACTAACTAATAATAATAAACTAATAATAACCAAACCAACTAAATAAATAACTAATAACTAAACTAACTAAAACTAATAAACTAATAATAATAACTAAAACTAATAATACTACTACTAATAATAATAATAACAATAACAACAACAACAACAACAACAATAATAATAATAATAATAATAATAATAATAATAATAATAATAATAATAATAACTAATTAAACTAAACACTAAACCCCTAAACCTAAATTAATAAAACTAATAATAATAGAACTAATAATAACAAACTAAACTAAAGTAAAATAATTACTAACTAAACTAACAAACAAATAATAATAACTAAACATTAACTTAAAAAAATTTATAAATTAATAATAAAATTAAATTAAAACTAACTAATAACTAACTAATAAAACCTAATAAACTAATAAATAATAAACTAAAAACCAAATAATAACTAATAAAAAACTAAAACTAATAATTAACTAAATAAAACTGATAATTAATAACTAATAACCTAAAACTAATAACTAATAAACCAATAAACTAATAAATGAACTAACTAATAAAACTATACTTATTAATAAATAATCCTAAACCCTAATAAATAATAAACACAAAAACTAATCTAATAAACTAATAATAATAACTAAATAACTAATTAAAACTAAACCCTAAACCTAAACTAATAAACTGTAAAAACAAACTACTAAATAAACATAATAATAACTAAACCTAATAAACTAACTAAAAACTAATAATAAACTAATAATAAAACACCTAATTAAAAATAATAATAATAACTAACCAATAATAAACTAATAAACTAATAACTAAATAAAATAAAACTAACTAAATAATTAAACTAATAAACCTAATAAATAGATTAATAATAATAATAATAAAACCAATTAACAATAACTAAACTAATAAAAACTAATAATAAATAATAATAATAATAATAATAATAATATAACTAATAACTAAGAACAAAACTAATAATAATAAACTAATAATAAACTAACTAATAAATAACTAAATAACTAAACCCTAAACCCTAACTAAATAAGTAAACTAAATAATAATGATAAAATAAATAATAATAAACATAAACTGATAATAATAATAATAAAATAAAGAAAAAAACTAAACTAAAATAAAATTAGTAATAAACCAACTAACTAAACTAATAATAATAATAAACAATAACTAATTATAACTAATAAAAAAAGCTAAAAACCAACTAAAAATAATAAACTAATAAACCTAAACCCATAATTAAACTAATAAAACTAATAAACTAAACTAATAAACAAATAAATAAACAAACAAAAGTAAACTAATAAAACTAAACCATTAACTAAAATTAACTAAAACCTAAATAATAATCCATAAACCAATAATAATAATAACTAACTAAATTAAATAAATAACTAACTAACTAATAACTAAACTAACTAATAATAACTAATAAATAAACTAAAATAAACTAAACCCTAATAAATAAACTAACTAAATAAACTAATGAACTAAACCTAAAACTCCCCCACCCTGCTAAACTAACCTAAAATAATAATAATTAAAACTAAAACTAATAAAAATAAACTCATAACCTAACTAAAACTAAACTAACTAAACTAAACATAAAACTAATAATAAACTAATAATAACCTAAAAATAATAAAACCTAACAGTAACTAATAAACACTAAACCTAAAACCTAAACCCTAGCAATTTCAAAATCCCTTGAATTCTCGGTGAGTTTTTGAGCACTTTCTCTCTTGGTTTCCCTTTAGATTATCAGCCTTAGGCTGATCTCGACATGTTCTTGTCATGATGCTATGAATCATGGAGTCAGCTTCGTCAAATCCATGGGTTAAATCCCATGTGCTAATGGATCCTGCTAGGGCATTAGATATTTTGGGTAATCCTACCTCTAAATTACCTATTGTTACTAAATCTTCAAAGATGCTAATAAAGAATTCCTCCAAGCCTCCTTTGAATTTACTTCATATGACTTTAAAGGTACTCGACAATTATGATTTCAAATGAGGATATTGAAAGATTAAGCCTTTTGCTTTTTTTTATTAAAAATTTTCATTTAAATGGCCAAAGATGGAAGATATTCATTTTTTTCATAGCTTAAATTTGGTTCTTTTCTATTAGGTTGATTGATGCAAGGCATGTTCGATTAAACTTTCTAATGACCTTGATAATAATTTTTTCTAGGCATTCTTACTATGTTTTCAATTGTCAAATGTGTATTCTAGTGGACCTATGTTTAATGTTAATGAAGAGTCTCCTATTATTCCCATTTGAATTTCTTTTACCTAACTTATAGATTCATCTATTTAATCATCGATTCTTTATGCTATTGGGTCAATTTTGGTTTGCCTTTGTTGATCAAGCAAAACCGCTTCTTCTCGATCATGTTGCTAGAATTTTGTAGAGATTGATATTACTAAAAAATATCCAAAGAAATTTGGTTGGGTTAGAAGAAATGCAGCTTAGTTATTTTAAGAACTTTACCATTTTTTGGAATCATTGTAAGATTTATAGGCATGAAATTTCTAAATGCATTATTGCTCATCCCTCTCTTAGGAAGAAAAAGACCAGTAAGAATTCAATTGTTGAAAAAACTGATGATTCTCTTAAGTTGGATAATGGAAAATCTATTTTTCAAAATTTTAATATTTTTGTAAAACCAGATTTCTAAATCTTTTGAAAAAGTTTTACCTATTAATGATTTGTCTAATGCGGAAGGTAATTTTGATGTTTCTAAAAAGGTTTTAACTAAAAATCATGTTTAAAGTGCTTCTTTTGATGATTCTGTTAAAGGAAAGACTTTAGAGGTAATGGTTAATGATTCTAATGGTTTGGATGTTATGCATAAGTCCTTCCATGATGTTGGTTCAAATATTGTTGATGCCAACACCATTTCCTCCAATCAGTTGGTTATTATTTCTCTTTCTTCTATGTGTTGTTTAGATCATGGGAAAGAGACTATTTCTTGATTGAGAATGGTGGTGAAAAGAATGTTCGTATTATTGATATTTTAACTTTTGGTTCTGATAATCTTTTTAATATTGATGATCCTTCTTAAAAAAAAAAGATTTACATACCTGTGACAATTCTCTCATTATGAATAGTTCTATTTTAGTTCAAAATGTTGGTTTTTCTATGGCTGGTACTTATGTTCAGCATTTTGGTAATATACTATGTTTTACTATGGGATTTGAATCTTATTTTAGTCACTTACATAAAGATTGTACTAAAAATTTGGATTCTGCTTCTCTTGCTTTTTTTATGAATGAAGATAGGGAGGATACTATTTAGATTTTGTTGGAAGGTAAAAATATTGATAATTGTATTTTTGATAAAGCTGTTTCTGCTCCTTTCACTTTTGATTTTGAAATGCATACTATTTTTGATTTTCCTATCTAGTGTTATGGATGATTCTGATTGCTCTTCTTTCAAATTAATAGCTTCTACTAATCCCCATGCATTTTATAATAATATTGATTCATTTTTTGATGCAAATATTTTGGAGAAAGGGTATGGTTATAAAACTGTTTACAAGAAGAAAAAGAAAAAAGTGTTCATGTTTATTCCCCTCCAAACTTGCCAAAGGTTACTTGTTCCAAAGCTTCCTAGAAATTATCTCTCCTGTCCTTGGGGGGCTTTTACTTTTGGCTAGTATTTTCCCTGTTGGTTGAGCTTTTGTTGTGTGTTTTCTTGCTATATTTAATTTTCCTCCTTCTAGCTTGGTGTTTGAATCTTATTTTGGTTTTTTTTGTGCCCTTTTGGTTAGTTTTTACTGGTTTTATTCTCATTTTTTTTTTGGTTGGTGTTATTGCTCTCTTTGGTGTTTTTTTTGTTCTTGGCATTTGTCAATTGGTTAGTTTTCTGCTATTTATTTTAGCTTTTTCTCTTTTTTTTTCATATTTTTTCTCTTGTTCTTCCTGGTTATTTTTCTGTGGTGCTCATTGTATGTTATTAGTTGTTTCCTTTGGTTGGTGCCTTGGTGGCTTTGGATTGGTGTTGTGGGCTATTGATGTTAGTTTTGGTTGTTGTTGTGGACTCTATTGGCTGTCTTGAGGCACTTTTCTTTATTTTGGCTATGCAATTCTTTCCTCCCTCTTTAAGAGGTGTTCATTTTGTTGGCATTATCTTATGTTAATTTTATATGTTGCTCTCCTCTCTCTCTTTCTGTTTCCTTAGCATCACCTTTTCTTTGGCTGTGCAGCTATTATAATTGGTTTGTATTTTTCTTTAGTTGGGATTATTATGATGATATGATGGATTTTTCCTTGATATTTTTGTGGCTGATGGCTTTTTCAGTTTGTAACCGTTCTTTGAAGTTGGATACGCTTAGGATTTGATGCCCCACATTATTATGATTATCCTTCTTTCCTAATATTTGAGCCTGAGTTTTTTTCTCTTTATGTTTTGTGATCTCCTTCTAGTTGAGGTTTCTTATAGGTTGCAGGTTCTCTTTTATAGTTGGTCTCTTCTTCTTCTTGGAGGGAGCTAGAGTCTTACTCACTCTCTTTTTTCTTGGGATGGTTGAGTTGTTTACATTTGTATGTAACCTTTCTTCTATGGATCTTCCTCTTTGGAGGTTCTTTTGGAGCTCCATGGATTCTTCCCTTTCTATCTTTTACTTGGCTTTTTAAGTTTTGTCTTTTCTTTCTTTATTTTGATGTATTAGTTTAGGGACTAAACTCTTTAGGATTCTCCTGTAGCTCATTTGAGTAGTAGTTTTTTTTTCTTTTTAAGTTTAGTCCTTAATATGGTCTTCTTCTACTTATTTTTTTGGAGCAATAAATTCCTTTTAGTTAAAAAAAAAATCCTAAACCCTAAACCCTAAAACATTAAATCCGAAACCCCTAAACCACCCTAAACCCTAAACCCTAAACCTTAAACCCTAATAGCCTAAAAACCTAAACCTAAATTAAATAAAACCTAAAATTAAAATAAAGAAAGAACTTAAACCTACATAAAATAAACTAAAAATAAAATAATAACCTAAACTAAAACCTAAACCTAAACCTAAAAATGAAATTATATAAAAAAATTAAAATAAAATAAATTAAAAGCTAAACTAAACTACAAAATAAAATAAACCTAAGAATAAAAAACCTAAATAAAATAAAAACTAAATGTAAACTAAAAAGAAAATAAACCTAGAATAAAATAAAATAAAAACTAAATAAAAACATAAACTTAAAAAATAAACCTAAAAAAAATAAAAATAAAAACTAATCCGTGAACTAAAAAAACTAAACCTCAAATAAAAATAAACTAAACAAAATAAAATAAACCTAAACCTAAACTAAAATAAACTAAACTAAAATAAATAAAATCTAAACCTAAACCTAAAATAAACTAAACCTAAACCTAATCCTAAACTAAATAAACTAAAATAAACTAAAATAAACCTAAACCTAAACTAAAAAATAAAACCTAAAAATAAAACTAAAATAAAAACCTAAAACCTAAACCTAAAAAAATAAAATAAAACCTAAACCTAAACCTAAAAATTAAAAATAAAACCTAAACCTAAAAAAGAAAATAAAAATAAAACTCAACTAAAAAATAAGCCTAAACCTAAAAAATAAACTAAAATAAAAACCCTAAACTAAAAATAAATAAACTAACCTAAATAAAAATAAAAACTAAACCTAAAATAAAAAGAAAAATAATATAAACTAAAATAAATAAATAGAAAATCTAAAAAAACTAAAGGAACCTAAGCTTACTAGTTTACAAAATTAAAAAAAAACCTAAAGCCTAAATCCTAAACCCTAAACACTAACCTACAACACTAAACCTATAACCCTAAGCCCAAACCCATAAATCCTAAACCCTAAACCCCAACCCTAAAACCTAAAAGCATATACCCTAAAATCCTAAACCCTAAACCCCTATTGTGCTAATTTTTACATAAGGTGATCTTAAAGAAGTTAGGGAAGAGGATGTGAAATACAATGTTGGTGCTCCTGCTTATGTTGGTCTTATTGCACCTATTATTATTATGGTTACTCTAGGCATCACTGGTTTGGATCCTTCATTGACTTCTTCCTTTTAGGTTCTCAACATCCCAATTAAGATCAAAAAGGGTACTGTTGAAATTATCACCCCAGTTGAGTTGATTAAGAAAGGAGATAAGGTGGTATCCTCAAAGGCTGCTCTCTTTGCTAAGCTATGGATTAGGCCATTCTTTTATGGCCTTGTCATCCAGTCTGTGTATGATGATGGTTCAGTGTTCAATCATGAGGTGCTTGACCTAATTGAAGATGATCTCATCGAGAAGTTTTCGTCAGGCCTTTTAATGATCACTTCTCTCTTGTTGGCCCTCTCTTATCCCACCCTTATTGCAATGCCCCACATGTTCATCAATGCTTACAAGAATGTCCTCACCATCATGATACACACACATACCTGCAGGATGAGAAGGTTAAATAGTATTTCAAGGATCCTAGTAAATTTGATGTGGCTACTGTGCCTGATGCTTTTACTACTCCTGTTATTGCTATTGCTCCGGTTATTGTAGTGGAAGAAAAGAAGGAAGAGCCTACTGAGGAATCTAATGATGATATGGGTTATTCAAGATTTCTTGGCCTTTTAAATAAAATTTTATTATCTTTAGAGTTAAATCATTTTATGAAATACTATTTTGTGAATTTTGAATTTATTTATCCTATTTTATTTGTTGTTAGAGGATAACATCCTATTTGATTTGGTAATTTCTTATTTATTATGGAATCATCTGAGTTTAAAAAATATATAAAAAAACCCTTAAACCCTAAACCCTCAACCCTAACATAAACCATAAATCATAAACCCTAAACCCTAAACTTAAACTAAATGTAACTAAATACATTTAAAACAAAACCTAAACCCTAAAACCTAATAAACCAAAACCTAAAGCTAAACCTTAAGAATGGCAGAACCTTGATGGCATGAACATCGCTGTCAACCAGACTCAATCTAGATCAGGCGGTGGAGGCGAAGGCGGTGGTTATCGCAGTGGTGTTGGGGGATCTGGAGGTGCTGGTGGATATGGAGGTGGTGGTTATGGAGGTGGGAGGAGCGATGGAGGTTACAACCATGGTGGTGGTGGAGGGAGAGATCAGGGATACGAAGGTGGATCATGCTACTTGAGAGGCCGAGGTGGTTTTGATGGGAAATGGAGAAACTGAAGATTAGCTGATCTAATTTGCTGCTTATGGAACTATGTTCTTATAGTAGAGACAGTTTAGTTATCTAGGGTTTTTATTTTGCTCTATGCAAGCTCATTTTTTATCTATGTCATTGCTTGTGTCTTAAAAAACTTAGTGTGTTACTTGATTGATTAAGTTGAAAAGAAGAAATTTTGAATTTGAATCTACACTATGTAATAAAAAAAACCAAAAATCCTAAACCATAAACTAAAACCTGAACCCTAATGAAAAATCCTAAATCCTAAACCCTAAACCCATAAAGCCTAACAAAAACCCTAACCTTAAACCCTAAACCCTAAAACTAACTCTAAATCATAAACCCTAAACCCAAAACCTACAACCCTAAACCCTTAAACGCTAAACCCTAAACCCAAAACCCTAAACCCTAAACCCTAAATACCCTAAACCCTAAAACACTAAACACTAAACCCCAAATCTAAACCTAACCCTAAACCATAAACCCTAAACTAAACCTAAACTATTTATTTAATTAAAACCCTAACCCTAAACCATAAACCTTAAAATTTAACTTAAACCCTAAACCCTAAACCTTAAAACCCTAAACCCTAAATCCTAAACCCTAAACCCTAAACCCTAAACCCCAAAACCCCAAAACCCTAAACCTCAAACCCTAAACCCTAAATCCTAAACTCGAAACACTAAACCTCAAACCCTAAACCCTAAATCCTAAACCATAAATACTAAAAACCTAAAAACTTAAACCTAAACTAAATGAAACCTAAAAATAAAATTTTAATAAACTTTAACCTAGATAAAATTAAAAAAAATAAAATAAAAACCTAAACTAAGACCTAAACATAAACCTAAACCTAAAACTAAACCTAAATGTAAAAATAAAATAAAAAAAAAAAAAAAATTAAACTCAAATAAAATAAATAAAAACTTAAACTAAACTAAAGAATAAAATTAACCTAAAAATAAAAAACCAAAATAAAATAAAAACTAAACATAAAATAAAAATAAAATAAACCCAAAATAAAGTATAATAAAAACTAAATAAAAACCTAAAGCTAAAAAATTAACCTAAAAATAAAACTTAAAAATAAATAAAAAATAAAACCTAAACCCTTAACTTAAAAAAAACTAAACCTAAAATAAATAACATAAAATAAACTTAAACCTAAACAAAAATAAACTAAACTAAAATAAACTGAACTAAAATAAATAAAACCTAAACCTTAATATAAAATAAACTAAACCTAAACCCTAAACTAAATAAAATGAAATAAACCTAAAAATAATTAAAATAAAAAGCAAACACCTAAACCTAAAAAAATAAAATGAAAACCTAAACCTAAACCTAAAAAAAACTAATAAAACCTTAACCTTAAAAATAAAATAAAACTAAAATAAAACTAAAAAATACGCATAATCCTAACCTAAACCTAAAAAAATAAATAAAAATAAAAACCCTAAACTGAAATAAATATCCCTAAAATAACTATACTAAACTAAATAAAAAAACCTAAACAAAAATTAAAATCAAAATAAACTAAAATAAATAAACTAAATAAATAAATAAATAAACTAAAATAAACTAAATAATACCTTAAAATAAAATAAATAAAAATACATAAACCTAAATAAAATAAAATAAAATAAAAAGCTACAAAAAACTAAAAAAATAAAATAAACCTAAAATAAAAAAATTAAATATAATAAAAACTTAACGTAAAAGAAATAAAACATAAACTAGAAACTAAAAAAAACCTAAGCCTAAAATAAAAATAAAATAAACAAAATAAAATAAATTTAAACCTAAATTAAAATAAATAAAACCTAAGCCTAAACCTAAAATAAACTAAACCTAAACTAAATAAAATAAATTAAATTAAAAATAAACCAAAACCTAAACTAAAAAATAAAACCTAAAAATAAACCTAAAATAAAAACCTATAACCTAAACCTAAGAAAATAAAATAAAAACCTAAACCTAGACCTAAAAGTAAAAAATAAAACCTAAACCTAAAAAATAAAATAAAAATAAAACTCCACTAAAAAAATAAGCCTAAACCTAAAAAATAAAATAAAACCTAAACTAAAATAAATAAACCTAAAATAAATAAACCGGGATAAATAAAAATTAAAATAAACCTAAATAAAAAAATCAAATAAAATAAACTCAAAATAAACTAAATAAACATAAAGCTACGAGGTTACTTAATTAAAAAAAACCCTTAACCCTAAATCCTTCACCCTAAACCCTAAACCCTATACCCTAAAACTAACCCTAAACCCTAGACCCTAAACCTACAACCCTAAACATTAAACCCTAAACCCTAAAACCCTAAACCCTAAACTCTAAACCCTGAACCCTAAAACCCTAAACCCTAAACCCTAAGCCCTAAAACCCTATACCCTAAACCCTAAACCCTAAAACATACAACCCTAAACCCTAAATCCCAAACCCGAAACCCTAAACCCTAAACTAAACTTAAACCCTAAACCATAAACTAACACTAAACCCTAGACCCTAAGAATGGGAAAAATCTTAAAAGCAAGAACATTGCTGCCAACTAGGCTTAGTGTTGGTCTGGCGATGGAGGCGAAGGCAGAGGCAGTGGTTATCATAGTGGTGGTGGGAAATTTGGAGGTGCCAATGCATATGGAGGTGGTGATCAGAGAAGTGGTGGTTATGGAGGGAGGAAGAGCAACGGAGGTTACAACCATTGTGGTGGCAGAGGGAGAGATCGAGGATATGATGGCAGATCCCGCTACTCAAGAAGGGGGGTTCTGGGGGAATCGAGAATCAAGATCGATGATCCGACCGCCATTAAACTATGTCTTTACAAGAGATGATGATTATACTTATATAGGATTTTGATTTTCTCTATGGGTGCTCATTTTAATATATGTCATCGCTTGTGTCCAGAAAACTTGGGGTGCTACTTGGTTAATGAAATCAAAAAGAAGAAATGTTGAATATAAATTTATTCTCTGTTAAAAAGACCTTAAACTCTAAACCCTCAACCCTAAACTAAAACTTAATCCCTAAACCTAAAACTTCAAACCTAAACCCTAAATCCTAAACCAAAAACCCTGAAAATCCAAAACCCTACACCCTAAACCCTAAACCCTAAAACCTAAAACCCTAAATCCTAAACCTTAAACCCTAAAACCTACAACCCTAAACCCTAAAACCTACAACCCTAAACCCTAAATCCTAAACCCCAAACCCTAAACCTTAGCCATAAACCTTAAACTAACACTAAACCCTAAAACCTAAACAAACTTAAAACTCTAAACCATAAACCCTAAACCTTGAATAATGATGTCATTAGGAATAGATGTAAAGAATCACCTAATCCAAACATAGTTATGGTAGCTAAAGAAATTTTCTTCAAGAGACTTTCCCTTGACTATTAGAGAATTGAATACCCTAAACCTTAACCCTAAATCGTATTATGATACCATATATTATAGTATAATGTAGCATCATATATTTGATCATGTAGTGATGTTTTTTTGGGTATTATAAGATGCTTTGAAATGTTTTAGTATATTATGGTATTGTTCCCTATAGTCTATAGGATTATAAATCCTAAAATTATTGATTTAATAAATTAGATGATGAAATTTATTAAATTTGAAGGGGGAATTAGGTTGTAGTACAAAATGTGTGCTATGTCACCTGTACTCTAAAAAGTAAAATTTTATGTTCAAAATAAATATTATATGTTGTAGCATAGTATAGCATTATATATCATAATATATTATTCTACGCATTTTAAATTCTTTTAGTATTTTACAATCATGCAGTTGAGCCTACACTAGCATTATTTATAAAAATGTTGATTTAGAATTTAAAATGGTGGAATTTGGCCAAATTAATAATAGGTAGATCATGGCATCATAATATATTATTTCAATTTTAAATATGTAAGTGATACGACTAAAATATATTATTTTTTATTATTTAGATTAATTTTATGATCTTTTATCTTAAGCAATCCCTTGTGATGTGGTATGCAATATAGTATAATATAATAAGTAATAGTGTATTATAATATAGGATGCCAGAACATAGTGTAGAATCATGCATTATAGCATACTATTGCGTAGTAGTACTTATTATTTAGCATATTTTAGTTTCTTATAGTATGATGTAGTAGAGTTTGTACTGGTATAATTCATAAAAATATTGATTTATGGGCTAAGATGATGGGATTTGGCCAAATTTAAGGTAAGCTTTAGGGAACTTCAATAGGAGTGTGCTATGGTGTGTCATTTAACCAAAAGAATGGAATTTTACATCCAAAATAAATGTTCATTTTTCAACCAAATTTTATAAATTTTTTGCTTAAAGTGATTCATTTTAAGGTGTAATGTAAGATAATATATTATATGAAAGCATATTAAAATATAATGTACATAACAATATAACTTCACATGTATATGAATGTGGTGGTGTGTTACTAAATGTTACTGAAAATTTTAGTATGTTTTACTATTATTATAATACATTGGGTCAAAACTCACAAAAGTTTATTTGAAGGTTAAGATGGAAGAATTTGGCCAAGTTCATGGCACACACCAAGAAGCAACACAAAAATAATGCTATTTTGTACCATTTTTAATAGAAAAATAATAATTTTACATCCAAAATGAACATTATTCATATTTTGAAATTTTTTTTATTTGTTCTTTTTAAGTGCTTCTAATGAGGTGTAATGTAAGATAATATATTATATTATAGTAAAGTATAATATAACATCATATTTTATAATATAATATAGTGTGTTAATTCACACTATAATATGTTTTGCATGATATTATACAGTTAGTTTGAGCTTGCACCATCACAAATCATAAAATGTTGATTACAAAGTTAAGATGATGTAATTTGAACGAATACATTGTAAAGCTTTTGGTTGAAGTATTAATGGAGTGCATAAGAGAAAAAATTAGATTTGATGAGAATTCCATTTCAAGGACATGGAGGGAGATCCACTAGGGGATTACACATGCATTAGACATCACATGTGAGGGGTCTATGCTGAGCTCATAGAAGAAGAAAATCTGCAGGGGATAAGGTTTGAATTTGATTTGATTATATGATTTGCAGAAAGAAGATCTACTAGTGATAAGAATCTATAATCCACCAGGGATTAAGATCAAATCGACCTTAATTTGTTCTATTTTAAGATGTGGAGGCATATCTGCTAGAGATATGGACGTGAGTCCACTGAGGGTTAGAAATATGAACCTTGGGAAGTGTTCGTGCTATCCAGATTGGGATTTGAGTTTGATTTCATAGATTTTTTTTTGGGGGATGTATTCATTGGGGATAAGAGGTTGGTTGGATTTCTTTGATTTAGGCTCTTCTGGGGGAGTTGGTTTAATTTAACTCCACTTGGGAGATTGGTTTTGAATTTGATTGTTTGCTTGACTTATTTATATATGATTTGGGGCTTCACTAGGGAGAAGGGTGTGATTTAACTCCATTGGAGAAAATTAGATTGAGTTTAATTTAATCTGAGTTAATGCATGGACCCGCGATGGACCCACTAGGAAGGGGCTATATCAGCCTTGACCTACCTCAGGTTTACAAATCCAAAGGGATAGTCTACTGACTGTGGGGTAAAGCTAGCCAACCTAAGGGATTGCCTTTTGGTGTACAACAGCTATGCTAAGAAGAAGGCGTAGCTAACTTACATCTTTCAAAGTGAGAAATAACTACTAGGGTGACCTATTGGATGCACAATAAATTGAACTTGACCTAGGGCGACTACTGAGTGAATGTTGGTGGGGACACATGTCAACCCAAAAGAAGTCAAGATTAATTTTATCTTAATTTCATGTGATTTGATATGGTTTATTGGTATAGTTTGATTTCAAATTGAGGGCATATCCACTGGGAATGTGAGCTCGATCAAGTTTGATAGATTTATTTTATGGACCATGTCAGTGTGCGATGGACCCACTAAAAAGGGGCTATATCAGACTTGTCATATCTCAGATTTACAATTCTAAAAGGATAGTGTACTGGTCATGGGATAGAGCTAGCCAACCTAAGGGGTTTCCTTTCAGTGTATAATGACTGAGCTAGGAAGAAGGCATTGCAGACTTACATCTTATAAAGCAAGGAACAACTGTTGGAGTGACATGTTGGTAACACAACAAATCAAACTTGACTTAGCCTAGAGTGATTCGGGGACTCAACTCAAGAGTAGTTAGGAAATTCCTATAGGGAGTTTTGTTGACACTGCTTTAAAGATAGGATGCCTGCTTAGGAAAAGGTACTATTAGGAGTGTCCTCCTAATCCACAAGTGAATATATATTTTGTTTATATATTTTCATTAACATTATTGGTGTGCGAGGGACTACACTGAGAAGGAGCTATGTCATCCTTGACTTATATTAGATTTACTAGACCAAGGGAGAATATACACATCCACAGGATGAATTCTCCAACCATATGGTTATTAGGAAAAAGAAATTGTCCAACTGATGGTAACCCTAGTCTAAATGGGGTGCAAAGTGATCCAAATATTGTCCATAAAGTGGTATTGCATGCATCAACCCTAAAAGAAAACTTATGTACCAAATGCATCCAAGAATAGGTAGGCTTATGCGATCAACTAGCAAGGGTGATTTCTAGCAGCTGAACTATGAAGCTGCTACTAAATCTCAAAGAAATCGATAAAGTAAGCAGATAAAGCTAGTGATTTCCCATACTCAATAAGTCAAAAAGACCTATGTGAATTTTCAAAACACAAAAATTTGGTGTAAGGAAGTAAGCTTTTTATCTATAGTAGAATTAGGGTGACATACTAGTAGGGTAGCTCATCAGCCCGACCTAGAGAAGTGAATGAGTGAGTGCCACTGGGGGAATTATCTCAATTCAGAGTTGCTCAATATAAAAGATATGTGTTTGTTTTATATGCTTCTGTAGTTTGTGTTAGTGTTCTATCGATGAAGGATAGGGCATAGCTCGGGTTCCTTACACCTACCCTAGACACATCATGGAATATTCTTAAACAAGAATACTTTCAACATGGAAGAGATTGAATTAAAAATGGAATTTTCATTGATGATAAATATTTTCAAACATGATTTAAAATATTTATTTAAGTAGATTCCATTAATTGGATGGATTAGGTGCTCTCCATTATGATTAATGAGCTGATAAGATCCTCTATGGTAGGCCTTCTCTATGACAAAAGGGCCTTCCCAAGTGGGTTCAAACTTGCATCCCATTTTACGAAGGGAAACAAATGGTCTCCTTAAAACTAAAATAAGCTCTCCTACATGGAAAGCTCTAGGATGGACCAACATATTGTGAGCTTGAATCATTTTAGCTTTGTACAACTCAAGGTTTTGGAATGCCCGATGGAGTCTCTCCTCTAAACCTTCAAGTTCTTCTAACCACAACTTTATGTTCTTGTTGTGATTTTGCTACCCACAGCTATCCTTAGTGATAGGAGTTGGACTTCTAATGGTAGAATGACTTCAGACCCATACACTAAAGAGAAAGGAGTAGATAAAGTTGGAGTTCTATATGTAGTGTGGTTGGCCCATAAAGCTCAACTAACTACTCACATTGTCACTTGTATTGTAATTGTCTTCTTCAATATTTGGATGAGGCTTTTTTTGAATGATTTTACGATTTGGGTAGTTGATGGTAATATCTCACCTATGTTGTATCTGGCAAAGAGTTGATCTACAATTTGAATGCAATACCATTATCGATATAATTGAAAGCATCGAACCCATAAATAATTGTCTTCAAAACCAGAGTCACATGATCTTATGCTTCATTTGTCTAAACAATGTAACACAGTGATTGAAAGATCAACACCCACAAGAATAGGAAAGTGCTTCTCTTCATTTTTGGACTAGATGGCTTCTATAGGTATTTTCTTATATGCTAACCATGTGATTGAAATACTCATTTTGGAGAACTAAAAGTTCTTTATCATTTTCAATATCAATAATGGATAATCTTGTCTATTTTAGACCTTTATTGAGTTCTCATAAACTAATATCCTAACTCCTTAGCAAGCTTGACTAAATCATACACTACAACATTCTCTCCTCGAGGAATCTTATAAATGGTAACCTCTGGGATTTGGGCCAATAACTCCATGGTGTAGTAATGGTAGTGGTGGAGCTCAGGCTTTATAACCTTATAGGACCCAGTGATTTGGTTGATAACTAGTTGAGAATCCCCAAAGATGTTGATGTTTTGGATGCTTAGAGCATTGGCTAACTCCAGATTGGCAATCAGAGCCTCATATTCAGCTTCATTGTTGGTGCAAGGATTGGACAAATGATATGAGAATCTCATCACATCATGGACTGGAGTTAAGAGAACTATTCCTACCCTTGCCTTTCTTGGAATAGTAGATTGTGGTTCTTTTTCTCTTTGAGAGGAAGCCGCGCCATCAAAGTACATCTCCCAATGATGAATGCTAGTATCCCATAAGTTCATGATTTGTTCATTGGGGAGATCATCACTAAGCAGAGAGTCAACAGGAAGTGGGTGTGCATCTAAGAAATCTACTAGTGCTTATCCTTTCACTGTGCAGGAGGGTACAAAGGTAATGTTAAATTGTGAGAGGCTCATAGACAGTCATGCAACTGCCCGGATAGCTTCAACCGTGTCATGAGATACTGTAGTGGATTGATTCTAGAGATTAAGTTCACTTTATGAGAAAGCATGTAGTGTTGTAGCTTTTGGGATGCAGAGATTTAAGCTAGGCAATGCTTCTCAATGAGTGGATAATTAGCCTTAGTAGGGATTAGATGATGGTTGAGGTAGTAGAGTGCATTTTTCTTTCCTTCGTCATTGGCTTGGGCCAATAATGCACCAAGTGAGTCATCTAATGTAGCAATGTAAAGTATGAGCAACTTGCAGGATAGGGGCTGCTAGAACCGGCATCATCATCAGTAATACTTGATGTCTTCGAAGGCATGCTCACACTTATCATCCCACTTGAAATTAGCATACTTTTTAACAAGTGCTAAGAATGCGACATCTTCTTGATAGGTTGGATATAAAGCGCCTTAGATATGTCAACCACCCTTGGAATGATCTGAGTTGAGTTAAACTTTTACGGGGCATCATTTTTAATATCGCCTTAATCTTCTCCAGATCGATTTTAATTGCTTTGGTGTCAGACAACAAACCCAAGGAATTTTGCTAAAGCTACTCTGAATGCATACTATAGGGGGTTCATTTTGAGGTTAAATTGTCTTAACTATTCAAAAACTATTCTCAAGTCAAAGAGATGGTATTCATTTTATCTAATTTTGACCATAAGATCTTCGACATAGTACTCAACTTGATGATGAATGAGTTCATCGAAGATTCAAATCATAGCCCGCTGGTATGTACCATCAGCATTTTTAAGGTTGAAAGTAATGACCTTATAGCAATAGATTTCGATCGGGGTTCTAAAAGTAGCGTTTCTTTCATCTTCAAGGGCCATCTTTATTTGGTTATATCAAGATGAGCGATATTAGAAATGTAAAAAACCTAAATAAAATAAAAAACTAAAAAAATAATATAAACTTAAGAATAAAAAACCTAAATAAAATAAAAAACTAAACATAAATTAAAAATAAAATAAACCTAACATAGAATAAAATTAAAACTAAATAAAAATCTAAATCTAAAAAAATAAACCTAAAAATAAAACGTAAACCCTTAACTAAAAAAATACCTAAACCTAAAATAAAAATAAAATAAACAACATAAAATAAACCTAAACCAAAACTAAAAATTACTAAACTAAAATAAATAAAACCTAAAACTAAACATAAACCCTAAACTCAATAAAATAAAATAAACTAAAAAATCAAACCAAAAATAAACCTAAAATAAAATCCTAAAACTTAAACCTAAAAAAATAAAATAAATTCCTAAACCTAAACCGCAAATAGAAATTAAAATCTAAATCTAAAAAAGAAAATAAAAATAAAACTCAACCAAAAAATAAACCTAAACCTAAACCCAAACCTAAAAAATAAACTAAAATTGAAAACCAAAACTAAAATAGAATACAAAGACAAAAATAAAAAAACCTAAAATAAATAAACTAAACTAATAAAAATAAAAAATAAAATAAACTAAAATAAATAAAAAATAAACTAAATAAACAAAAGAAGAGATGTTGAATTTGAATTTATTTTATGTTGAAACAAAAACCAAAAACCCTAAACTAAAATGTGAACTATAAACCTAAAACCTAAACCCTAAACCTTAAACCCTACCACTCTCTACCACAACCCTACACAAAACACTGACCCTAAATCCTCCACAAATCACGACCCTAAAATATAAACCCTAACACTAACACTAAAAGATCCTGACCCTAATCACCTGACCCCAAACTAATCCCATCCACCCTAACTAACCCTAAACACTAAACTAAACCTAAAATAAATAGATTTAAACCAAAATAAAATAAAACATAAGCTAAACCTAACTAAAAATAAAATAAAAACAAAAACTAAACTAAATTAAAATACATAAAAATCTAAACTATACTAAAAATAAAAACCTTAATAAAATAAAAACTAAACCTAAATAAAAATAAAATAAACCTAAAATATAATAAAAAAAAACTAAATAAAAACCTAAACCAAAATAATAAACCTAAAAATAAATAAAAAATAAAACCAAAACCCCAAACTAAAAAAAAAGCTAAACCTAAAATAAAAAAAAAATAAACCTAAACATAAACTGAAATAAACTAAATTATAATAAATAAAATCTAAACCTAAAACTGAATCAAAAATAAAAAAATAAAAAAACTAAAAAATAATCTTAAACTAAAAAATAAAACCTAAAAATAAACCTAAAATAATAATATAAAACCTAAACCTAAATAAATAAAATAAAAACTTAAACCTAAACCTAATATATAAAATAAAACTTAAACTTACAAAATAAAATAAAATTAAAACTAAACTAAAAAAACAAACATAAACCTAAAACAAAATAAAACCTAAACGAATAAATAAACCTATAAATAAACTAAACTAAATAAAAAAAATAAACCTAAATCAAAATAAAAATAAAATTTAAATAAACCTAAACATCTTGGTTTACTTAATTTAAAAAATTTAAAATATAAAAAAAATAAAACCCTAAAATACAACCTTAAACCCTAAACCCTAAACCCCAGGGAAACCCTAAACCACTAAAACCTACCCTAGGCCAAACTCTAAAATACAAAACCTAAAAAGCATAAATATAAACTAAATAAAACCTAAAAATAAAATAAATAAAAAAACCTAAACCTAAATAAAATAAAAACACTACATGCTTTAAACCTAAACTTAAGACCTAAACTTGTACCTGAACCTAAACCTAAACCTAACAAGAAAATAAAATAAATAATAAAAACTAAATTCAAATAAAATAAATAAAAACCTAAACTAAACCAAAAAAATAAAAAAAATTAATAAAATAAAACTAAATCAAAAAAATAAAAATAAATTAAATCTAAAATACAATAAAATAAAATTAAAAAAAAAACTAAACTTAAACAATAAACCTAAAAATAAATAAAAAATAAAACCTAAACCCTAAACTAAAAAAAACCTAAACCTAATATAAAAATAAAATAAACCTAAACCTAAACTAAAATAAAGTAAACTAAAATAAATAAAACATAAACCTAAACTAAGAAAATAAAATAAACTAAAAATAAACCTAAACTAAAAAATATAAACCTAAAATATAAATCTAAAAAAAATAAAATAAAAATTTAAACCTAATCCTAAAAATAAAAAATAAAACATAAACATTAAAAATAAACCTAAACTTAAACCTAAACCTAAAGAACAAACAAAAATAAAAAACCTAAACTAAAAGAAATAAACCTATAATAAATAATCTAAGCTAAATAAAAATAAAAATAAATCTAAATCAAAATCAAAATAAATTAAATATGCCTAAATCTATGAGTTTACTTAATTTAAATATAATTAAAAAATTAAAAAAATAAAAAATAATTTAAAAAACTCTAACCTTAAACCCTAAACCTTAAAAACATGAACCTTTATCCCTAAACCACAGAACATCTGATCTACCATATCCCTCACGACCCTAAACCTAAAATATTAAACCCGAAATCCTAAATCCTAAAACCTACAAACCTAAAAAAAATAAACCTAAACTAAATAAAACTAAAATAAATTAAATAAAACCTAAACCTAAACCTAAACAAAAAAAAATAAATAAAATAAACTAAAATAAATAAAAACCTAAAAATAAAAACTAATCCTAAAAATAAATTAAAATAAATAAATAAAAACCTAAAGTAAAATAAAAAAAATAAACCTTAAAATAAAAAACCTAAATAAAATAAAAACTAAATGTAAAATAAAAATAAAAGAAACCTAAAATAAAATAAAATAAAAACTAAATAAAAACCTAAACCTCAAAAATAAACATAAATATAAAAGCTAAAAATAAATAAAAAATAAAATTTAAACCTTAAACTAAAAAAAACCTAAATCTAAAATAAACAAAATAAAATAAACCTAATCCTAAACTAAAATAAACTAAAATAAATAAATAAACCCTAAACATAAACCTAAACTAAACTAAACCTAAACCCTTAGTTACATAAAATAAAATAAACTAAAAATAAACATAAACTTAAACTAAAAAATAAAACCTAAAAATAATCCTAAATTGAAAACCTAAAACCTTAACCTAAAAAAAATAAGATAAAAACCTAAACCTAAACCTAAAAATGAAAAATAAAACCTAAACCTCAAAAATAAGATAAAAATAAAACTAAACTTAAAAATAAAAATAAACCTAAATCTAAATAAAAATATAGCCTAAAATAAAAAACCTAAATTAAAATAAATAAACTTAAAATAAATAAACTAAACTAAATAAAATAATTAAAATAATTAAAATAATTAAAAAAATAAACTAAATAAACCTAAACTTAACGGTTCACTTAATTTTAAAAAAAACACTAAATCCTAAAACCTAAACCCTATACCGTAAGCCTTAAATCCTAAGCCCTAAACCGTAAAACTAACCATAAACCCTAAAGCTTAAACCTACAACCCTAAACCCTAAAAAATGCTAAGCCTTAAACCCTAAACCCTAAACGTATAAACCCTAAAACCCTAAAACTTAAACCCTAAACCCTAAACCCTAAACCCTAAACCCTAAACTTAAACCTAAAGTAACTAAAAAAATTAAAAAATGAACCTAAATCCTAAAACCAAATAAACCTAAACCTAAACACTAACAATAGGCAGAACCTTGATGGTAGGAACATCACTGTCAACCAAGCTTAGTCTAGATCTGGTAGTGGAGTTAGAGGTGGTGGTAATTGCAGTGGTGGTGGGGGATTTGGCGGTGCTAGTGGATATGAAGGTGGTGGTCAGAGCAGTGGTGGTTCTAGAGTCTAGAGGAGCGACGAAGGTTACAGTCGTGGTGGTGGCGGAGGGAGAGATCGGGGATATGATAGTGGATCCAGCAATTGGAGAGGCCGCGGTGGTTCTGATGGGAACTGGAGAAACTGAAGAATGACATATCCAATCCGCTGCTCATGGAACTATGTATTTATAGTAGAGATGGTTCTAATTATCTAGGGTTATTGATTTGCTATATGCTTGCACATTTTTTATCTATGTCGTCACTTGTGTCTTAGAAAACTTGGTGTTACTTGGTTGATGAAATCGAAAAGATGAAATGTTGAATCTAAATTTATTCTATGTTTAAGGAAAAATCAAAAAAACCCTAAACCCTAAACTAAAACCTGAACGCTAAACCTAAAACCTAAAGCCGAAAGCCTAAAGCCTAAACACTGAAAACACTAAACCTAGAACCCTGAACCCTAAACCCTAAAACCCTAAACCCTAAACCCTAAACTCTAAATGTTAAACCCCAAACCCTAAATCCTAAATCTTAAACCCTAAACTAACCCTAAACCCTAAACCTAAACTAAATAAAATAAAATAAACTAAAATAAACATCCTAAACTAAATAAGACCAAAATAAACCAAAAATAAAAACTTAAACCTAAAACTACAAAAAAATAATAAACACATAAACCTAAACCTAAATGCAAAATATAAAACCTAAACCTAAAAAGTAAAATAAAATAAAAAACCCTAATTAAAATAAACCTAAACTAAAAATAAAAGTAAGATGAATAAAATAAAATAAACCTAAACTAAAATAAACTTAACTAAAATAAATATAACCTAAACCTAAACTGGACCTAAAAAGATAAAAAATAATAAACTAAAATAAACCTAAACTAAAAAAATAAAACCTAAAAACCTAAAATATACATAAACTTAAACCTAAAAAAATAAATAACCCAAACCACCAATAAAATAAAACCTAAACCTAAAGAATGAAATAAAAATAAAACTCCACTTAAAAATAAACCTAAACATACAAAATAAACTAAAATAAATAACTTAAACTTAAATAAATAAACTAAAGTAAATAAATTAAAAAATAAGATAAACTAAAATAAATAAAAAATAAATTAAATAAACCAATAGTTTGCTTAATTTTAAAACCATAAACCTAAACCATAATCCACCATACCCTGGCCCTACCTTCTAATCCTCCACAATCCTAAGCCAACCACTGACCTAAGCCTTAGGCCAAACCCTAAACCTACCCCAAACCTAAAAAACTACATTAAATAAAACCTAAAAACTAAATAACTAAAAACCTAAATCTAAATAAAATTAAAAAATAAAATTAAATTAAAACCAAAACTAAAAAGCTAAACCTAAACCTAAAAATAAAATAAAATAAAATAAATAAAAACCCAAACTAAATGAAAAAATAAATTAAACCAAAGAATAAAAAACCAAAATTTACTAAAGGCTAAACATAAAATAAAAATAAATGAACTTAAAAATAAAAAATAAAAACTAAATAAAAATAAAAACCTTAAAATAAAACATAAACCCTAAACTAAAAAAAGACTTAAACCAAAAAAATAAACAAAATAAAATAAAACTAGACCTAAACTAAAATAATCTAAACTAAAATAAATAAAACCTAAACTTAAGCCTAAAATAAATTAAACCTTAACCTAAATAAATAAAATAAACTGAAATAAACCTAAACCTAAACTAAAAAATAAAACCTAAAAATAAACCTAAATAAAAACCTAAATCCTAAACCTTAAAATAAAAAATAAAACCAAAACCTAAAAAATAAAGTTAAAATAAAACTCAACTAAAAAATGATCCTAAACTTAAACCTAAAACTAACATAAAAAACCTAAACAAAAATAAATAAACTTAAATTAAATATACTAAACTAAATAAAATTCAAAAATGAATTAAACTCAAATAAATAAAAAATAAACTAAATAAACCTAAACCTATCTGTTCACTTAATTTTGAATAAGAAACCCTAAACCCAAAATACTAGACCCTAAACCCTAAACCCTAAACCTTAAAATGTAAACCTCTACAACCTTAAACCCTAAATCCTAAACCCTAGGAAACCCTAAACCCTAAACCCTAAATCTCAGGACCACAAACCCAAAAACACAGACCACTAAATCTAAACTAAACCCTAAACCCTAAACCCTAAACCCTAAACCATAAACCCTAAACCCTAAACCCCAAATCCTAAACCTAAACCTAAAGTAACTAAATAAACTAAAAAAAAAGCCAAAACCTAATCCTAAACCCTAAGAATGGGCAAAATCTTGACGGTAAGAACATCACCATCAACCATGCTCAGTCTGGAGGTGATGGTGGATTTGGACGTGGTGGTTGGAGCAGTGTTGGTCATGGATGCGAGAGGAACGATGGAGGTTACAGCCATGGTGGTGGCGGAGGGATAGATCGAGGATATGATAGTGTATCCCGCTACTTAAGAGGCCAGGGCAGTTCTAAAGGGAACTAGAGAAATTGAAGAATGATCGATCTGATCTGTAGCTTATGGAACTGTGTCTGTATAGTAAAGATAGTTCTAATTATCCAGGGTTTTTGATTTGCTCTATTCAAGCTCATTTTTTATCTACGTCATTACTTGTGTCATAGAAAACTTAGTGTGTTACTTGGTTGAGGAAATCAAAAAGAAGAAATGTTGAATCCGAATATATTCTCTGTTAAAAAAACCAAAAACCTTAACCTGAACCCTAAACAAAAACCTGAACCCTAAACCTAAAACTTAAAGCCTAAACCCTAAAAACACTAAACCCTAAACCATAAATCTTAAAATCCTAAACCATAAACCCTAAACCCAAAAAAAAAACCTAAACCCTCTAAATCTTTAAACCCCACCACACCGATTAACCTAAACCCTAAATTTACCACACTAAATCCTAAAAAAATACTCCATAAACCCAAACTAACTGGATCCTGGGCCACACCACAGGCCCTGGGCCTAAAGACTAAACTCCTACCAGACCCACTGACCTGGACACTGACCTGGCGCTGATGCTAACCCTGGGCCTGGGCTGGGCCTAAACACAACTTGACCCTGGGCCACTGGGCCTTAAACCCTAAGAAACCCTAAAGGCCATGACCACAACTAACTAGGCCCTGACCTGAGCCTGACCCCAGACCTAACCACTGGGCCCTGGGCCATGGGCCCACCCACCCTAAACCCTACCCAAGCCTAAACAAGGCACTAACATGAGCCTGACCTCCCAACCTAACCTGACCCCAAACCTGGACCCACATAAAACCTAAAACTTAAAACCTAAAACTAAATAATACATATTAATAAAATAAATAAAACCTAAACCTAAATAAAGTAAATAAATAAATAAAATAAACATAAACTAAACCTAAACCTAAACCTAAAAATAAAATAAAATAATCTAATAAAAATAAACTAAAAATAATAATAACTAACTAAATAAAATAAACCTGAATATAAAACTAAATAAAATAAAACTAAACATGAAATAAAATAAACTAAAATAAAAAAATAAAACTTAAAAAACATTAACCTAAAATTAATAAAAATAAAACCTAAACCCTACTAGAAAACTAAACCTAAAGTAAAATAAAATAAATAAAATAAAAAAACCTAAACCTAAATAAAAATAAACTAAACTAAAATAAATGAAAACTAAACCTAGATTTAAAGTAAACTAAATCTAAGCCTAACCCTAAACTAAATTAAATAAAATATACAAAAAATAAACCTAAACCAATGCTCAAAATTAAAACCTAAAATAAAAATCTAAACCTTAAACCTAAAAAAATAAAATAACAACCTAAACCTAAACCTAAAAATAAAAAATAAAACCTAGACCTGTAAAATAAAATAAAAATAAAACTAATCTAAAAAATAAACATAAACCCAAACCTGAATCTAAAAGATAAACTAAAATAAATAAACCCAAAATAAATAAACTAAACTGAATAAAAATAAAAAAAATAAACTAAATAAACCTAAACCTAAAACCTTACTTAATTTAAAAAAAAACACAAAACCCTAAGCTAACCCAAAACCATAAAGCCTAAACACTAAACCCTAAACCCTAAACCTTAATAACCCTAAAACTTAAAGCCTGACTAAACCCTACTGAACCCTAGGCACCTTAAACCATAAACTAGGTATAAACCACTAAAGTTAAAACCTAAACCTAAACTAAATAAAACATATAGAAAAACCTAAAACTAAATAAAATAAAAAATAATATAAAATGAAAACCAAAATTAAAACTTAAACCTAAACCTAAAATTAAAATAAAATAAACTAATAAAAGTAAAAATAAATTAAAATTAAATAAAAATATAAACCTAAAAGATAAACCTAAAAATAAATAAAAAATAAAATCTAAACCCTAAATTAAAAAAAATACATAAACCTAAAGTAAAAATAAAATAAATAAAATAAAATAAACCTAAACCTAAACAAAAAAAAACTAAACTAAAAAATACCTAAACATAAACCTAAAATAAACTAAACCTAAACCTAAACCTAAACTAAATAAAATAAAATAAAATAAAATAAAATAAACTAAAAGTAAATCTAAACATAAGCTAAAAAATCAAACCTCAAAGTAAACTAAAAATTAAAACCTAAAAACTAAACCAAAAAATAAAATAAAAACCTATACCAAAACCTAAGAATAAAAAATTAAACCTAAACCTTAAAAATAAAATAAAAATTAAACTCATCTAAAAAATAAACATAAATCATAACCTAAACTAAAAAAATAAATTAAAATAAAAAATCTAAACAAAAATAAATAAACCTAAAATAAATCAACTAAACTAAATAAAAATAAAAAATAAACCTAAATAAAAATTAAAAATAAAATAAACTAAAATAAGTTAAAAATAAACTAAATAACCAAAACCTAGCGATTTTCTTAATTTAAAAAAAACCCTAAACCCTCAAACCCTAAACCCTAAACCCTAAACCCTAAACCCAAAACCCTAAATACCAAAAAACCTAAGCCTAAACTAAATAAAACCTAAAAATAAAATATATATATAAAAACTTAAACCTACTTAAAATAAAAAAATAAAATAAAATATAGACCTAAACTAAAACCTATACCTAAACTTGAAAATAACAAAATATAAACTAATAAAAATAAATATAAACAAAATAAATAACAACCTAATTTAAATTAAAAAATAAATTAACCCAAAGAAAAAATTACATAAATAAAATTAAAACTAAATGTGAAATAAAAATAAATTAAACTTAAAATAAAAAAAATAAAAACTAAATAAAAACCTAAACTTAAACATAATTAAAAAATAAAACCAAAACTGTAAACTAAAAAAACTTAAACCTAAAATAAAAATAAAATAAAATAAATAAAATAAATCTAAACCTAAACGAAAATAAATAAAACTAAAATAAATTAAACCTAAACATAAACATAAAATAAACTAAACCTAAACATAAACATAGACTAAACAAAATAAAATAATCTAAAAAAAACCTAAACCTAAACTAAAAAATAAAACCTATAAATAAACATAAAATAAAAACCTAAAACCTAAACCCAAAAAAATAAATTAAAAACCTAAACCTAAACCTTAAAATAAAATAAAACTAAACTAACTAAAATAAAATAAAATACACTAAAATAAAGCTAAACTTTAACCTAAAGAATAAAAAAATAAACACAAACTAAAATAAATGGATTATTATACTAAATAAAATAAAAAACTTAAATGATAAATAAATAAAATCCATGGGCAGATCCTAAACTCCCACTAATCCTAAACCCTAAACCTGGGCTCTCTCAGGCCCTGATCCTAAAGCCTAAACACTGGGCCCTAACTGACCTAACCTACCACAGGCATAAACCCTGGGCCACCACTACTAAACCCAAACCTGGGCCACACTCACCTGGGCCCTGACTCCCACCTCTCCAAACAAAACCTGGGCCCTAAAACCTAAACCTAAAAAAGATAAAATAAGAATAAACTCTAAAATAAACTAAACTACCTAAAATAAACTAAGATAAAACCTAAACTAAAATAAAACCTAAAATAAATAAACTAAAATATAATAAATAAAAATAAACCTAAATAAAATAAAATAAGCCTAAATAAAATAAACTAAAATAACTAAAAAATAAAGTAAGTAAACTAAATAAATATAAATTGACTAGTTTTCTTAATTTTTTTTAAATAAAAAAACCCTAAATACTTTATCCTAAACCCTAAACCCTAAATCATAAACCCTAAACTAGCCCTAAACTCTAAATCCTAAACCTACGACACTAAACTTACAACCCTATACCCTAAACCCTTAAAAATCCTAAACCTTAAGTTTTAAAGCATAAAGCCAAATCCCTAAACCCTAAACCCTAAACCTTAAGAGCATAAAGCTCAAACCCTAAACTCAAAACCCTAAAACCTAAACCCTAACCCTAAACCCTAAACCTTAAACCTTAAACCCAAGCCCGTAAACCTAAACCTAAAGTAACTAAATAATTTTAAAATAAGCCTAAACTCTAAAACCTAATAAACCTAAACTTAAACTTAAACCCTAAGAATGGGCAGAACCTTGATGATATGAACATCACCGTCAACTAAGCTCAGTCTAGATCTAGCAGTGGAGGCGAATGCGGAGGTGTTGGTGGGTATGGAGGTGGTGGTTAGAGCTGTGGTGGTTATGGAGGGGGGAGGTGCTACGAAGGTTACAACAGTGGTTATGGCAGAGGGAGAGATCAGAGATATGATGGTGGAATCTGCTACTCGAGAGTCCGAGGTGGTTCAGATGGGAACTAGAGAAACTAAAGAATGACTGATCTGATCTGCTGCTTATGGAACTATCTTTACAATCTAGACAATTTTAGTCATATAAGGTATTTTATTTTGCTCTATGCGTGCTCATTTTATATCTATGTCGTCGCTTGTGTCATAGAAAACTTGGTGTGTTATATGGTTGATGAAACCGAGAAAAAGAAATGTTGAATATGAATTTTTTCTCTATTACAAAAAACCAAAAACCCTAAACCCTAAACCTAAAATATAAACCTAAACCCTATAAATAAAAATGAAAATAAAATAATGAAAAACCCTAACCCTAAACCCTAAATGCTAAACCATAAACCCTAAATCCTAAACCCTAAACCTACAAACCCAACCCAAAACCCTAAACCCTAAACCCTCCCACCCTAAAACCTACCTCCTTAAACCTAAACCATAAACCAGTGATTCTAAACCCTAAAACCTAAAAACTAAGCAAATAAAACATAAAAAAAAATAAACTTCAAACCTAAATAAAATAAAAAATAAAATAAAATAAAAACCTAAACTAAAACCATAACAAAAACCTAAACCTAAACTGAAACCTAAAAATAAAATAAAATAAAAATAAAAACTAAACAAAAAAAATTAAAACCTAAACTAAATAAATAAAATAAAATAAATCTAAATATAAAAAAAATAAAGATAAAAAAATAAGATAAACCTAAAAGAAAATAAAATAAAATAAATAAAACCTAAACCAAAAATAAACCTAAAGGAGCTAAGACTAAATAAAAATAAACTTAAACATTAAAGTAAAAAAAACCTAAACTTAAGATAAACAAAATAAATAAACATAAACCTAAATAAACTAAACTAAAAATAAATAAAAGCCAAGATCCTAAACATTAAACCCAAACCATAAACCATAAACCCTAAACTAACTCTACTAAATCTAAACCTAACCATTCAATTAAACCTCTAAACTTAAACTCTAAACCAGGCCAGAACTAGCTAAACTAAACCCATAACATAAAATCTAAACACTAAACACCAGCTTACTAAACCCTAAACATAAACACCAATCATAAACCCTGGCCCAAAACCTGACCCTAAACTAAACCACCCTAAATGCTAAACCTAAATTTAATAAAATCTAAAAATAAAATAAATAAGACAACATAATCCTAAATTAAATAAAAATATAAAATAAAATAAAAATCTAAATTAAAATATAAACCTAAACTAAAATAAAATAAAAATAAAACTCAACAAAATAATAAACCTAAACCTAAACCTAAAATATAAATTAAAATAAAAAACTTAAATTAAAATAAATAAGAATAAAAGAAATTAATTAAACTAAATAAAAATAAAATATAAAATAAACTAAAATAAATAAAAATTAATCTAAATAAACTAAATAAACCAAAACATATAGAGTTACTTAATTTTTTTATAAAAACCCTAAACCATTAGCTAACCCTAAACCCTAAAAATCAACTAAAAAAACCTAAAGCTACTGGTTTACTTAATTTAAAAATAAACCTAAACTAAAACCTGAACCCTAAACTAAACCCTAAATCCTAAACCCTAAAAAAATTAAAAAAAAATAAAAAATAAAAAATCAGTGAACTTTAAATCCAAAACCACAAACCCCCAAAACCATAATCCCTATGCCTCTATAAATCATAACCTTAAATAAACATAAACCATAAACCTAAACCCACAAAACCATCGTAAACTGAAAATACACTAGGCCCTCCACGGACGTTAGGCTGGGCAAAATAAGATCCTAAACAAAACAGATCCTAGCCAAACACTAAAACCTAAGCCCTAAACCAAAACCATCTTGACCCTGACCACTGACCTGCACTCCCCAAACCTACCAAAACTAAAGCCTAAACCCCCTAAACTTCTGACCAGGCCATAAACCCTAAATCCTAAAACTAAATCTGAAAGCATGGGCCCTCTACTACCATGGGCTATAAACCTGGTGACAACCATTTGACCCCAGACCCTGGGTGTGCCAGGCCCTAAAACCCAGAAAGCCACTACACTGCCCTAAACCTAAACCCTGGGCTTTAAAACCTAAAACCTAAACCTAAATAATAAAAAATAACTAAATTTAAACTTGGGCCCTAACACTGGGCCCAAGGCCCTAAATCATAAACACTGGGCCATAACTCCCTGGGCTCCCACCTTAGATAATATAATGATAATGTAATACACTGACCACTGGCTTTACCTCAACCCCTGAGCCCTCAACCCCAAACCTAAAGACCTGGGCCCTAAATCAAAACCCTGGGCCAGACTGAGGGCTGAGCCGGACAGCCAGGCTGACCACTAACCCTAAACCCTAAAACACTAAACCCTAATGAGCCACAATGACCAGACCACCTGACCTCCCAAAACTCTAGCCACTGGGCCCTCCTAAACCCCAGCCAACCCAAACCCAAATCACTAAATCCTAGGCCCAAACTGATGCCTAGGCTTAAAGATAAAGTTAATAAGACCAAAATATAATAAATAAAATACTTAAACCTAAATAAAATGATATAGATAAAATAAAACCTAAACTAAAACCTAAACTAAAACCTAAAAATAAAATAAAATAAAAATAAAATAAAATAAAATAAATAAAACTAAATTAAATTAAAAATAAAATAAACTTAAGAATAAAACCTAAATAAAATAAAACTAAACTTAAAATAAAATAAAATAAACCTAAAATAAAATAAAATAATAACTAAATAAAAACTTAAACTTAAAAAACAAACTTAAAAAATAAAACCTATAAAAATAAAAAATAAAACACAAACCCTAAACTAAAAATAAAAACTAAACCTTAAATAAAAATTAAATAAACAAAACCAAGTAAACCTAGACCTAAACTAAAATAAACTAAACTATAATAAATAAAACCTAAAATAAGCAAAACCTAAACCCTAAACTAAATAAAATAAGATAAACTAAAAACAAACCTAAACCTAAACTAAAAATAAAGCCTAAAAATAAACATAAAATAAAAACCTAAAACCTAAAACCTAAACTGTAAAAAGATAAAAAAAATAAACTTAAACTAAATAAAACCTAAAAATAAAATAAATAAGTAAACCTAAATTAAAATAAAATAAAAATAAAAAATAAAATAAAAACATTAACTAAAATCTGGACCTGAACCTAAACTTAAAATTAAATTAAAATAAAAAATAAAAACTAAACTAGATTAAAATAAATAAAAACCTAAACTAAACTCAAAATAAAAACCAAATTAAAAAAAACTATACCTAAAATAAAATAAAATAAACCTAAAATAAAATGGAATAAAACTAAATAAAACCTAAACCTTAAAAATAAACCTAAAAATAAAACATAAACATAAATAAAAAAATAAAACCTAAACCCTAAACTAAAAAAGCCTAAACCTAAAATAAAATAAAACAAACTTAAACAAAGGTAAACTAAACTAAAATAAATAAAACCTAAACCTAAACCTAAAATAAACCAAACTTATACATAAACCTAAACTAAATAAAATAGAATAAACTAAAAATAAACCTAAAGCTAAACTAAAAAATAGTACATAAAAATAAACCTATAATAAAAAATTATCACCTAAACTTAAAAAAATAAAATAAAAACCTAAACCTAAACCTAAAAATAAAAATAAAACTTAAATCCAAAAAAGAATAAACCTAAATAAAAATATAAATAAATAAATAAAATCCTAAACCCTAAACCGTAAACTCTAAACCTTCAACCCTAAACCCTAAACGCTAACTAAATACTAAAAAAACTAATAACTAACTAACTAAAAACTAAAACTAATTAATTACTAAATAAGCTAAATAATTCCCAACTATTGAGCTCTCAACCCATCTGTCATCTTTGTTGCTCACAGAACTCCCTGAATTAGATCGTAGAGGCTCTTCTTTTATTTCTTCAACATGGGGAAAACACGTGGTATGGGAGTTGGTCAAAAATTGAAGACACATAGAAGAAATCAGAGGTGGGCAGACAAATCATACAAGAAAAGTCACCTTGGAAATGAATGGAAGAAGCCATTCACATGATCTTTTCTTGCAAAGGCCATTGTGCTTGAAAAAATTGGCATTGAGGCAAAGCAACCCAACTCTGCTATCAGAAAATGTGTTAGGGCCCAATTGATCAAGAATTGGATAAAGATTGTAGCCTTTGTTCCAAATGATGGTTGTTTGAACTTCATCGAGGGAAATGATGAGGTATTGATTGCTAGATTTGGCCGTAAAGGGCATTGTAGGAGATATTCTTGAGGTTAGGTTCAAGGTTGTGAAGGTTTCTAGCGTGTCCCTCTTGGCTATTTTTAAAGAGAAGAAGGAAAAGTCGAGGTCTTAGTCTATTACATCCTCACTATTTTGGGCACTTAGCATCTTTGTGTTTGTGCACCTATGGTTTTAACCTTTTTTTCTTAAGATCCATCCTTTATTAAAGAAAACAAGTTCAAATTTTTTTTCTTTTTTGGAACTATTTTTATTTTATGTTATTTTTATTTCTTGAAGATTCGTAAAAGAAAAAAATCCTAAAATATGAAACCCTATATCCTAAACCCTAAACCCTAAAATCGAAAATCCTAAACCCTAAACCCAAAACCCTAAAATCTATAACCCTAAACCTTAAACCCAAATCTCTAAACCCTAAACCCCAAACACTAAACACTAAACCCTAAACCCTAAAAACCTAAAAACCTAAACAAAAATAAACAAAATTAAAAAAAATTAAAAACATAAACTAAAACCTAAACCTAAACCAAACAAGAAAAAAAAACTAAACTAAAATAAATTAAATAAAAACCTAAACTAAACTAAAAAAATAAAACCTAAATAAAATAAAACAAAACCTAAAATAAAATAAAATAAATAAGATAAAATAAAATAAAACTAAATAAAACCTAAACCTAAAGAAAACCTAAATATAAAAACTAAAAATAAATAAAAAATAAAACCTAAACCCTAAACTAAAAAAAACATAAACTTAAAATAAAAATTAAATAAACCTAAATTAAACTAAAATAAATAAAACTTAAACCTAAACCTAAAATCAACTAAACCTAAACCTAAACCTAAAGTAAATAAAATAAAATAAACAAAAAATAAACCTAAACCTAAACTAAAAAATAAAACCTAAAAATAAACCTAAAATAAAAAACTAAAACCTAAACCTAATAAAATGAAATAAAAACCTCAACCTAAACCAAAAATAAAAATAAACTGAGCTTAAAATAAAATGAAAATAAAACTAAAATAAAATAAAAAAACCTAAACTAAAAATAAACTAAAATAAAAAACTAAACTAAAATAAATAAACTTAAATAAATAAACTAAACTAAATAAAAAATAAACCTAAATCAAAAATAAAAGAAATAAACTAAAATAAATAAAAATTAAACTAAATATACCTAAACCTACAAGTTTACTTAATTTTAAAAAAATAATAATAATAAAATAATTAAAAAACACCCTAAACCTTGAAACTAACCCTAAACCTTAAACTCTAAACCTTAGCCTGAGCTGAGCCCTAAAACAAAACAAAACCATGAGCCCTAAACCACTAACTCCCAGGCCCTAAAACCACTAAACCTCTTGACCCTAAACTCTAAGCCCTAATCCTACCCATGCCATAAACCCTACCCCAGATCCTAAACTCTAAATCTTGACCCAACCCTAACCCCCTACTAAACCCTACTAACATGTACTAAATACCTAAAATAAAATAAAACAAACCTAAATAAAACTAAAATAAAAAAAACCTAAACTAAAACCAACCTAAACCTAAACCAATACCTAAAATGAAATAAAATAAAATAAACTAAGATAAAATAAATACAAACCTAAACTAAAAAATTAAACTAAACCTAAAATAAAAAACCTAAATAAAAAATAAAAAGTAAAACAAAAATAAAATAAACTTAAAATAAAATAAAATAGAACTAAATAAAAACATAAACCTAAACAATAAAACTTAAAATAAAACCTCAAAATAAATAATAAATAAAACCTAAACTAAAAAATAAAATATAAACCTAAACTAAAATAAACTAAACTATAATAAATAAAACCTAAACCTAAAGCTAAAATAAACTAAACCTAAACCTAAACATAAACAAAATTAAATAAATTAAATTAAAAATAAACCTAAACCTAAACTAAAATATAAAACCTAAAATTAAACCTAAAGTAAAAACCTTAAACCTAAACCTAAAAAATTAAAATAAAATTAAACCTAAACTAAAAAATAAGCCTAAACCTAAACCTAAACCTAAAAAATAAACTAAAATAAAAAACCTAAACTAAAATTAATAAATTTAACATAAATAAACTAAACTAAATAAAAATAAAAATAAACCTAAATTTAAATAAAAATTAAATGCACTAAAATAAATAAAAAATAAACTAAATAAACCTAAACCTACGAGTTTACTTCATTTAAAAAAATAATAAAAAATAATTAAAAAAACCCTAACCCTAAACCCTAGACCCTAAAGCCTAAACCCTAAACCCTAAACCCTAAAACCCTAAACCTACAACCTTAAACCCTAAACCCTAAACCCTAAAATCCTAAACTCTAAACCCTAAAACCTAAACTCCAAACCATAAAACCTACAACCTTAAACCTTTAAACTAAATCCCTAAACCTTAAACTTTAATAATGGGCAGAACCATGATGGTAGGAACATCACCGTCAACTAACCTCAATCTAGATCTAGCGATGGAGGGGAAGGCAGAGGCTACAATTATCATCATGGTGGTGGGGGATCTGGACGTCCTGGTGGATGTCGAGGTGGTGGTCAGAGCAGTGGTGGTTATGGAGGTGGGAGGAGTGATAGAGGTTACAACCATGGGGGTGGCGGAGGGAGAGATCATGGATATGATGGTGAATCCCGCTACTCAAGAGGCAGGGGTGGTACTGATAGGAACTAGAGAAATAGAAGAATAGTTTATCTGATCTGTTGCTTATGGAACTTTCTTTATAGTAGAAATAGTTCTACTTATATAGGGTTTCAGATTTGCTCTATGGGTGCTTATTTTTTATCTATGTCACCACTTGTGTCTTAGAAAACTTGGGGTGCTACTTGGTTGAAGAAATTAAAAAGAAGAAATGTTGATTATGAATTTGTTCTCTATTAAAAAAAACTTTGAATCCTAAATTCTAAACCCTAAACTAAAACCTAACCCCTAAACCTAAAATAAAAACCCTAAACCTGAAACCCTAAAACTTAAACCCTAAAAACCCTAAATCTCAAACACTAAACCTTAAATCCTAAACCCTAACTGCTAAATCCTAAACCCTAAACCTAAAATCCCTAAACCCTGAACCCTAAACCCCAAAACCCTAAACCCTAAACCTTAAACCCTAAACCCTAAAAACCTAAAAACTTAAACCTAAATTAAATAAAACCTAAAAATAAAATAATAAAAAAACCATAACCAAAATAAAATAAATAAAATAAAAAAATAAAAACCTAAGCCAAAACCCAAAAATGAAATAAAATAAAAAAATAAAAACTAAACTAAAATAAAATATTTAAAAACCTAAACTAAACCAAAAATATAATAAACCTAAAATAAATAAAACTAAAAGTAAAATAAAATAAAATAAACCTAATAAATAAAATGATTAAATAAAAACTTAAACTTAAATAATAAACCTTAAAATAAAACCAAAAAATAAATAAAAAATAAAACCTAAACTCAAAACTAAAAAAAAACATAAACCTAAAATAAAAATAAAATAAACCTAAACCTAAACTAAAATAAATAAAATATAAAGCTAAAGCTAAAATAAACTAAACCTAAACCTAAACTTAAACTACATAAAATAAAATAAACTAAAATTAAACATAAACCTAAACAAAAAAATAAAACTTAAAAATAAACCTAAAATAAAAACCTAAAAAAAAAATAAAATAAAACTAAACTAAAACAAACCTAAACTTAAACCTAAACCTAAAATAAACTAAAATAAAATAAGCTAAAATAAATAAACCTAAAATAAATAAACTAAACTAAATTAAAAATAAACCTAAATTAAAATTAAAAATAAAATAAACTAAATCAAATAAAAATTAAACTAAATAAATTTGAACCTATGAGTTTACTTAAATTAAAAAAAATAATTAAAAAATAATTTAAAAAAAACCTAACCCTAAAACTAACCCTAAACCCTAAACACTAAACCAACCTAAATCCTAAACCCTCCAAATCTAAACCCCCTAAACTCTACAAACTCTAAAATCTAAACTCTAAACCCTAAACCCTAAATCGTAAAACCTACAACCCTAAACCCTAAACTCGAGTCCCTAAACCCCAAACTCTAAGAATGGGAAAAACCTTGACGGTAGGAACATCACCGTCAACTAAGCTCAGTCTAGATCTAGCAGTGGAGGGGAAGGCAGAGGCGGTGATTATCATAATGGTTGTGGGGGATCTGGACATGCTGGTGGATATGGTGGTGGTAGTTAGAGTAGTGATGGTTTTGGAGGTGGGAGGAGTGATGGATTTTACAACCGTGGGGGTGGTGGAGGGAGAGATCATGGATATGATGGTGAATCTCACTACTCGAGAGGTAGGGGTGGTTTTGATAGGAACTAGAGAAATTGAAGAATAGTTGATCTGATCTGTGGCTTATGGAACTATCTTTATTGTAGAGACAGTTCTACTTATATAAGGTTTTTTATTTGCTCTATGGGTGCTCATTTTTTTATCTATGTCATCATTTGTGTCTTAAAAAACATGGGGTGGTACTTGGTTGATAAAATTGAAAAGAAGAAATGTTGAATCTGAATTTATTCTCTGTTAAAAAAAACCTTGAACCCTAAATTCTAAACCTTAAACCTAAACCTAAACCTTAAACCTAAAACCAAAACTCTAAACTTGAAACCCTAAACCCTAAATTGCAAACCCTAAAACCCTAAACACAAAACTCTAAAACTTAAAACTTTAAACCCTTAAGCCTAATCCCTAAACCACAAACCCTATATCCTAAACCCTAACCCTAAACCCTAAACCCTAAACCTTGAATAAAGATGCCAATTGGAGTAGATATAAAGAATGACCTAATCCTAACATAGTTATGGTAGCTAAACAAAATGTCTTTAAGAGACTTTCCCTTGCATATTAAATATTTGAATACCCTAAACCATAACCCTAAATTATATAATAATATAATTTATTATAGTATAATGTAGCATCTTATATTTGAGCATGTAGTGATGTGTTTTTGGATGTTATAAGATGTTTTGAAATGTTTTAGTATATTATGGTATTTTTCCATATAGTCTATATTAATATAAATCATAAAAATATTAATTTAATAAATAAGATGATGAAATTTTTTAAATTTGAATTGGTAATTAGGTTGTAGTACCGAATGTGTGCTATGTCAATTGTATATTTAAAAAGTAATATTTTATGTTAAAAATAAATATTATAAGTTGTAGCGTAGTATAGCATCATATATCATAATATATTATTATGTTTATGTTAAATTCTTTTAGTATTTTACAATCATGTTGTCAAGCTTACACTAGCATTATTTATAAAAATGTTGATTTAGACTTTAAAATAGAGGAATTTGGCCAAATTCATAATAGGTAGAGCATGGCATCATAAATATTATTTCAATTTAAAATATGTAAGTGATACGACTAAAATATTTAGTTTTTTATTGTTTAGACTAATTTTATGATTTTTTATTTTAAGAAATCCCTTGTGATGTGATATGCAATATAACATAATATAATATAATATGTTATAGTGTATTATAGTATAGGATATCATACCATAGTGTACCATCATGCATTATAGCATACTATTGTGTATTACTACTTATTGTTTATCATATTTTAGTTTGTTATAGTATGATGTAGTAGAGTTTGTATTGGTACAATTCTTAAAAACACTAATTTATAGGATGAGATGATGGGATTTGACCAAATTTAAGGTAGACTTTAGGGAACATCATTAGGGGTGTGCTAAAGTGTGTCATTTAATCAAAAGAATGGAATTTTGCATTCAAAATAAACATTCATTTTTTAACCAAATTTTATAATTTCTTTTTACTTAAATTGATTTATTTTAAGGTGTAATGTAAGATAATATATTATATGAAATAATATTAAAATATAATGTACATAATAATATAACTTCACATATATATGAATGTGGTGGTGTGTTACTAATGTTATTGTTCATTTTATTTTGTTTTAGTTTTGTTATAATACTGTGGTGAATAAATTCCTATTGGGGAGCCACCTCTTAAATCTGTTGGTTAGAAAAAAAATAGGAGACCTTCTAGAAATTTGTCTTTTTTTAGAATGCCATGCAGATCCACAGATGTACTTATTCAGGTGATCGAGTACGTCATCAAGGAATAGTGTATTGTCTTGAAGGATAGAAGTCACTACCCTATAACGGACCTAATCACCTCAATAAGGACTCCTAAGGATGATGGGTCTACATACATACCAGAGATTCTTCCCCTACTTCACACGGAAAAATAATGTAGGGTTTATTTTAAATCAGGTTCATTAAATTCCCTATAAGGGCAAACCCCTATAGTTAATTACATCCTAAGGGATAGGATCCCTTAGGAAAGCTCTCAATTAAGGTAAATGATCATTGTCTTTGAAGATTTCAATAGGAAGGAATATCAATCGAATAATTTATTTTGAAGATCAACTGTGATTGGTCAAAATAGGGAGTTATTATCGAAGCCAAAATGGAAGATAAGTAGGAGATGCCCATGATGCTAGGAAACCTAGCGAGCATCTCAAACCATCCTATAATTGGGCTTTATATTTTAGAAATTGATTTAGTTTATTTGAGTTTGATCTTTTCAATAGAAATTTAAGACTTAAGATCCCTTAACACAAGATCAAGGAAATGCCTAAGAGGTGAGGAATTATGCATGTGTCCCAAAAGGGGAAAAGGAACCTCAAAACCTAAATATCAGGAGCTTCGGTGATGGCCAGAAGCACAACCTAAATCTAAGGTGAAAATGGGTATTTGGTTTGCCTCCACAAGAGAGGACAAATCACCCGATAGCTTGGACTTAGAACTGCCTAGGGGTGGCCACCAACTAATTCCTACTATGATTTTAAATACATGTAGGCAAGTCTTTATGCTTATGAAAGATAGCTAGGCTATTTGTTTATTAGAAAGAGACTAAGTCCTTAAACTCACTCCCTAAAGAGACATGATCATGTGCCTTATTACTCTGGTTGTTGGTGGATAAGATGGTTTCTACTCTAGCTTTATTCTATTTTTTGCACTAGTTGGTTTGTTGGCTATCCTCTTGAACTCGAATTACTTTTTGTTGGTTTTTCATAGTTGGATGGGTGGCCTTTCTAGTGGGAATTATTGTTGGTTGTTGCCTTTCTGAACCTTCTTTTGAAGAATTTCATGGCTACTTGTTTATTGCTAGATCCTTCTTTTTCCTTGGTTTTGCATTTGCTTAATCTCCTGGGATTAGCCTTTATTGGGTGCTTTATTTGGAGCACCTTTTGTGTTGTTTTTATGCTTCATGTCGGGTTAGTCTTTGTTGTTGGGGAAGTTTGGTTTTTTGGTATGTCCTGGCTAGCTACTACTATTGCCTTTCTATGGTTGTTATTCTTCTTTTAGACCTCTATTTTGTGGTACTTTATCAATTTTTTACTTATCCTTGGCTTCTAGGGATGCTTCTTTTATTGGTTATGTATTATGGGTTGTTCTTTGGTGGTTGCCTTATGGCTATTTTACGTAACTTTTTTGGTTAGAGGACTATTAGTTGTCCTTAGAATCTTGGTTGGTTGATATTTTCCTTGTTGGTCTTTTCCTTCTTCTTGGAAAATTTGCTGGAGCCTTTTACTATGCTGGTTGAAACTTTGTTGATCCTTTTGGATTGGACTTCTTGGTTTTTGGTGCTTGGTGACTTCCTTTGGCCCCCTTTTGTGTGGTTGTCTTATCTTCTGCTGATTTGCACTGGCTACATCTTATGTTTCATTCAATTGATGGTTTCATTTTTGAGCTATTTAATCATTTATTGTTGCTCACCCTAGTTTGGCTTGGTGACTGCTACTTGTTGGGAATTTGGCTTGAGGGCTCCAATCTTGGTTGTGTTGGCTGTCTCTCTATTAATCAGTATGGGTCTGGTGATTGTTGATTGCTGGTTCTAGTTTTCCCTAGTTTGGAGCTTGGATTGGTATTTGGATAATGGTCATTGTTGGTGTTTTATACTTTGTTATAGCCTCCCTCTTGGTTATTGTGATTAGTTTGTTGTGGTTTTTGTTTGGTGGTTTGGCTGCTAGCTAGTTGTTGGCTAGTTTCTCTTTGTTAAATGGCACAGGATCTACAACACTATTGACTGCTGGCCTTGGATGTTTGCTTGTATCAGGTATGTTGGCTATGATGGCTTTGATGTTACTCACCTATTCTCTCTGGTTGGTAGCATTGCATATGATTCTAACCCTTCTTTATGAAGTTTGGATGCTCATATGTATTGTTGCCCCTTGAGATGATCCTAACTGAGCCTAAGCATTCTCTTTCTCAACACTCTCCTTTTCTTCTCTTTATCCTTATCCTTTTTAGCTATGACTTTTGCCTTTGTAGTGTGTTGCTGATTTCTTTTATAGGTAGGAACTTTACAAAGGGAATGGTTATTAAAGGGGATAAACTCCATAACTACTGCTCAAAGAGCTACAACCAGCCTAGGGAGTAAATCCCCTATCTAAGTACATCCAAAAGCAAAAGAAAAGTGTTAAGCAAGCAAAAGATACAAATTGATTAACATATATAAGCAAATAAAGGATAAGGGTCAATGTTCTGATGTGAGAATGCATGACACAATGGAGTAACACAAGAGAAAAAGGAAAAGCACACACCAAGATTATAGCAGAAAGAAGTTAGAACAGTTAAGGTAATACAGAGAAAGTGGTAACTGAGAGCAGCAAATTCTGAGAATGGTAATAATAAAGAGGTGTGATAGAGGTGGCTCAGGCTCTGTCACACCAAGTTGGGGCAAATATAAGCATCAAACTTGTGAAGGGTTACATCACAATTGCTACTACCAAACCAAAAAGGAGGGAAATCATCACAGCCATCATTGCCAACAAACTTGTATAGCAGTCATTTGATGAAGATCTAATGAGCCATAATACCTGCAAACATAGGCAAAGCTGTATACAGAGTAGAAGAAAGAGTAGCAAAGAGCAAAGTGGATAAGAGGATCACATGCAAATTATATGTCATCATATTAGGCTCCATGGCATGATAATCCTAACTCAAATGAAAGAGAGCCATCAATGTCAGGTTATCCAAATTTTAATCAGATTTAAAGGATTAATGAGACCAACAAGAAGAGTCACCGAGAGGAAATTAGAATTCATTTGCAAACTAGCAGCAAAGACAAGAGCATGGAATTAACCCCATTCCAAGCCTAAAGGACAATAATAAATATACAGTCTTGGTAAATAGTCCAGTAAGCAATTCAGGGTTATTTCTAAGAAAAAGATAACTAAAGAATGTAAGTAATGCAGCTCTTAACAACCTTCTTATTTTAGAATTAAGAAAGTAGCAATTATAAAGGGAAGTAGCAAACCCCAATCCCAAATTACCACAGGAAATGGGAATACAGCAATAGATAAGAAGAAATAGGTAAAGGGTAGCTCCCCACCACAAATAGCTCCAATAAGAGACAATCAAAGATAACACCATAGGATCAGCTTGCTTATCATCATACTCAATAATCTAGTTCAACTAGCAGTAAAAGTATGTAAGTAATGCAGCTCTTAACAACCTCCTTGATTCAAAAATTAAAAAGCAACAAATATAAAAGGAAGCAGCATATCCCATGCCCAAATAACCACATGAAATGGGAGTATAGCAATAGGTATGAAGAATCAGGTAAGGGGCTGATCCCCACCACAAATAACTCAAATAAGTGGCAATCAGAGATAAGACAACAGAAGCATCTTGGTTATCATTAAACTCAATAATCCATTGATCATCATGATAGTAATATCCGACTAGTTGGCCATAAATCCATCCATTGAGATTAAACAGTGCAAATATTAAAATCAAGAGAGGCAAAAGCATAATCACAATGATCTGCACAAATCTAGCATAACTAAGAGGGAAAAAATAGCAGCAGATGAAGTTAGCTGCAACTCTTATTTTAATAGCAAAAACCCAAAAGCCAATAACTAGAATGTGCAAGAAATAGCCAACAACCATAAAAATAACCTGCTAGATAAAGGACCCAGAAATCCAAAGGCCAACAGGATAAGCAATAATACAATTATTACCCCCATTATATAAAACTCTGTTAGAAGGCAGATAAGTAGAATGAAAATTGAAGGTGTTTAAAAGATGATCAGCAGAAAGTCCCTCCAAGTAAAGATAATTAGGCTGACAGCTAAACCCAGATCCTCAGTTAAAGCAAACTGCAATAAGGAAGTCCAATCTTGCAAAGGGATAGTAAAATAAATAACATCAAAATGACCCTGTTGAACATGATGGACAACCCCAAAGCAGGAAGTCGGACATAAGATTCAGTGATCAAGATCAGCCAACCCCCAAGATATAAAATAATAGCAAGTTGGCTAAAAACCAACCCAATCAAAAAAGAAAATACAAAAGTTAATTTCCAGATAGATAGGGAAAAGGCTTGGCCAAGACTAGCTAAGTGGAAAAAACAATAGCAAGTGAAACCAGCTACAGGCCTGATGGAAATAACAAAAGCAGTCAGAAAAATCAAAAGACCAGCAATAGCCAACACTCACAAAGATAACCTGCTGGATAAAGGACCCGAAAATCCAAAAGCCAGTAGTGGAGAAAATAGAACAGTTAAAGCACCCATCATACAAAACTCCAATAAAAAATAAAGTAGAGAGATAGAGACAAAAGGGGTTCAGAAGATAACCAAGAAAAAAAACCCTTCTCGAAAGGGGTGATCAGGCATGAAGCTAAACCCACAATCTCAGGGAAAGCATACTGAAAACCCAATAAGAAAGTCCAAACCTACAATGAGATAACAATAAACAAGAAAAAGCAGCCTCTTGCCTAGCAGGTAGGGGAAATGAGGTTAGCCAAACCAATCAGCAAAACAACTCCAAAAGGACCCTGCAGAACAATAAAGGCAACCCCAGAAGTAGCAAACTGGGCAAAGGAATCAATGAGCCAGTAGAGCCAACATCCAAGAGAATAAATAACAACAAGTTGGCCAAAAAACCACCCATTGCAAATAGACAAAATGAGGGTAGCCAAAGCAAACAACAAAGCAACTCCAAAAGCAAGCAAGAAAGCACCCTCTTGAACAAACAAGACAACCCGGTAATAGTTTCTTTGAATAAGGGATTCAATGTTCCAGGTAATCCAACAACCAAGATAAAAAATAACAACAAGTTGGCCATAAAACCTCCCATTGCAAATAGATAATACAAAAGTTAAGCCCCAAAAAGATAGGGAAATGATCAGGCCAAATCTAGCTGAAAAGTGGTGATCAACAGCAGCCCAATTGCTAACAAAAGAAATAAGCAACAAAGCAAAAGGATCCATTCAATAACCTCAAAAGTCCAATGAACAAGACAATCCAAAACCCGAAGCATATGCTAAATTCAATTAAGCAGGTTGGATAATCACAGAGATGTGCCTAAATTTAACAGAGCCACAGGGGAAAGGATAGCAAATGAGTTGATCAGCTGCAGCCCAGAAGCAAGCAGCAAAGAAGTTTTGGAGAACAATAAGCAACAAACAGCCAAAAACCATAAGGTTAACCTTCAAAGAGATCTTAATAATAACAATAGAAATGTTGTGTCTTTCCTTACATGTAGGAAAGAGGAGGTAAGCATACATCAAACCAACCCAAAGAGCAGGAATTAAAACATCAGGAGAGATATTACATCCAACATAAGATATACCAGCAAGTAACATAGGTACAACATAGAATACTAAGTGTTTCAAAGCAAAGTCATCTTTGATACCCAGCCAAACTCAAAATATTATGCCAGCAGCTAATCCCACAGCATCAATAATATTGGAAGTCCAGAGATAATTCCAATCCCGCAGAGAAGGAGTTATAAAAGCAAGGCTAGTGAAGAGCTCTCTTACGGATGTGGAGATAAGGATATGAAACATAGTAGAGGCAACAATCATAATAAGTAGATGAATATCAGTTAAAATAGCTATAAAGATATACAGAGTTATAACAGTTAAACAATGAGGCAAGGATCCCATAATATAATTCCAGGAAAGGGATAAAAATCTATCCCTGTTGATCAAAGAGTACAACAGCAACAAATAAAGCATTAAATAATATATCTCTCTGCAGTAAATAGTGTACACTTTATCAACATTGATAGTAAAACCCCAATCAAGGTTGGGGTAAGTAAACCAATAGCATATGTCACACAGCTCAGTAAATGGCCAGCAAGGAGTAAAAGGATGATGCATCAGCAAATTCCAAAGGAACAACAACACCTTATCATTGAAAGTAGTAGAAACAGGAAGGCTCCAATTAGAATTAATGTAATTAAACCAACAGGACATGCCATAGAAATCAGCAGAAAAACACCAAGGGATATCCGGATGAAGCATTAGCAAATACCAAGAAAACAACAACTTGGAAAGTGATCATATAGTTAAGAATTGAGAGACAGATCAAGGTTAGATTACTTTAGAGATAAAGCCAGTATTGTCTAGATTAACCAAAACACAAATGTTTGAGAGTTAGTTGATCAAAGAAGTTTATACAATCCAATCTAGCACCCAGATTTGCAAGGTAATCAGCACATGCATTACCCTCACGCCATACATGAGTGATTCTAAAATTAAGTTGGGTAAGGAGAGCTCTAGTTTGCTTGAGAAGGTAGTACAATTCAGTGTTGCCCATTTTGGTGGAAGTCAAAAGATCAATCAGCAGGAGGGCATCCACCTCAATCTAAATATTGAGCCAACCATTTTGAAAGCAAATCTGGAGAGCTTTGTACACTGCCATAAGCTCAACAAATGGAACAGAGCAACAAGCAAGGGGGTAGGAAAAAGCACATAGGACTTTACCATTAAGATTTTTGAAAATTCCACCACAGCCTGAACCTTTATGAGAGACAGAGCCATCAGTGTTAATTTTAATAGTATTATCAAGAGGTTTTACCCAATAGACAATCTTTTCATTTTTATAGTAGGGTTGATCCGGCAAGTTATAACTCAGTTTATTTGCCACAAATTGACAACCTACGAATTATTTGTAGTTAATGAGATTGGCATTGAACATGTCTCAAATTTTGTTTTTAATTCTAGCAATTATCCTCATGTGATTCATAGGGATCCCACGATGTTTTGCATCATTTCTGTCCATCCATATGAACCAAATAAGAGTGATAGCAGTTATGACTTTAATGTGCCCTTTAATAGTGTTGTCAAAATAAACTTCAAGAAGTTGATATAAAGTTAAGGAGCCATTGAAAATGATAATGTTAAAGAGGTCATCATACCAAATCCAAAGTTTAGAAGCAATGGCCCCATTAATAAAAACATGGTTCACATTCTAAATGTGAAAGCAGCATTAGCATTTTGAAAGTAATTGAAAGCGTTTACCCCACAACAAGGAATCAACAGGCATGAAGTTTTTCAAAATACGGCAAGTAAGAATAGAATAGGAAGTAGGGATACTGTTATTCCATAGTTTGAGAAACACATTGGAAAAATCATGAGTTTCTTTAATGTGAATCCAAACATTTTTAAAGTTGAAATTGCCATTATGTTAGAGCTTAAAAAGGATATGGTCTTGATTGGTAGGAATGATAGGAATAGTAGTAAGCTTGTGTAAGAGAAAGGAAGGAATATAATCAATAAGCTTACTATTGTTCCACATATTATTCTGCCAGAAAGATTTCACTTTAATAGTGGCAGTGGAATGGGTGGAAAGTAAGTCCTCAATGGACCCACATCCAGTGCAGTTATCTTGCCAAAAGAAGGATGAGCCAGAGTTAATCCCCCAAACAATTAAGGATTTTGCATCCCATTTGACTAAACAAAGTCTTTTCCAAACATGAGAGTCTCCTGCTTTATAGGGACAAATAAGGGGTTGCTTACCCAGACAATATTTAGCAGTCAGGAAATTAGCCCAAAGACTATTATTACTCCTAAAATTCCACTAAAGCTTATAGGAAAAGGCAGTGATAGCTTCTTTGATTGGTTTACATCCAAGGCCACCTTTAGCTAGGATGCCACAACTTTTAAACTAAGAGGTCCAGTGCATTCTTTTAGAGGAGTTATTAGAGCCCCAAAAAATTTGTTAATGAGCCGCTCAATTACATTGTAATGATAGAAATGGTATGATGTTTTGGAGGAGATATAAAGGCATGGAGTTAAGAGTGCTCTTAATCAAAGTGAGCCTACCACAAAAAGAGAGTAAATGGAATTCCCAAATAGAAATTTTATTAGAGATTTTTTGGATTAAATAATCAAAAAGATGAGATCTTTTTTGGCCTTTAAAAAGCGGAGCCCCAAGATAATTAACGGGAAGTTGATGTTGCTGAAAATTAGTAATTCTCAAGATTTGATTGATCCTATTAGAAGGGATTTTAGAGGAAGGAATGAAACAACATTTTCCTTCATTGAGAAATAGACCACTTTCATTGCCAAATTTATTTAGAAGGCTCTTAATATTTTTAATGTGTCGAATAGAGGCATTGTAAAAGATTATAAAGTCATCAGCAAAACTAAGATGAGAGACAGGAAGACCACCTTTAGTTTTAAAAAACATGGAAGGATTTTTGTAGAAAAGATCATTCAGGCTCCTCAAAAGATATTCAACAGCAATAATAAAAAGAGAGGGTGAAAGGGGGTCTCCTTGTCTCAAGCCATGCCTCGAAGTAAAGAAATCAAGGGACTCACCATTCATGATAACAGAGAACCAAACATTGGTAATACAATTTTTGATGAGGTGGATAAATTTATCAGAAAACCCAAAAAAATGGAAAATTTGAAAGAGTAAATCCCAAGAGAGGTTATCAAAAGCTTTAGAGATGTCCAGTTTGAAGAGGATGTTGCCACCTCATTAGAAACATCAAGGTCATGAACCATGGGATAGAAGGATATTGTGGGATATAGCTCTACTTTTAACAAAGCCAGTTTGGTTAGGAGAAATAATTTTAGCGAGCAGCGGACTTATCCTATTATTAATTAATTTAGCAATGAGTTTTTGAAAGAAGGTGCAAAGGCTGATAGGTCTAAAATCTCCCAAGTATCAGGATTATTAGTTTTGGGAATGAGAACAATGGAAGTGCTAGAAAAGTATCTAGGTAAAGAGTTGCCATCAAAGAAATCAACAACAACATCAACAAGGTTAGACTTAATAATAGGCCAACAATACTAGAAGAAATGAGTTGTGTAGCCATCAGGGCCAGCAATAGGGTCAGTGTTCATGCTATTGAGAGTACTACTAATATTAGTTTCCGTAGGACGCAAAGTGAGTAAATGGTTTTCATCATTAGTAAACATAGTGTATCAGGTGAGTGTTGGGGGAGGGGTTCTAAGGAAGGGTTATTGTTTAATAACTTTTGAAAATGTTGTATGATAGAATCTTTAATTTTTATTATCGCTGATCCAAATATCGCTAATATTTTTGATTTTTTGAATGAGTTTAAGGCTTTCATTTTTTTTGAAAAGAGCATGGAAATACCTTGTATTTTTGTCACCATCAGCAATATGTTTGATAGCGGCCTTTTGCTGCCAGTAGGTTTCCTCCATATTCTGATAATTAATCAAGTTATCTTTAGTAGTGTTCAACTCATCAAGCTTACTAGGGTCAGTTAACACAGTATCTTCATGGGAGCAAACTAATTGTTCCATATTTTTTAAATTAGAAAAAATATTTTTAAAATGGTGCTTGTTCCTCCAATTTAGGTTTTGTTTTCATCTTTTAAGCTTAAGCCAAAGCCGAATCATGCCTTTAATGTAATTGTCCAGGTGAATAGGGGCCATCTAATTAGTGGAAACAACATTAAAGAAATCACTATGTTGGGTCCACATATTTTGGAATCTAAAAGGAGTGGGGGAGGATATAGTACTAGAAGGAGTTTTGATGGAGATCAATAGCGGAGAATGGTCAGACAAAGTTCTGCTTAAATGCTCAACAGAAGTGAGGGGTCATTGATTGATCCAAAGGGAATTAAAGAGGGTCCTATCAAGCCACTGCCAGAGTCTAGAGTTATGTCACGTATAGTCGGAGCCATAAAAATGAATATCAATCAGATTACAATCGAGAATCATATTAGAAAAAATCTTCCATGGAGTGGATGTTAGGAGAGCAACCTCCCCTTCTTTTCGAGGAAGTGATAATAGTGTTGAAATCACCCCCAACCAACCAGGGTTTATTGACCGAGGAGGCGAAAGTTCTTAATTGATCCCAAAGGATGCTCCTACCATCTCTATTACAAGATGCATAGATAAAGGAACCAAGAGCAGGAAATTCACCCAATGAGATTTGAACATTAACCAATTGTTGGAGATCATCAAGGATAGAAATGTTGATTAAATTATTCCAAAAACATCAAATTTTATTCTAATATTATAAAAGAAATTTTGAAAGCCTAGTGTTCTAGCAACATGGGTAATCTTAGAAGAGTGAATGAATGGCTTAATAACAACAAGTAAGGCTATGTTATGAGTATGATAAAGGCTTCTAATACGATTACAGATAGTGAGAGTCCCAATACCCCGAACATTCCAAATAAGAAAATTGATCATAATAAGGTGAAAGAAAAGAGAACAGATAACTGAAAATATGAAAAATAAGAAGAAGAGAAACATGAAATAATTATTTATGGGAAATTAGAGAAGATCGAGTGGTTCTAGTGGAGCTATTAGTGAACATTCTAGCTTAAAGGGAATTTTTTTAATAATAGTTTCAAGAAGGCCTATCTATGTCCAAAGTATGTCCATCTGAAAGAGAGTGGTTTGTGATATTCGCATTAGACCAAGATTCATCAAAGCATTCCTAATGGTGATTTCCTTCTTCTGATTGAGTTAGTCGAGAAATGGGTTAGATGTATCACCAGTAGGTAATAGAAGGAGAGGTTGTGGCACCATTAATAGCACAAAAATCATTTTCATTTCCATGAGTACTATTCAGATTTTGATCTGTCACAAAATTATCAAAAATTTTCAAAACAATTCCAGAATTAGTTTTGAGATTTTGATCCAACTTGAGGTTCCCATTCAAATCACCATTATGATTCATATGAGTCAAGGGATTGTCTTGAGATGCCAAGTTATTACAAGTAGAAGCAATGTTAGGTAAGTTATCATTAGTTTCCTCACAAACCTCAATATCATTATTTTTATCAAGCTCAGATTGTTCTCTAATAGGAAAATCTGTAGGTAATAAAGGAGAGGGGTAAGGAGGGTGAGTTCCATTTTGAGTAACTTTAGGCACATAAGCAAACTTATTATTTTTTTCATTTATTAGAGAGGGAGTAGGATTCGACAATTTTTTCTTTTTAAGATTAGGGTGTTATACAGAGCATTAGAGTGATCATGACCATGGATCTTACAATGTGTGCAAAAAATAGAGAAATTTTCAAATTCCACTTTTTGATTATACCCAAATTTTTCCAAACCGATCCAAACTTCTTTAGGGTATTTTTGGTAATAACAATCTCAACCAAAATATGAGCAACTGATGGCCATGATCTCGCGACAGTGGCTTGATCTATTTGAAGGGGCCGACCAAAGAGTGCCCCAACCGCAAATAGGACTTGATGGGTAACATAATGTATCCTCATGTTTGAAAAAGCTAGCCATAAAGGAACAATTGGGGATTCCTCTTTGAAATCAAATAGAGGAGACCATTTCAAAAGCCTCATTTGACAATTGTACACAAAGTAAGAGAGACGAGCAAAGACTCTTGAGTAGTCTAAATCATTAGATAGCTGAATATGGATATGTCTAGGATCAATCAATCCGATAGTAAATACACCCGAGAGATTTAGGCTATGAAAGAAGGATCGAATGCTTTCAAGAGTAGGGCGACGCAATGAAAATTTACCAACTAATGAAAATTCAAAGGGCTTCGTCAGCTTTTCTACATCAAGATCCGAGCACATTACAGCTGATATTCCATGAAAAGAAGTTGAGATTAAATTGATCGAAGCATTAGAGCAAGTGTTCTTACTAGATAAAGCATCCTTGAAGGACTTAATAGTAGGTGCAGTAACGGCTGGAGTCGGATTGATATTACCTTGAAAATCTGAAGCCTTAGCCGACGCCTCCAAGTTCGAAGAGCTCAGCTAAGCAGAAAGCGGCATTTTTGCCATTGTAAGATCAAAGGAAACTCACATAAGCGGCCAATCAAGAGCAAAAATCTAGAAGGAATGATCAGGAAAGGTCAAAACATGGCCAAGCCGCAAGGAAAATGAAAGGGAACACAAAATCGCCAGAGAGCGCCGCGGCCGAGAGCAGCGAGGATGGGTTGGGTTGTGATTAGGGTTTGAGGGTTTAGGATTTTGGGTTTAGGGTTTAGGGCTTAGGGTTTAGGGTTTAGGGTTTTAGGGTTTAGGGTTTAGGGTTTAGGGTTTAGGGAAATAAATTAAAAATTAAAGCTAAACCATAAAACCTAATAAACCTAAACCTAAACCTAAACCTTAAGAATGGGCAGAACCATGATGATAGAAACATTATTGTCAAACATGCTCAGTCTAGATCTAGTAGTGGAGGTGAAACCAGAGCCAGCAGTTATCGTAGTGGTGGTGGGGGATCTAGAGGTGCTAGTGGATATGGAGGTGGTGGTCAGAGCAGTGGTGGTTATGGAGGTGGGAGGTGCAACAAAAGTTACCATCATGGTGGTGATGGATGGAGAGACCGGGGATGTGATAGTGGATCCCACTACTTGATAGATTGGGGTGGTTCTGATGGGAACTGGAGAAACTGAAGAACGACCAATCCGATCTACTACATATGGAACTGTGTATTTATAGTAGATGGTTCTAGTTATCTAAGGTTTTATCTTGTGTCTTAGAAAACTTGTTGTGTTACCTGGTTGATGAAATCGAAAAGAAGAAATGTTGAATCTGAATATATTCTTTGTTAAAAAAAACCATACCCTAAACTAAAACTTGAACCCTAAACCAAAAACTTAAACCCTACTCCCTAAAACCTAAATCCTAAACCCAAAACCCCAAACCTTAAATCCTAAAACCTAAACCTTAAACCCTAAACCCTAAACCCGAAACTAACCCTAAACCCTAAACCATTATAAGCTAAAAACCTAAACCTAAACTAAATAAAACCTAAAAAATAAATAAATATAAAAACCTAAACCAAAATAAATTAAAACATAAAATAAATTAAAAATCTAAACTAAAACTTAAACAAAAACCTAAACATAAACCTAAACCTATAATGAAAATAAAATAAATTAAAATTAAAATAAAGTAAAATAAATAAAAACTTAAACTAAACTAAGAAATCAAAATACCTAAATAAAATAAAAACTAAACCTAAAATAAGAATAAAATAAAATACAAACAAAAAAAACCCAAACCTAAAAAATAAACCTAAAAATAAATAGAAAATAAAACTTAAACCATAAACCTAAAAAAAACCCTAAACCTAAAATAAATAAAAAATAAACCTAAAGCTAAACTAAAATAAATAATAACTAAACCTAAAAGAAAATAAATTATACCTAAACTTAAACTAAAAAAAATAAAACCTTAAAATAAACCTAAAACCTTAACTTAAGAAAATAAAATAAAAATCTAAACCTAAACCTAAAATAAAAAAAACCTAAACCTAAAAAATAAAATAAAATTAAAACTAAACTAAAAAATGAACCTAAACCAAATCCTAAACATAAAAAATAAACTAAAATAATAAACTTAAACTAAAATAAATAAACTAAAGTAAATATAAATAAAAATTAACCTAAATAAAAATAAAAAATAAAATAAATAAAAAAATAAAAAATCTAAATAAACTAAATAAACCAAAACCTACGAGTTTAATTAATTTGAAAAAAATAAAAAAATAAAAACAAAAATAAAAGAACCCTAACCCTAAACCCTAAACTCTAAAACTCTAAACCCTAAACCCTAAACCCTAAACCCTAAACCCTAAAATAAAAAAATAAAATAAAATAAGACCTAAAAATAAAATAAATAAAAAAACTTGAACCTAAATAAAATCATAAACTAAAATAAAATAAAACCTGAACTAAAACCCAAACCTAAACCTAAAAATAAAATAAAATAAAAAATAAAAAAACTAAACTAAAATAAAATATATAAAAACCTAAACAAAACTAAAAACTTAAAAAACTTAAATAAAATAAAAATAAAACATAAAATAAAAATAAAAAAAATAAAAACTAAATAAAAACCTAAACCTAAAAATAAATAAAATAAATAAACCCTAAATCCTAAAATAAAAAAAGCCTAAACCTAAAATAAACAAAATAAAATAAACTTAAACCTCAACTAAAAAAATAAAACCTAAAAATAAACCTAAATTAAAAACCTAAACTGAAAAAATAAAATAAAAACCTAAACCTAAACCTAAAAGTAAAAAATAAAACCTAAACCAAAAAAATAAAATGAAAATAAAAATAAAATAAAAAATAAACTTAAATCTAAACGTAAACCACAAAAATAAACTAAACTAAAAACCCATAAACAAAATTAAATAAAAATAAAAAATAAACCTAAATAAAAATAAAAAATAAAATAAATTAAAAAAAATTAAATGAATTACATAAACTAAATAAACCTAAACCTACCATTTTACTTAATTTAAAAAAAAACCATAAACCTAAAATAAACCCTAAACCTTAAACCCTAAACCCTAAACCCTAAAAAACCATAAACCTTAAACCTAAAACCCTAAAAAACAATAAACCCTATACCCTAAACACTAAACTAACCCTAAACCTTAAACCTCCCTACAACCCTAAACCCAAAACCCTAAACCATAAACCATCAAAACCCAAAATCCTAAAGCCTAAACACTAAACCCTTAGCCCTAATCTTAACCCTAAGTCCTAAACTTATTTTTACTTTTTGGCCTGAGCTGGATTATGTTTTTGACCTCTTACTTTTGGGTTGGCCTGGTGGTTGGAACTTAGTGGTTCCTATCTTTCTAGCTTAGGTTGGCTTAGTATTTTCAGCATTATGGCTGCTATCTTCTCTACCTTGTTACTTTGGTTGTTGGTGGATGAGATGGTTTCTGCTCTGTCTTTATTCATTTTTGTGCATTGGTTGGTTGGTTGGCACTCCTCTTGAACTCGAATTACTTTTTGTTCGTTGATGGTTTCTTTTATGAAATGTTTAGTCATTTGTGGGTGCTCACCCAGTTTGGCTTGGTGATTGCTACTTGTTGGGACTTTGGCTTGGGTGCTCTTATCTTTATTTTGTTGGTTATTTCTATGTTAATTGGCATTGGCCTAGTGCTTATTGATGGCTACTTCTAGTTTTCCTTGGTTTATAGCTTGGATGGGTATTTGGATAATGTCTGTTGTTGGTGTTCTGACTCTGTTCTAGCCTCTCTCTAGGTTATTGTGATTAGTTTATCATAGTTTTTATTTAGTTGTTTGGCTGCTAGCTGGCTGTTGTCCAATTTCTCTTTGTTTAATGGTGTAGGATCTACAACTCTATGGACTACTGGCCTTGGATGTTTTCTTGTATTAGGTATGATGGCTATGATGGCTTTGTTTTTACTTACCTCTAATCTCTGGTTGGTAGCATTACATATGATTGTAACCTTTCTTGATGAAGTTTGGATGCTAATATGTATTGTTTCCCCTTGAGATAATCCTAACAGAGCCTGATCATTCTCTTTCTCAGCTCTCTCCTTTTCCTCTCATTTTCCTTATCCTTTTTCGCTATGACTTTTTTCCTTTGTAATGTTTTGTAGGTTTCTTTTACAGGTTGGAACTTTATAGAGAGAATGGTCTTTACTCAGTCAACCCAAGTGTTCTTACTGTGGATCTTGCTTATCTTGCTTTCTTAAAGATATCATAAACTACTGCTGACTCATCTTTTTACTATTTTAAGGATTTGTTTTAGTCTTACTCTGTGCCTTTTTCTGTTATGCTTTATAGATACTTTATTTGCTCTTTTGTTTTCTTTTCTTTTTCTAATGTACTTAGATGGGAGTTTAGCTCTTTATGTTTCTTATCACTCTAAAAATAGTAGAATTTTAGAGCTTTACCCCTTTTAAGGACATTGTATATTTTTCTTTTTATGGTAATAAAATTCTAACTTTCCCATAAAAAAATTCCCTAAACCCAAAACCCTAAACCATAAACCTTAAAGCCTAAACAACCCTAAACCCTGAAACCTTAAATCCTAAACTCTAAACCCTAAACCTAAACCCTAAACCCTAAACCCTAAACTTTAAACTCTAAACCCTAAAACTTAAACCCTAAAACTAACCCTAAACCCTAAATTAACCCTAAACCCTAAACACTAACCATAAACCCTAAACTCTAAATACATAAAACCTAAAACCCTAAACACTAAACCCTAAACACTAAGCCCTAAACCCTATCCCTAAACCCTTAACTCTAAATCCTGAGCCCTAAGCCTAATCAGAAAGTAACTAAATAAATTTAAAAATAAACCTAAAACCTAAAACCTAATAAACTGAAACCTAAACCTAAACCCAAAGAATGGGTAGAACCTTGATGACAGGAACATCACCATCAACCAGGCTCAGTCTAGATTTGGCGGTGGAGGCGAAGGCGGAGGCGGTGGTTATTATAATGTTGGTGGTGGATCTAGAGGTGCTGGTGGATGTCGAGGTGGTGGTCGGAGTAGTTGTTGTTATGGAGGCGAGAGGAGCAATGAAGGTTATAGCCGAGATTGTGGCAGAGGGAGAAATCAGGATATGATGGTGGATCCCAGTACTCAAGAGATCGGAGTGATTCTGATGGGAACTAGAGAAACTGAAGAACGGTCAATTCGATCTACTGCTTATGGAATTATGTCATTTTAGTAAAGAGGGTTCTACGTACCTAGGGTTTTTGATTTGTTCTATGTGTGCTCATTTTTTATCTATGTTGTTGCTTGTGTCTTACAAAACTTGGTATTTTACTAGGTTGATGAAATCGAAAAGAAGAAATGTTAATCTGAATTTGTTCTCTGTTAAGAAAACCATAAACCCTTAACCCTAAACTAAAACATAAACCCTAAACCTAAAACCTAAATTGAAAACTCTAAACCCTAAACCCTAAAAACCCTAAATCCTAAACCCTAAACCCTAAACCAAAAACCCTAAAACCTAAACCCTAAACCATAAACCCTAAACCTAAACCTAAACCCTAAACCCTAAATCCTAAACCCTAAACCCTAAAACTCTAAATCCTAAACCCTAAACCTTAAAACCCTAAACCCTAAACCCTAAACCCTAAACCCTAAATCCTAAACCATAAACCCCAAAACCTAAACCCTAAACTCTAAACCTTAAATTCAGAACCCTAGAAAACTAAAAACCTAAACCTAAACTAAATAAAACCTAAAAATAAAATAAACAAAAAAACCTAAATAAAAATAAAATAAAAACCTAAACTAAAACCTAAACTTAAACCAAAACCTAAACCTAAAAAGAAAATAAAATAAAAGTATGAACTAAAGTAAAATAACATAAATAAAAACTTAAACTAACCTAAAAAACAAAAAACCTAAATAAAATAAAATTAAAAATATATATATATATATATATATATATATATATATATATATATATATATATATATATAAGTAATAAATCTAAAACAAATAAATTAAAAACTAAATAAAAACCTAAACCTAATAAATAAATTTGAAAATAAAACTTAAAAATAAATTAAAAATAAAACCTAAACCCTAAACTCTAAAATACTTAAACATAAAATAAAAATAAAATAAACTTAAACCTAAACTAAAATAAATAAAACCTAAGCCTAAACCCAAACCTAAACAAAATAAAATAAAATAAACAAAAAAAACCTAAACCTAAACTAAAAAATAAAACCTAAAAATAAACCTAAAATAAAAACATAAACCCTAAATCTAAATAATAAATAAAAATCTAAACCTAAACCTAAAAATAAAAAATAAAACCTAAACCTCAAAAATAAAATAAAAATAAAACAAAACTAAAAAATAATACTATACCTAAATCTAAAACAAAAAAAACTAAACTAAAAAAAAACTAAAATAAATAAAAAATAAATTAAACTAAAACAAATAAAAAATAAACTAAATAAACTTGAACTTACTTGTTTACTTAATTTAAAAAAAAATTAAAATTAAAAAAACCACTACTCCTAAAACCAAAACCTTAAAATTAGCCCTAAACACTAAACCCTAAAACCCAAAATCCTAAACCTTAAAACTTAAACCCTAAACCCTAAACCATAAACTTTAAACGCTAAACATTAAACTATGAAAACCTAAAAACCTAAACCTAAACTAATTAAAAGCTAAAAAAATAACTAAAAGACATAAACTAAATAAAATAAAAAATAAAATAAAATAAAATCCTAAACTAAAACCTAAACCTAAACCTAAAAATAAAATAAAAAAATAAAAACAAAATTAAAATAAAATAAATAAAAACCTAAACTAAACTAAAAAAACCCTAAAAATAAAAAACCTAAATAAAATAAAAACTAAATGTAAAATAAAAATAAAATAAACCTAAAATAAAATGAAATAAAGACTAAATAAAAACTTGAACAAAAAAAATAAATCTAAAATTAAATAAAAAATAAAAATAAAATAAGCCTAAACCTGAACTAAATAAATAAAACCTAAACCTAAACCTAAACCTAAAATAAACTAAACCAAAACCTAAACCAAACTTAAATAAAACAAAATTAACTAAAAATAAACCTATACATAAACTAAAAAATAAAACATATAAATAAGCATAAAATAAAAACCTAAACCTAAACCTAGAAAAATAAAATATAAATCTAAACCTAAACCTAAAATTAAAAATAAAACCTAAGTCTAAAAAAATAAAATAAAAATATAAAAAATAAAAAATAAATCTAAACCTAAACCTAAAAAAATAAAAAAATAAAACAAAACTAAAAAATAAACATAAACCAAAACCTAAACCTAAAAAATAAACTGAAATAAAAAACATAAACTAAAATAAATAAACTAAAATAAATAAAAATAAAAATAAACTGAAAAAAAAATAAAATAAACTAAAATTAATAAAAAGTAAGCTAAATTAACCTAAACCTACCAGTTTCCTTAATTTAAGAAGATAAAAAAAAATTCTCTAAGCCTAAACCCCAAACACTTCCCTAAACCCTAATCCCTAAAAACTGAAACCTAAACTAAATAAAACTTATAAATAAAATAAATAAAAAAAGCTAAAGCCAAATTAATTAAATAAATAAAATAAAAAAAACATATACTAAAATCTAACCCTAAACTAAAACCTAAACCTAAAAATAAAATAAAATAAAAAATAAAAACTAAACTAAAACATAATAAATAGAAACCTAAACTAAACTAAAAAATAAAATAAACCTAAAATAAAAAACTTAAATAAAATAAAAACTAAATATAAAATAAAAATAAATAAACTTAAAATAAAAACTTAAAACCTAAATCTAAAGAAGTAAAACAAAAACCTAAACCTAAACCTAAAAATAAAAAAATAAACCTAGTTAAAATAAAAAGTAAACCCTAAACCCTAAACTCTAAACCCAATACTCTAAACCCTAAACACTAAATCCTAAACTTACAACCCTAAACCTACAACCCTAAACCCTAAACTCTAAAAACCTTATCCTACACTAAATAAAATAAAATAAATAAAATACCTAAACCTTAATAATGAAATAAAATAAAATAAAATAAAACAAACTAAAACTAAACTTAAACCTAAAATAAACTAAACTTAAACCCTAAACTAAATAAAATAAAAAAACTAAAAATAAACCTAAACCTAAACTAAAAAATAAAACCTAAAAATAAACCTAAATTAAAAACTTAAAACCTAAACTTAAAAAAATAAAACCTAAAAATAAAGCTAAATTAAAAACTTAAACGTAAACTTAAAAAAATAAAATTAAAACCTAAACCTATACCTAAAAAAAAAAAAAAAACCTAAACCTAAAAAATAAAATAAAAATAAAACTAAACTAAAAAATAAACATTAACCAAAACCTAATCCTAAAAAATAAACTAATATAAAAAATGAAAACTAAAATAAATAAACCTAAAATAAAAAATAAACTAAATAAAAATAAAAATTAAACCTAAATAAAATATAAACTAAAATAAATAAAAAAATAAACTAAATAAACCTAAACCTACTAGTTTACTTAATTTTCTTTTAAAAAGAAAACACTTAACCCTAAACCCTAAATGCTAAACCCTAAACCCCAAACCCTAAAACTAACAATAAACCCTAAACTCTAAACCCGAAAAAACCCTTAACCCTAAACCCTAAACCCTAAACCCTAACCCAAAACCCAAAAACCTTAAACCATAAACCCCACTAACCTTAAACCCTAAACCCTAAACTAACCCAAAACCCAAAACCCTAAACCTTAACTCCTAAACCCTAAACCCTAAACCAACATTAAACCTGAAAGACTAAACCTTAAACCCTAAACCCTAAACTAAACTTAAACCCAAAACCCTAAAACATAAACCTAAACCTAAACTTAAAGCTAAACCTAAATCATAAATCAGAAACCCTAAACAAACCTAAACTGCTAACCAACCTAAAACTCTAAACCCTTAATGCTAAACCATAAACCCTAAACTATAAACCTTAAAGACCTATACCCTAAACCCTAAACCCTAAAATTGAAACCCTATACCATAAACCCTAAATCCTAAACACTAAAACCAAAACCTTAAGTCCCAAACCCTAAACCCCAAACCTTATCCCCAAAAAAGCTAAAAACCTAAACTAAATAAACCCTAAATATAAAATAAATAAAGAAACCTAAAATAAAATAGAATTAAAAAATAAAATAAAATAAAAACATAATCTAAAACCTAAACCTAAACCTAAACCTAAAAAAGAAAATAAAATAAATACCCTAACCCTGAACCCTAAACCTTAAACATTAAATCCTAAATCGTAAACCCTAACCTTAAACCCTAAGCCCTAAACCCTAAACCCTAAAACCCTAAAACCCTTAGCCCTAAACCCTAAACAAACTTTAAACCTTAAACGCTAAACCATAAAAACCCTAACCCTATGCCTTAAACCCTAAACCCTAAAACCCTAAAGCATAAACCCTAAACCCTAAACCCTAAACCCAAAAACTTATAACCCTAAATCCTAAACCCTAAACCCCAAACCCTAAATCCTAAACCCTAAACCCTAAACCCTAAAGCCAAAACCCTAAAAACCTAACAACCTAAATCTAAACTAAATAAAACATAAAAAAAAAATAAATAAATAAAACCTAAACCTAAATAAACTAAAAAAATAAAATAAACTAAAAACTTAAACTAAAACATAAACCTAAACCTAAACCTAAACCTAAAAATAAAATAAAATCAAAAATAAAAACTAAACTAAAATAAAATAAATTAAAACCTAAACTAAACTAAAATAATAAAATAAACTTAAAAATAAAAAACCTAAATAAAATAAAAAATAAACAAAAAATAAAAAATTAGATAAACTTAAAATAAATACTTAAAAACCTAAACATAAAAAAAAAACTAAACCTAAACCTAAAAATAAAAAATAAACCATAAACCCTAAACCCAAAACCGTAAACCCAAAACTCTAAACCTACAACCTTAAACCTACAACACTAAACCCTAAACCCTAAACCCTAAAAAACTCTAAACCCTAAATCCTAAAAACCTTAACCTAATTTAAATAAATCTAAAAAAAAACTAAACCTAAATAGAATAAAATAAAATAAAATAAAATAAAAACTTAAACTATAATAGATGTTAGGCCATTATTAGCCTAATTATATCTTTTATAGGGCATTGTGCTTAAAACGGCCACTCAAAAATAAATATGAATGCTCTCTTTGTAGGTTGCTTAAGCCCCTAAGCATAATCCAAGTTAGGACAAGTGGGCTTGGTTACCCATGTGCAGGGTGCTAAGTCTAAATTATAAATATAATTGCTTGGGCGAAATGTATGTTTAGCTAACCTCAATTTTGCAAGTATAGTTGGATTTATTCTTTCTATTTAAATATAATTTTGTAATTAAGAATTAGGATTAGTGTTATGGGGGGATAAGGATGAGCATTGGCTAGAAGGCTTTGTCCTGGGAGGCCATGTGATGCCTTTGAAGTGGAGCAAATTAAATCAAATGGAGATATGAAGAAATGAAGGAGATATGAAGAATAAAGAAGAAGACCCCCATAGTATGCATTCATCCTTAATTGTAATTATTGTTTTATAATTTTGGTTGTATAAGGGTAGATCTCGGCTACTCATTTTTCTTTTTGGGATGTACGACGATACCCGACCGCACCGACCTTTTATTCTTTTGTGCTAGCTTTATAGATTGTTTAATATAAACTTAAACCTAAAAATTAAATAAATTAAAAAATAATAACTAAACTAAAATAAAAGAAATAAAAACCTAAATTAAACTAAAAAATAAATTAAACCTAAAATAAAAGTCCTAAATTAAAAAAAAAAACTAAACATGAATTAAAAATAAAATAGACATAAAATAAAATTAAAACTAATTAAAAACCTAAACCTAAAAAATAAACCTAAAAGTAAAACAAAAAAAATAAAATGAAATAAAAGCTAAACCCTAAACTAAGAAAAAATAATCTAAACCTAAAATAAAAAAAATTAAATTAACCTAGACCTAAACTAAAATAAACTAAACTAAAATAAATAAAACCTAAACCTAAACTTAAAATAAACTAAACCTAAACCCTAAACTAAATAAAATAAAATAAAAATAATCGTAAACCTAAGCTAAAAAATAAAATAAGAAAATAAACCAAAAATAAAAACCTAAAACCTAAACCTAAAAAATAAATAAAAGCCTAAACCTGAACCCAAAAATAAAAATTTAAACCTAAACCTTAAAAATAAAATAAAAATAAAAATAAACTAAAAAATAAACATAAACAAAAACCTAAACCAAAAAACTAAACTAATATAAAAAATCAAAACTAAAAATAAATATACTAAACTAAATAAAAATTAAAAAATAAACCTAAATAAATAAAATAAATTAAAATAAACAAAAATGGATGAAATAAACAAAATAAACCTAAACCTACTGGTTTACTTAATTTTTTTTTAAATAAATTCTAAACCTTAAACCCTAATACTAACCTTAAACCTACAACACTAAACCCTAAACTCAAAAAAACCCTAAACCCTAAACCCTAAACACTAAACCATAAATCATAAACCCTAACCCTAACCCTAAACCCCAAACTAACCCTAAACCCTAAACCTTAAAAACCCCAAACCAAAAAGCCTAAACCCAAAACCCTAAACACTAAATTTAACTAAACCCTAAAGTCTAAAACATCAACCCTAAACTCTAAAACCTTAAACCCTAAACCCTAAAATAACTCTAAACCTCAAACCCTAAATCCTAAAAACCTTGAACCCTAAAGCCTAAGCCCTAAACTGTAAACACTAAACCCTAAACTAACCCTAAACCCTAAGCTAACCCTAAACTTTAAACCCTAAACCCTAAACCCTAGAAACCTTAAATAATAAACCCTAAACCCTAAACCTTAAAAACCCTAAACCATAAAAACTTTAAACCTTAAACCCTAAACATGAAACCTTAATCCCTTAACCATAAACCCTAAACCCTAAACCCTAAATGCTAAACCCTAAACCCTAAACCCTAAACCCTAAAACCCTAAACTCTAAATTAACCCTAAACTATCTTAAACTCTAACTATAAACCCTAAACCCTAATGCTTGAATAAATATGTCATTAGGAGTAGATTTAAAAAATGACCTAATCCTAACATAGTTATGGTAGCTAAAGAAAATGTCCTCAAGAGACTTTTCCTTGGCTATCGAATTTGAATATTCTAAACCTGAGCCCTAAATCATAATATAATACCATGTATTATAGTATAATGTAGCATCATATATTTGAGCATGTAGTGATGTGTTTTTGAATGTTATAAGATGTTTTGAAATATTTTAGTATATTATGGTATTGTGCCCTATAGTCAGTATTAACATAAATCATAAAAATATTTATTTAATAAATCAGATGATGAAATTTACTAAATTTGTAGTGGGAATTAGGTTTTAGTACCAAAGGTGTGCTATGCCACTTGTAGTCTAAAAAGTAAGATTTTATGTTGAAAATAAATATTATATGTATTTTGTGCATTTTAAACTCTTTTAATATTTTACTATCATGCAAATGAGCCTACACTAGCATTATTTATAAAAATGTTTATTTAGACTTTAAAATGGTGGAATTTGGCCAAATTCATAATAGGTAGAGCATGGCATCATAATATATTATTTATAAAATATATATATTTTTTATTTAGACAAATTTTATATTTTTTTATTTTAACCAATCCCTTGTGATGTGATATGCAATATAATATAAGATAATATTTTATAGTGTATTATAATATAGGATGCCATAACATAGTGTAGCATCATGCATTATAGCATAATATTGTGTATTACTACTTTTTGTTTAGCATATTTTAGTTTGTTATAGTATGAAGTAGTAGAGTTTGTACTCGTATAATTCATAAAAATATTGATTTATAAGCTCAGATGTTGGGATTTGGCCAAATTTAAGGTAAGCTTTAGGGAATATCATTAGGGGTGTGCTATGGTGTGTCATTTAATCAAAAGAATGAAAATATGCATTCAAAATAAATGTCCACTTTTCAATAAAAATTTTATAAATTTTTTGCTTAAAGTGATTCATTTTAAGGTGTAATGTAAGATAATATATTATATGAAAGCATATTAAAATATAATATACATAACAATATAACTTCACATATATATGAATGTGGGAATGTGTTACTAAATGTTATTGTACATTTTAGTATGTTTTACTTTTGTTATAATACATTGGGTCAAAACTCACAAAAATATTAATTTGAAGGTTGAGATGGAAGAATTTTGCTAAATTCACAGCACACACTAAGAAGCAACACCAAAATTATGCTATTTTATACCATTTCTAATAGAAAAATATTAATTTTACATCCAAATTGAACATTATTCAGATTTTGAGAAAATTTTGTTATTGGTTCCTTTTAAGTGATTCTAATGAGGCGTAATGTTAGACAATATATTATAGTATAGCAAATTATAATATAACATCATATATTATAATATAATATAGTGTGTTAATTCACACTATAATATATTTAGTATGATATTCTATAGTCAGTTTGAGCTTGCACCATCACAAATCATAAAATGTTGATTATAATGTTAAGATGTTGTAATTTAAACAAATATAATGTTAGGCTTTTGATTGAAGTATTAACAGTGTGCCTAAGAGAAGAAATAAGATTTGATGAGAATTCCATGTCAATGACATGGAGGGAGATCCGCTTGGGGATAATACATGCATTAAACATGATATGTGAGGGGTCTATGTCATGGGCAAAGAAGAAAATAATATGTTGGGGATAAGGTTATAATTTAATTTGATTATATAATTTGTGGAAAGAATATCCTCTATGGATAAGAATCTATAATATGCCAAGGATTAAGATTTAATCGATTTTAATTTGATTTGTTTTAGTTGATGTGGAGGCATATCGGTTAGAGATATGGGCTCGAGTCCACTGAGGATCGGGTATATGAACTTTCCACTAGGGAAGTAGCTTTAGGCTATTCACTATGAATTGGTATTTGAGTTTGATTTCATAGATTTATTTGGGGATGTATCCACTAGGGATAAGAGTTTGGTTGGATTTGTTTGATTTAGAATTTACTAGGGGAGTTGGAGTAGTTTGGCTCCACTAGGAGGTTGGTTTGGAATTTTATTTATTTGCTTGACTTATTTATACATGATTTGGGGCTCCACTTGGGAGAAGGGTGCAATTTAACTCCACTGGGAAAATCAAATTGGGTTTAATTTAATCTGAGTTAATGTATGGACCATGTCGGTGTTAGATGGATCCACTGAGAAGGGGCTATATCAGCCTTGACCTACCTTAGGTTTACAAATCCAAATTGATAATCTACTAGTTGTGGGGTAGAGCTAGCCAACCAAACGGGTTTTCTTTTGGTGTGCAGTGATTATGCTAGGAAGAATGCGAAGCAGACATACATCTTCGAAAGTGAGGAACAATTGTTGGTGTGGCCTGTTGGATGCACAAAAAATTGAACCTGACCTAGGGTGACTACTAAGTGAATGCCGCTAGGGACTTCTATCAACTTAAATTCATGTGATTTGATGTGGTTTGCTTGGTTTAGTTTGATTTTGGATTGATGGAATATTCATTGGGGGTGCGAGCTCGATCAAATTTGATAGATTGAATTTATGGACCATATTAGTGTGCAATGGACCCACTGAGAAGGGGCTATATCAGACTTGTCTTATCTTAGATTTAAAAATCCAAAGGGATATTCTATTGGTCGTGCGGCAGAGCTAGCCAAACTAAGGGGGCACCTTTCAGTGTACAACGCCTATGCTAAGAAGAAGGCGTAGCAGTCTTACATCTTCTAAAGCAGGGAACAACCATTGGGGTGGCCTATTAGTAGCACAACAAACCAAACCTAACTTGGGGGTGACTACTGAGTGAATGCCACTAGGGACTTTTATTAACTCAAGAGTAGTCAGGCAATTCCTATAGGGAGTTTTGCTGCTTCCCTAAAGATAGGATGCATGCTTGAGAAAAGGTACCACTAAGGGTGTCCTCATAATCTATAAGTAAATATATATTTTGTTTATATGCTTGCATGGACCCTATTGGTGTGCGAGGGATCGCACTAAGAAGGTGCTATGTAGGCCTTGACCTACCTCAGAATTACTAGACCAAGGGAGAATCTACACACCCATAGGACAGATTCACTAACCACCTGGTTGGTTACTAGGAAAGGGGAATTATCCAATCCAGTAGTAACTTGGTTAGTGTCTAAATTTGATCGTAAAGAACATGATCCAAATATAGTGCCCACAGGGGAGGTACTACTAGGGGTGTTATCCTAAGCCCTAGAAAAGAAAGCCTATAAGTGTATGATGGGAAACTAAAGGATAAAGCATAGAAAACTTACATCTGTCATGAGTGGTGTATCCTAAGGTGCTAAAACCAACCAATCTAAGGTGTATCTATCAGCATGAGAGATGTATTCATCAACATAGTGAGAACCAACCAACCTAAGGTGCCAGTCAGTGTGCAACAATCAATATATAAAGATAGCATGTAGGCTTACAACTTTCCAAGTAGAACTGATCATCGATATAGTCTATCATCAGTGGGATATATACTATATGACTTAGAGAGACAATTAAGCAAGGAGCCCCGAGGTAGGACTAGACCCAAACATGAAGCAGTAAGGATGGAAGGATCTCCTAGGGAACTTATCCTAAAACTCAAATATACTCAACCCAGTTAGTGCATGAAGGCTAATCCAAGAAGAAAGCATATCACACTCACATCCTCTTAAATGAAACAAACTTGAGGTAGCGTACCGATCACATAGTAAGGCCTACCAAAATAACAAGGCGCTCATCGGTGTGCAGTGGTCATGCAAGGAAGGAAAGCATAGCAGACTTACATCTTCCAAGGAAAGAAACCACTAGTGTGACACACTAGTAGGGTAGCACATCAACCCAACCTAGAGTAGCTACTAAGTGAGTGCTATTGGGGGCATTATCTCAACTCAGAGTAGCCCAAGATAAAAGATATGTGTTTATTTTATGACTTTATGTGTAGTTTATATTTTGTTGTGTCGTTGAAGGATAAGACACTGCTTGGGTTCCTTACACCTACCCTAAACACATCGTTCTAGATTCACAAATAAGAATACTTTCAACATGGAAGAGATTGAATTCAAAATAAAATTTTCATTGATGATAATTATTTTTAAACATAATTTATAATATTTCTTTAAGTAGAGCCCATTAATTAGAAGCATTGGGCACACTCACTTATGATTAATAAGTTGATAAGATCCTACTTGGTAAGCCTTCTTTATTGTAAAAGGGCCTTCCTAAGTGGGTTCAAACTTTCCTCCCATCTTATGACAGGCAACAATTAGTCTTGTTAGAACTAAATTAAGCTCTCTTACTTGAAAAGCTATAGAACAGGCTAATTTATTATGAGCTTGAATCATTTTAGCTTTATACAACTCGAGATTTTAGCATGCCCACATATGTCTCTCCTCCAAACCTTCGAGCTCTTCTAACTATAACTTGGCATTCTGCTCTATTGTGACCTTACTACCCACAACTATTCTTAGTGATGGGAGTTGGACTTGTAATGGTAGAATAGCCTTGATACCATACATTAAGGAGAAAAGAGTAGACTGAGTTGGAGTTTTATATGTGGTTCGGTAGGCCCACAAGGTTTCAACTATCTGGTCATGGTACTATCCCTTATTGTTGTCAAGTGTCTTATTCAGTATTTGGATGTGAGATTTGTTGATGGATTTTGTTAAGCTATTTTCCTTTGGGTAGTTAATGGTAGAATATCTCTAATCTATATTATGTCTTTGGGAAAAGTTATTTATCTCAGTGCTCTTGAAGGTAATACCATTATTAGATATAATTCATCGAGGTACCCCAACCTTATATATGATATGGTTTCTAAAAAGCTGAAGCACATGCTGAGCTATGACCTCTCTGAGCAGAATGACCTTCACCGATTTGTAAAAGTAGTCAATAGAAGCTAAGATGAATCGATGACCCTTGAAAGAAGGAGGATCAATCAGCCCCACTATATCGGCACCCCAACACTCGAATGGCCATGAGGCCAATGTAAGATGTAGAATGTTGGGTGGTTGGTGTAGGAGCACACCATGTATTTGACATTGGTGGCATCTCCTAGCCGTATCCATGCAATCTTTTATCATCGATGGCCAGTAGTATTCTATTCTCTTGATCATGGCTTTCTTCTTCAGTCTAGATTGGTTGGCTCCACATAATCTTGAGTGTACCTCATTCATGATCTTATAGGCTTCATTCTTGTCTAAACAATGTAACCACATATGATCGAAAGACCGCTGGTATAAGACATCCATAAGACCATAGGAAAGTGCTCTCTGCATCATCTAATGGGCTTGGGATAATTTTCCTTTATTTAGGTAATCCATGAATGGTTGCTTCTAATCTAACTCCTCATCCTTCATTGTAATGGAAACCTTCCCTTCAAGAGAGTACTTTTTGATGACTTCAATATCAATAAGGGATGAGATTTGTCTATTTTGGGCCTTTATTGATATGGACTCATCCTTTGGACATCCCAACTCCTTAGGAAGCTTGGCTAAAGCATACACTATAGCATTCTCTCATGAGGAATCTTAAAAATGGTAACCTCTGGGATTTTAGCCAACAACTCCATGGTGTACTTATGGTAATCATCGAGCTTGGGCTTTATAACCTTATAGGACCCAGTAATTTGGTTGATATCTAGCTGAGAATTCTTGAAGATGTTGATGTTCTGGATGCTTAGAGTAACGACTAACTCCAGACTGGCAATCAGAGCCTAATATTTGGCTTCATTGTTGGTGCAAGGATTAGATAGATGATATGAGAATCTCATGACATTACGGTTCAGAGTTAAGAGAACTATTCCTACCCCTACCTTTCTTGGACTAGTAGATTATGGTTCTTCTCCTTTTTGAGAGAAAGCTACGCCATTAAAGTACATCTCCTAGCAGTGAATTCTAGTATCCCCTAAGTTTATTATTTGTTCATCAGGGTGATCATTAGTAAGCCAAGAGACAACAGGAAGTGGATTTACTGCTAAAAAAATCCACTAGCGCTTGTCCTTTCACTAGACGGAGGGGTATGAAGGTAATGTCAAACTGTGAGAGGATCATGGACCATCATGCCAACTATCCAGATAGCGTTGGCCGTGTCATGAGATACTCTAGTGAATTGATTCTAGATATTAAGTTCACCATATAAGAAAGCATGTAGTAGTGCTGTAGCTTTTGGGAAGGAAAGATTAAAGCTAGGCAATACTTCTTAATGGGTGGATAATTAGCCTCAGTCAGGATTAGACGATTGCTGAGGTAGTAGAGTGCATTTTCCTTCCCTTCGTCATTGGCTTGGGCCAACAAAGCACCAAGGGAGTCATCTAACACAACAGTTTAAAGTATGAGTGGCTTGCCCAAGATAGGGGCTGCTAGAACCGGCAGCATAACCAGGTAATGCCTGATGTCTTTGAAGGCATGCTCACACTTGTCATCTCACTTGAACTTGGCATCCTATTTGACAAGTGCTGAGAATGGTTGACTTCTTCTCAATAGGTTAGATATAAAGCGTTTGAGATATGCCAACCACCCTTTGAATGATCTAAGTTGAGTTAAAATTTTAGGGGGTGGCATTTCTAATATCACATTGATCATCTCTGAATCAATTTCAATTCCCTGGTGTCGGACAACAAATCCAAGGAATTTCCTAAAGCAACTCCGAATGCACACTTCAGGGGGTTCATTTTGAGGTTAAATTATCTTAACTATTCAAAAATTACTCTCAAGTCAATAAGATGGTCTTCCTTTTCTCCACTTGTGACCACGAGATCATCGACATAGCACTCGACTTGATGATGAATGAGTTCATCAAAGATTTGAGTCATAGCGGTAATGCTTGACATTTTAATCTTTGAAAGGCATGACCTTATAACAGTAGATTTTGATCGGGGTTCTAAAAGTAGTATTTTTTTCATCTTCACGGGCCATCTTTATTTGGTTATATCTAGATGAGTCATCCATGGAAGAGAAGATTGTATGAGATGAGAAAATTTCCACCATCAGCTTTAAGATTGGTAGTGGAAATTCATCTTTTGGTCATGCCTTATTTAGATCCCTAAAATTGATTCATATGTGAATTTGGCCAATCTTTTTTAACTAGGATGATGCTGGCTAACCAGGTAGTGTATTTTTGTTCCCAGATGAAGCCAACATCGATCAATTTCTTGACTTCAAAAATGACCTGTTGTTCCATTGTAAGTGAAAAGGTTCGCCAGTGCAATCGAGAAGATAACGATTGCTGACCTTGCCCTGCTAAAAAAGAGAAAAGATGTGTCAGTGAAAAATTTTGTAACTTGTTGGTGTAACCTAAGCATGAAATGTAAACAATAATTAGAGGAAGAGCATGTGTTCCAATTATTAATGGGCAATATGGATTGTAAAATAACATCACTTTTATGTGTGGCATCAATTACAATATTCCAGGACTTGTTTGATAGGGTGACAAAATTTGAAAAGTTAAATCGCCCTAGTCTGAAATTTATATAGATAAACCAAGGAGAAATAAGCCTTCAGACGCAAGAAGAAATGAAACTCTTGCCGCTTCCTATAGCTCAAGTGGTGAAAAATGAGTAATATATAATGTGGATAAAAGAAAATAGCCAATGTAAAATGATGATAACGGAAAGAAGCTTGTGCATCCTAATCCACAGCCAAAATTAGTATTCAGAGGCAATAATAAACCTCAGACTATTCTAAGTGATGGAGTGCATCCAAAATAAGAAATAAGAGATGATGAGTGAATGTAGCCATCTCTTAAGGAAAAGATTAAAAAAATATTCTTTTAGAAGGGACAGTGTGGCTAAATTATTTCGACAAGCAGTCAAAGCTGGTCTACAATTACCAAGAATTAAAAGTCCTGAAGAAGCTGATCAAGTCAATAATTTAAATTATTGTCCCTATCATCGGATGATCGACCATCCTATTGAATATTGTTATGCCTTCAAAGTTTGGCTAGAAATGAAATATCAATGAAGTGAATTTACATTATCCGATAGTGTTCTAGACAACTCAAAAAGAGAGTCTATAAGGATGATTACATCCTCTTTTGTATCAATCATTAAAAATAAAAAGAAAGAAAAATTAATTCAGACTAAAGAATAGGAAACAGTAGCCTAAGAAGACCGTGAAAATATTGAAGCAGCTAAAAGGTGTCCCTAGTGTTAAGTGAAAATCACCACTTGAACCTATATTGGACTTAAAAAGAAATGCTTAAACTAAACATTTTAGCTTCTCAATGGTATTTTGAAAAGGCTACTTCATCATAGCATGAGTAGCAGTCAAGTAAATGTAGGCCTCATAAGTCAAAGAAGCCGGCTAAGAAAAAGAAGATGATGAAAAGAACAATAACTCAAAAGATCACTAATAACTTAGAGAAGTATCACCAGCCAACAAGACAATCATTTAAGCTTGCAGACTTTATGCCTAAATTTCGTATTGTTAAATTGGATGAAGAAGATAATGGTGAATCTTGTCCAGTAGAGACATGCTGAATCATTTATGTGATATCAGATATGCTTCAACATTAATTGCTCTAAAATGACAAGGGTAGTCAGACAGACTCGACCAACCCATCAAAATTCTTATCATAAAAGTAAGAAGAGTCTAAGGAGTTAACATCTGAATTTTGTTTAATGAGTCAACAAAAACATAACAATTTAGATGAAAATTTATGTTTTCCCGACGGAGAAGAGTCGAACTCATCGATATCATCACATATGAAATGTGTGAAATTGAAAAATGAGACTAGCCCTTTTGGTCAATTTTCCAGAATAAAAAGTGAATTTGAAGAAACTACTTTTTAGAGGAATCTGAGCAAGATAAAGTGATTCATGTTCAGTTGAGAAGTGATAAAGTCTTACACCTTCATCAAAGAAGGGGAATTCAAATAAAGACAAAGGAAAACAAATTGAAGTCAATGAAAATATCATTCCCAAAAATCCTAGGACAAAACCTAAATTAAGCGAAATGATAAATTATAATATTCTATCACATCTAAGAAAGATCCCTGGACAATTAAGTGTGTATGAGGCTCTCTTAATGTCAAAAGATCTTCATGAAACTTTGATACAAGCTCTCAAAGATCTGGAGAGTTATGAAGCTTACATTGTCGAAAAACATATGACTGAATCATTATAAACTCAAGATCTCCCAGTAATCGCACTTTCTGAAGAAGATCTTATGTTAAGAATAGCAGATCACAACCATCCTATATATGTTCTCATAGAGAGTGATGGCATCTTAATCAACTGAATATTGATTGATCCAGGTTCTAAGAGGATTATCACTTGATATCCAGCATCTTGGGAGAGATAAGTTGATGGTTTCAATGAGAAAGGGCAGAACTGGTTCTTTTATTCTCCCACTCAAGTTTCGAGATTTATATAATGAAGCCAAGTTTGATGTAATTGACGTTGATACGTCATTTAGAGCTCTCTTGGGTTGGCCATGATTGCATGAGTATGGCATAGTCCAATCAACTATGATGGAGAAGAGTTCAGAATTCCTGACAACTTACAACCATCATCTATCCATGAAGCAAAAATTTATGAAGATGCAAAATATTTCATCCCTAAAGAGCCTAAACCAATATAGCGTCTTAAGACGATAGAATCCACTTTAGGACCTAAAAAGCAACTACAGAAGGTGAAAGAGCAGAAGTAAAGAGGAAAAAGAAGACAATGTCGACTCTCCCTAAAGAACTTGATTCTACACCTAAATCAAGAAGATCAGTTCCTCATTTGGGAAGTGACACACAAGAAGAAGAAAATATTTTTGTCAAACATAAGAGAACTTATAAGCTCTCAAGAAAGGCAAAGTATAAAATATGTGATTTTGATCAATACTATGACTTTGAATCTACTTATGAAAATAAGGTTCACAAGGTCACATCAAGAAGGATAGCTCACTTGGTAGTGTCAAACGACTCCTTCAAAATTATACTCATCCCTCAACAGTACTTCAATGAAATCACTCCACTTGAGGTTCTTAACATTGAAGAATTAATAACATTATATGTGCTACCGTTGAGTGAGAGTGGCAGAACATGAACTCTATTTTACAAATATGAAGAGTCTCAACCTCACAATTTTGATCAGCCTATTGAACATGAAAATTTTGAGGAGATAGTGCCAACAAGAACACAAATATATTATTCAATCCTAAATTAAAAAAACCTAAACTTAAAATAAATTAAACATAAACCTTAACTAAAGTAAACTAAACTAAAATAAATAAAACCTAAACCTAAACCTAAAATAAACTAAACCTAAACCCTAGATTAAATAAAATAAAATAAACTAAAAATAAACCTAAACTAAAAAAAACCTAAACCTAAAAAATAAAATAAAAACCTAAACTTAAACTTAAAAATAAAAGATAAAACCTAAACCTAAAAACAAAATAAAAATAAAACTAAACTAAAAAATAAACATAAACCTAAACCTAAACCTAAAAATTAAACTAAAATAAAAACACCTAAACTAAATAAACTAAGCTAAATAAAAAAAAATAAACCTAAATAGAAATAAAAAATAAAATAAACTAAAATAAATAAAAAATGACCTAAATAAACTAAATAAACCTAAACCTACTGGTTTACTTAATTTTTCTAAAAAAACCCCTAAACCCTAAACCCTAAATAATAAAACTAACCCAAAACCCTAAACCATAAACCCTAAACTAACCCTAAACCCTAAACCCTAACCCCTAAACCCTAAACCCTAACCCTAACCCTAAACCCTAAACCATAATCCTTAAACCTTAAACCCTAAAACACTAAACCCTAAACCCTAAAAGCCAAAACCCTAAACCCTAAAGTAACACTAAACCCTAAACCCTAAACCCTAAAGCCAAAAGCCTAAACCCTGAACCCTAAAGGAACCCTAAACCTTAAGCTAACCCTAAACCCTAAAAACCCTAAATCCTAAAGCCGAAACACTAAACCCTAAACCCTAAACCCTAAACCTTAACCCAATGCCCTAAACCCTAAAACCATAAACCCCAAAACCCTAAACCTTAAACCCTAAATCCTAAACCTTAAACCCTAAAAACCTAAAAACCTAAACTTAAATAACCTAAAATAATAAAATAAAATAAAAACCTAAACTTAAACCTGAAAGTAAAATAAAATAAACTTATAAAAATAAACTAAAATAAAATAAATAAAACCCTAAATAAACTTAAAAATAAAATAAACCTAATAAAAAACCTAAATAAAATAAAAACTAAATGTAAAAATAAAATAAAATAAACCTAAAATAAAATAAAAATAAAATATAAACCTAACCCTAAAAAATAGACCTTAAAATAAAACTTTAAAATAAATAAAAAGTAAAACCTAAACCCTAAACTAAAAAAAAACCAACCCTAAAAGAAATTTAAAATAAACAAAATAAAATAAATCTAAACCTAAACTAAAATAAAATATAATAAACGAAATAAAACCTAAACCAAATCCTGAAATATACTAAACCTAAACCTATATCTAAACTAAATAAAACAAAATAAAATAAACCAAAAATAAACCTAAACCTAAACTAAAAAATTAAACCTAAAAATACAACTAAAATAAAAACCTGGAACCTAAAGCTAAAAGAATAAAATAAAAGCCTAAACCTAAACCCAAAATATAGAATAAAAATTAAACCCAACAAAAAAGTAAACCTAAATATAAACATAAAAAATAAATTAAAATAAAAAACCTAAACTAAAATAAATAAACCTAAAGAAATATACTAAACTAAATTAAAAATAATACTAAATAAAAATAAAAAATCAAATATACTAAAATAAATAAAAAATATACTAAATAAACTAAATAAACCTAAACTTACTGGTTTACTTAATTAAAAAAAAATCCTGAATCCTATACCCAAAACTTTAAAACTCCTAAACCCTAAACCCTAAACCCAAATGCTAAACCCTAAACCCTAACGTTAAATCCTAAACTCTAAAAGCATAAACTCTAAAATTGTAAACCCCAAACCCTAAACCCTAAACCCTAAATCCTAACCCTAAACCCTAAAACCCAAACACTAAACCTAACCCTAAAGAAACTAAATAAATTAAAAAATAAACCTAAACCCTAAAATCAGAGAATGGGCAGAACTTTGATGGTAGGAACATCATCGTCAACTAGGCTCTAGATCTAACTGTGGAAGCAAAGAGAAAGGTATATTATCAGGGTGGTGGTAAAACTTTAGAGGTTACAAAGAAAATGGTAGGGAGAGATCGGTGGTATGATGGGGGATCTTGCTACTCAGAAGACTGGGGTGGTTCTGATGGGAACTAGAGAAACTGAGGAATGGCCGATCCAATCTGCTACTTATGGAACTGTCTATACAGTAAGAATGGTTCTAGCAATCTAGGGTTTTTGATTTCCTCAATGTGTGTTCATTTTTTATCTTTGCCATCACTTGTCTCATAGAAAACTTGGTGTGTTACTTGGTTAATGAAATTGAAAAGAAGAAATGTTGAATTCAAATTTGTTCTGGTTTAAAAAAAAAACAAAACCTGTAAACACTAAATTAAAATTGAACCTTAGACCTTAAACATAAACCCTAAACCCTAAACCATAAACCTTAAACCCTAAACTCTAATCCTAAACCCTAAACCCTAAGCCCTAAAAGCATAAACCCTAAAACTCTAAACCTTAAATCCTAAACCCTAAACCCTAAACCCTAAACCCTATGCCCCAAACCCTAAACCCTAAACCTTAAACCCTCAACTAACCCTAAACCCTAAAAAATTGAAAAACTAATCTTAATCAAAATAAAATAAATAAAAAAACCTACACCAAAATAAAAGAAAAAATAAAATAAAATAAAAACCTAAACTAAAGTGAAAAATAAAAAACCTAAATAAAATAAAAACTAAACCTAAAATAAAAAAATAAAGCTAAAGTAAAATAAAATAAAAACTAAATAAAAGCCTAAACCTAAAAATAAACAAAAAAATAAAACCTAAATCCTAAACTAAAAAAAAGCCTAAACCTAAAATAAAAATAAAATTAAACTAAACCTAAAGTAAATAAACTAAACAAAAATAAATAAAACCTAAACCTAAACCCAAAATAAAATAAAATAAAATAAACTAAAAATACACCTAAACCTAAACTAAAAAATATAACCTCAAAATAAACCTAAAATAAAAACATAATACCTAAACTTAAAAAAATAAAATAAAAACCTAAAAAATAAAATAAAAATAAAACTCAACTAAGATAATAAACCTAAACTTAAACCTAAACCTAAAAACCAAACTAAAATAAAAAACCCAAACTAAAATAATTAAATCTAAAATAAATAAACTAAATGAAATAAAAAAAACAAACCTAAATAAAAAAATTAAATAAATTAAAATAAATCATAACTAAATTAAATAAACTAAATAACTAAACTATTACATTATTTTTTTTAAAACTCTAAACTAACTAAATCTACACCCTAAACCTAAACCCTAAATCCTAAACCTAACCCTAAACCTAAACCCTAAACCAACAACACTAAACCCTAATCCCTAAACCCTAATCCCTAATCCCTAAACCCTAAACTAACCCTAAACCCTAAACCCTAAACCCTAAACCCCAAACCTTTAAAACCCTAAACTATAAAGCCTAAACATTAAAGCCTAAACTCAAAACCATAAATCCTAAACCCTAACCTTAAACAAACCCTAAACCCTAAAACCCTAAACATTAAACCTTAACTCTAAACGCTAACGCTAAAAGCATAAATCCTAAAACCCTAAACCCTAATACCTAAACCTTAAATGCTAAACCCTAAACCCAAACCCTAAACCTAAACCTAAAGTAACTAAATAAATTAAAAGATAAACCTAAACCCTAAAACCTAATAAACCTAAACCCCAAGAATGGGCAAAACCTTGACATCAAGAACATCACCATCAACCAAGCTAGATCTAGCGGTGGAGGCAAAGGCAAAGGCGATGGTTATCATAGTGGTCGTGGGAGATCTGGAGGTGCTGGTGGATATGGAGGTGGTGGTCAGAGAAGTGGTGGTTATGGAGGCAGGAGGAGTGATGGAGGTGACAGCCGTGGTGGTGGCAGAGGGAAAGATCAGGGATATGATGGTGGATCCCGCTACTCGAGAGGAGGGGGTAGTTTTGATGGCAACTGGAGAAATTGAATAATGCGCGATCTGATCTGCTGCTTATGGAGATGTTTCTTTACATTAAAGATGGTTCTAGCTATCAAGGGTTATTTATTTGCTCTATGTGTGCTCATTTTTTATCTATGTCGTCACTTATTTCTTAGAAAACTTGGTGTGTAACTTGGTTGATGAAATCAAAAAGAAAAAATGTTGTATCTAAATTTGTCCTCAGTTAAAAAAAAAACTAAAAACCCTAAACCCCAAACTAAAACTTCAACCCTAGACCTCAAACCTAAACTCTAAACTCTAAACTCTAAAAACCCTAAACCCTAAACCCTAAACACTAAACCCTAAAACCCTAACTCCTAAACCATAAACCCTAAAACCTAAACCCTAAACCCTAAACCCTAAACCCTAAACCCTAAACCATAAATCTTGAACCCTCAACTAACCCTAAACCCTAAAAAGCTAAAAACTTAAGCGTAAACTAAATAAAACCTAAAAATAAAATAAATAGAAAAACCTAAACCAAAATAAAATAAAAAATAAAATAAAATAAAAACCTAAACTAAAACTTAAAGCTAAACCTTAAGCTAAACCTTGACCTAAAGAGAAAATTAACTAAAAAATAAAAACTAAACTAAAATATAAATAAATAAAAACCTAAACTAAAGTAAAAAATAAAAAACCTAAATAAAATAAAAACTAAACCTAAATAAAATAAAATAACCTAAAATAAAATAAAATAAAAACTAAATAAAAACCTAAACCTAAAAAATAAACCTAAAAATAAATAAAAAATAAAACCTCAATACTAAATTTTTTAAAAAAACTTAAACCTAAATTAAAAAAAATAAACCTAAACATAAACTAAAATAAACTAAACTAAAAAAATAAAACCTAAACCTAAACCTAAAATAAACTAAACTAAACCTAAACCTAAAGCCTAAATAAAATAAAATAAACTAAAAAAATCTTAAAAATAAATCTAAAATAAAAATGTAAAACCTAAACCTAAAAATATAAAATAAAACCTTAACCTTATAAAATAAAATAAAATAAACCTAAAAATAAAATAAAAAATAATTGAACTAAAAAATAAACCAAAACCTAAACCTTAAAAATAAACTAAAATAAAAAACCAAAACTAAAATAAATAAACCTAAAATATATAAACTAAACTAAATAAAAATAAAAATAAACCTAAATAAAAATACAAAATAGAATAAAGTAAAATAAATAGAAATTAAACTAAATAAACCTAAACCTATGAATTTACCTAATTTAAATAAAATAAAATAAATAAATAAACCCTTACCCTAAACCTTAAACCCTAAAACTAACCTTAAACATTAGGCAAACCACAAACCCTAAACCTTAAAACACCTAAAACTAAATCTAAACCCTAAAACCAAAACCATAAATCCTAAACCCTAAATCCTAAACTAAACCCTAAACCCTACCTGACCTACTAACCTGAAATACCTGATCCTATCAACACTAAACCAAAAACCACAAACTACTAAACTATAAAAACCAAAAAACTTATACCTAAACTAAATATAACCTAAAAATAAAATAAACAAAAATACCAAAACCTAAATTAAATAATAAAAGAAAATAAAATAAAAACCAAAACTAAAACCTAAACCCAAACCTAAACCTAAACATAAAAAAAAATTTTAAACTAAAATAAAATAAATAAAAACCTAAACTAAACTAATAAATAAAATAAACCTAAAAATAAGAAAATTAAATAAAATAAAAATAAACATAAAATAAAATTAAAATAAAATTAAAATAAAATTAAATAAAAACTAAATAAAAACCTAAACATAAAAATAAAACCTAAAAATAAATATCAAATAAAATTGACACCCTAAAAAAAAAAACCTAAGCCTAAAATAAACAAAATAAAATAAACCTAAACCTAAACTAAAGTAAACTAAACTAAAATAAATAAAACCTAAACCTAAACCTAAACCAAATAAATTAAAATAAACAAATAATATTCCTAAACCTAAATCAAAAAATTAAACCTAAAACCTAAACTTAATGCCACAAAATAAAAATCTAAACCAAAACCAAAACCTAAAAAATATAAAACTAAAACCTAAAAAATAAAATAAAAATAAAACTAAACTAAAAAAATAAGCATAAACCTAAACATAAACGTAAAAAATAAACTAAAATAAAAACCTAAACTAAAATAAATAAACTAAATTAAATAAAAATTAAAAATAAACATATATAAAAATTTATAATATAATAAACTAAAATAAATTAAAAATAAGCTAAGTAAACTAAATAAACCTAAACATACCGGTTTACTTAAGTAAAAAAAAAAGACCACAAACCATAAACCCTAGACCCTAAACCCTAAATGCTAAACCCTAAACCATAAAATTAAACCCTAAACTCTAAACCTTAAACCCGAAACCCGAAACCCTAAAAAACCCAAAACCCTAAACACTAAACTCTAAAATAAACCCTAAACCCTAAACCCTTAACCTTTAAACCCTATACCCTAAACCCTAAACCCTAAACCCTAAATCTTAGGCCACAGGCCCTAAACCTACCTTAAACCTAAACCCTAGGCCACTGAGCCCGGACACTAGGCCCTAAACCTGACTCTAAACCCTAAACACCCCACCCTCCTACCAAACCCTAAACAACCAACCTATGCATAAACTAAATAAAACTATAATTAAAATAAAGAAAACTAAACCTACATATAATAAAAAATAAAATAAATGACCTAAACTAAAACCTAAACCTAAACTAACTCTGACCTAAACATAAAGTTAAAAAAACTAAAATAAAATAAATAAAAACCTAAACTACATCAAAAAAATAAAATAAACCTAAATAAAATGAAAACTAAACAAAAAGTAAAAATAAAATAACATAAAATAAAAAAAAATAAAAACTAAAAAAAAACCTAAACCTAAAAATAAATAAAAAATAAAACCTTAACCCTAAACTAAAAAAAATCTAAACCTAAAATAAATAATAGTAAAATAAACCTAAACCTAAACATAAAATAAACAAAGCCTAAACCCTAAACTAAATAAAATAAAATAAATAAAAAATAGAACATAAAAATAAATCCAAAATAAAAACCTAAAACCTAAACCTAAAAATGCAAAAAAACCTAAACCTAAACCTAAAAAAAAATGTAAACCTAAAAAATAAAATAAAAATTAAACTAAATTATGAAATAGACATGAACCGAAACCTAAACCTAAAAAATAAAGAAAAATAAAAAATCGAAAGTAAAATAAATAAACCTAAAATAAATAAACTAAATTAAATAATTATTAAAAATAAACATAAATATAAATAAATAATATGATAAACTAAAATAAATAAAAAATAACCTAAATAAAATAATAAACCTACTGGGTTGCTTAATTTAAAAATTCCTAAACAAAACTCTACACACACTAAAATGAACCCTAAACACTAAACCCCAAACCTACAACCCAAAATGCTAAACCCTAAAAAGCTCTAAACCCAAAATTAACCCTAAACCATAAACCCTCAAAACCCTAAACCCTAAAGCCTAAACACTAAACCCTAAACCCTAAACACTAAACCCTAACCCTAAACCCTAAACCCTAAAACCTTAAACCTTAAAACACTAAACCCTAACCCTAAAACCTAAAACCTAAATGCATAAACCCTTAAAACTTAAACCCTAAACCCTAAACCCTAAACCCCAAACCCAAAACCTAAACTTAAAGTAACTAAATAAATTAAAAATTAAACCTAAAACCTAAAGCCTAATAAACCTAAACCCGAAGAATGGGCAGAACCTTGACGACAGGAACATCATCGTCAATCAGGCTCGGTCTTGATCTGGCGGTGGAGGCAAAGGCAGAAGTTATCACTATGGTGGTGGGGTATCTGGAGGTGCTGGTCGATATAGAGGTAGTGGTTGGAGCAGTGGTGCTTATAGATGCAGGAGAAGCAAAGGAGGTTACAGTGGTGGTGGCGGAGGGAGAGATCGGGGATATGATGGTGGATCTTGCTACTCGAGAAACCGAGTGATTCTGATGGGAATTAGAGAAACTGAAGAATGGCCAATCCGATCTACTATTTATGGAACTTTGTCTTTATAGTAGAGATAGTTCTAGTTATCTAGGCTTTTTGATTTACTTTATGTGTGCTCATTTTTTATCTATTTCATTATTTTTATCTTAGAAAACTTGATGGGTTACTTGGTTGATGAAATTGGAAAGAAGAATATTAAATCAGAATTTGTTCTCTATTAAAAAAAACCATAAACCATAAACCCTAAACAAAAACCTGAACCTTAGACCTAAAACCTAAACCCTAAACCCTAAACCCTAAACCCTAAAAATCCTAAACCCTAAACCCAAAAAACCCTAAACACTAAACCCTAAACACTAAACCCTAAAACATAAAGCCTAAACCATAAATCCTAAACCTTAAACCCTAAACCCTAAACCCACTAAACCCAAACATACCCTAAACACTAAAAAGCTAAAAACCTAAACCTAAACTAAATAAAACCTAAAAATAAAATGAATAAAAAAACCTAAACTAAAATAAAATAAAAAAATAAAATAAAATGAAAACCTAAACTAAAACCTAAACCTAAACCTAAACCTGAACCTAAACTTAAAAAAATAAAACTAAAATAAAATAAATAAAAACCTAAACTATACTTAAAAATAAAAAACCTAAATAAAATAAAAACTAAACTTAAAATAAAAATAAAATAAACATAAAATAAAATAAATAAAATCCTAAACCTATAAAATAAACCTAAAAATAAAAAAATTTAAACATAAACCATAAACTAAAAAAAACCTAAACCTAAAATAAAAATAAAATAAACCTCATCTAGGCAAAAATAAACTAATCTAAAATAAATAAAACCTAAACCTAAACCTAAAATAAACTAAACCTAAACCTAAACCTAAAAAAATAAAATAAAATAAATAAATCCTAAACTAAAAAAAAAACCTCAAGATAAACATAAAATAAAATCCTAAAACCTAAACCTAAAAAAAAATAAAACCAAAACCTAAACCTAGAAATAATAAAATAAAACTTAAACCTAAAAAATTAAATAAAAATAAAAATAAACTAAAAAATAAACATAAACTTAAACCTAAACCTAAGAAAATAAACTAAAATAAATAACCTAAACTAAAATAAATAAACTATAGATAAACTAAAATATAAATAAAATAAAATAAATTAAAATAAATAAAATAAGCTAACTAAAATAAATAAACTTCACAAGGTTTGCTTAATTTTTTTTAAAAAAAACCCTAACACTAAACTAGCCACAACTAACCACCCTACCCAGGCCCTAAACTTGCAGTCCTAAATCCTAAACGAGACCCTAAACCACTAAACTAGGCTCTAAAGCCTACCCACAAACCCATGCCATATGCCTCCAAAACTAATGAGCCCAACCTATAACAACCCTGAGCCATGAGCCCTAAACCCTTCATCCTAAACTCGAAACCCTAAAAACCTAAATACTTAAAGCTAAACTAAATAAAACCTAAAAATAAAATAAATAAAAAACCTAAACCTAAATAAAATAAAAAATTAAAATAAAATAAAAACATAAACCTAAACCTAAACCTAAACCTAAACGTAAAAATAATATAAAATAAAATAGAAAAGGTAAACTAAAATAAAATAAATTAAACCCTAAATTGAACAAAAATAAAATAAAATAAACCTAAAAATAAAACCCAAATAAAATAAAAACTAAACATAAATAAACAATAAAATAAACCTAAAATAAAATAAAATAAAAACTAACTACCTAAAAAACAAACCTAAAAATAAATAAAAAAAGCCTAAACCTAAAATAAACAAAATAAAATAAACGTAAACCTTAACTAAAATAAACTAAACTAAACAAATAAAACCTAAACCTAAACCTAAAATTTACTAAATAAAATAAAATAAACTAAAAGTAAACTGAAATTGAAACTAAAAAATAAAACCTAAAATAAAAACCTAAAACCTAAACCTACAAAAATAAAATATAAATCTTAACATAAACCTAAAAATAAAAAATAAACCCTAAATCTATAAAAATAAAATAAAATTAAAAATAAACTAAAAAATAAGCCTAAACCTAAACCTAAACCTAAAAAAAAAAATTTAAAATAAAAAACTTAAACTAAAATAAATAAAGTAAAAATAAATAAAATAAACTAAACAAAAATAAAAATAAACTTAAATAAATAAAATAAAATAAATTGAAATAAATAAAAAAAATAAACTAAATAAACCTAAACCTATTAGTCTACTTAATTAAAAACCCTAAAAGCTACACCCTAAACCCTAAATCCTGACACAACCCTGCACCCTAAACTGACCCTAAACCCAAACCATAAACCCTAAAACTAACCACCCTAAACCCTAACCCACAACCTAAAACCCTAGGCCCAAAGCTACCCTAAACTCCCAGGCCTAAACCTGCCCTGAGCCACTGACCCTCAAAATCCTACCAACCACAAACCTAAACATAAAATAAAATAAAAACTAAACATAAAATATAAATAAAAGTAACCTAAATTAAAATAAATCAAAAAGAAACTAAAATAAAAACCTAAACCTAAAAAATAAACCTAACAATAAATAAAAATTAAAACCTAAATCCTAAACTAAAAAAAAAATTAAGCTTAAAATAAAAATAAAATAAATAAGATAAAATAAACCTAAACCTAAACCTAAACTAAAATAAATAAAACCTAAACCTAAACATAAAACAAAATAAACCTAAACCTAAACCTAAATAAAATAAAATAAAATAAACTAAAAATAAACTTAAATCTAAAGTAAAGAAATAAAACCTAAAAAAATAAACAAAACATAAATCATAAACCTAAAGAAATAAAATAAAACCAAACTTAAACATAAAAAATAAAAAATAAAACCTAAACCTAAAAAAAAAATAAAAATAAACTCAACTAAAAAAATAAACCTAAATTAAAAAACTAAAATAAAAATCCTAAACTAAAATAAAAAACCTAAAATAAGTAAAATAAACTAAATTTAAATAAAAAATAAACCTAAATAAAAATGAAAAATTAAATAAACTAAAATAGATAAAATATAAACTAAGTAAACTAAATAACCTAAACCAATTGATTTACTTAATTTAAGAAAAGAAAAACCTTAAACCCTTAACCCTATATGCTAAAACCCTAAACCCTAAACTATAAACCCTAAATCCATACCCAAAATCCTAAAGCCTGAACCCTAAACCTTAAGCCCTAAAACCCTAAACTCTAAACCCTAAACCCTAAACCCTAAGCCCTAAAACCTAAAGCCCTAAACCCTAAACCCTAAAACCATAAACCCTAAACCTTAAACCCTAAACTAACCCTAAACCCTAAGAATGGGCAAAACCTGACAAGAAGAACATGCCAAACCGTGCTTAGTCTAGGACCAAATGTAAAGGCAAAAAATATCGCAAATGGTGGTGGGGATCAGGAGTCAATGGTGGTGGTATCTGAGTGGTAGATTACAGGCAGGAGAGGATAGACACCATGGTTTGAGAGAAGTGGTTCTATAATGGAACTAGAGAAATACGAATCGATTTATATATGGAACTACATCTTGAGTTTAGTTATCTAGGCTTTTAAAGTCATCACTTTCAAAACTTGTGTGATTGGAAATGTTGAATACTTTATTAAATACTAAACCTAAAATCTCTAAACTCTAAAAAAGCCTACATCCTATCTCATAAACCTAAACTTCTAAAGCTCTTTATTACCTAAATGCTAAACCTAAATCCTAAACCTTAAAACCCTAAACCCTAAACCCTAAATCCTACACCCTATAGCCAAAACCCTAAACCCTAAACCCTAAAACCTAAACCCTAAACCCTAAACCTTAAACCCCAAATCCTATACCCTAAACCCTAAACCCTAAATCCTAAACCCTAAAAAGCTAAAAACCTAAACCTAAACTAAATAAAACCTAAAAATAAAATAAATAGATAAACGTAAGCCAAATAAAATAAAATAAAAACCTAAAGTAAATCATAAACCTAAACCTAAACCTAAACCTAATGGAAAATAAAATAAAAAATAAAAATGGAATAAAATTAAAAATAACCAAACTAAACTAAAAAATTAAGAAAACCTAAATAAAATAACAACTAAACCTAAAATAAAAATAAAATAAACCTAAACATAAAAAATACACCTGAAAGTAAATAAAAACTAAAACCTAAACCCTTAACAAAAAAAAACCTAAACCTTACATAAAAATAAAATAAACAAAATAAAATAAAGCTAAACCTAAACTAAAATAAAATAAACTAAAATAAATAAAACCTAAACCTAAACCTACAATATTCTAAACTTAATCCTATACCTAAACTAAATAAAATAAACTAAACTAAAAATAAACCTAAACTTAAACTATAAAATAAAACCTAAAACCCACACCTAAGAAAATAAAATAAATTAAACCTAAACCTAAAAACAAAATATAAAAACTAAACCTAAATAATAAAATAAAAATAAAACTAAATTAAAAAATAAAACCTAAACCTAAAAAATAAATTTACATAAAAAAGGTAAACTAAAATAAATAAACTTAATATAAATAAACTAAAATAAATAAAAATAAAAGTAAACCTAAATAAACAAAGTTAAAATAAACTAAAATAAATAAAAATTAAACTAAATAAACCTAAACCTACCATTTTAATTAGTTTTTTTAAAAAAACCCTAACTTTAAATCCTAAACCCTAAACCCTAAACCTTAAACCCTAAAGCTAACCCTAAACATACAAACCTAAACCCTAAACCTAAACCCAAAATCCTAAACCCTAAAAAATCTTAAACCCTAAAAAACTCTAAATGATAATCCCTAAACTAAGAAATCTAAATAAGCCTAAACCCTCTGGTTTATTAAAAAAAATCCTATACCCTAAATCCTAGACCCTAAGCCCTAAACCCTAAACCTTAAACTCTAAACCCTAAACCCTAAAACTAACCCTAAAGTGACGGAGGTTACAACCATGGTGGTGGCAGAGGGAGAGATCAAGGATATGATGGCAGATCCTGCTACTCGAGAGGCCAGAGTGGTTCTAATGGAACTAGAGAAACTGAAGAATGATCGATCCAATCTGCTTCTTATGGAACTAGGTCTTAAAGTAGAGACGATTCTAGTTATCTAGGTTTTGATTTGCTTTGATGCTCATTTTGATCTATGTGTTTTATGACTTAGAAAACTTGGTGTGTTACTTGGTTGATGAAATCAAATAGAAGAATTATTGAATCAAAATTTATTCTCTCTTAAAAAAACCAAAAACCCTAAACTCTAAACTAAAACTTTAAACCTAGACCTAATACTTAAACCCTAAACCCTAAAATGCTAAAACCTAAACCTAAATTAAATAAAAAATAAAAATAAAATAAATAAAAAAACCTAAACCAAAATAAAATAAAAAATAAAATAAAATAAAAACCTAAACTAAAACCAAAACCTAAACCTAAGCCTAAAAAGAAAATAAAATAAATATTAAAAAACTAAACTAAAATAAAATAAATAAAAACCTAAACTAAACTAAAAATTAAAAAACCTAAATTAAATAAAAATTAAACCTAAATAAAAAAATAAACATAAAATAGAATAAAATAAAACTAAATAAAAAAATAAAATAAACCTAAAAAAATAAAAAACTAAATAAAAAATAAAACCAAAACCCTAAACAAAAAAATAAAATTAACCTAAACCTAAACCTAAAATAAACTAAACCTAAACCTAAATCTAAGCCTCAAATAAAATTAAATAAACTTAAAAAAACCTAAACCTAAACTACAAAAATATAACCTAAAAATAGACCTAAAATAAAAACCTAAAACCTAAACTTGAAAAAACAAAATAAAAACATAAACCTAAACCTAAAAATAAAAGTAAAATCTAAACCTAAAAAATAAAATAAAAATAAAACTTAACTAAAAATAAAACCCAAAATTAATAGATGGTGGTGGTGGTGGAGGGAAAGATCGGGGATATGATGGTGGATCCTGCTACTCAAGAGGTCAGAGTGGCTATGATGGGAACTAGCGAAATTGAAGAACGGTCGATCCAATCTGCCACTTATGGAACTAGGTCTTAAAGAAAAGATAATTCTAGTTATCTAGGGTTTTTGATTTTCTCTATGCGTGCTCATTTTTGATCTATGTCGTTGCTTGGGTCTTAGAAAACTTGGTGTGTTACTTGGTTGAAGAAATAAAAAAGAGGAAATGTTGAATATGAATTTGTTCTCTCTTAAAAAAACAAAAAATGCTAAACCCTAAATGCTAAACCCTAAACCCTAAACCCTAAAAGCCTAAACCCTAAAACCCTAAACCCTATACCCTAAACCCTAAAAACCTAAAAACCTAAACCTAAACTAAATATAACCTAAAAATATATAAATAAAAAAATGCAAACCTAGATAAAATAAAATAAGAACCTAAACTAAAATTTAAACCTAAACCTAAAGTAAAATAAAACAAAAAATAAAAATAAACAAAATAAAATAAAGAAAAACCTAAACTAAACTAAAAAATAAAATAAAACTAAGTATTAAAAGCCTTAATAAAATTAAAACTAAGCGTAAAATAAAAATAAAATAAACCTAAACTAAAGAAAAATAGAAACTAAATAAAAACTTAAACAGATAAAATAAACCTAAATGTAAAACCTAAAATTAATAGAAAATAAAACCTAAACCTTAAAATTAAAAAAAAAACCTAAACACAAAAAAAAATTAAAAAAAATAAAATAAACCTAAACCCAAACTAAAATAAATAAAACCTAAACCTAAATCTAAAATAAACTAAACCTCAACCTAAACTTAAACTAAATAAAATAAAATAAACTACAAATAAAGCTAAACCTAAACTAAAAAATAAAACCTAAAAATAAACCTAAAAAATAAAATAAAAACTTAAACCTAAACCTAAAAATAAAAAATAAAACTTAAACCTAAAAAATAAAATAAAAATAAAACTCAACTAAAAGATAAACATAAACCTAAGCTTAAACAAAAAAAAATAAACTAAAATAAAAAACCTAAATAAAAATAAATAAACTAAAATAAAAAATAAACCTAAATAAAAATAAAAAATAAAATAAACTTAAATAAACAAAAAAATAAACTAAATAAACCAAAATCTACTGGTTTACTTAATTTTAAAAAAAACCCTAAACACTAAATCCAAAACCCTAAACCTTAAACCCTAAATTCTAAACCCTAAACCTACAAACCTAAACCCTAAACCCTAAACCCTAAACCCTAATACCTAATCCCTAATCCTAAACCCTAAACCCTAAAGCATAAACATTAAAATCCTAAACCCTAAACCCTAAACCCTAAACTCTACACTCTAAACACTAAACCCAAATGCTAACCCCCAAACCCTAAATGCCAAAACCTAAACCTAAACCTAAAGTAACTAAATAGATTTTAAAATATACCTAAACCCTAAAACCTATTAAACCTAAACATAAACCCTAAGGATGGGCAGAACCTAGATGGTGGAACGCCATCAATAAGGCTCCCTAGATCTAGTGAAGGCAAAGGCAGGCAAGAATGCATGGGGGATCTAGAGGTGCTGGTGTATAGAGAGGTGGTGGTGGGACCAGTGGTGGTTATGGATGTGGGAGATGTGATGGAGATTACAACTGTCGTGGTGGTGGAGAGATCAGGGATATGATGGCGGATCATGCTACTCGAGAGGCCGGGGTGGTTTTGATGGGAACTGGAGAAACTAAAGAACAACCGATCCAATCTGTTACTTATGGAACTATGTCTTTACAATGGAGACAGTTCTAGATATCTAGGGTTTCTAATTTGCTAAATGCATGCTCACTTTTTATCTATGTCATCGCTTGTGTCTTAGAAAACTTGGTGTGTTACTTGGTTGATGAAATTGAATAGAGGAAATATTGAATCTGAATTTGTTCTCTATTAAAAAAAACCAAAAACCCTAAACCCTAAACTAAAACTTGAACCTTATACCTAAAACCTGAACCCTAAACCCTAAATGTTAAAACCTTAAACCCTGAACCCTAAACCATAAAACCTAGGCCCTAAAGCATAAACCTAAACCCTGAACCACAAATCATAAACCTTAAACCAACCCTAAACCCTAAACCTTAAACCCAAAATCATATCCCTAAACCCTACACCCAAAACCTACAACCCTAAACCCAAAACACAAAACCCTAAACACTAAACCCTAAACCCCAAACTATCCCTAAACCCTAAACCCTACACCCTAAACCTACAACCCTAAACCCAAAACACTAAACCCTAAACCCTAAACTAACCCTAAACCCTAAACCCTAAACCCTAAAATCTCTAAACCCTAAAGCCTAAACACTAATCCCTAAACTAACCCTAAACCCTAAGATAACCCTAAACCCTAAAACCTCAAAATCCTAAACCCTAAACCCTAAAACCTAAAAACCTAAACCTAAACTAAATAAAACATACTATTAAAATAAATAAATAAACCTAAAAATAAATAAAATAAAATAAAAACATAAACTAAAACCTAAACTTAAATGTGAAAATAAAAAAAAATAAAAAAATTTTAAAAAAACTAAAATAAAAGAAATAAAAACCTAAACTAAATTAAAAAAAAATAACCTAAGAATAAAAAACATAAATAAAATTAAAACTAAGCATAAAATATAAATAAAATTAACCTAAAATAAAATAAATCAAAAATAAACTAAAATAAAAACTAAATTAAAACGTAAACCTAAAAAATAAACCTAACAATAAATAAAAAATAAAACATAAATACAAAACTTAAAAAAACCTAAGCCTAAAATAAAAATAAAATAAATAAGATAAAATAAACCTAAACGTAAACCTAAACTAAAATAAACAAAACTAAAATAAATAAAACCCAAACCTAAACTTAAAATAACCTAAACCTAAACAAAATAAAATAAAATAAACTAAAAATAAACCTAAATCTAAAGTAAAGAAATAAAGCCTAAAAATAAGCCTAAAATAAAAACCTAAATCATAAACCTAAAGAAATAAAATAAAAATCAAAACTTAAACATAAAAATAAAAAATAAAACTTAAACCTAAAAAAAATAAAAATAAAACTCAACTAACAAATAAACCAAAATTAAAAAAAAAACTAAAATAAAAAACCTAAACTAAAATAAATAAACTTAAAGTAAATAAATTAAACTAAATAAAAAAAACCTAAATAAAAATGAAAAATAAAATTAAGTCAAATAAATAAGAAATAAACTAAATAAACCTAACCCAATCGATTTACTTAATTTAAGAAAAAAAACCTTAAACCCTAAACCCTAAACCGTAAACCCTAAACCCTAAACCCTATACCATAAAATCCTAAACCCTAAACCATAAACCCTAAACCCTAAACCCTAAAATCCTAAAGCCTGAACCCTAAATCCTAAACCCTAAAACCTTAAACTCTAAATCCTAAACCATAAACCCTAAGCCCTAAAACCTACAACCCTAAACCCTAAACCCCAAAACCATAAACCTTAAGCCCTAAACTAACCCTAAACCTTTAACCCTAAACTAACCCTAAACCCTAAGATTGGGTAGAACCTTGAAAGTAAGAACATCACCGTCAACTAGGCTTAGTCTAGATCTGGCGGTGGAGGCGAAGGCGGAGGCAACGATTATCGCAATGGCGGTGGGGGATCTAGAGGTGTTGGTGGATATGGAGGTGGTGGTCAGAGCAGCGGTGGTTATGGTGGAAAGAGGAGCGATGGAGGTTACAACCGTGGTAGTGGTGGAGGGAGAGATCACAGATATGATGGTGGATCCTACTTCTTGAGAGGCCAGAGTGGTTCTGATGGGAACTGGATAAATTGAAGAATGACCGATCTGATTTGCTACTTATGGAACTATGTCTTTATAGTAGAGATAATTCTAGTTATCTAGAGCTTTTGATTTGCTATATGCATGCTCATTTTTTATCTAAGTCGTCACTTTTATCTTAGAAAACTTGGTGTGTTACTTGGTTGATGAAATCAAAAAGAAGAAATGTTGAATATGAATTTGTTCTCTATTAAATAAAAAAGCAAAAAATCATAAAGCCTAAACTAAAACTTGAATACTAGACTTAAAACCTAAACCCTAAACCCTAAACCCTAAAGCCTAAACTTTAAGCCTACACCCTAAACCTTAAATCCTAAACCATAAACCCTAAAAGCCTTATTACTTAAATGCTAAATTGTAAACCCTAAACCCTAAAACCCTAAACCCTAAACCTAAACCCTAAAGCCTAGACTCTACACCCTAAATCCTAAACCCTAAACCCTAAACCTCAAACCCCATATCCTAAGCCTTAAACCCTAAACCCTAAATCCTAAAAAGCTAAAAACTTAAACCTAAACTAAATAAAACCTAAAAATAAAATAAATGGATAAACCTAAGCCAAAATAAAATAAAATAAAAACATAAAATAAATTATAAACCTAAACCTAAACCTAAACCTAAAAGAAAATAAAATAAAAATAAAAAACTAAAATTAAAAAATAATACTAAACTAAAAATAAAACCTAAAATAAAATAATAACTAAACCTAAAATAAAAATAAAATAAACCTAAAATAAAATAAAATAAAAATTAAATAAGAACTTAAACCTAAAAAATTCACCTAAAAGTAAATAAAAACTAAAACCTAAACAGTTAACAAAAAAAACCTAAATCTTAAATAAAAATAAAATAAACAAAATAAAATGAAGCTAAACCTAAACTAAAATAAAATAAACTAAAATAAATAAAACCTAAACCAAAACCTATAAAATTCTAAACCTAAACCTAAACCTAAACTAAATAAAAAAATAAACTAAAAATAAACCTAAACTTAAACTAAAAAATAAAACCTAAAACCCACACCTAAATAAATAAAATAAATTAAATCTAAACCTAAAAACTAAAATAAAAAAACCTAAATAATAAAATAAAAATAAAACTAAACTAAAAAATAAACCTAAAGCTAAAAAATAAATTTACATAAAAACCTAAATAATAATAAATAAACCTAATATAAATAAACTAAAATAAATAAAAATAAAAAGTAAACCTAAATAAAAAAGTTAAAATAAACTAAAATAAATAAAAAATAAACCTAAACCTACTGTTTACTTAATTTTTTTTTAAAAAAACCCCTAAACTCTAAATCCTAAACCCTAAAGCTTAAACCTTAAACCCTAAAACTAACACTAAATCCTAAACCATAAATTGACAAGCCTAAACCTACAACCTAAACCATAAACCCTTAACCCAAAATCCTAAATATTAAAAAACCTTAAACCCTAAAAAACCCTAAATGATAAACCCTGAACAAGAAAACTAAATAAACCTAAACCCACTGGTTTATTAAAAAAAACCCTAAACCCTAAATCATAAGCCCTAAGTCCTAAACCCTAAACAATAAATCTTAAACACTAAACCCTAAAACTAACCCTAAATCAATGGAGGTTACAACCGTGGTGGTGGCACAGGGAGAGATCGGGGATATGATGGCAGATCCTGCTACTCGAGAGGTCATTGTGGTTCTGATGGGAACTAGAGAAATTGAAGAATGATAAATCTGATCTGCTACTTATGGAACTGTGTCTTTACAGTAAAGACTATTATAGTTATCTAGGGTTTTTGATTTGCTCTATGTGTGCTCATTTTTTATCTATGTCATTGCTTGTGTCTTAGAAAACTTAGTGTGTTACTTGGTTAATGAAATAGAAAAGAAGAAATGTTAAATCTAAATTTATTCTCTATTAAAAAAAATCCTAAACCCTAAACCCTAAACCCTAAGGCCCTAAACCCAAAACCCAAAACCTTAAACCCTAAACCCTAAACCCTAAACCCTAAGCGCCAAACCCTCAACAAACTCTAAACCCTAAACCCTTAAAAGCTAAAAAACTAAACCTAAACTAAAACCTAAACCTAAATTAAACTAAAAAATATATAAACTAAACTAAAATAAAATAAAATAAAACTTAAACTAAACTAAAAAATAAAAAAACTTAAATAAATAAAATAAAAACTAAACCTAAAAAAAATAAAATAAACCTAAAATGAAATAAAATAATAACTAGTTAAAAACTTAAAAATAAATAAAAAATAAAACCTAAACCCTAAACCCTAAACTATAAAAAAAACTAAACATAAAATAAAAATAAAATAAACCTAAACATGAACAAAAATAAAAAAAATAAAACCTAAATCGAAACCTAAAATAAACTAAACATAAAATTAAACCTAAACCCTAAATAAAATAAAATAAACTAAGAATAAACTTAAACATAAACTAAAACATAATACCTAATAAAACATAAAATAAAAACCTAAAACCCAAAGCTAAAAAATTAAAATAAAAGCATAAACCTAAACCTAAAAATAAAAAATAAAATCTAAACATAAAATAAAAAATAAAAATAATACTAAACTAAAAAATAATAATAAACCTAAATGTAAATAAAAACTAAAAAATAATAATAAACTAAAAAATAAAACCTATAAAAATAAACTAAAATTAATAAACTAAACTAAATAAAATAAATAATTAATTAATTAAAAAAATAAAAAAATAAAATAAATAGAAATAAATAAAAAAACACTAAACCTTCAACCATAAACCCTAAACTTACAACCCTAAACCTAAAACCCTAATCCCTAAAACCCTAAACCCTAAACTCTAAACCCTAAACACTGAACCCTAAAACCCTAAACCCTAAACCCCTAAGCCTAAACATCTGACCCTAAACCCTAAAGCCCAAACATTAAACCTGAAATGCTAAACCCTAAAAACCTAAAATCCTAAACCTAAACTAGATAAAACCTAAAATTAAAATAAATAAATAAAACCTAAACCTAAATATAATAAAAAACTAAAATAAAATAAAAACCTAAACCTAAATCTAAAAAAAAATTAAAATAAAAAATAAAAAACTAAACCAAAACAAAATAAATAAAAATCTAAACTAAGCAAATAAATAAAATCAACCTAAAAATAAAAAACCTAAATATAATAAAAAACTAAACGTAAAGGAAATATAAAATAAACCTAAAATAAAACAAAATAAAAACTAAATAAAACCTAAGCCAAAAAAAAAAATCAAAACCCTAAACTAAAAAAAAATAAACCTAAACCAAAAATAAACAAAATAAAATAAACCAAAACCTAAACTAAAATGAAAAAAACCTAAACCTAAACCTTAAACTAAATATAATAAAATAAACTAAAAATACACTTAAACCTAAATAAAAAAACAAAACTGGGAAAATAAAATAAATTAAAACATAAAATCTAAACCTAAAAATAAAATAAAAACCTAAACCTAATCCTAAAAATAAAAATAAAACCTAAACCCAAAATAAATTAAAAAATAAACTAAACTAAAAATAAACAAAAAACCTAAACCTAAAGAATAAACTAAAATAAAAAACCTAAATTAAAATAAATAAACCAAACTAAATAAAAATAAAAAAACAAAATAAACTAAAATAAATAATAAATAAACTAAATAAACCTAAGCGTACTAGTTTACTTTTTTTTTAAAAAAAAAAAAACCTAAACCCTAAACCCTAAAACTAACACTAAACCCTAAACACTAAACCTACCATAAACCCCAAACCCTAAACCCTAAACCTAACCCAACTAAACTCTAAATCCTAACCACTACTAAACAATAAACCCTCATGTAACCCTAAACCTTAAAATGCTAAAAACCTAAACCTTAAAAAAAATAAATAAATAAAATAAATAAAAAAGCCTAAACCAAAACAAAATAAAATAAAATAATAAACCAAAAAAACCTAAACCTAAATAAAATAAAAGAAAATAAAATAAAAAATACAAACTAAACTAAAATAAAATAAATAAAAACCTAAAATAAACTAAAAATTCAAAAAACTAAAAAAAAAATAAAAACTAAACATAAATAAAAATAAAATAAACATAAAATAAAATAAAATAAAAGCTAAATAAAAGCCTAAACCTAAAATCAAACTTAAAATTAAATAAAAAATAAAATCAAAACCCTAAAAAAAAAACCGAAACCTAATATAAAAATAAAATTAACCTAAACCTAAAACTAAAAATAAATTAAACTAAAGTAAATAAAACCTAAACCTAAATCTAAAATAAACTAAATCTAAACCCTAAGTAAAATTAAATAAACTTAAAATAAACCTAGGCCTAAACTACAAAGATATAACCTAAAAATAAACCTAGAATCAAAACTTAAAATCTAAAACTAAAAAAATATAATAAAAACCTAAACCTATACATAAAAATAAAAATAAAACCTAAACCTAAAAAATAAAATAAAAATAAAACTATACTAAAAATAAAACCTAAAAATAATAGATGGTGGTGGTGGTGGCGGGAAATATCGGGGATATGATGTTATATCCTGCTACTCGAGAGGAGTGGTTTTGATGGGAATTAGAGAAACTTAAGAATGATCGATCCAATCTGCTGCTTATGAAACTAGGTCTTAAAGTAGAGATGATTCTAGTTTTCTAGTGTTTTTGATTTTCTCTATGCATGCTCATTTTTTATTTATGTTGTAGCTTGTGTCTTAGAAAACTTGGTGTGTTACTTGGTTGATGAAATAAAAAAATGAAATGTTGAATTTAAATTTGTACTCTATTAAATAAAAAACTAAAAACCCTAAACCCTAAACTAAACAGAACCTAAACATTAAACCCTAAACCCTAAAAATAAAAATATAAAAAAACATAAATAAAAGAATAAATAACTAAAAAATAAACATAAAAATTAAACCTAAAAATAAAACCTAAAAATAAATAGAAAATAAAACATAAACATTAAACTAAAAAAAACTTATCCCTAAGATAAACAAAAATGAAATAAACCTAAACCTAAGCTATACTAAACTAAACTAAAATAAATAAAACCTAAACCTAAACCAAAAATAAACTAAACCTAAACCCTAAACTAAATAAAGTAAAATAAACTAAAAATAAACCTAAACTAAAAAAATAAAAACTAAAAATAAACCTACAATAAAAATATAAAACCTAAACCTCAAAAAAAAATAAAAATAAAAACCCAAACCTAAACCTAAAAATAAAAAATAAAACCTAAACCTAAAAAATAAAATAAAAATAAAACTAAACTATAAAATAAACATAAACCTAAACATAATCCTAAAAAATAAACTAAAAGAAGAAACCTAAACTAAAATAAATTAACCAAAAATAAATAAAATAAAAATAAAAAATAAATCTAATTAAAAATAAAAAATAAAATAAATTAAATAAATAAAAATTAAACTAAATAAATTAAAAAAAGCCTAAACCTTAAAGCATAAAGGCTAAACTCTAAATCCTACCAAATAAATACTAAACCCAAACCCTAAAAGTAACAACCACGGATCTAAACTTACAACCCTAAACCCTACCAAGGGCCTTAAACTCTAAACCCTAAATCTTGAGCCTAAATTAATCCCAACCACACCAACTGCCTTAAACTCAAACCCTAAACTTAGGAAACCCCTGGTTTAAACCCTGACAGCACCACACTGACCCTAAAACCCTAAACCTGACCCATACAAATCTAAACCATAAATGCTAAAACCAAAAACCCTAAAGCCTTGTGTAGCTCAGAAAGGCTCTGGACACAAATCCTGACCCTAAACCTTATAAATCCACAAAGGCTAAACTAAACTCTAGGCCCTAAACCCATCTAAACCCTAAACCCTAACTACAAACCTTCAAACCCTAAACCCTAAACTTAAACCCTCAACCCTATACCCTAAACATATAAAAATCTAAACCTAAAGTAAATAAAATCTAAAGATAAAATAAATAAATAAAAAAATCCTACACACGCATAATATTAAAAAATAAAATAAAATAAAAGCCTAAACTAAAATCAAAACTTAAACCTAAAAATAAAATGAAATAAAAAATAAAATAAAATAAACCTCAGAATAAAAAACCTAAGTCAAGTAAAAACCAAACATTAAATAAAAATAAAATAAACTTAAAATAAAATAAAATAAAAACTAAATAAAAACCTAAACCTAAAAAATAAACCTCAAAATAAAACCTAAAAATAAATAAAAAATAAAACCCAAACTCTAAACTAAAAATAAGAACTTAACCAAAAATAAAAATAAAATAAATAAAATAAAATAAACTTAAACCTAAACTAAAATAAACTAAACTAAAATAGATAAAACCTAAACATAAATTTAAAATAAACTAAACCTAAACCCTAAACTAAATAAAATAAAATAAACTAAAAATAAACCTAAACCTATACTAAAAAATAAAAGCTAGAGGTAAACCTAATTAAAAACCTAACCTATACCCTAAACTCTAAACCCTAAATAGCTAAAAACCTAAACCTAAACTAACTAAAACCTAAATATAAAATAAATAAATAAACCTAAACCAAAAAAAAATAAATAAAATATAAAAAATAAAAACATAACTAAAACATAAACCTAAACCTAAAAAGAAAATAAAATAAAAAATAAAAACTAAACTAAATTAAAATAAATAAAAACATAAACTAAACTAAAAAAATAGAAAACCTAAATAAAATAAAAATTAAACCTAAAATTAAAAAAAATAACCTAAAATAAAATAAAATAAAAACTAAATAAAAACATAAACATAAAAAATAAAACAAAAAATAAAACCTAAAAACAAAAAAAAATAAAACTAAAACAAACTAAAAAAAACCTAAAATAAAATAAAATAAACCTACACCTAAACTAAAATAATCTAAACTAAAATAAATAATACCTATGACTAAATGTAAAATAAACTAAACCTAAACCTAAACCTAAACCTAAACTAAATAAAATAAATTAAACTAAAAAATATTAGCTAAAAATAAACCTAAAATAAAAACCTAAAGCCTAAACGTAAATAAAATAAAATAAAATACCTAAACCTAAACCAGAAACTAAAATAAAAGTAAAACTCAACTAAAAAATAAACCTAAACCTAAAACTAAACCTAAAAAATTAACTAAAATAAAAAACCTAAACTAAAATAAATTAACCTAAAATAAATAAGCTAAATTAAATAAAAATAAAAAATAAACCTAGATAAAAATAAATAAATAAAATATACTAAAATAAATTAAAAATAAACTAAATTAACATAAACCTACCAATTTACTTAATTAAAGAAAAACACTAAGCCCAAAATCCTAAACCCTAAACACTAAACCTATAACCCAACCCTAAACCTTAAAAAACCCTAAACCCTAAACCCTAAACCCTGAACCCTAATTCTAAACCATAAAACCTAAAAGCATAAACCATAAAATCCTAAACCCTAAACCATAACCCTAAACCATAAACCCTATATCCTAAACCTAAACCTAAAGTAACTAAATAAATGAAAAAATAAACCTAAACCCTAAAACCTAATAAACTAAACCTAAACCTAAACCCTAAAAATAGGAAGAACCTTGATGGTAGGAACATTACTATCAGCCATGCTTAGTTTAGATCTAATGGTGGAGGCGAAGGAGGAGGCGACGGTTATCATAGTGGTGGTGGGGGATCTGGAGGTGCTGGTGGATGTGGAGGTGGTGGTCAGAGCAGTGGTATTTGTAGAGGTGGGAGGAGCGACAGAGGTTACAACCGTGGTGCTGGCGGAGAGAGAGATTGGGGATATAATGGTGGATCCTGCTACTCGAGAGGATGGGGTGATTCTGATGGGAACTGGAGAAACTGAAGAACAGTCAATCCAATAGTTATTTATGGAAATGTGTCTTTCCGTAGAGACGGTTCTAGTTATCTAGGGTTTTTGATTTGCTCTATGCATGCTCATTTTTTATCTATGTCATCTCTTGTGTCTTAGAAAACTTGGTGTGTTACTTGGTTGGTTAAATTGAAAAGAAGAAATGTTGAATCTGAATTTTTTCTCTATTAAAAAAAAAAAAACTCCAAACCCTAAACTAAAACCTGAACCCTTGACCTAAAACCTAAACCCTAGACCCTAAACCCTAAACCCTAAATCTTAAAAACCCTAAACCCTAAACCCTAAAAAACCTTAAATCCTAAACCCTAAACCCTAAACACTTAAACCTAAATCCTAAACCCTCAATTAACCGTAAACCCTTAACCTTACAAAAGCTAAAAAGCTAAACCCAAACAAAATAAAACTTAAAAAGAAAATAAATAAAAAACTAAACTAAAATAAACTAAAATAAAAACCTAAAGTAGAATTGTAACTTAAACCTAAACCTAAAAAAAATAAAATAAAATAAAAACTAAGCTAAAATAAAATAAATAAAAACCTAAACTAAACCAAAAAAAATAGAAAAATTAAATAAAATAAAAATAAACCCTAAATAAAAATAAAAGAAATTAACATAAAAACTATATAAAAACTTAAACCTAAAGAATAAACCTAAAAATAAAACTTAATAATAAATAAACAATAAAATCTAAACCCTAAACTAAGGAAAAACCTAAACCTAAAATAAAAATAAAATAAACCTAAACTAAAATAAACTAAATTAATATATAAATAAAACCTAAACCTAAACCTAAAATACATTAAACCTAAATCTAAACCTAAACCCTAAATAAAGTAAAATAAACTAAAAATAAAACCTAAAAATAAACCTAAAATAAAAATCTAAATTCTAAACCTAAAAATAAAAATAAAAACCTAAACTTAAACCTAAAATTAAAAATAAAACCTAAACCTAAAAAATAAAATAAAAATAAAATAAAAATAAAAATAAACTAAAATATAAACCTTAACCTAAAAAATAAACTAAAATAAAATAAATAAACTAAAATAAATAAGGAAAACAATAATAACAACAATAACAAGCCATTATCCCACTAAGATCGCTTGAATCCTTTCTCCATTTGTGTGCATCAAATTCTCATTCAATTCAAGTATACTAAGTTCATTTTTTATACATCTTAACCAAGTCTTTTTAAGACTACCTCTACCCTTATTAACATAAAGCAATTCTAATGCATCTACTCTCCTAACTAGGTCATTGGATGGCCGACGCTTTATGTGGCCAAATCGTCTAAAGAGACTCTCTCAAATTTTATCTACCACTGGAGCTACTCTAACTTATTCCCAAAAATTAACATTTTGCTTTTATCTCAAAGAGTATAGCCATTCATCCACCTAAGCATCCTCTTCTCTGCGACAATTAACTTAGTCTCATGCTTCTCTTATATTTGCCAACATTCTACAGCATAAATTATTGTAGGTCTTACCACCATTTTATAAAATTTTCCCTTAAGTTTAAGTGGTACTTTTCTATCAAACAACAAGCAAGATGCATTCCTAGAAAATTCACATTTTACATTTTAATGACTTGTTCACCTAATGTCACAACACTATAACTATAGCTTCTAGAACTAAAATTACACTCCAAAAATAAACTAAACTAAATGAAAAGAAATATTTAAATAAAAATTAACTAAAATAAATAAAAAATAAACTAAATAAATCTAAACCAATCAATTTACTTAACTTAAAAAAAAATTAAAGAAAACCCTAACCCTAAACCCTAAACCCTAAACCTTAAAACCCTAAACCCTAAACCTTAAAACCCAAAACCCAAATAAAACCTAAACCCTAAAACTAGATCCCCTTACCTAAACTAAACTAAATCCTAAAACCTACAACCCTAAACCCTAAACCCTAAACCCTAAATCCCAAACCTTAAATAATAAACCATATATAGTAAACAACTAAAAACTAAAACCTAAACTAAATAAACAAAAATATACCTAAACTTAATCTAAAAAATAAAACCTATAAAGAAACCTAAAATAAACCATAAAACCTAAACCTAAAAAAATAAAATAAAAACCTAAACCTAAAAATAAAATAAAAAATAAACCTAAACCTAAAATAAAATAAAATAAAACTAAAGTAAAAAAAACATAAACCTAAACTAAACCTATAAAATAAACTAAAAAATAAAACCAAATCTAAAATATATAAACCTAAAGAAATAATCTAAACTAAATAAAATAAAAAATAAACCTAAATAATAAAAAAATAAAATAGACTAAAATGAATAAAAAATAAACTACTAGTTCTTAATTTAAAAAGAACCCTAACCCCTAAACTTTAAATCCTAAACCCAAAATAAGTTAAAAGAAAAAAACTAAATCCCTAAATCTAGAACCTTAACCTCTAAGCTTTAAACCCTATACCCTAAACATTAAAAATCTAAAAACCTTAACCTAAAGTAAATAAAACCTAAAAATAAAATAAATAAAAAAATCTAAACCTAAAAAAATAAAAAAATATAATAAAATAGAAACCTAAACTAAAATTAAAAAATAAAATAAAGCTAATAATAAAAAAACCTAAATATAATAAAAACCAAACGTAAAATAAAAATTAAATAAACCTAAAATAAAATAAAATAAGAACTAAATAAAAACCTAAACCTAAAAAATAAACCTAAAAATAAAACCTAGAAATAATTCAAATATAAAGCACAAACCTTAGACTAAAAATAAAAACTTCACCTATAATAAAAATAAAATATACAAAATAAAATAAACCTAAACCTAAACAAAAATAAACTAAACTACAATAAATAAAACCTAAACCTAAACCTAAACCCTATACCAAATAAAATAAAATAAACTAAAAATACACCTAAATGTCAACTAAAAACAACCTAAAAAATAAACCTAAAATAAAACCCTAAAACCTAAAACCTAAACCCTAAATGCTAAAAAGTTAAAAACCTAAACCGAAACTAAATGAAACCTAAAAATAAAATAAATAAAAAAAATCTAAACCAAAATAAAAATAAAAAATAAAATAAAATAAAATAAAAACCTAATATAAATCCTAAACCTAAACCTAAACCTAAAAAGAAAATAAAATAAAAAATATTAACTAAACTAAAATAAAATAAATAAAACCTAAACTAAAATAAAAAAATTTAAAAACTAAATAAAATAAAACCAAACCTAAAATAAAAATAAAATAAAACTAAAATAAAATAAAATAAACACTAAATAAAAACCTAAAACTAAAAAATAAACCTAAAATAAATAATAAATAAAACCTAGACCTTAAACTAAGAAAAGAGCCCTAAACCTAAATAAAAATAAGATAAACCTGAAACTAAGATAAAGGAACTAAAACCTAAACCTAAACTTAAAATAAATTAATCTTAAACATAAACCTAAATTAAATAAAAACAAATAAACTAAAAATGAACATAAACCTAAACTAAAAAATAATACCTAAAATAAACCTAAAATAAAAACCTAAAACCTAAACCTAAAAAAATAAAACAAAAACCTAAACCTAAACTTACAAATAAAAAATAAAACATAAGCCTAAAAAAATAAAATAAAAATTAATCTAAACTAAAAAAATAAACCTAAACCTAAACCTAAACCTAAAAATTATACAAAAATAAATAAATCTAAAATAAATAAACTAAACTAAATAAAAATAAAAATAAACCTAAATAAAAATAAAATAAAATAAAATAAATAAAAAAACAAAATAAACTTATGCCTACAAATTTAATTAATTTAAAAAAATAAAAAATAAAAAAATATAAACCCTAAGCCTTAAACCATAATCCTACAACCCTAAACCCTAAACCGTAAACACTTAACCCAAAACCCTAAAATCTAAAAATCTAAACCTAAACTAAAGAAAACCTAAAAATAAAATAAATAGAAAAACCAAAACATAAACAAAATAAAAAATAAAATAAGATAAAATCCTAAACAAAAACCTAAACCTATACCTAAACCTAAAAATAAAATAAAATAAAAATTAAAATGTAAAATAAAATAAAATAAATAAAAACCTAAACTAAGAGAAAAAATAAAAAAAACCTAAAAATAAAAAACCTAAGTAAAATAAAAACTAAACGTAATATAAAAATCTAATGAACCTAAAATAAATAAAATAAAAACTAAATAAAAACTTAAACGTAAAATAAAATTAAACCTAAACTAAAATAAACTACCTGAAATAAATAAAACCTAAACTTAAACCTAAAATAAACTAATTCTAAACCCTAAACTAAATAAAATAAAGTAAATTAAAATAAACCTAAAATAAAAACCTAAAGCCTAAACCCTAAACCCTAAAAAGCTAAAAACCTAAACCTAAACTGAATGAAACCTGGTAAATAAAAAAACCTAAAATAAAATAAAATAAAATTAAAACCTAACTAAAACTATAACCTAAACTTAAACCTAAAAAGAAAATATAATAAAAATAAAAAATAAAATAAAATAAAATAAATCAAAACCTAAACTAAATCAAAAAATTGAAAAACCTAAATAAAATAAAAACTAAACCTACAATAATACTAAAATAAAATAAAATAAATAAACACTAAACAAAACCTAAACCTAAAAAAATAAACCTAAAAATAAATAATAAATGAAACCTAGACCCTAAACTAAAAAAAATCATAAACCTAAAATAAAACTAAAATAAACCTAAACCTAAACTAAAATAAACTAAGCTGAAATAAACAAAATGTAAAACTAAAACTAAAATAAATTAAACCTAAACCTAAATTTAAACCTAAACTAAATAAAATAAAATAAACTGAAAATAAATGCAAACCTAAACTAAAAAAATGAAACCTAGAACTAAACCTAAAATGAAAACCTAAAACCTAAATAATATATATATATATATAATAAAAATGTAACCTAAACCTAAAAATAAAAAAAAATAAAACCTAGACCTATAAAATAAAATAAAAATAAAACTAAACTAAAAAATAAAGATAAACCTAAACCTTAGCCTAAAAAGTAAACTAAAATAAAATACCTAAACTAAAATAAATAAACCTAGAAGAAAAAAATAAAACTAAATAAATAAAAATAAATAAACCTAAAAAAATTAAATAAAATAAAATAAATAAACTAAATAAATTAAATAAAACTAAACCTACCTGTTTACTTAATTTAAAAAAAAACACTAAACCCTAAATCCAAAATCATAAACACTAAACCCTAAACCCTAAACATGAAAACTAACCCTAAACCCTAAACCCTAGAAAAATAAAATAAAATAAAATAAAACCCTAACCCTAAAACAAACCCTAAGCCCAAAGCCCCCAACTCCAACCCTAAACCGTGAGCCATCCTAAACCTAAACCATAAACCTTAACCTGTACCCTAAACCACTTCAAACCTGACCTAAACCCTAAACCAAAATTGTAAACCCTAAAAAATCTAAAATCCTAAATCTAAATACAAAATAAAATAAATAAAACCTAAACCTAAATAAATAAATTGAAAACCTAAATTAAAACCTCATAAACTTAAATAAAATAAAATAAAATAAAATATAATAAAATAAATAAAACTAAAACTAAAAAAAAAATAAAATAAACTATACATAAAATACCTAAATAAAATAAAACCTAAAGTAAAATAACTTACTATAATAAAATAAAATAAAATTTAAACAAAAAATAAAAACCTAAAATAAATAAAAATAAAACCTAAACTAAAAAAAACTAAAAAAATAAACAAAATAAAATAAACATAAAACACTAAAATAAACTAAACTAAAATTGATAGAACATAAAATTAAACCCAAAATAAGCTAAGCCTAAACCCTAAACTAAATAAAATAAAATAAATGAAAAATAAACCTAAACCTAAACTAAAAAATAAAACCACAAAATAAACCTAAAATAAAAATGAAAACCTAAAGATAAAAAAATAAAATAAAAACCTAAAACTAAACCTAAAAATAAAAAATAAGACCTAAACCTAAAAAAAAAACTAAACTAAAAAAATTAAAATAAATTTAAACCTAAATATAAAAATAAACTAAAATAAAAAACCAAAATGAAAATAAATAAACTTAAAATAATTAAATTAAACTAAATAAAATTAAAAGAACAAAAAAACAAAAATGAATTAAAAAAATAATCTTAATAAACTAAATACACATAAACCTGGGTTCTTGGATTTTTTTTTCAAAAAAAAACCTAAACCCACCTAAACCCCAAAACCCTAAACTCTAAATAAACCCTAAACCCTACAAAACCATAACTAACCTAAACCATAAACCCTAGCACTAAACCCTAAACCTAACCTTAACTTACCCTAAACCCTGGACCAAACCATATACTATACCAACCCCAAACCCTACCCAAATCTAACTCCTAAAATGAGCCTTAAACCCTAAACTAACCTACCCTTAACCTGAGCCCTAAACCCCTCTAAACTGGCCTAATAAAACCACAAGCTAAATGGTGACCCTACCACAACCTACTGACCAGGACCAAACCCTAAACCCTAAACTAAACTAAAGACCCTAAATCCTAGATCTAAAACCTAAGCTAAACTATAAACCCAAAATTAAAATAAATAAAATAAAATAAAAAATAAATAAAACCTAAACCTAAACCTATAATTAAAATAAATTAAAATAAACTAAAATAAAATAAATAAAATCCTAAACTAAATTAAAAAAGTAAAATAAACCTAAGAATAAAACCTAAATGAAATAAAAAAAATAAATAAATAAAATAAAACAATAAAACCTAAACCAAAATAAACCTAAAAATAAAGAAAAATAAACCTAAACCTAAAAAAAAATGCCTAAATAAAATAAAATAATAAACCAAAACTTAAACTAAAATAAACTAATCTAAAATAAATAAAACCTAAACTAAACTAAACTAATCTAAAATAAATAAAACCTAAACTGAAAATAAACTAAATCTAATCCTAAATATAATCTAAATAAAATAAAATAAACCAAAATCAAACCAAAACCTAAACTAAAAAATATAACCTAAAACCTAAAATAAAAACCTAAAACCTAAACCTAAATAAATAAAATAAAAACCTAAACCTAAAATAAAGAATAAATAATAAAACCTAAACCTAGAAAATAAAATATAAATAAAACTCAACTAAAAATTAAACATAAGCCTAAACCAAATCCTAAAAAATAAACAAAGTAAAAAACCTAAACTAAAATAAATAAACCTAAATAAATAAACTAAAATTTATAAAAATAAAAAAATAAAATTAAAAATTAAAATAAACTAAAATAAATAAAAGATAAACTAAATAAACATAAACCAACCGGTTTACATAATTTTTTTAAAAAAAACCATAAACTCTAAATGCTAAACCCTAAACTAAACCCTAAACACTAAACCCTAAACCCTAAAAGCATAAACCCTAAAACCCTAAAATCTTAAACCCTAAACCCTAAACCCTAAATCCTAAACCGTAAACCCTAAAGCCTAAACCCTAAACGCTAACCCTAAACTATAAACCCTAAACCTAAAGTTACTAAATAAATTAAAAAATAAAAATAAAGCCTAAAACCTAATAAACCTAAACCCTAAGAATAAACAGAACCTTGATGGCAAGAACATCAATGTCAACTAGGCTCAGTCTAGATCTGGCGATAGAGGAAAAGGAGGAGGCGACAATTATCGCATTGGTGGTGGGGGATCTGAAGGTGCTGGTGGATATGGAGGTGGTGGTCAGATCAATGGTGGTTATGAAGGCATGGGAAGCGATGGAGGTTACATCCACGGTGGTCGTGGAGGGAGATATCGGGGATATGATGGTGGATCCCACTACTAGAAATGTCATGGTTATTGGGAACCTGAGAAAGCAAGAACATCGATCTGTATTCATGGAATTGTGTATTCACAGTCGAGATGGTTCTAGTTATCTAGAGTTTTTGATTTTCTCTATGCATGCTCTTTTTCGATATATGTCATCGCTTGTGTCTTAGAAAACTTGGTGTGTCACTTGGTTGATGAAATTGATAAGAAGAAATGTTGAATTTAAATTTGTTCTCTGTTAAAAAAAAATCAAAAAATCTAAACTCTAAACTAAAACCTAAACCCAAAACCTAAAAACTAAACCCTAAACCCTAAACCCTAAACCCTAAACCCTAAAAACCCTAAACCCTAAACCCTAAACACTAAAACCCTAAGCCCTAAACCATAAACCCTAAAACTTAAACCCTAAACCATAAACCCTAAACCTAAAACCTAAAAAACACCTAAACCTTAAACCTTAAACCCCAAACCCTAAACCCTAAACTAACCCTAAACCCTAAAACCTAAAAAGCTTATAACCTAAACCAAAATAAATAAAACCTAAAAATAAAATAAATAAAACTACTTAAACCAAAATAAAATAAAAACATAAAATAAAACCTAAACTAAACCAAAACCTAAACCTAAAAAGAAAATAAAATAAAAAAATTAAAACTAAAGTGAAATAAAATAAATAAAAACCTAAACTATGCTAAAAAAAATTAAAAACCTAAATAAAATAATAAATAAATAAAAACCTAAACCTAAAAAATAAACTTAAAGATAAATAAAAAATTAAACATCAATTTAAAATAAAAAGAAAATAAACCTAAACTTAAAATAAAATAAACTAAATTAAAATAAATAAAACCTAAACCTAAACTAAATAAAATAAAATAAACTAAACTGAAAATAAACCTAGACCTAAAATAAAAAAAAACCTAAAAGTTCACATAAACTAAAAACCTAAAACCAAAACCTAAAAAAATAAAATAAATACATAAACCTAAACATTAAAATACCAAAACCTAAATAATAAATTGAAAATAAAACTAAACTCAAAAAAATAAGCCTAAACCTAAACATAAACATAAAAAATAAAACAAAATAAAAAACATAAAATAAGTAAACTAAACTAAATAAAAAAATAAACCTAAATAAATAAATAAAAATAAAATAAATAAAACATAAACTAAATAAACATGAACCCTTTACTTTTTTAATAAATTAAAATTAAATTAAATAAAAAACATAAACTGTGAACCCTAAAACCTAAAACTAACCCTAAATAGTAAACCCTAAACCCTCAACCCTACAACCCTAAACCCTATAACCCTAAACCCTAAACCCTAAACTCTAAATTGCAAACCCTAAACCCTAAACCCTGAATATCTGAGAACCTAAACCTAAAAAAAAATTAATAAAAACTAAACTGAAATGAAATAATAAAAATAAAAAAAATAAAAACCTAAACTAAAACTAAAACATAAAACTAATGATAAAATAATATATAAAATAAAAAATAAAATAAAATAAATAAAAACTTAAACTAAGCTAAAAAAACAAAATAAACCTAAAAATTAAAAACCTAAATAAAATAAAATCAAAACATAAAATAAAAATAAAATAAACCTAAAATAAAATAAAATAAAAACAAAATAAAAACCTAAACTAAAAAAATAAACCAAAAAATAAATAAAAGTAAAAACCTAAACTAAAAAAAAACTAAACCTAAAATAAATAAAATAAAATAAACCTAAACCTAAACTAAAATAAACTAAATTAAAATAAATAAAACCTAAACCTAAACTTAAAATAAACTAAACCTAAACACTAAATTAAATTAAATTAAATAAACTAAAAATACAACTAAACCTAAAATAAAAAATAAAACCTAAAAATTAACCTAAAACCTAAACCCAAAAAATCAAAATAAAAATAAAATAACCTAAAAACACTTAAACTAAACTAAATAAAAAAGAAAATCTAAACTTAATAAAATATAACTAAATTAAAAAAAAAAACTAAAATAAAAAAACCTAAATTAAAATAAATAAATATAAAATAAATAGACTAAACTAAATAAAAATAAAAAATAAACCTAAATAAAAATATTGAATAAACTAAACTAAATAAATAAACACTTGGGTTTACATAATTTAAAAATATCCTGACCCATAAATGCTACCAAATAAACAACCTAAACTAAACTCCTTCACCCACTTCCACTGACCGCGACCTAATTCTCTCTCTCGCTTCAGCCTCATAAAACCTTAACTAAACTAAAACTAAACTAAAACTAAAACTAAAACTAAAACTAAACTAAAACCCTATTAAAACCTAAACCTTAAAACTAAAATTACACTAAATTAATTAAAAACATAAAACCTAATAAATATAATCAACTAATAAACTAATAAACTAGCTCCCTCCCCCCCCCCCCCCCCCCCGTAAAACTAAACTAAACCCTAAAACTAAAACTAATCAAACTAAAAACTAAAAAATTAAAATAAAACAAAAAACCTAATTAAACTAAAAAGACCTAAACCTTAAACCCCCTCCCTCCCAACTAATAAAAAAAACTAAAATAAAAATAATAAAAACCCTTAAATAAAACTAAAATTAATAAAAATAACCTAAACCCTAAAACTAAACTAATAAAAGAAAAACAAAAATAAAACCCCTAATAACTAAAAAATAAATAAAAAAACATTAAAAAAGTAATAAATCACCCTCAACCCCCCCCCCCCCAAGAAAACTAAACTTAAATCCAATAATAATAACTATAACTAAGCTAAAATTAAAAAAATTAATAAATAATAAATAACTAAAAACAAAACTAATAAAAAAACCTAAATCTAAATCAAACTAACTAAACTAAACTAATAAATAAAACCTAAACCCTAAACCCATCCTGGCCTTCCCCGAAGCTTTGGCAATTCTTGAATCCCTTTTCTTTTTGTTCTCTTTCTCGGTCTTTCATGTTAGTTTTCCAAAAATTTCTTCTGGTTTATTTTTGGATCTTCTGCCTTAGGTCGATCCTTGTTTGGTTCTTAAGTGGTGCCATTTTCCTATTGGCTTAATGAGCCTCATGTTCAATCTGATCAATTTTGATGATAACAAACAAATGCTTGGATGTTAAATTGAATGTTTTTATGTGTTTCAGATATATCAATTGCTAATTACATATCCAATACATCTCATAATATGTTTGAGGAAATTGCAAGAGTAGAAGAATGAAAGATAGATCAAAATGGATAATGTTAAGCTCAAGATACAATATTTTAGGTTATATGCATTTATAACTATCTTAGAAATTCATATGAGTTCATTGGCATGAATCAATTTGCTTATGAATTAATGTATTATTTTAATGAGGTTAATTTATGTAAATCTATATTTAATTAACATTTAATTATACATTTCATACAATACATTATGTCATTTGAATTAAGTGTAATATAATTATTAAATTAATTATTTAATAAATATGCTATATATAATATATTATATTATATTTAAATATCATATTTCATAAAATATGTGAAATTTTGTATTTTAGCCAAAGTCATTTTATAATCAAGGAATTTATATCTGATTTCATCTCCAATGGATTCCTTGGATTTTTTCCTTTAATTTGATAAGGTACATGTCCCATGTTTAATTAAAATTGAATTTACAAAGACTTTTCAAACATTAGCTGATTTTGATAATGAATGCATGTTACGTGCTTTGAATATATTAAGAGCCATATTTGATTTTTTTTTATTTGCCCATGTGAATAGCCAAATTTTTTCTGCTTGAATTTAATATTTATTTAATGTAAATTATATTTTTATTGAATATTAAATTATTAGATGATAACATAATGTTAGAATAATATATTGTTTTGAAATAATTCAAAATGACCTTCTTGCCTATAAATATCCCCATTCTCTTCATGAAAGAATTCCTCATTCCAATTCAAAAACCCTCTAGCAAATCTAAGTGAAAATTTCTTAGATTTTCCTTCCAAGTGTTCTCCAAATATTGCATGATCAAATCCCTGGTGTGGAAGCTTCAACAACTTCAACTAAGCATGCTTTCTCAAATTACTTATCTTGGTATTCTTGATCTTAATTATTTTTTAGTTGTTCATGCTATTTTCACCATTTATTTATTCTTTCCAATTTATACTTTTTGGTGGATTTGTCTTTGGACATTATTTTTCACATCAAAGTTTCTCAATCATTTTTTCTGTGAAAAACTCTTGTTATAGTTTGTAAGATCTATTTCAACTTGTTGAAATTTTTAACTTCCTAAAAATTCCTTTTGGTTTTTTCAAATATTTCTTCATTAGTCTTATTTTAAAAGATCATTTATTCTTAGATCTATTTTAGAAGTATATTTTAAGCATTTCAAATTAATTTATTATGCTGAAATTATTTTTATATTTGTTAGATACCTTTTTTTTAATTAAAATCTTACTAGCCTACTTATATCTATCATTTACTAATTTTATTTAAGTATTTTGTGATAATTTACATTTATTGAAAGCATCTTTTTGGTTAAAATATAATAAATTATTCCTTGTTGAAATTTATTTTATTGTGCAAAAGAATATTGTGAATTTATTTTGAAATCATTTTTATATTAGTTTCCAAATTGTAATAACATAAACATCTTAATAAGATCACTTTAAGATATTTATTTTATTATTTCTTATCAATATTAAGTGAGCATATAATCTTGCCAAAAAATTTAAGTTGTAAGTGATCATTTATAAGTTGTGAGATCATTTTTTGAGTTGGATAGCTTGGTATATTTGTGAGAGATTTATTTTATCAAAATTTATTATTTTGTATTTTTTCTTTTTGTGTTGTAAAATTTATATTAGGGTTGCACTCACCCCTTTGTAGGAGAGTACATATTGTTGTAAGAGTTGTACTCACCCCTTATAGGAGAGTACTATTTGTAAGCTATTTTGCATTTAGTGGATTCCTAGTCAGGGGTGGCTAGGTGTGGACGTAGGCCTATTTTGGAGTTCGGTCGAACCACATAAAAATTGTGTGTCAATTGTCTCTTTTTAATTTATTGTATTTTTGTATTTGTTGCATTAAAAATTGTATCTTATCATTATAAAATCAAAAATTAATTTTCTATTAAAACTTAAAATTTAAGATTTAACTTTTAAAATTTTTTAATATCGCCCAATTAATCTAGACCCCCCCCCCCCCACCTCTTGGGTGTGCTATAGTGACTCACAATTGGTATCAGAGCCCAGGATCTTATATTAGCTTAACATCCAAGAGTAGATCTTTTCACTATGGAACAAGGTTTCCCAAAGGGTTCACTACTAGAGGGACAATCCACTAAGAGACCTGCACTTTTAGATAGTGTACCGTTTAATTATTGTAAAAATAGAATTAGTACATTTTTAAGAGGTCAAGATGCACGCATGTGGTATATGTTGACCCATCAATATCATACACCCACAGTAGAAGTAAATGGCATTAAAGTAGAAAAACCTTTTGAGGAATTGTCTGTAACTGAAAGAGAACTTGATGAAGTAAATGCTAGGGCTAGTAATACTTTACATTGTGCTTTATTACCTGATGATTACATGAAAATTTTGATGATAAGTACAACAAAAGAAATATGGGATAAACTCATTATAACTTATAAAGGAACTAGTGAAGTTAGAGATGCTCACATAAACAGACTTGTTCATGAATATGAGTTATTTCATATGTCTCCTTCTGAATCTATTTAAGATATGTATACCAGATTCATGAAAATAATTAACACATTGCATTCTCTTGGAAAAACATATAGGAATCAAAACTTAGTCTATAAGATTCTTAGATGTCTTCCAAAAGAATGGGAAGCTAAAGTAATAGCTATTAAAGAAGCTAAGGATTTATCTACCTATCCACTTGATTAGCTTTTGGGTTCTTTGATATCACATGAATAGGTTATTGCTCAAAGGGATAAAATGGATAACTCAACAAAAAGGAAGAAGGAGAAAGGAAAAGCCATTGCATTACAAGTTGATGATAGTGATGAGCATAACACCTCAAGCTCAGATGGTGATAGTGATGAGGGGTTCATGTTATCCAAAAGTCTTGGGAACTTGCTAAGGAAGAAGAATCAAAGGTATAAGAAAATCTAAAACCTATAAATTTCAAACTAAGAAATTTCCTACAGGTGAAGGGATCATTTGCTACCATTGTAAAAAGCCTGGACACATAAGAGGTGATTGTCCAGAACTTACTGAATCAAAGAAGAAAGAGATTGATGTGAAAAGAAGACAAAATATGAAGGAGAAAAAGTACTATAAGAAGAAGGTGACTTTATGGGCCAATCCTGATTCAAATGAATCAAGTACTTGCTCATCCGATGAAGAGGTCAACATATGTCTTATGGAAAATGGAGAATCGGACTTGGATTCTCAAGAGGTATGTAATGATATATCTAATGATAAATTAAATGATGCTTTTAATGATTTAGTTATAGAATATAAAAATTAAAAAGAAAATACAAAATCGTAGAAAAAGAACACAAAAATTTAGATATGCATTTTTGTGATTTAAAAAATGAATGTGATAATTTAAAAAGTAAAAATACTTCTTTATTAAATTGTTCCTTACTTATTTGTAAACTTGAAAGATAGAATATCTTGTTAAAAGAAAGATTAGAATTATGTTTAAAATCATAAGTTCATTATAATACTTCATCAAGAAAAACATTTAATCAAAATTATTTGCATCATACACATCCCACTCATAAACCTTATAATAATCACGCTATGTCATATGCAAACACTAATGTTTTGTCCAATTATTGTGATAGAAAAGGGTATATTTCATTTGATTGCTATGCATGTAAATTATAAAACACTAAGCAATCATCTTATGTGTGGGTACCAAAAGGTACAAGCACTACACAAACCACGCATGCTAGATATCTTGCTTCAAATTTAGAATGTGGACCCAAACATGTTTGGATTCCAAAAGTTAACATGTGAGATTCTTTTGTAGGAATGCCTTCAAAGAAAAATCAAAGAAGTCATGTGGTACTTGGACAGTGGATGCTCAAGACATATGATGGGAGATAAAGATAAATTCACAACTTTAGAATCAAATGATGGAGGATTTGTTACATCTAGAGATAATGCAAAGGGAAAGTTCATTGGCATTGGTTTTATTTGTAATAATACTATTAGATAAAGTTTTTCTAGTAGAAGTATTAAAACATAATTTAATCTCTATTAGTCAATTAAGGTTTGAATGTAGTATTCCATGCATCATATTGCATTATAAAAAGTAATGAAAATGTTTTTGTTAGTAGGACAAAGATATAAAAATATTTATGTCATTGATTTAGATAGCTTTCATGATGTGAATTTGAATTTACTTTGTATTAAAACCACTCATGATGATATATGGTAATGGAATAGGAGACTGTCATATTAACATGCACACACTTAATAAAATTGCCAAACTTGATTTAGTAGTTGTATTGCTTAAATTAAATTTTCATTCAAACTATGTTTGTGATGCATGTATTCATGGTAAGCATTATAGAAGCTCATTTAAAAGTAAAAATATTGTTTCTACCTCTAAACCTCTAGAATTATTGTACATGGATTTATTTGGTCCTATTACCACCACTAGCTTAGGTGGAAAAAATTATGATTTTGTGATTATTGATGATTTCTCTAAACATACTTGGGTTTTATTTGTAACTTACAAGGATGATGTTTTTGGTGAGTTTAGAAAGTTTTCTAAATATATTCAAAGAGAACAAGGCCTTTGATTAATAGGGTTCAAATTGATCATGGTGGCAAATTTGAAAATAAATTATTTGAGGATTATTATGATGAACATGGGATTAGACATAATTTCTCTGCACCAAGAACTCCCCAACAAAATGGAGTAGAGAGAAAAAATAAAATATTAATTGAAGTAAGTAGATCTATGCTTGATGAGTATAAATTGCCAAAATAGTTTTGGGAAGAAGCAGTAAATACTACATGTTATGTGATGAATAGGATTTATTTTACACAAATTTTAAAGAAGACACCCTATTAATTATTTTTTTGGAAAGAAGCCTAAGATTGAACACTTTCATGTATTTAGATATAAATGCTTTATTTGGAATAATAGAAAAGATCATTTAGGTAAGTTTGATTGCAAATTAGATGATGGTATTTTTTTAGGATACTCTATTTCTAGTAGAGCTTATAGAGTTTTCAATAAGAAAAAAATGATTGTAGAAGAATCAATACATGTTATTTTTTATGTAAATTTAATTGATCCCATTAGAAATGAAGTGATTGATGAAGAGATTGATAATTTTAAGAAAATATCTTTAGAATATAATGTGGATGATTCATTGCCTAAAGAATGGAAATATAAAAAAATCATCCAAAGGAACTAATTATAGGAGATCCTTCAAAAGGAGTTATGACAAGACATAGTAGAGAGTTCTAGATCATTCGATTTTATCGATGTTGAACCTAAAAATTTGAAGAATCACTAAAAGATAATTTTTGGATTATTATTATGGAAGAGGAGTTGAATCAATTTGTAAGAAATAATGTTTGGGAATTAGTCCCAAGGCCCCAAGATCAAAATGTCATTGGAACAAAATGGGTCTTTAGGAATAAGCTAGATGATTCATGTTGTATTGTTAGAAATAAAGCTAGGTTAGTTGCACAAGGTTACACACAAGTTGAAGGTATAGACTTTGAAGAATCTTTTGAACTCATAGCAAGACAAGAAGCTATTAGGTTACTCCTTACTTATGCTTATTTTAAGGATTTTAAACTTTTTCAAATGGATGTCAATAGTGCATTTTTGAATGGATTTATTGACCAATAATTATTTGTAGAGCAACCACCTAGATTTGAGAGCCTTAATTGTCCAAATCATGTGTATAAATTAATGAAAGCTTTATATGGTTTAAATCAGGCTCCTCGTGCTTGGTATGATAGGTTAAGTAACTTTTTGATAGATCATGGATTTAAAAAAAGTAGAGTAGATACCACCTTATTCCTTAAGAGCATAGATGATGATTTGAGAGTGATACAAGTGTATGTAGATGATATATTATTTCAAAGTACAAATGATTCTTTGTGCCATGAGTTCTCATCTTTGATGTCTAAAGAGTTTGAAATGAGTATGATGGGAGAACTTAACTTTTTTTAGGTCTTCAAGTGAAGCAATAAGAAAATGGCACATTCGTCTATCAAACTAAGTATACAAATGAATTGGATTTAGATGAATTAGGAAAATCTGTTGATCAAAAACTTTATAGGAGTATGATAGGTTCACTTTTATACCTTGCTGCTAGTAGACTTGATATTATGTTTGCTGTTTGTATGTGTGCTCATTTTCAGGCCAACCTGAAAGAATCTCATTTAATAGAAGTCAAGTGTATCTTTCGGTATTTGATAGGTACTACTAGGTTAGGTTTATGGTATTCTAAAAATTCTTTATCATGTGATTTGGTTACTTATTCTAATGATGATTTTGCAGAATGCAAAGCATATAGAAAAAGCACATCAAGCATATGTCATTTTTTAGGATCATCGCTTGTATCTTGGTCATCTAGGAAACAAAATTCTGTAGCTTTATCCACAGTTGAGGCTGAGTACATAGCTACCAGTAGTTGTGTTTCTTAAGTCCTTTGGTTAAAGCAATAATTAGAAGATTTTGGTATTAAGCAAGATCACATTCTAGTTTAGTGTCACAACACTAGTGCTATTAGTTTGACAAAAAATCTTATCTAGCACTCACGAACCAAACATATAGAAATTAGACATCATTTTATTAGGGATCATGTTTTGAAAGGTGATGTTAATATTAATTTCATCAGTACTGATTTACAAATTGCAGATATTTTTACAAAATCATTACCTTAAGAACATTTTTGTTCTTTAAGACTTATGCTTGAAATGTTAGATCCTAATATTTAAAATTATATGTAGTTTTTGATCACTTTCTGATGTTGTCAAAAGGGGGAGAAGAGTAAAATGTTGGTTAGTATTAAGTCTATTTCATGCATACATTTAGGGGGAGCAGCATTATTCATTTTTTGTGCATAATTATTTTTTTAGAAGAGAATTTTTTTTTCAAAAACTATGATGAAAGGTCAATTTGCACCTTCATCAAAATCAATACCAAACATTAGTTTGTCATCATAAAAAAGGGGGAGATTGTTGGCTTAATGAGCCTCATGTTCAACTAGATCAATTCTGACGATAACAAACGAATACTTGGATGTTCTAATGAATGTTTTTATGTGTTTCAGATATATCAATTGCTAATTACATATCTAATACATCTCACAATATGTTTGAGAAAATTGCAAGAGTAGAAGAATGAAATATAGATTAAAATGGATAATGTGAAGCTCAAGTTATAGTATTTTAGGCTATATGCATTTATAACTATCTTAGAAATTCATATGAGTTCATTGGCATGAATCAATTTGCTTACAAATTAACATATTATTTTAATGAGGTTAATTTATATAAATCTCTATTTAATTAACATTTAATTATATGTTTCAAACATAGCATTTGAATTATCAAAATAATAATTGATAATAAATATGACTATTAAGTGTAATTATTATATTTACTAAATATAATTAAATATTTTAATTTAATTTGAAGGTTATATGATAACTAACATATGTATGATTATATATAAATTATATCATAATATTTAAATATCATATTTCAAATTTAACAAAAATATGTGGAATTTTGTATTTTAGCCAAAGTCATTTTATAATCAAGGAATTTATATTTGATTTCATCTCCAAAGGATTCCTTGGATTGTTTTCCTTTAATTTGATAGGTTACATGGCCCGTGTTTAATTAAACTTGAATTTACTATGACTTTTCAAACATTAGCTGATTTTAATAATGAATGCATGCTACATGCTTTGAATATATTAAGAGCCATATTTGATTATTTTTGACTTACCCATGTGAATAGCCAAATTTTGGCTGCTTGAAATTTAATATTTATTTAATGTAAATTATATTTTTATTGAATATTAAATTATTACATGATAACATGATGTTAGAATAATATATTGTATTGAAATAATTCAAAATGACCTTCTTTCCTGTACAAAGCCCCCATTCTCTTCATGAAAGAATTGCTCATTCAAATTCAAAAACCCTCCAGAAAATCTAAGAGAAAATTTCTTAGATTTTCCTTCCAAGTGTTCTCCAAATATTGCAAGATCAAATCCTTGGTGTGGAAGGATTAAAAGCATAAACCCTAAGCCTAAACCTAAACCTACGAGTTTACTTTATTTACTTTTTTAAAAAATAACCTTAAACCTTAAACCCTAAACCTACAACCCTAAACATACAACCCTAACCCTAAACCCTAAACCCTAAAAGCATAAACCCTAAAACCCTAAAACCTAAACCCTAAACCATAAAACCTAACCCTAAACCCTAAACCTTAAACCACAAACCCTAAACCTAAACTTAAAGTAACTAAATAAACTAAAAAATAAACTTAAACCCCAAAACTTAATAAACCTAAACCATAAGAATAGGCAGAACCTTGACTGCAAGAACATCATCATCAACCAAGCTCAGTTTAGATCTAGCTGGTGGATATGGAGGTGGTGGTCGGAGCAGTTGTGTTTAAGGAGGTGGGAGGAGTGATAGAGGTTATAGCCGTGGTTATGGCAGAGGGAGAGATTTGGGATATTATGGTGGATTCTGCTACTCGAGAGGCTGAGGTGGTTATGATGGGAACTGAAGAAATTGAAGAATTGTTGATCGAATAAGCTGCTTATGAAATTGTATCTTTACAGCAGAGACAATTCTTGATATATAGGATTTTTGATTTACTCTATGTGTGCTCATTTTTTACCTATGTCGCCACTTGTGTCGTAGAAAACTTAGTGTATTTCTGGTTTAAGAAATCGAAAAGAAGAAATGTTGAATCTAAATTTGTTCCCTGTTATTAAAAAAAACCAAAAACCCTAAACCCTAAACTAAAACTTGAACCCTAAACTTAATACCTAAACCCTAAACCCTAAAATCCCTAAACCCTAAACTCTAAACCCTAAACCCTAAAACTCTAAAGCCTAAACCCTAAAAACCTAAACCCAAATACCTAAACCCTAAACCCTAAACCCTAAACCCTAAACCTTAAACCATAACCCTAACCCTAAACCTAAAAACTTAAACTCTAAATCCTAAAACCTTAAACCATAAGCTCCAAACTAACCCTGAACCCTAAACCCTAAACCTTAAAAACCCTAAACCCTAAAGCTTAAACACTAAACTAACCCTAAATCTTAAGCTAACCCTAAACCCTAAACCCTAAAAAACCTAAACCCTATAGTCTAAACACTAAACCCTAAGTCCTAAAACCTAACCCTAACTCTAACCCCAACCCCTAACATAAACCCAACCCTAAGCCTAACCTTAACCCTAACCCCCTAACCCTAACCCTAACCCTAAAGCACTCTCTTCTCATTGGAAATTTTTGCATCCTTCTTGGTGGCACATCCCTGTCTAGGGATCTATGTGATTTTGGCTTCAGTTTTGATCAAATTTAAAGGCTTGAACTGCATCTAGCTGATTATGTGATGCTTCATCCTTAATCATGGATGCGGTGAGTTCGATTGATATGGCTCCACCTCAAATTTTGAATGCTTCGGCTAGGGCATGCAATATTTTTGGGATCGGTAGCCCAAATGCTACAAATTCTACTAAATCATTTAAGGAAGTGCTCTCTGGTAAGGCTTCTCAGCCTGTTGAGTTGCTTAATCACATTTCAACTTCTTTTCATGGATTGTTGGCCATTATGTGCTCTGATGTGGATGTTGACTTATTGGCAAAACTATTTGAATTCTCTCTTATCAAAACTTTGCTTTACGTCATTCAAATTTGGATAAAATCTACACTTTTTTTTGTCATCTTAATCTTACCCTTGGCATATTCTGATTTAACTTTCTAATGTTCTGGATTATTCACATGTTTCTTACACATCATTCTTACTTCATCTTTAATTGTCAAATGCGCTTACTGAAGTGGTCACCCCTTTTTGACATTAAGGAGGAATCTCCTATTATCCTTGTGTGGTTAAATCTTCCTAAAATGTCCATTCATTTTCTTACAAATCAAGTGCTTTTTGCTGTTGGGGCTCATTTTGGTCTGCCTTTGCAACTCAACCAAGCGACCGTTGGGCTATCTCGCCCTTTTATTGCTCAGATGCTTGTGGAACTAGACATAACTAAAAAATATCTAAAGAAGTTTGGATTGGCTCTAAAAAATACTGGTATTCACAAAAGGTTGAATTGGAGAATCTTTCGACTTTTTTCTAACTGTAAAATTCATGGCCATGAAAATTTTGATTGCTTTGTTCTCCATCCTCATTTAAAAAAGACAAATCAAAAGAAAATCTTGTTCCTAGTCATAATACAATCCATACAGATGTTCAAAAATTATCCTCCGATCCTAAGAATGGTATGAAGGCAGGTATTGGGGTTGATTCCTTGAATATCAGGGTCATTCTTATTGAACCAGTTTTGGATCCTACTGTTGCTATGGCTTTAGCTGATTTTCAAAATGGGAAGGATGGTTTACCTCTTACCTCTTATTTAAATTTGAAATTTTCTAATGTGGAGAATAATAAATTTTCACTATTATTGGATGACGATTCTGTTTCCTCTGATTCTATCCCTACTTCTATGCTGGCTTTGATCGATGAAAATTAAGTTTTTAATGAGGATTTAAATGATGTCGAGTAGGCTAAAAATACATCCGATCTAGAATTAACTATCTATGCTTTTAATGGTTCTAAATCATCACCATCTCTCATTTCTAATCTTGATATTTATGTTAATCCTACTTCTCAACTTGATTTGGATTTGGAAGAGGGTGAACTCCCCTCTAAACACTTGATGAAGTCTCCTAAATTGGTGACCAATGTTACTAAATCTTACTCGGATGATGACTCTAGGGGAAAGATATGGTTTTTAAACTTATCATGCCAAAAAGTAAAAAAGTGTTAAAAATTACCCTTACAAACTATCTAAGAACACTAGATCTGCTACAACCTCTTACTCCTCTCTTAATTAACCTTTTCTTTCCCCCTTTTTATTTTTACTATGTTTAATTTTCTTGTTGGAAACGTTAGAGGGATTGGTACCCAATATATTCGCAATCGTATTAGAAATCTTTGTCGCATTGATAATATTTTTTTACTTATTATTTTGGAACCTCTTATTCATGCTACTCATGGATGTTAACAAAGCTATTGATATTTCATTAAGCAAAGGCCTTTTTAATATTTTGAATAAAGTTGATGTTTTTCTTTTACTTGATATGCTCAATAATAATAATATGGGAAATGTTGACTTATTTTATCTTCTTAATCACACTAAAAAGCTTCTTTCTCAAGTTTGCTACAAAGTTTCTCACATTCTTTGTGAAGGTAATGCTTGTGTTGATTTCCTGGCTAATTTGGGAGGGGAATTAAATGAGCTCACTTTATTTAATAACCATAGCCTACCTAAGCATCTGCATTGTCTAGTCAATCTAGATAACAATAGACTGCCTTAAATCAATTTTTAACCTTCTACTCTTCTGTTGATCTTTTGCTATGGTGGTTTTAATCAATATATTTTTTTGTTGTTTTTTTGTGCTCCCCTCACTAGGAAGTGGTTTTTGCTGAGCTTATTTCTATACATAAATGCCCTTCCTTTACCCCATTCTATACTTTCCTGACCTTTTTTTGAGTTTTAGTTATGTTGGTTTTAATTGGTTTCCCTATCTTCTAAGCCTAGTGGTTCTCTTTCTATGGCTCATGCTTTGTGTCTCCAGTTGGGTTGTGGTTGTGCCAGATTTTAGCCTACCCCTTTAACCAATGAATGTTGAGTTTGCCTCTAGTTTTGGCTAGTTGTGGACTATTTCAAACTAGATTTGCGGATGCTATGGTTGGTTCTATTGGTTGCTTCTATTTATTTCTTTCATCTGCCTGGTTATTTTGGGTGGTTATGTTTTATGGATGTTGTTTTCCTCTTATAGTTTAGCTTAATTTAAGGTTTTTCTGGTGGTTGGTGTTCTCCTTTCCTAGTTTGGCTTGGAGGTTTCTATTGGTTGGTTCCATCTACCTTGTGAATTGGAGTTAGCTATTATGTGGTTGTTGTCTCCCCATTTTCTCCTTTGTCGTGACCGTAATCTCTTTGGGATTTGGAAGGGTTTTGTTTTCCTCTGGCCTTGTTCCTTTCCTTACAGTTTTGCTACATGTGGTTGGGTGGTCCTCCTTAGCCTTTTCTAGTTTGGTTGGTGACTACATTTTTTATTTCTTAGTTATTTTGGAGATCTCTAGGTGGGTTGTGGCTTTATCTACTGCTGTTCTTTTCCCTTATTTTAGGCTCTATATTGGCTCTGTCTACTAGTTGGTTTTGTTGGCTACTTGGGCTGGTTGGCTATTTTGGCTGGCTGAGTTAATTGGCTATGTGGATGTGTTGGCTGTGTTTGATGGTTCATTTAAGCCCTTAGTGACCCCATCACCTACGGGCACTCTATTTGGATCAAGTCATTTGCGACCCCATTTAGACACTACTTGGGTTACTCTTGGATTGGACAGTCTCCCTTTCCTAGTAGCCACCCCTGTGATTAGAAAATTTGTTCAATAAATTAGCAGATTCTCCCTTGGTTTATTAAATCTGAGATAGACCTAGGCTGATATAAGCTCCCTCTCAGTTTGGTCCCTTGCAAACTAACAGGGTCCATGATAAAATAAACTGAAACAAACAAACAAAAATTTCTCTTATGGATTAGGAATTCAAACTACTAAGGACCCCTTCTTCCAAGTAGGCATCTTATCTTAAGGACAGTGTCAATAGAACTCCCTATAGGAATTTCCTGACTACCTATGTTGAGATAAATCCCTGGTTCGGCACTCACTCTGTAGTCACCCTTAGGTCGGATTCAATCTATTTTGCCACAAGCAGGTTACCCCAACAGTCATCCCGCTTTGGAAGATATAAGACTATGACGCATTCTTTCCAACATGACTATCGCAAATTGATGGGCAGCCCTAGGTCAGGTTTGATTTGTTGCCCAAAGCATCCAATCACCTCAGTGGTCTTCTCTAGTGGAAGATGTGAGTCCCTGAGTTTTCTTCCCTTGAAATGATCATTGCAAACAAAAAGGCACTCCTTTGGTCGGATAGTTTTCCCATCAGCGGGAAGCTACTCCCTTTGGTTCAATAGATCTAAGATAGGTCTAGGCTTCTACAAGCTCCTTCTCTGTTTGATCCATCGTAAACCAAAGGAGCCCATCAAAACAAATTAAAAATGAAAATTAATTCTTGACTATCTTTCAGTTGATCTAAGTCCCCCTGTGGCATTCACTCAATAGTCAACCCTAGGTCAGGTTCAATTTGTTGCCCAAAATAATCGATCACCCCAGTGGTTCCTTGTTGTTGAAGATGTGAGTCTCTATGCTTTCTTCCTAACTTGACTGCTGCATACCGAAAGGCACCACCTTTGGTTCGATAGTCCTACTTTGTGGTTGGTAGACTACACCCTTTGAATTGGTAAATTTGAGTTAGGTCTAGGCCTCCATGGCTCCTACTCAGTGCGATCCATTGCAAACCAACAGGTTTTACCTTGAATCAAAATCTAAAAATATGAAATAAATGCAATCTCTCATTCCTCATGGATGATTTAAACTTTCTTCCCTAGTGGAAAGTTCACTCTCCATCCCAGTGGAGTCAATCTAAAACAAATTCAACATTCTTCCCCAGCAAAACTCAAACAAATTTCAAAAAAATAAAATAAACCAAACAATCAATCTAAATTCAACCCTCTCCCCTAGTGGAGATTTCTCCTCACTAAGAATCAAATCAAACCTCTCATCCCCTTGTGGATGACTTGAACTTGCCTACCCTTAGCGGAAGGTTCACACTCTATCCCTTAGTGGATTTTTACTTCTCTCTTATGTCGTGAACATAAGTAGAGCCACATTGCACTAAGATCTAGATTTCTTATACACCCTTTGGTCAGGGATAGATAGTTTATGTTAGTGCTTGTATCTTTCAGTGTTGTTGATCGTTTCAGTCAACACCAATACGTGTGGTGTACCTGGTCAGTCACACCACACCTATTGGCCGCCCTTTGTTGACCTCATTTTTAGGATGAGCTCCCAACACCTCCATCTTATGCTTAGGATTCCTCTTAGACTTTAAGAGTTCCTTAGTCTTAAGACACATCTAGTGATTAGGTGGACACTCAACAAAGCCCTAGAAGACTAAGAAGAGTTAGCCATAGGAATAGGTCTTGCCTTAGGGGTGTTAGGAAAATTTCCTACCCTTAGCTTGAACCATTCCTCACTTTCCTTACCTTCAAGTCAAAACTCCAAATCAATTATATTTGTTTTTCTTTGAAGTCAAATCAAATCTATGATTAAAACTCATGATTGAAACCGATGATCAAAAGCCATTAAAAATTTCCCAAGTCCAAATTTTTCTTAAGTCCCTTTAACTTTCCATGAAAAGACTTAATCAAAATCATGATTCAAACCTATTCAAATCTTTGAGATTTTATCATGACCCATTTATATTCACATTTATATTCTCATATATAAATGAAATATAAATAAAACCCATCAAATCAAACTCAAAATTCCAAATCAACTCATGAAAATTTTCTTAAGTCCTTTTAATTTCAAATTAAAGGACTTGCCAAAATCAATCCTAAACCTTGATAAAACCTATTCAAACCCTTGAGATTTTCTCAAAACATTTTTATATTGTCATTTATATTCTCATATATATTGAAATATAAATATAAATCTTTCAAATCAAATGCAAAAATTAAATTCCAAATTTAAAATTCTTGAAATTCCCTTAAATCCCTTAATGGATTTAACATAAACCTTGATCAAACCTACTCAAACTCATGAGATTTTATCAAAAATTATTTGCATTCTCATTGATATTCTCATATATAAATGAAATATGAATATAAATCAATCAAATTTAATTCAAAAATTAAATTTCAAATTTAAACAATTTCTTTAAATCCTTTAAATTCCCATTAATGGATTTAACCTAAATCATGATTAAACTCTTTCAAATTCTAGAAATTTTCTCATGATCAATTTATATTCTCATTCATATTCACATATATAAATAAAATATAAATTCAAATAATCAAAATCTATTCTAAAAATCAAACTCAAATCCATTCAAAATCTAATCTAAGCCTTTCAAGTTAAAATCTTGAACTTAGCCAAATTACTTTCAAATCAAGCCTAACCCTTGATTTTCTCTCATACTTCAATCAACCCTAGAATCATGAGCTCATATATAAATCCAAAGCTCAATCAAACAATCAAAACCCAAATAAAAAAAATCAAACCCATAACCCTTTCATATTCTTCCATTGAATATGAAATTTTCAAATGGATCAAAACCCATTTGACATCAAACCACTTATAAATGGATTTATATTTCAATCATAAGTCCATATACAAGATCAACCAACTTCAAATCAAACTTTGACCAAGCCATTTGACCCACTTAGGCTCACTTTACCCAAAGTGACCTAAAGTACCCATATGAGCCAACTTTTGATCCAAACCAAATTGGATTTAACCAAACTCATATATCCCTCTCATCATGATCAACAATCATAATGGGATGATCAATCAATCAAATTAGGTCAAAGCAAGTCAAACATAAGGGTTGACGAAGTCAACACTTAGTCCAAAATGAAACCTAACATAGTTAAATTCTATCATAGGCCAAACTGATTGAAACCATTGATCTAAGTTCACTCATGACCTATGTTTGATCTTGACCAAGCAAACATTTGAGCATAACCAAGCCCAATTGGCCACTCGCCCTAAGTTGACCCAACTTGACCTAAAAATTTAAAATGTGTCAAAACTTGATCTAAGCCAAATTGACTCAAACCAATGGGTTAAGTTCATTCCAAATCACTTGTTGAACTTGACTAAAGCCTCAATTGGCTAACTAAACCTAACCTAGCCCAATTTACCTTAGACCCAACATGACTTAAAGGGTCAAGTTGAGCCAAAATTGAACTTAACCCAAATTTATAGGAAACAAAGATACCAATCTACTCCATATGACTAACATAACCTAAACCTACCCTTGTCCTACCTCAAATAGATCAAACAGTCAAATGGTCAACTTGACCCATTTGACCTAAGTGAAGTCAATGAAACCAAATATATACCAAATTGAATCAAACCAAAGCCACCAAAACATTTCAAATGGTCATACCAAATTGACCCAACCCTTGGTTTGACCCAATTTGATCTATTGGTCAACTTGACCCAAGTTGACCCATTTTGACATAAATGGGTCAACATGAACCAAACCCTATCAAATGGATTCCAAATCCATTGAAACTTGGCCAAACCTAGTTTCTCCACATGCCTAACATGTCCAAAGTGAAATATAGCAAAATGACCATCCTACCCCTAGGCCATAGAACAAAGTTTGGCCTAACACATGGGTATTTTTGTCATAACTTGAAGCTTTCCTAAAAGCTCAAGGGGACTTATTGATGAGTGGTGCACAAAACCTAATAAGTTTGAGTCAGCCCATTTGGTCCATAAAGGGAGAGTTATTATTGAAGCCAAAAGAAAGATAAGTAGGAGATTCCCACTATGCTAGGAAACCTAGCGAGCATCTCAAACTATCCTATGGTTGGGCTTTACATTTTTGAAATTTATTTAATTTATTTGAGTTGAATTTTTCATTAGAAATTTAGGACTTATGATTTAATAACACAATATTATTGAAATGCCCAAGAGGTGAGGATTTAAGATTTTGGCCCACAAAGGGGAGAAGCAGCCTCAGAACCTAAATCTAGGGAGCTTTGGTGAGGGTCGAAAGCACAACCTAAATCTGAGGACAAAATGGGTATTTGGTTTAACTCAAGAGAAGACAAACCACCCAACTGTTTGGACTAACAACTGCCTGGGGGTGGCCACCAACTAACTCCTCTTACAATTTTAAATTCATGTAGGTAAATCTTATGCTTATGCAAGATAGCTAGGCTCTTAATTATTTAGAAAGAGACTAAGTTTTTAAACTTACTCCCTAAAGAGACTAGATCATGTAAGAACATGCTTCAAATGAAATAAATCTAATAAAATTTAAATTTCATTTTATCTTCATTTTTGAACAATTATTTTGACTCAAGCTGATAGGGTTCATATGGCTAATGCATGAGAAATAAAGTTATTGGCCAAAATCAGTGAGAAGGGACAAGGTGTGTTTCCACCATGGCTCTCAAAGGTCAAGCCAAGTTTCTCTATCAAAGGTGGAAGCCCTCCAATCTATAGTGAAATAAGATGTTGTGCATGATATTGTTAAAGAAATACTCATCCAGCTAAATAGTTGCTAATTCTTTTATCTTGATTTTAAACTTAAACTTTAGGTGAGATTATGAATTCTTTATTTTTAATTTTGAGTTGTTAAGTTTGGTAAAAGATTTATTTTTCCCTAAAGAGCCTAATCCATATCTAGACCATTCATAAAGTAAGGAAGAAACTAAGAAAAATATGCCACTTAATGTACAATCTAAAAAAATCATCAATTAATTTATAAAGCTAATCACAAAAAGAATAAGAGGCCATTGTGATCGGGCACCACTGCACAAACCCAAAAAATAAATTGGGTAGTCGAGCTCTACTCTTATATAATTCATATTACAAATGAAGTAAATTATAATTGAGCAAGGAATTCATTGTTATGGGGGTCTTCAAGCTTCATTTCTTCTTTCTTATTTTCTTCTTTCTTCTTCTTCTTTCTTCTTTGATTCCTTATTCTGGCTGGTTGAAAGGTGGATGCTCCAAGGCTTCACATGGTGCATAAGATAGGATTTTATGACCAATGCTCATCCTAATCCCCATAACAATCATTATAAAATCCTAATTGCACAAATTTACATGAAAAGGAAAAGTGGAAATCTAACTAACACCTATAAGATAGAGATTAGCTAAAACAAATCACACAAATCCCAAGGATGTATATTGGACTTATCACCCCACACATGGGTGACTAAGTCCACCTGGCCTTTGGATTATGCTTAGGGGTATAAGCAGCTAGAAGCAAAAGCATTTATATTTTTATTTATGATAGCGCCCCTTAAGCATAATCCCATGCAGAAAATAATGGTTAGACTAAGATCGTCCTACCATTGACTCTACAAGCATACACCCTAACATCCAGTCTAAAACATATATCACAAAACAAAATAAACATCAAAGCATGCACCGCCTTAACCTAAATCTAGAAGTGCTGACTTAGGCTAATGTGAGTGCTTTGAAGGTTTGTGTCGTATGCTTAGTTATGGCTTTAGGTTTAAATTTTCTAAGTATGAAAAAATTTTCAACTTAGAGGAGGGTTTTATTTAAGTTGCTTAATTACTTTAGGTTGATTTTATTTCATGTTTTGTTCAAGTTCAAGTGAATCCTACAATTAATTACTAAGTTATAAAGAGAGGGAAAGAGAAGAGAACTTCTCTTTCATTCCCTAACTTAAGTAATTTCTAAAGTATATTCAAATTTTAGTTTTGTTTAATGAATATTTTGGTTAAGTGTTTTAATTAATCCTATGTTTAGATGAACTCTAATCAAACTTATTCAAAAAGAAAAGAATTGTAAGATTAAATAAAATGAACCAAACTCACAAAACATACATCACGTCATTTCTTTCCCAATATGTATAACATGCATATTTATGAGTCCTAAGCATATTTATACATACAAGTGAGAATATTTAACACACTTTATGATCCATGCTAAGTAATCCATTTAAGGAAATATGGAAATTTAATATGCAATATTTTCTTTAAGTAGAAAAGGGTTTCTATCCAATCTTCACATGCACACAGGAAAGTAAGAAAGGCATAAGTGAGTACAGTGCTATTGTTGACCAGAGGTGTAATGTACAAGACCTACTTAGGGCTACTTAAAGCCTCATAACCTCGGGGTTGTCCAGACTAATATACCACTTTCCTTAAATACAAACATGTGTACAAAAGAAATAAATTGTAAAGAAAGAATGCAAAAGTTGTATTAATTGATTCATTTTGTTTATGCAATTTATGTGTGCAATCATAGGTAACCCTTCTTAAGTGATAGCATAGGAATGAATAGGATATCGAATGAGGTAAGTGTTAGGTTTTTTTCAAATGAACCATACATCTTATCAACTCCTATTTAAAACTATACTGACATAAAAGATAAAAGAAATCTATGCTAAGTACATCCTTATATTTTCTTCACATGCAAGCTTATAATTTAACTATAAGTAGCTCACTTTCAGATTTGATTATTGATTTATATGTTTTGAAAATAATTTTAATTTAGTAGTGATAATAGTCACTCATATTTCTACTTTAGCCAACACATGCAAATTTGATATAAAGTAAACAATTTCATTTTTAAATTTGAATTTGAAAAATATGGATGTATGAAACCACATGACATACAAATTTAACATGTTTTGGAATCAAAGTAATGAAGGAATGTAAACACATTCACTTTAATTAAATCCTAAATACATTCTTATGGAATAAGAAGGCATTAAAGTTAATTCTATGTGATTTTTGTTTGATCTTAAGTTTGATTTAATTTTGAAAATGTGAGTTGAGTTTGCTATTCTTAACCCATTCTCACATGTGTTTGATAATTTTGTTTAATTTTTAGATGATTACATTTATTTTAAGTTTTGATTAGGTTAAGGTATAAATTAAATAGATTAATTAACCCTTACCTACACAGCCTTAGTATAATTAACCAAATAATTATGAGCCAATGAGATGACATAAAAACTCACAAGGAATTTAAACTTGCAATTCACCTAGGAAGAAAAGGGCCTAATGAAATTTGGCTCATGATTAATGGTTAATTAAGCTAATGAATTTAGCTTAAGTAATTTCAAAACACCCCTTCATACATATGAATTGGGTTTTGATTTCCTCAATTGAACTTAGGCTATTCAACAACTAAGCATCTACCCAAAGTAGATCAATTAAGTTCTGGAAGGTTTTAGAATTTTTAGAAATTAATTAAGGGGATAATTAATGATTTAACCCTTAATTAAGAAAGGATTAAGGAAATAAAATAGGGTTTATGGAATGGCTTATAGGAAATGCCCCAAAATTATTCCCTAAATCTCATATCCACTGGATCTAACCTTAATCAATCTTAATAATGGATTAAAAACACTAATCCAAAGCCTAAGTATTATTAATCACATAAGGAGGGTAATTAAGAAACATATTTTTAATCCCACAATTAAGCTTTAAATAAATCTCAAGAAAATTAGGCGAGTAGAGGACATCCCATCAAACATACCCAAGAAGTTTGGGATTAATCAGAGGATTAACTAAGAAGTAATTAACAAAATAGAATTTTCATTAAAACTAAATTTCAGAGATAAGGATAATTTAAAATCCATTGAAATCATTTTTAAACTATTCTAGGTTGAATTATCTTTCCATAGAATTTTACCTCATATTTTTTTAAATTTTATTAATAGAGATATGGATTGTTGAAGATTAGAAGATTAATTAAAATTAATTAAATCCCCTAACTAATCCTTCAGCTCATAGTGCGACATGCGGTGGCGGTGGTCAGCGCACTTTCAATGTGTGGTGAGGGCCTCACTTAAACATCAAATCAGGGTGGGAGTGCTGCGGCAGGACGCGCTTTGATCCCTACTATTTGATCAAAGATCGCACAACTAGGGTTCATCCTGTGGTTTTAAAAGGGATAATTCATTTCTAAGGAAAGATTTGAGCTTGATTGAGCTCGGATGGGAATGAGACATTACCCACACCATCTAAAGCTAATGAGAAGCCTATCCAATGGTAGATTTCTCATGACATAAATATTTCTTTCACAAAAGACTAACACACCCTAAGCTAAGTGGTTAGAAAATTCCATACCTTGCTGGAGGTTATCATCGGCACTCGAGCTCGATGAGGTAGGTTCATCTAGTGGAGACGAAGCCCTGTTGAAAGTTTTAACCCTTGGGGTTTAGTGGATCTCCCTATGGACCAACACCATTTCACCTTGCTTGCAGCTTTTATCCAATTCCACCTCTCCTTACCTTGGGAACTTGAATGAGAGCTTGGGTACACTCGAATTGATCCTCTGAGGGAGTGTGCAAGAGGAATTAGAATGGATTTGAGTATAGAGGAAGTTGAAGATACAAAGGAACTCCCCTATTTTCCAAAGAAGAAAACTGAGAAATACACTTTTCAAATCCCTCTTAGGAAGCATAGGATGGCTCTCTGATCGTTCCTAACACTAATTAGGCTTCAATTGAATGTGGGATTGATCATTTCAAATTGAATTAGGGGGAGTATATCTCCCCCTATGGAAATCGAACAGTCGACACCTCCCTTACCATTTTGATCCAATTGATAACATTGGAGGGGTTATTGATCTGTTTAGAGTTGACACATGCTTTATTTGAGGTCTTGAGTGGATTACTAACCTCCCATGTGCATCAAATTGAGTGGAAGGAGGATTTTGAATTGGCCAAAATGAGCAAGGGGGTAGGTTTGGCCTTGGGTCCATTTGGGCTGACCCAAACCCATTGGGTTGGGTGCACTACTCTTCATTGGTTCCACTTGAGCTATTAGGAAGGCATTTGATATGAAGAGGGTATGACCAAATTACCCATAGATTAGTCCATAATTTGTTCTATGGCCTAGGGGTAGAATGGTCATTTGGCTAATTTTTCAATTTGGATATGTGGGTATATGGAGAAACTAGGTTTGGCTAAGTTTCATAAGATTTGGAATTCATTTGATAAGGTTTGGCTAATGTTGACCCATTTAGGTCAAAATGGGTCAACTTGAGTCATGACCAATTGGTCAAATTGGGTCAAACCAAGGGTTGGGTCAAGTTCATTTAACCATTTGAAATGTTTTGGTGGCTTTGGTTTGGTTCAATTTGTATTAGTTTTGAATTTGGTTCTTATGACTTCATTTAGGTCAAATGTGTCAAGTTGACCTATTTGACCCATTTGACCTATTTGGGCTAGGTCATGGGTAGGTTTAGGTTTTGTTAGTCATATGGAGTGGATTGGTATCTTTGTTTCCAATCAATTTTGATTAAGTTTGAATTTGGCTCAACATGACCCATTTAAGTCAAGTTGGGTCTAAGGTCAATTGGTCAAATTTTAGGGTTGGCCAATTGAGGCTTTGGTCAAGTTCAACAAGTGATTTGGAATGAACTTGACCCATTGGTTTGAATCAATTTGGCCTATGATGGAATTTGGCTATGTTATGTTTCATTTTGGGCTAAGTGTTGACTTGGTCAACCCTTAGGTTTGATTTGGTTTGACCCAATTTGATTGATTAATCATCCCATGATGATTGTTGATCATGATGAGAGGTGTAGGTGAGTTTGATTCAATCCAATTTGGTTAGGATTAGAATTTGGCTCAAAAGGGTACTTTAGGTCACTTTGGGTCAAGTGAGCCTAAGTGGGTCAAATTGCTTGGTCAAAGCTTGATTTGAGCTTGAATAAACTTGCATATGGACTTATGATTGAAATATAAATCCATTTGCAAGTGGTTAGAAGTCAAATGGGCTTGGATCGATTTGACAATTTCATATTCAAAGGAAGAATATGAAAGGATTTAGGGTTTGATTTTTGAATTAGATTTTCATTTGGTGATTGAAGTTTGCATTTATATTTGGATTCATGATTGTACGGTTGATTGAATCATGAAGGAAAATCAAGAGTTTGGCTTAATTTGAAATTGATTTGGCTAAGTTCAAGATTTTGACTTGGAAGGCTTTGGTTAGATTTTGAATAGATTTGAGTTTGATTTCTGGAATTGGTTTTGATTGTTTGAATTTATATTTTATTTATTTATGTGAATATAAATAAGAATATAAATGGATCAAGAGAAAATTTCAAGGATTTGAAGTGGTTTGATCATGATTTAGGCTAAGTCCATTAAATGGAATTTTAAAGGACTTAAGAAAATTTTGGAGTTTGAAGATTGAATTTCTGAATTGGGTTTGATTGATTTATATTTATATTTCATTTATATATGTGAATATAAATGAGAATATAGATGAGTTTTGAAATAATATCATAAATTTGAATTGATTTGATCATGATTTAGGTCAAGTCCTTAAGAGAGAACTTAAAGGACTTGGAAATATTTCATGAATTGATTTTGAGTTTTAAGTTTAGTTTGATTAGTTTGAATCTATATTTCACTTATATATGTGAATATAAATGAATATATATTTGAATTATGAGAAAATCTTATGAGTTTGAATTGGTTTGATCATAATTTAGGTTAAGTCCTTAAAGGCAAATTTAAGGACTTAGGAAATTTTTGGATTTAGGAAATTCATTCATGAGTTTCAATCATGGATTTCAATTATGAATTTCAATCACATTGAGTTGATTTGAGTCTGGAGAAAATCAAATAAGATTGATTTGGAGTTTGACTTGAAGGAAGGAAGGTGAGGAATGGTTCAAGCTAAGGGTAGGCATGTTTTCCTAACACCCCTAAGGCATGACATGTTCCTATGGCTAACTCTTCTAAGTCTCTAGGGCTGGGTTGTGTGTCCACCTAATCACTAGATGTGTCTTAAGACTAAGGAACCCTTAAAGTCTAAGAGGAATCTTATGGGTAAGATGGAGGGGTTGAAAGCTCATTCTAAAAATGAAGTCAACAAAAGCCCAAGCTCCATCACTACCACAAGTACACCATAAGGGAGAGCGCCAATTCTTTTAATCAATGAGCTCTACTTAATGAAATATTATAAATCATGTTTGAAAATAATCATCATCATTGAAAATTCCATTTTGAATTCAATCTCTTCCAAGTTGAAGGTATTTTTATTTGTGAATCCGCCATAATGTGTTTAACGAAGGTGTAAGGAACTCAAGTTGCGTCCTATTCTTCATCGACAAAACACAAATATAAACTAGACACAAACATATAAAACAAACACATATATTTTATCTTAGGATACTCTGAGTTGAGATAACGCCCTAGCAGCACTTACTCAGTAGCTACACTAGGTCGGGCTGACATGCTACCCTGCTACTGTGTCACCCCAATGGTCTTCTTACTTTGGAGGATGTAAGTCTGCTACACTTTCTTTCCTTACTTGGCCACTACACACTGATAAGCGCATTATTAGTTTGGTAGGCTTTACTACGTGGCCGGTAAGCTACTTCATGTTGGATTCATTCAAGAGGATGTGAGTCTGCTACACTTTCTTCTTATATTAGCCTTCTTGCACTTATTGGGTTGAGTATATTTGAGGTTTAGGATAAGTACCCTAGTAGCACCTTCCCTCTTGACTGCTTCAAGTTTGGGTCTAGTCCTTCCTCAAGGTTCCCACTTAGTAGTTGCTCTAGGTTAGATAGCATCTGACCCACGATGATAGACTATCCTGATGATCAGTTCTGCTTAGAAAGTTATAAGCCTACATGCTTTCTTTCTAGATTAATCATTGCACACCATTGGGAACCTTAAGTTGGTTGGTTCTTAGTTTGCTGATGGATATACTATAGGTTGGTTGGTTTTTGCACCATAAGATACACCACTCATGGTAGATGTAAGTCTGTTATGCTTTCTCCTTGAGTTGGCCACCATACACCTATAGGCTTTCTTTTCCATGGCTCAAGATAAGGCTCCTAGCAGCATCTCCCCTGTGGGTACTATATTTGGATCACATCCTTTGCGACCCCATTTAGACACTACCCAGGTTATTACTAGATTGAACAATTCCACTTTCATAGTAACCACCCCTGTGGTTGGAGAATCCATCCTATGGATTTGCAAATTCTTTCTTGGTCCACTTAATCTGAGATAGGTAAAGGCTGACATAGCCCCTTCTCAGTGTGGTCCCTCACACATGAACAGGGCTGACTCAAACATATAAATATTATATATATTCACTTGTGGATTAGGAGGACAACACTAGCGGTAGCTTTTTCCCAAGCAGGTATCCTATCTTTATGGTAGTTTCAGCAAAACTCCCTATAGAGTCTTTTGACTACTCTTGAGTTGATATAAATACCCAATGGAATTCACTCAGTAGTCGCCCCTAAGTCTTGTTCGATTTGTTATGCTACCAATAGGTCACCTCAGCAATTGTTCCTTGCTTTAGAAGATGTAAGTCTGCTATGCATTTTTCCTAGCACAACTGTTGCACACCGAAAGGCAACCCCTTAGGTTGGTTAGCTCTACCCCACAACCAATACTCTATCTCTTCGGATTTGTTAATTTGAGATAGGACATGTCTGATATAGCCCCTTCTCAGTGGCTTTATCACACACAAACATGGTCCATAAATTAAATCTATTAAATTTGATCGAGCTCACATCCCCAGCGGATATGCCCTCAATTCAAAATCAAACTAAACCAAACAAATAATATCAAATCACATGAAATTAAGATAAAATAATTCCTGACTACTTTTGAGTTGACATAAGTCCCCAGTGACATTCACTCAGTAGTCTCCATAGGTGAGGTTCAATTTATTGTGCATCCAATAGGTCACCCCAGTGGTTATTCCGCACTTTAGAAGATGTAAGTCTACTACACCTTCTTCCTAGCAAAACCACTGCACACCGAAAGGCAACCCCTTAGGTTGGCTAGCTCTACCCCATAGATAATAGACTATCCCTTTGGATTTGTAAACTTAAGGTAGGTCAAGGCTGATATAGCCCCTTCTTAGTGGGTTCATCACACACTGACAGGGTCCATACATTAACTTAGATTAAATTAGACCCAATTTAATTTTTTCCCAGTGGAGTTAAATCAAACACTTCTCTCTAGTGGAGCCCCAAATCATATATAAACAAGTCAAGCAAACAAATCAAATTCAAAACCAACCTCCTTAGTGGAACCAAATTAAACCAACTCTCCCAGTAGAGTCTAAATCAAAGAAATACAACCAAACTCTTATCCCTAGCGGATACATCCCCAAATAAATCTATGAAATCAAACTCAAATCCCAATCCTCAATGGATATCCTGAACCTACTTTTTTAGTGGAAGGTTCATATACCCGATCCCCAGCAGACTTGAACCCATATCTCTAGTAGATATGCCTCAATATCAATTAAAACAAAATAAATTAAAGTCAATTCGATCTTAATCCTTAATGGATTATAGATCCTTATCCCCAGCAGATCTTCTTTCCATAAATCATATAATCAAATTAAATTCAAACCTTATCCCCAATATATTTTCTTCTTATAATCCCTCAACAAAGACCCTTCACATGTCATGTCCAATACATGCATGATCCCCTAGCGGATCTCCCTCCATGTCCATGACATGGAACTCTCAAAATATCTTATTTCTTCTCTTATTCACACCTTTAATACTTCAACCAAAAGCTTAACAATGTGTTTGTTCAAATTAGATCATCTTAACATTGTAATCAAAATTTTATGATTTATGATGGTGCAAGCTCAAACTAAGTATACAATATCATGCTAAACATATTATAGTGTGAATTAACACACTATATTATATTATAATATATAAAATTATATTATAATTTGTAATAAAATAATATATTTTCTAACATTACACCTCATAAGAATCACTTAGAAAAACAAATAACAAAATTTTTTCAAAATATGATTTTTTATAAATAAAAATAGCATAATTTTGGTGTTTTTGTGTGCCATGAATTTGGCCAAATTCTTCAATCTCAACCTTAAAATTAACAGTTTTGAACCAATGTATTATAATAAAAGTAAAACATAATAAAATGAACAATAATATTTAGTAACACACCACCACATTCATATATATATATATATATATATATATATATATGTGAAGTTATATTTTTATGTACATTATATTTTAATATTCTTTCATATAATACATTATCTTACATTACACCTTAAAATGAATCACTTTAAGCAAAAAATTTATAGAATTTTTTTGAAAAATGAACTTTTATTTTGGATGAAAAATTCCATTCTTTTGATTAAATGACACACCATAGCACATCCCAATGATGTTCCCTAAATCTTGCCTTAAATTTGGCCAAATCCCATCATCTCAGCCTATAATTCAGTATTTTTATGAATTATACTAGTACAAGCTCTACTACATCATACTATAATAAATTAAAATATGCTAAACAACAAGTAGTAATACACAATTGTACACTATAATGCATGATGCAACACTATTTTATGGCATTCTATATTATAATACACTATAACATATTATATTGTATTATATTGCATATCACATCACAAGGGATTGCTTAAGATAAAAAATCATAAAATTAGTCTAAAGAATAATAAACTATATATTTTAGTCGTATCACTTGCATATTTTAAATTGAAATAATATATTATGATGCCATGATCTACCAATTATGAATTTGGCAAAATTCCACCATTTAAAGTCTAAATCAACATTTTTATAAATAATTCTAGTGTAGGTTCAACTACATGATTGTAAAATACTAAAAGAATTTAAAATGCGTAGAACAATATATTATGATATATGATGCAATACAATGTTACAATATATAATATTAATTTTCAAAATAAAATATTACTTTTTAAACTACAAGTGGCATAGCACACCTTTGGTACTACAACCTAATTCCCACTTCAAATTTAATAAATTTCATCATCTTATTTATTAAATCAATATTTTTATGATTTATAATAATATAGACTATAGGGCATAATACCATATTATACTAGAACATTTCAAAACATCTTATAATATCCAAAAACACATCACTTCATGCTCAAATACATGATGCTACATTATACTATAATATATCATAATATAATATGATTTAGGGTTGGGTTTAGGGTATTCAAATCTCTAGTAGTCAAGGGAAAGTCACTTGAAGATATTTTCTTTAGCTACCATAACTATGTTAGGATTAGGTCATTTTTTAGATCTACTCCTAATGACATCTTTATTCAAGGCTTAGGTTTTAGGGTTAGTTTAGGGTTTAGGGTTTAAAGTTAGTTTAGGGTTTACAGTTTAGGGTTTGGGATTTAATGTTTAGGTTTTAGGTTGTAGATTTTAGGGATTACGATTTAGGATTTTGCTATTTAGGTTTTAAGGTTTAGGGTTTTTTATTTTAGGGTTTAGGGTTAGAGTTTAGGGTTTAAGGTTTAGGGTTTAGTGCTTAGGGTATAGAGTTTAGGGTTTAGGGTTTAATGTTTAGGATTTTTAGGGTTTAAGGTTTAGTGTTTAGGGTTTATGTTTTAGGTATAGTGTTTAAGTTTTAGTTTATGGTTTAGGGTTTAAGATTTTTTTTTAATTTTTAATAGAGAACAAATTCATATTCGACATTTTTTCTTTTTGATTTCATCAACCAAGTAGTAGCCCAAGTTTTATAAGACACAAGGAAAGACATAGATAAAAAATGAGCACCCATAGAGAAAATAAAAAAACCCTAGATAAGTAAAATAGTATCTACTATAAAGACACAATTTTGTAAGCAGCAGGTCAGATCAGTTGTTCTTCAATTTCTCCAGTTCCCATCAGAAGCACCCCTGCCTCTCGAGTAGCGGGATCTGCCATCATATCCCCTATCTCTCCCTTGACCACCAGCACTGCTATAACCTCCGTTGCTCCTCCCACCTCCATAACCACCACAACTTCGACCACCACCTCCATATCCACTTGCACCTCCAGATCTCCCACCACCACTACGATAGCCACCACCTTGGCCTTCGCCTCCACCGCTAGATCTAGACTGAGCCTAGTTGATGGTGATGTTCCTACTATCAAGCTTCTGCCAATTCTTAGGGTATAGGGTTTAGGGTTAGTTTAGGGTTTAGTGTTTGGGGTTTTCAGTTTAGGGTTATAGGTTTTGGGGTTTTAAGTTTAGGGTTTTGGGTTTAGGGTTTTTTTTTGGAAAACCCCATATAGGGGGAATTTTATTGCCACAAAAAGAGGGTTACAAGGTCCTTAACAAGAGATAAACTCCACAACTACTGCTCAAAGAGCTACAATCACCCTAGAGAGTAAATCCCCTATCTAAGTACAACAAAAAGCAAAATAAAAGAGTAAAGGAAAGCAAAAGATACAAATTGATTAACATAGATAAGAAAATAAATAGATCTGGTCCAAAGTTCTTCAGGGTGAGAGAATGCATGACACTAGGGAGCAAACCTGCAAGAGAACAAGAGAAATGCACCTGTAAAATTGTAGAAAGATAGAAATTAGAGCAGTTAAAGTAATATAGACAAAATGAAAATTGAAAATAGCATAAATTGAGAAAGTTTCTAAAGAAGTGTGTGAGAGAAGGCTCAGGATCAGTCACACCAAATTAGGTCAGATGCAAATATGAGCATCCAAACTTCAACGGAATGGTTACATCACAAGAGCTACTACCAAACCAAAAAGGAGTGAAATCATCACAACCATCATAGCCAACAAACCTGTGGGAAGATTGCAACCATTTGTTAAAAGTCTTTTGAGCCTTAGTATCTACAAACCTAAACAAAGACATAAACACAATATAAAAGGATACAACAAAGAGCAGAATGAGAAAGGGGATCCCATGCAGAATAAATATCATCAATATAATCACCATGGCATGAGAATCCCTACACGTATGAAAATGAACCATTTTTGCCAGATCAACCTTATTTTTTACCAGAGCCAAGAGTTTAATTAGGCCAGCATGAAAACCCACCACAGGAAAATAGTAGAGAAGGCCAGAAAGAGGAAAGAAGCAATAGACAACCAGTTGAAAAGCCTACTGAAATCCAACAAGGAAAATCAATTAGCATGTAATTAACTCCATCCTAAACATATAGGACATATATGAAACTTACAGTCCTGGTATACAGCCCAGGAATATAGCCTAGAAAAAGGTACCCAATCAGAATAAGCAATGCAGATGTTAACAACCCCCTTGTTAATAAGCATTACAGAAGTTAATAACCAGCAAGTGTAAAGCAAGATAACATAACCAAAGCCCAAACAGGAAATGCAGAAGTCTAACAGAGCCAAGATGGGAATGCAGCAGCAGATAAGATGAACCTTACTGTGTAATGCCGCTCCCACCACAAAGAATTCCAAATAAGGACAATCAAATAGACAAAGGTAAATTTTGTGGGGCATAAACCCTGATAATCCAGTTCAACTAACAACCAAGATAGCAAATAACAGCAACCTGGCCATATAACCACCCATTCAGAATAGATAGTGCATATGATAATATCCATGTAGATAATAGCATAATCACAGTGCTCTACACAAGTCTAACTGAAACAAAATGAAAAAAATAGTAGCAAATTAAATAGACCACAAACATCAGGTGATCAGCTGCAGCCCGGTTGGTAACAACAAAAACAATCAGAAAAATAATTGGCAACAAACAACCAACAACCTCAAAGGTAGCCTGCTGGAAATAAGACCTAAAAATCCAATAGCCAATAATTAAAATAGCAATACAATTATTGTACCCACCATAAGATAAGTCAGTAAAAAAGAGAGGTGCAACATAGATACAAAAGGGGTTCAAAAGAGAGCCATCATTGAAATCCTTCAAAATAAAGAAGAGCAAGCTTGCAGCTAAACCAACATCCTCAGTAAAAATAGAAATCATTAAGTAAGTCCAATCTTGTAAAGAGACAATAATAATAACAAGGGTATTATAGTTTCTCTCCTTACAAGTTGGGAAGGTGAGGTTAGCAAAAGCAATCAAAAAATAGTCCCAAAAGCAGCCTGTTCGACATGAGAGACAACCCCAGTAGCAGCTTGCTAGGTATAAAATCCAATACTCCTGTTCAACCAACAACCAAGACAGCAAATAACAGCAAGCTGGCCATAAAACCACCCATTCAGAATAGACAGAGCATAAGTCAATTTCCAATTAGGTAATAGCATAATCATAGTGATCTGGACAACTCTAACTGAATCAAGATGGAAAAAAATAGCAGCAGTTTAGATAGACCAACAGCAAAAGCAATCAGAAAAATAAAAGCCAACAAACAGCCAATAACCTCAAAAGTAGCCTACTGAACATAAGATCTAAAAACCCAATAGCCAACAATTAAAACATCAATACAATTATTGCACCCACCATAAGATAAGACAATAAAAATAGTGGTACAACATAGACACAAAAGGGGTTCAAAAGGGAGCCATCATTGAAATCCTTAAAGACAAAGAGAGTAGGTTTGCAGCTAAACTAACATCCTTAGTAAAAGCAGACTTGAAAGAAATCATTAAGTAAGTCCAATCCTATAAAGAGATAATAATAATAACAAGGGTATGGCAGTTTCTCTCCTTGCAAGTTGGTAAGATGAGGATAGCAAAAATAATCAAAAAAATTGCCCCAAAAGCACCGCTAGACATAAGACCCAAAAATCCAACAACCAACAATTAAAATAGCAAAAAATTTATTGCACCCACCATAAGATAATCTAGTAAAAAATAGTGGTACAACATAGAGTCAAAAGTGGTTCAAAGGAAAGCCATCTTTGAAATCCTTCAAGATACAGAAAAGCAGACCAGCAGCTAAGCCCACAACATCAGTAAAAATAGGTTGGATGGAAATCAAGAAATAATTCCAATCCTGCAAAGAAGTTATAGTAGCAAGGGTATTGCAGTTTCTCTCCTTATAGGTTGTGGAGGTGAGGTTAGGGAGCATAAGAGGGGCCATATCCATAATAAAGGGAGAAATAATAGATAAATTAGGGCCTGTCATGAAGCTATACAAAAATATAACAATTAAACATTGATACAACAAAGTCATGAGCCCCAAAATAGATTTCCAAACAAAGGAAAAGAGACAGAACACAACTTTAATTATATAATGGAAAATAGATACAGTAGGACCCCTTAACAAAATATTGATGACAAGAAGTCTGTCCCTGTTGATTAGAAAGTAAAGCAGAAAGTAAAGCATAAGGTAATACATCTCCCTCCAGCAGACAGGAAACACCTTACTATTAACAATGGAAATAGCAGAAGCAGTAAGACCTCAAAAAAGGTTAGGGTAGTTAATCCAGCAACAGATGCCATGGAGATCAACAATTAACCAGAAAGGGGTATCAGGAAGATGCATCAGCAAAATCCAGAGAAATAAGAACACTAAATAGAAGTTAATCATGCAGTTAAACAGGTAATATAATAGGAGAAACTAATAGGATGGATTAATTTTTGAGGTAAGGGAATCTAGTATTGTCCAAATTAACCAAACCACACAAATGTTTAGGAAGTGTAAGTTGATCAAAGAATTTTATGCCATCTAATCTAGCCCCATTAGGAAGGTAATCGACACATTACTTCATGCCATACATGAGTGATTTTAAAATAGAGTTGAGAAAGGAGAGCTCTAGTCTGCTTGAGAAGATAGTACAATTCTGTATTACCAATTTTTATGGAAGTCAAAAGATCAATCAACAACAGGGCATCCACCTCAATCCAAATATTGAGCCAACCTTTTTAAAGGCAAATCTCAATAGCTTTGTAAACTGCCATTAGCTCAGCAAAAGGAACAGAGCAATTATTAAGGGGATAAGAAAAAGCACATAGGACTTTACCATTAAGGTTTTTGAAAATGCCACCACAGCCAGAAGTATTTTGAGAGACAAAGCCATCAGTGTTAATTTTAATAATATTAGCATGAGGTTTTACCCAATAAAAAAAATCTTATCATCTTTAGTTGGGTGGATCCAAGTTAAAACCCAATTTATTGGCCACAAAATTTGAATTGATTGTAGTTAATTAAATTGGCAATAAACAAGTCATAGATTTTATTTTTAATTCTAGCAATTATCCTCATGTGGTTCATAGGAATCCCATGATGTTTTGCATCATTTCTGTCCATCCATATGAACCAAATAAGAGTAATAGCAGTTATGACTGTAATGTGGCCTTTAATAGTGTTTTCAAAATAAACTTCAAAAAGTGGGTATAGAGTTAAGGAGCCATTGAATTTGACAATATTAAAGATTTCATCATACCAAATCCAAAGTTTGGAAACAATGGCTCCGTTAACAAATACATGATTCACATCCTCAATGTGAAAGCAGCAGTAGCATTTTGAAGGTAAGTAAAAACCTTTACCCCACATCAAGGAGTCAATAGGGATAAAGTTTTTCAAAATATGCCAAGTTAAAATAGAATAGGAAATAGAATAGTATTCCAAAGTTTAAAAAACAAATTGGAGAAATCATGAGCTTCCTTAATATGAATCTAAACATTTTTAAGGTTGAAATCACCATTTTGGGAAAGCTTAAAAAGGATCTGATCATGATTGCTAGGAATGATAAGAATAATAGTAAGCTTATCTAAAATAGAGAAAGGAATATAATCATAGTTTACTATTGTTCCATTTATTATTCTCAAAAAGAGTTCACTTTAATAGCGAAGGAGTGGGTAGAAAGTAATTCATCAATGGACCCACCTCCAGTCCAATTATCTTGCCAAAAGAAAGAGGTTCCAGAGTTAATCCCCCAAGAGATTAAAGATTTTGCTTCCCATTTGATGGAAGAAAGTATTTTCCATACAGGAGAGTCTCCCACTTTATAGGGGCAAATGAGAGGGTGCTTACCAGATTTCATTAAATTAGCCCAAAGACTATTGTTGCTCCTAAAATTCCACCAAAGTTTATAGGAAAAAGTAGTGATAGCTTCCCTGATTGGCTACAGCCAAGCCCACCTTCAGCAAGAGTTCCATAACTTTTATACCAAGAGGTTCAATGCATTATTTTAGTAGAATTGCTAGAACCCCAGAAGAATTTGTTAAGGAGGCACTCAATTCTGTTAATGGTAGAATTGGTCGGTACAATGGTTTGAATGAGATATAAAGCCATAGAGTTAAGGGTGCTATTAATCAAAGTGAGCCTACCACCAAATGAGAGTAAATTAAATTCCCAAATAGAAATTTTATTAGATCTTTTTTGGATTAACTCATCAATGAGATGTGATTTTTTCTGACCTTTAAAGAGCAGAGAACCATGATATTTAATAGGAAGTTGTTGTTGCTAAAAATTAGTAATTCTCAAGATTTGGTTGATCCTATTACTAGGGATTTTAGAGGAAGAAATGAAACAACTTTTACCTTTGTTAAGAAAGAGACCACTTTCCTTACCAAATTTATTTAAAAGATTCTTAATAGTGTTAATATGATGAGTAGAGGCATTGCAAAAGATTATGAAGTCATCAGCAAAACTAAGATGAGAGACAGGAAGACCACCTTGAGTTCTAAAAAATATGCTAGGATTATTGTTGAAAAGATCATTAAGGCTCCTCAAAAGATATTCAACAACAATAGTAAAAAGAAGGGAGATAAGGGATCTCCTTGTCTCAAACCATGCATAGAAGGAAAAAAACCTAGGGACTCACCATTCATGATAACAGAGAACTAAACATTGGTAATACAATTTTTAATGAGGCGGATAAAATAGTTAGAAAAACTAAACAAAAGAAGAATTTGGAAGAGGAAATTCCAAGAGAGGTTGTCAAAATCTTTATAGATGTCTCATTTGAAGATGTTACCACCTCTGGTAGAAGCATCAATGTCATGAATCAGCTCTTGGGCTAGAAGAATATTGTCAGATATAGCTCTACCTTTAACGAAACTAGTTTGGTAGGAGAAAATAATTTTAGGCAGCAGTGGACTAATTTGGTTGGCAATTAATTTAGCAATGAGTTTATGAAAGAAAGTGCAAAAGTTGATAGGTCTGAATTCGCCCCAAGATTTAGGATTATTAATTTTGGGAATGAGAATAATGGAAGTGATAGAAAAATATCTAGGTAAAGGATTGCCATTAAAAAAATCAACGACAACATCGAAAAGGTTAGACTTAACAATAGGCCAACAATGCTGAAAAATTTGAGTCATGTAGCCTTCAGGGCCAGAAATAGAATCAGTGTTCATGCTATTGAGAATACTATCAATATCAGCTTCCGTAGGACGAAAATTAAGCAAATGGTTGTCATCGCTAATAATCATTGAGGGAATCAGGTGAGAGTTTGAGAGAGCTTCTAAGATAGGGTTGTTGTTTAATAAATTTTTAAAATGATGTATGATAGAATCTTTAATATCATTATTATCGATCCAAATCAAGTATCATTTTTTACTTTTTAATAGAGTTTAAGGCTTTCTTTTTTTGAAAAGAGCATGGAAATACTTGGTATTTCTGTCACCATCAGCAATATGTTTGCTAGCAGCCTTTTACCACCAGTATGTTTCCTCCATATTTTGATATTTAACCAAGTTATCTTTAGCTTCATTCAACTCCTCAAGTTTAGTAGAATTAGTCAAAATAACATCTTCAAAAGAACAAACTAATTATTCCATATTTTTGATATTGGCAAAAAGATTTTTAAAATGATGCTTGTTCCACCAATTTAGGTTTTGTTTAAGCCTTTTAAGCTTAAGCTAGAGGCAAATCATGCCTTTAACCAAATTATCTGGATGAAGAGGAGTCATCCAGTTAATGGATACAACATTTATGAAATCAATGTGTTGGATCCACATATTTTAGAATCTAAAAGAAGTTTGGGAGGATAATCTATTGGAGGGATTTTGGACAAAAATCAAAAGCGGAGCATGATCAGGCAAAGTTCTGCTCAAATGTTTAATAGAAGTAAAGGGCCATTGATTGATCCAAAGAGAATTAAAAAGAGTCCTATCAAGCTGCTGCTAGAGTCTAGAGTTATGCCAATGATAGTCAAGCAAAATCGTATCAATCGACAATCAAAAAATCATATTAGAAAAATCTTCCATGGAATGAATGTTAGGAGAGAAACCTCCCCTTCTTTCTGAGGAAGAGAGAATAGTGTTAAAGTCACCCGCAACCAACCAGGGTTTTTTGACCAAAGAGGCAAATGTTCTTAAGTTATCCCAAAGGATGTTCCTACTTCTATTGCAAGAAGCATAAATAAAGGAACCTAAAGAATAAAATTCACCCAATGAGATGTGGACATTAATCAATTGTTGAAGATCATCAAGGATATAGATGTTGAGTAAATTATTACAAAAACACCAAATTTTATTACTAATATTATAAAATAAATTCTGAAAGCCAAGCGTTCTAGCAACATGGTTGTTCTTAGAAGAGTGTATGAATGGTTCAATAACAACAAGTAAAGCTATGTTATGAATACGTCAAAGACTTCTAATATGATTGCGGACAATGAGTGTCCCAATACCCCGAACATTTCAAATTAGAAAATTGATCATAATTAAATAAGAAAGAAAGGAAAAGAGATAACTAAAGAAATAAAAAAGCAAGAAGAAAAGGAAACTAAAAATAGTTATTTATGGTAAGTTAGAGAAGATCTAGTAGTTCTAGTGGAGCTATTAGTAAACATTCTAACTTTAAAACATTTTTTTAAAAAATAGTTTGAAAAGATCTATCATTATCCAAAGTATCACCAATTGAGAGAGACTGATTTATGATATTTAGAATAGGACCTGTATCAATCAAAGAATTTCTAATGGTAATTTCCCCTTCTTCAATGTCAGAATTAAGCTGAGAAAGTGGTTAGCACGCGTATCACTCTGAAGGGTAGGAGAAGGAGAGGTTATGAAGCCATTAATATGATAGATTTCATGCTTAGTTTTAGAATTACTTTTCAGATTGTGTTCCATCATCACATCAAAGGATCAACTCCAGAATCTATTTTCAGATTTTGATCCAACCTAAAGTTTCCATTCAAATCACCACTAGGGTTCATCTGAGTCTCCTCGGGTTCACTAGCCAAAAGGGGTAGGTTAGACTGAGTCAAGGTATTGTCTTGAGGAGCCAAATTATTACTATTAGAAGCAATGTTAATTAATTTATCATTACCATCATCACAAACCTCATAAGAATTATTTTTAACATGCTCATATTGCTCTCCAATAGGCAAATCAGTGGATAGAAAAGGAGTAGGGGTAGGGAGATGATTCCCATTTTGCGTGACTTTAGGCACATAAGCAAATTTATTGGTTTTTTCATTTGATAGAGTAGGATTAGGATCCGATAATTTATTCTTTTAAGATAAGGATTACACAAAACATTCAGAATGATCATGGCCATGAATCTTACAATGTGTGCAAAAAATAGGAAAGTTCTCAAATTCCACTTTTTGATTATAACCAAACTTCTCAGAGCTGATCCAAAGTTCTTTAGGATGCTTTTTAGTAATATCAATCTCAACCAAAATACGAGCAACAGAAGGTCGTGATCTTGCAGTGGTGGCCTGATCAATTTGAAGAGGCCGACCAAAGAGAGCCCCAACCTCAAAGAGAACTTGATGTGTAACATAATGTATTCTCATATTAGGAAGAGCTAGCCATGTAGGAATAATTGGGGATTCCACTTTTATATCAAAAATGGGAGACCATTTCAGAAGTCGCATTTCACAATTAAACACAAAGTAAGAGCGACGGGAAAAAACTCTTGAATAATTTAAGTCATTAGAGAGCTAAATTAAAATATGCCTAGGATCAATCAATCCGATACTGAAAACACCTAAAAGTTTAAGGCTATGAAAAAATGATCGGATGTTATCGAGAGTTGGCCAACGTAAGGAAAGTTTACCAACTAAAGAGAATTCAAAATGCTTCACCAACTTTTCCATGTCTAGATTCGAGCACATAACAGCAGGCATCCCACAAAATGAGGTTGAGATCAAATTCACTGAAGCATTAGGGGAAAGGTTCTTACCAGATAATGCATCCTTAAAGTACTTAACTGTAGGCAGAGTAACGGTTGATTTTGGATCCATAATTCCATGTAAATTTGATGCCCTAACCGATGCCTCTAAGATGGGTAAGCTTGGTTGTGCAGAATGTGTCTCCTCCGCCATTGAAAGAGCAAAGGGATACTCACATCAGAGGCCAATCAGAGACAAATTATCAAAAAAATTGATCGAGAATGATCAAAAATTGGCCAAGCCCCAAGGAAAATGAAAGGGTAAAACACAATGAGAGCCCATGGAGGGTTTTGTTTTTTATTTTTATTTTGGGGTGGAGGTAGTGGGTTTAGGTTTAGAGTTTGGTTTAGTTTAGGATTTAGGGTTTTTTTGAGGTGGGAGTTTAGCATTAGTTTAGGGTTTAAGGTTTAGAGTTTGGTTTTAAGTAGTGGTTTAGGTTTAGGGTTAGTTTAGTTTAAAGTTATTTTAGGGTTTAGGATTTAGGGTTTAGGATTTTTTTTTTAAATTAAGTAAACCGGTAGGTTTAAATTTATTTAGTTTTTTTAGTTTATTAAGTTTATTGTTTATTTATTTGAGTTCTTTTATTTTGCATTGTATTTAGTTTAGTTTATTTATTTTAGTTAAGGGTTTTTATCTTAATATATTTTTTAGGTTTAGATTCATTTTTTAGTTTAGCTTTATTTTTATTTTATTTTTTAGGTTTAGGTTTAATTTTTTTTTTTTTGGTTTAGGTTTTTATTTTATCTTTTAGGTTTAGGTTTTAGGTTTTAGGTTTTTATTTTAGGTTTATTTTTAGGTTTTATTTTTTATTTTAGGTTTAGGTTTATTTTAGCTTATTTTATTTTATTTAATTTAGGTTTTGGTTCAAGTTTAATTTATTTAGGTTTAGGTTTTATTCATTTCAGTTTAGATTATTTAATTTTAGGTTTAGATTTATTTTATTTTCTTTATTTTATTTTTATTTTAAGTTTGGCTTTTTAGTTTAGGGTTTTGGTTTTATTATTTATTTATTTTTCAATTTTTTCAGGTTTATTTTTTAGGTTTAGGTTTTATTTAGTTTATATTCTATTTTATTTTAGGTTATTTTATTTTTAGTTTTTATTTTATTTAGATTTTTTATTCTTAGGATTATTTTATTTTTTAGTTTAGTTTAGGTTTTTATTTATTTTATTTTAATTTATTTTAATTTAATGTTTAATTTTATTTTTAGGTTTTGGTTTAGGTTTTAGTTTATGCTTTTATTTCATTAAAATTATTTTAAGTTTTTTTGGTTTAGGTTTTTTATTTAGTTTAGGTTTAGGTGTTTAGGTTTTAGTGTTTAGGCTTTAGGGTATAGTGTTTTAGGGTTTAGGGAAGGGTTTATGATTTATGTTTAGGGTTTAGGGTTTAGGGTTTAGTGTTTTTGCTTTATGGTTTTGAGTTTTGAGGGTTTAGGGTTTAGGGTTAATTTAGGTTTATGGCTTGGTTTGGTTTAGGGCTCAGGGTTTTGGAGGGTTTAGGGAGGAGGTTATGGTTAGGGTTTATGGTTTAGAGTTTAGTATGGTTTAGGGTAGGTTTAGTTTAGCATTTAGGGTTTATTAGGATTAGTAGGTTTTAGGGTTTAGGGTCAGATAGTTCAGTTGGTTGTAAGATTTGGATAGGCTGGTTATAGGGTTTAGGGTTTAGGGTTTTTAAAAAAGCAAAAGGCAAATTTTAGGTTATTTTAATTTATTTAGTTTATTTTTATTATTTAATTATTATTTTTATTTTATTATTTATATGTTTATTTTTTATTTTCATTTAGTAGTTTATTAATTTTAGTTTAGGTTTTTTATTTTACCTTTATTTTTTTAGGTTTAGCTTTAGTTTATTTTTTTTTTGTTTAGTTTTATTTTTAGTTTATTTTTTAGGATTTGGTTTTATTTTTTATATTTAGATTTAAGTTTTTATTTTATTTTTTTTGGTTTAGGTTTTATGTATTTATGTTAGGTTTATTTTTAGGTTTTATTTTTCAGTTTAGGTTTAGGTTTATTTCTAGTTTATTTTATATTATTTAGTTTAGGGTTTAGGTTTAAGTTTACATTTTATTTATTTTAGTTTATTTTATTTTAGTTTAGGTTTAGGCTTATTTTATTTTATTTATTTTAGGCTTAGGTTTTTTTTTTAAATTTAGGGTTTAGGTTTTATTTATTATTTATTTTTAAGTTTTAGTTTTAGGTTTATTTTTTGGGTTTAGGTATTTATTTATATTTAATTTTATTTTATTTTAGGTTTATTTTATGTTTATTTTACATTTAGTATTTTTTTATTTAGGTTTTTTATTTTTTGATTTATATTATTTTTTATTTTAATTTAGGTTATTTATTTATTTTATTTATGTTTAGTTTTTATTTTATTATATTTTATCATTTAGGTTTAGGTTTTAATTTATGTTTTCATTTTATTTTATTTTTATTTTATTTATTTAAGTTTTTTATTTATTTTATTTAGGTTTTACTTAGATTTAGCCATTAGGTTGGTAGCCTGGAGTTTAGGGATTAGTGTTTAGCATTTTGGTAGATTTTAGGGTCAGGTTTAGTGTAGGTTTAGGGTTTAGGATAGTGTCCGTGCTTTATTTGGGGTTTAGGGCTCAGAGTGGTTTAGGGCCATAGTCAGGTTTAGTTTTAGGTTTAGTTTAGGGTTTGTGGCTCAGTTAGTTTGGGTTTTAAGGTCAGGGTTAGGGCCTGGGGTCATGTTTGAAGTTCTGGAGTTTAGGTTTAGGGCCAGTTTAGTAGGGTTTGGATTAGGGTGTGGGTTGGGTTTTGGTTTAGTGTGGTTAGAGTTTAGGGTTTAGTATGATAGTTTAGGGTTTAGAGTTTTTTTTAAAAAAAAAACCATGAATTTAGGTTTAGGTTTATTTAGTTTATTTTTTATTTATTTTAGTTTATTAAATTTTTTTAATTTTATTTAGGTTTATTTTTTATGTTAATTTAGTTTAGTTTATTTATTTTAGTTTAGGTTTTTTATTTTAGTTTAGTTTTTAGAGTTAGGTTTAGGTTTATGCTTATTTTTTATTTTATTTTAATTTTAATTTTAATTTTTTTTGTTCACTTTTTATTTTTTATTTTAAGGACTAGGCTTTGGTTTTATATTTTATTTTTTTAAGGTTTAGGTTTTAGGCTTTTATTTTAGGTATATTTAGGATTTTTTTTTAGTTTAGGTTTACGTTTACTTTTAGTTTATTTTATTTTATTTAGTTTAGGGTTTAGGTTTAGGTTTTGGTTTTTTTTATTTTGGTTTAGTTTATTTTAGTTTAGGTTTAGGTTTATTTTATTTTGTTTATTTTAGGTTTAGGGTTTTTTTAGTTTAGAGTTTAGGTTTTATTTCTAATTATTTTTGGGTTTATTTTTTACGTTTAGGTTTTTATTTTATTTAGGATTTTTTTTTTTAGGTTTATTTTATTTTTTTTTAGTTTAGTTTAGGTTTTTATTTATTTTATTTTATTTTAGTTCTTTTTTTATATTTAGATTTAGTGTTTTAGTTTATGTTTTTTATTTTATTTTTATTATTATGAGTTTTTCTTATTTATTTTATTTTTAGTTTAGTTTAGGTTTTTATTTTTAGGTTTGGTGGGGTTTGGGTTTGGGTAGAGTTTTAAGGATCTTATGGTTTAGGATTAGGTCAGGGCTCAGGATTTAAGGTGGGTAGTGTTAGCTGGGTGGGTTTTTAGGTTTAAGGTTTAGGGTCAGGGGAGGTTATTAGGGTCTAAGGTTTAGTCTTTAGGGTTTATGGTTTTAGAATTTAGGGTTTAGGGTTTAGGGATAGTTAAGGGTTTAGGGTAGGTTATGTGGCTTTTTTTTTAGGTTTTTTTAGGGAGTTATAGGGTTTGGTTTGGGTTTAGGTTATGTTTTTTTTTTAAATTATGTAAACAGGTTTAGGTTTATTTGGTGTATTACATTTTTTATTTTAACTTAGGCTAATTTTTTATTTTTATTTTGTTTAGTTTATTTATTTTATGTTTATTTATTTTAGTTTTGGTTTTTTATTTTAGTTTTTTTTTAAGTTTAGGTTTACATTTATGTTTATTTTTTAGTTTAGTTTTATTTTTATTTTATTTTTCAGGTATATGTTTTATTTTTATTTTTTAGGTTAAAGTTTTCATTTAGTTTTTATTTTATTTTATTTTAAGTTTATTTTATTTTTATTTTACATTTAGTTTTTTTATTTAGGTTTTTTATTTTAAGGTTTATTTTATTTTCTAGTTAAGTTTAGCTTTTTATTTATTTTATTTTAGTTTAATTTTTTTATTTTATTATAATTTTATGTTTAAGTTTAGGTTTTAGTTTAGGTTTTTATATCCTTTATTTTATTTATTATATTTAAGTTTAGGTTTTTATGATCTATTTTATATTTAGGTTTTATTTAGTTTAGGTTTTTAGGTTTTCAGGGTTTAGGGTTTAGGGTTTAGGGTTTAGGGTTTGGGGTTTGGGGTTTAGGGTTTAGGGTTTAGGGTTTGGAGTTTAGGGTTTAGGGTTTTTTTTTTCTTTTTTTTTTTTTTTTGGGGGGAAGCCCCATGTAGGGGTATTTTATTGCCACAAAAAGAGGGTTACAAGGTCCTTAAAAGGGGATAAACCCGAACTCCAAAGAGCTACAATTAGCCTAAGGAGTAAATCCCTATCTAAGTACATCCAAGAGTAAAAGAAGGCATAAAACAATCAAAAGATACAAGATGATTAACATAATAAGCTAAAGTAAGATTAAGGCCAATGCTCGGAGGATGTGGGAATGCATGATAACTGGAGGCAGAAAAAAGAAGGAGAGAGAATCACCCGCAAAGTTATAATAAGAGGGAGATTAGAGCTTAAGGTAATGACACAAAGTTAGAGGAAAATAACATATAGTATGTTAGAAAGGAATTGTGATAGAGAAGACTGCTCAATCACATCGGGGGCGATGCAAGTATGAGCATCCAAACTTCAAGGGTTACATCACATGAGCTACCATAAACCAATAGGGAGTGAGATCATCACGCCCATCATAGCCAACAAACTGTGAGAAGAAAGCACCCTTGTTGATATACTTGTGAGCTTTATTACCTGCAAACCTAAGCAAAATCATATCTAAAATATATAGGTAATTGCTAAGAGCTGAAGGATAAGGAGTCTCATTCAAGAAAAATATCATCAATATAGTCATCTTGATGTGAGAATACATAAACATAAGTGAGTGAGCCATCTTAGCCAGAGTCTCATGAATAGCTATATTCATGAAAGAAATTAGTTCAGCATATAATCCCTCCATAAGAAAATTACAGAGGAGACAACTTGCTGAAAACCTATTAAATAAGTCAATGAGCTTATACTTAACACCATCCCAATCACATGATATGTAAATGAATCTTTTAGTGTAGAAAACCACCCAGGAAATAATCCCCTTATTAATGTCTTGGAGAAAGCAATAGTAAAGGAAGATAGCATAGCTCAACACAGTGGAATGAGTAAAATAAGCACCCTAAAAAATAGTTAGAGCAAGTAGCCCAATAGCAAAGATTCGTGGCCTCCATTAATAATAATCAACAATCAATCCAGAACAAGACAAAGAAAAGGCAACAACATCCAAGATAGAAGGGACTAAACTGCCATAATACCATTCTTTCGAATAAATGCTATAAGACGCACCAACCAGAAAAAAGGTGTGATGCAGATCAGAAAATAGGAGATAAAAAATTGCACTGCAATCAAAGCCAACCCCAACAACCAAACAGCTAATACAACATTGGAACCCGCCATAAAAAAATCAACAAGTGAATTGAAATGAGTCTCAACATTAAAATCCAAAAAAAGAATGCTAAGATGGCAACATCCAAGATAGGAAGATACAAGAAATTGGCCATAAACTCCTCAATCGAGTAGACATGGCAATAATAGATAAACAAATAAATAAAGCATAAAATAGTTATCAAGGCAAGAAATCGACAGAAATCAAAAAACCCTCACCATCGACAAAGAATGTCAGAATCTTTCGTGGCATGAGACCAAAATTCTACAACCAACAAAGAAAGAGCCAACTGAGGTGACAAGGTAAAATAAAAAGGTAAATCTCCAAGATAAGAGACAACCAAACAAGAAAACCGCTATTTGCCATGATGCCATATCCAAGATAATCAAAATAATAGATACAAGTTTGATAGAAAAGGATGAGTAAAAGTAAGAGCGTAAAAGGTAGATCAATGAATTCCAATGATAGGCATAAAATAAACCAAGAAGGTGGTTCAAAGCAAAATCGCAATCAAGAACTTCAATAGAGACTATAAAATAATCCAAAGCCCTGGGCATAAGGTGGGTATTGATCCAGACGCCCAACCAACAAGGCGCTTAAAACCAACAAGTCCAAGATTCCACCCATAAACATATATCGAAGGAAAGGATAAATAATGAATAGCTCCCCACCATAAGCCTATCCAAGAAGTGACATTCGAGAAATGATCGGTGTCGATGCTTATTAACCATAACCCACCTCGCCAAGGGTAATGACAATAATAACTGGGTTTGTCAATAACCCAATTATGCATATAAGATAAATCATTGATTAATTCCAAGCATAACAAAGAAATGTGCTTCAAGTTGTACATGTTCCAATCATAAAGATAGAGAGAACAAGGAAAAGCAACAACATCCCAGGTGTTAGCAATCAGCAATCCAGAAAATAACAACCTGGAAAATTTTACAGAGTAAGCAGCGCCACAATCTCAGCAGATGCACAATGATAATCCCTTAAAAAACTCCAAACCCGCCATCATGGGAAGCAAGACCGTAAACAAAGAAGACTAGTATTGAAAAAATAACACAATTCCATTAGAAAAGAGATATTAGTGTAGAGTGGGATATCCCAAACAGAAAAATAACAAAGAATAAAGCAAATTGCAACCAATAGGTGCTCAATAGCACCTAAGAGCAAATAGTTCAAGAGTGTGCTTTTTGTCACATTAAGCCAAGATGCCAAGGATATTGACAAATATAATCAACATATAGGATAGACCATTGGTTACATATAGAAGAGTAGAATGGTCTGATTTTCATGATCTCCTCAAAGCAAGAAGAGAAAACAATTGTAGTAAAGTCCAACATCAACCCAAATGTTAACACAAGAACAAAAAATGAAACAAAGAGGGGGAAGAACCAAAAGGAGCCAACAAGAAATCCATTCCCAGGGATATAAGAAGACATCATTACCAAGCAGAATTTTAAGACAATAAAGGTCCAAAACCAAACTTGCTAAGACAAGAGTGCAAGATGGCAAAAAATAGAGAGGAAAATCGGGAGAAGCAAAGAAAAATCTAGGCACCGCAACCCAAAGGGATTAAAACCAAATCAACAAACAAATCAACAAACAACCATGGCAAAGAAACCTCCAAAACCCAAAAGTAATTAAGCCCAATCCATTCCAATACAAGGATTTCAGACCAAAATAACCATTAAAAGAGACCAGGGTATTACAATTTCTTCCCTTGCAGGAAAGCATGCTGAGGTTAAGCATTATATAAGCAAGGACAGTACTGCAGAAAGTCCAAGCCCAAACCAACCAAAATCCTTTCAAAGCATAAGTGTTAAAACCTTTATGAATTAGGCCTTTAAGAAGGAAAGAGTCCCAAGGAATGCAAGCATCAGCCAAAGAAATACTATAATCATTAAAATAAAAACTACAACCAGCATGAAGCACACTAATCTGTTGCCTAGAAGCAACATAGGTAGTAGCAATGCTCCAAGCCATATTGACAGAGAAAAAACTGTTTAAAGAAGTTAGTACTAAAATCTAAGCCCATCAAAATAGATAACTTCCTCTAGCGATGGTTAATTCTCTCAGGTTTAGAAATGAAATTAAAGTCCCAAGTGGGATTGCAGTTATAAAACCAAGAATAACACAAGGCTCAACTGGTTCCAATTCAAGAAATTGATGTGCATATAGTTCAACATCTGCCCCATAATATTGTAAATTCCAAAAACAGAATTCTTCCAACTAAAGGAGAAGGGATAAAGGCAGCAAGTTATGGCAAAGAGCACATGACATCAATGGTATCTATGAGGAGTATCCATAAAGAACACAAAGAAATAGAAAACCAAAAAAAAGGGAGACGAAGAGGAGAATTAGATTCTGAGGTAAGGAAGCCCAGAATTGTCCAAGTTAACCAGAACACGCAAGTATTTGGGTAATGTAAATTGATCAAAGAAGATGATAGTGTCTAATCTCGCACCCTGATTTGTAACTTAATCAGACATTACCTTCAAAACATGAGTGATGGTAAAATTTAGTTGAGAGAGAAGAGCCCTAGTTTGGTTGAGAGAGGTAGTACAAACAAGCGCTGCTCATATTGGTAGAAGTCAAAAGGTCAATCAAGAGAAGAGTCCACCTCTATCCAAATATTGAGCCACCATTTTGAAGACAAATTTCTAGAGCTATGGACCATAAGCTCAAGATAAGGGACAAGGTGGAAATAAGGGGATAAACAAATGCACATAGGACTATACCCTTAGAATCCCAAAATGCCTCCACAACCAGAGCCATTATGAGAGAGAGCCATCAAGATAATTTTAATAATATGATCAAGAGGTTTTTCCAAAACCATTCTATCATTTCGATAGTAAGTAGGTCGGAAGGTTGAGGCCCAGTTTATTGGCTACAGATTTATAGCCTTTAAAATGTTTATGATGAATTAAATTGGCTTTAACCAAGTCAGAAATTTTGTTTTTAGTTCTAGCAATAATCCTCATGTGATTCATACAAATCCCATGATGTTTAGAATCATTTCGGTCCATCCATATGAACCAAATAAGAGTAATGGTGATTATGATTTTAATATGACCTTTAGTTGCATTGTCAAAGTAAACTTCAAGAAGTTGATATAAAGGAAAAGAACAATTAAAATTGACAGTGTTGAATAGATCATCATACCAAATCCAAATTTTAGAGGCAATAGCCCCATTAACAAAAACATGGTTAACATTCTCAATATGAGAACAACATTGACATTTAGAGGGTAAATAAAACCCTTTACCCCACAACAAAGAGTCAACAGGAATAAAGTTTTTTAGGATATGCCAAGTTAGAACAGAGTAAGAAGAGGGGATATTGTTATTCCAAATTTTGGAGAACACAATAGAAGAATCCTGAGTGTCTTTAGTGTGAAGCCACACATTTTTAAGGTTGAAATCCCCATTATGAGATAGATAAAGATAATCTGATCATGATTGTTAAGAGTGATAGAATATTAGTAATCATATTTAAGAAAGTGGAAGGAATAGAATCAAGAATCTTATTAGTGTTCCACTTGTGGTTTTGCCGAATGAATTAACTAATAGCAGCGGGAGGAGTGTGTAGAGTAAGTCATCAATGGATCCACAACCACTCCATTTGTCTTGCCAAAAGAAGGAATTGCCGAGTTTATGCCCCAAAAAATTAAGGATGCATCCCATTTGACGTAACAAAGTCTCTCCACAGTGAGAATCACCCATTTAAAGGGACAAATGAGGGGATGTCTACCCTGGCAATATTTAGAAGTCATGAAATTCTCCCAAAGACTATTTTTGCTCCTAAAATTCCACCAAAGTTTATAGGAGAAGGCATTGATAACTTCTTTGATGGATTTACATCCGACCTCCCTCTCAAGAGTACCACAACTTTAGACCAAGATGACCAAAGGCATTCTTTAGAGGAGGTATTGGTTCCCCAAAAAAATTTGTTTAAGAGATGCTCAATTCTATTGATGGTAGAGTTGGTAGCACAATGGTTTGAAGAAGGTATATAGGCATGGAATTTAGAGTGCTCTTGATCAAGGTAAGCCTACCACGAAGAGAGTAAATGAAATTCCCAAATCGATATTTGTTAGAAATTTTTGAATTAGATCATCAAAAGGTGTGATCTTTTTGGCCTTTAAAAGTGGAGGTAATTAAGAGGAAGTTGATTTTGTTTTAAAATTAGTAATTCGGATATTTGGTTAAGTCTATTAGAGGAATCTTAGTTGAAGGAATAAAACCGCATTTTCCTTCATTAAGAAAAAGACCACTAACTTTACCAAAATCATTTAGAGGTTCTTAATGGTTTTAACATGTTGAAGGGATAAGATAATGAAATCATCTCAAGATGAGAAATAGGGAAACCTCCATGAGTTTTAAAAGACATATTAGATTATTAGCTAAAAGATTGTTAAGGCTCCTGACAGTATTCAATAGCGATGATAAAAAAGAGAAGGTGATAGTGGGTCACCTTGCCTCAAACCATGGCTAGAAGGAAAGAAACCTATGGACTCACCATTCATGAAACCGAAAACCGTATTCGTGATACACCTTTTATAATCCGGATAAAACTATCGAAAAGCCAAACAAATTCAAGATTTGAAAGAGAAAATCCCATGAGAGATTGTCAAAGGCTTTAGCGATGTCCAGCTTTGAATAAGATGTTGCCTCCTCTAGGGACATCAATGTCATGAACCATCTTGAGTAAGAAGAATATTATCCGATATTGCTCAGGTTTGACAAAACCTTTGAGAGATGATTTTAGGAAAAAGAGCTAAACCTATTATTTATTAATTTAGCAATGAGTTTTTTGAAAAAGGTGCAAAGACTAATCGGTCTAAAATACAAGATTGAGGATTGTTAGTTTTGGAAATAAGGACAATAGAAGTGCTTGAAAAGTATTTGGGAATAGGATTGCCATTAAAGAAATCAATAACGCATCAACTAGGTCGGGTTTTAATAAATGGCCAACAATGTTTGAAAGAAGTGGTATAGCCGTGGCCGACCAGTCGGTGTTCATGTTCTTAAGAGTATTACTAATCTCCTCTTGGAAGGACACATAGTGAGTAAATGATTATCCTCAGTTAATCATAGAAGGGATAAGATGGGTGTTTGATAAAGTTCCCGAATGGATTAGAATTTAATAAAGTTTGGAAATGATGTATGACGAATCCTTAATATCATTATTATCGTTATCCATTCACCATTAGAGTTCTTAATTTTCTTAATCGAGTTTAAGGCTTTTCATTTATTACAAATGGCATGAAAATACACGGTTTTTGTCACCATCGAATATGTTTGCTTACGACTTTTTTGGCCAATAGGTTTCTTCCATGTTTTGATAATTAACCAAGTTATTCTTGGCAATGTTCAACTCCTCAAGTTTCTTGGGATCGGTTGAGCGACCTCTTCAAGAGAACAAACCTCTTGTTCCATAGCTTTAAGATTTGTGAAAAGGTTTTAAAATGTGTTTGTTCCACCAATTGAGATTTTGTTTAAGTCTTTTGAGCTTAAGCCAAAGGCAGTCATACCTTTAGAATTATCCGGAAAATAGGGGCCATCTAATTAGTGAGTGACATTGATGAAGTCATTATGTTGGGTCCACATATTTTGAAATCTAAAGGAGGGAGTAGGAGGGTTAGGGGATTTTGAAGGAAATCAAAGAGGAGCATGGTGGACAAAGTTACGCTCAAATGCTCAACAATGGTATTAGGCCATTGATCCAAAGAGAATTAAAGAGGGTCCTATCAAGGCTGCCAAAGTCTAGAGTTGTGCCATTGAAGTTAGACCCAGTGAAACCAATGTCAATCAATTGCAATCAAGGATCATATTTGAGAAGTCCTCCATGGAATGAAGGTTAGAGAACATCCTCCCTTCTTTTCGAACTAGCTATGATAGTATTGAAATCACAACCAGGGAAGGTTAGAAGCGAAGGTGCGTAAGTGATTCCAAAGGATGTTCCTACCCTCTATTACAAGAAGCATAGATAAAAGAGCCAAAATAAGTCACCTAAGGAGATTTTGACATTAACCAATTGGTCAAGATCATCAATGATGGAAATGGTGATGGAGTTGTGCCAAAAGCACCAAATTTTATTATTAAGATTGAAAGAAGAAATTATGAAAACCAAGGGATCTAGCGACAAAAGCAATCTTAGAAAAATTAATGAAAGGTTCAATAAGAACAAGTAACTTGATATTATGAACATGACAAAGACTCTAACGATTGGACGGGAAGAGACCCACAACCCGGATATTCCAAATAAGAAAATTAATCATAAGGGGACAACCAAAAGGGAAAAGGAAAAAAGAAAGGAAGAGAGGAGAGAAATGATGACACATTACTTGTGTGGGGTGGAAGAAGAGAGTGGTTCTAGTGAGGTTATTATTAGAAAATTTTGCTTTGTAGGGTTTTTTGTTTTAACAATTTGAAAGGGTCTATCAGAGTCCAAATTATCTCCATCAGAAAGTGATTGATTTTTGGGTTCAATAGTAGAAGAATCTATCAATGTTTTAGAAGAGGGATTTCACCTTCTTCCGTATCGGATGGAGTGTAAGTGGGTTCAATTGATTATCACTCAAGGGAAATAGATGGGGAAGTTCTAACACCATTACAAATATCTTTCTCAATATGTTCTAAAGCCATAGGGTCATCATTGTTTTGGTCCGTTATATGATTCTCATTCAAATTGTTTAATTGGGTGTCCAATATAAGGCTACCATTCAGATTTTCAATAGGATTTAAATGAAGCAAAGAGCTATCATGGGAAACCAGATTATTACTAGCAGGGATGAGGTTAGGTAAGTTTCCATTGGTATCATCACACCCCTCAATGGCTATTTTAGTACCAAGGTCAGAGGGTTTTCCACTAGACAGATCTGTAGGAGGTGTAGGGAGGAGAGGTTCTTTTTGAGTATTTTTTGGCACATATGCTAGAGTAGTGGTTTAACCAGTTCCATTAATAGTATTCATATTATGTGGTAAATTTTTTCTGAGGTTAGGATGAAGCACAAAGCATGCTGAGTGATCGTGCCCGTGAATCTTGCAGTGAGTGCAAAAGACAGGAAAATTTTCAAATTTGACTTTTTGACTATATCCAAATTTTTTGAAGCCAATCCAAACCTCTTTGGGATATTTTTTTGTGATGTCTATCTCAACGAGAATACGAGCGACAGATGGCCTAGATCTAGTGGTCGTTGCTTGGTCTATTTGGAGAGGCCTACCAAAAAGGCTGCCAGCAGCAAACAAAACTTGATGAGTGATATAGTGTATTAGCATGTTAGGAAAGCAAGCCAAAGAGGGACAATGGGAGATTCCTCTTTGACATCAAAGAGGCGACCATTTCAATAACATTTGACAATTATGCACAAAATAAGAATGAGGCGAAAACCACGGTAATCTAAATCATTTGAGTTGAATAAGAATGTGACGGATCGATCACTGATAGAAAGTACCGATAATTTTAAACTATGAAAGAAAGAGCAAATATTATCAAGAGTCGGGCATCTAAGGGAGAATTTACCCACCAAAGCAAACTCGAAGGGCTTAGCAAGTTTCTCAACATCCTGATCTAAACACATTACTGCAATCCATGATAAGATGTCAAAATGAGATTAACCGAAGCATTCGAGCTAGAGATCTTACCAGATAGAGCATCTTTGAATGATTTAACAACAGTGCATTAGCGGGCAATCAATCGAAAACCTATAGATTGAGAGCAAAGATGGTCGCGAGGGCGGGATTCAGACAGCCTCATTGGTCTAATCAAGGATGTCACATACTGGGAGCCGTCTGCCTTCAGAGAAGCCGTAGAAGAGGACAATTACAGGCCAATCCACCGAGGGAACAAAATCAGAGAGGAGCCTTGACCAAGAGGGAGGAGGATTTTTTCAGTCTAGGGTTTAGGTAGGGTTTAGGGATGTAGGTTTTAGTGTTTAGGGTTTAGGTTTACAGTTTAGTGTTTAGGGTTTTAAGGTTTAGGGTTTAGCATTTTGGGTTGTAGGTTTAGGGTTACGTGAGTCGAGGGCTCAGGTTTAGGGTTAGGGTATTTTGCACTAAGTAAACCTTACAGTTTAAGTTTATTTAGTTTATTTTTATCTATTTTAGCTTATTTTATTTTTAGTTTTTATTTAAGTTTCTTTTAATTTTTATTTAGTTTTTTTTAATTATTTGAGGTTTATTTATTCTAGTTTAGGTTTTTTATTTTAGTTTATTTTCTAGGTCTAGGTTTAGGTTTATTTTTTAGTTTAGTTTTATTTTATTTTTTTTAGGTTTGGGTTTTTTTTAATTTTTAGGTTTAGGTTTAGGTTTTTATTTTATTTTCAAGTTTAAGTTTAGGGTTTAGGGTTTCTAATTTTTTTTAATAGAGCATAAATTCAAATTCAACATTCTTCTTTTCAATTTCATCAACCAAATAGCACACCAAATTTTTTATATCATAAGTAATGACATAGATAAAAAATGAGCATGCATTGAGCAAATCAAAAACCCTAGATAATTAGAATTATCTCTACTATAAAGATAGTTCCAAAAGTAGAAGATCAGATTGGCCTTTCTTCAGTTTCTCATGCTCCCATCAGAACCACCCCAGCCTCTAGAGTAGCAAGATCCACCATCGTATCCTAGATCTTTCGCTCCGCCACCACCACGGCTGTAATCTTCATCGCTCCTCCTACCTCCATAACCACCACTGCTCAGACCACCACCTCCATATCCACCATCACCTCGAGATACCCCTCCACCATTATGATAACTGCCGCCTCCGCCTTCACCTCCACCGCCAAATCTAGACTGAGCTTGGTTGATGGTGATTTTCTTGCTATCAAGGTTCTGCCCATTCTTATGGTTTAGATTTATTAGGTTTTATGGTTTAGGATTATTTTTTAATTTATTTAGTTACTTTAGATTTAGGTTTATGGTTTGGTGTTTAGGGTTAGGGTTTAGGGTTTAGGGTTTAGATTTTAGGGTTTAGGGTTTAAGGTTTTAGGGTTTATGCTTTTATGGATTAGGGTTTAAGTTTAGGGTTTAGGGTTTAGGGTTTAGGGTTTAGGGTTTAGGATTTAAGGTGTAGTATTTAGGCTTTAAGGTTTATGGTTTCGATGATATAGTGCTTAAGGTTTAGGGTTAGTTTACGATTTAGGGATTAGGGTTTATGGTTTAGGATTTAGGATTTAAGGTTTAGGGTTTAGGGTTTAGGATTTAGGGTTTAGGGGGTTTTTTTAAATTAAGTAAACCAGTAGGTATAGGTTTTTTTAGTTTATATAGTTTATTTTTTATTTATTTTAGTTTTTTTTTTTTTTTATTTTTTATTTTTATTTAGTTTAGTTTATTTATTTTAGGATTATTTATTTTAGTATAGGTTTTTATTTAATTTATTTTTTAGTTTATGTTTGGGTTTATGCTTATTTTCTAGTCTAGTTTTATTTTTATTTTTATTTTTTGGTTTAGGTTTTGTTTTTTTTTTTTTGTTTTTTTTAGGTTTAAGTTTAGGTTTTTATTTTATTTTTTTAGGTTTAGGCTTTAGGTTTTTATTTTAGGTTAATTTTTAAGTTTTATTTTTTTAGTTTAGGTTTAGGTTTATTTTTATTTTATTTTATTTTATATAGTTTAAGGCCTACATTTAGTTTATTTTAGGTTTAGGTTTAGGTTTTATTTATTTTAGCTTAGTTTATTATAGTTTAGGTTTAGGTTTATTTTATTTTATTTATTTTAGGTTTAGGTTTTTTTTGTTAGTTTAAGTTTTAGATTTTATTCTCTATTTATTTTTAGGTTTTATTTTTAGGTTTATTTTTAGGTTTACGTTTTATTTAGTTTTTATTTTATTTTATTTTTGGTTTATTTTATTTTTATTTTAAATTTAGTTTTTATTTTATTTAGGTTTTTTATTTTTAGATTTATTTTATTTTTTATTTTAGTTTATGTTTTTATTTGTTTTATTTTAGTTTAGTTTTTACATTTTATTTTATTTTATTTTTACGTTTAGGTTTAGGTTTAGGTTTGGGTTTAGGTTATGGTTTTAGTTTAGATTATTATTTTATTTTATATTTTATTTAATTTATGTTTAGGTTTTTAATTTATTTTATTTTAAAATTTTAATTTTAGTTTTAGGGTTTTAGGTTTTTAGGGTTTATGGTTTAAGGTTTAGGGTTTGGGGGTTAGGGTTTAGGGTTTAGGTTTGTAGGTTTTAGGGTTTAGAGTTTAAGGTTAAGTGTTTAGTGATTAGCCAGGATTTAGGGTTTAGGTTTTAGGGTTTTAAGGTTTAGGGTTTAGGGTTTAGAGTTTAGTGTTTAAGGTTTAACATTTTTTATTTGTTTTTATTATTATTTTTTTAATTTTTTTTAAATAGTAAACTCGTATGTTTAGGTATATTTAGTTTTTATTTTATTTATTTTACTTTATTTTTATTTTTATTTATTTAGTTTATTTATTTGAGATTTATTTATTTTTATTTATTTAGTTTATGTTTAGGTTTATTTTTAGTTGATTTTTATTTTATTTTATTTTAAGTTTAGGATTTATTTTTTTATTTTAGGTTTAGCTTAGGTTTTATTTTATTTTTTTAGGTTAAGGTTTTAGGTTTTATTTTTTTGGTTTATTTTAGATTTTATTTTTTAGTTTAGGTTTATTTTAGTTTATTTTATTTTATTTTATTTAGGTTTAGTTTAAGTTTAATTTTTTATGTTTAGGTTTAGGATTAAGTTTATTTTTTAATTTGATTTTTTTATGTTGCTTTACTTTAGTTTAGGGTTTGGGTTTATTTTTAATTATTTTAGGTTTATTTTTAGGTTTATGTTTATATTTAGTTTTGATTTTATTTTTTACAAGTTTATTTTATTTTTATTTTACATTTAGTTTTTGTTTAATTTAGATTTTTTATTCTAAGGTTATTATAATTTTTTGTTTAGTTTAGGTTTTTATTTATTTTAGTTTAGTTTTCTTTATTTTTTGTTTTATTTTATTTTTCAATTTAGGTTAACGTTTTAGTTTAGGTTTTTAGTTTATTTTTTTTTTATTTTAATTAGGTTTATGTTCTTTCATTTATGTTTTTTTAAAGTTTTTTTAGGTTTAGGTTTTTATATGGTTTGGTTTAGGTTTATTTAGGGTTTAGTCTAAGGTTTAGGGTGGTTTAGGGTGTGTTTAGGATTTAGCTTTAGGATTTAGGGTTTAGAGTTTAAGTTTAGAGTTTAGGTGGAGTTAGTTAGGTTTAGGGTTTTGCATTAGGGTTAAGTTTTTAGGGTTTAGGTTTTAAAAAAAAACAAACAGGTTTAGTTTATTTAAATTATTTTCTTGTTTTATTTATAAGATTTTATTTTACTTAGGTTTATTTTCTTCTTATTTAATTTATTTTATTTTATGTTTACTTATTTATAGATTTTATTTTAGTTTAGTTTAATAGTTTAGGTTTAGCTTTATGCTTTTTTTATTTTTATTTTATTTTTCGTTTATTTTTTTTTATTTTTTTAGGTTTAGGTTTAGATTTTATTTTATTTTAGGTTTAGGTTTTAGGTTTTTATTTTAGTTTATTGTTAGGTTTTATTTTTTTTGTTTAGGTTTAGGTTTATTTTATTTATTTTATTTTATTTAGTTTAGGGTTTAGGTTTAGTTTACTTTTGGTTTAGGTTTAGGTTTTATTTATTTTAGTTTAGTTTTAGATTTATTTTATTTTATTTATTTTAGGTTTAGTTTTTTTTAGTTTAGGTTTTATTTTCTATTTATTTTTAGGTTTATTTTCTAGGTTTAGGATTTTATTTAGTTTTTATTTTATTTTATTTTGGGTTTATTTTATTTTTTTATGTTTAATTTTTATTTATTTAGGTTTTTATTTTTCGGTTTATTTTACTATTTAGCTTAGTTTAGGTTTTTATTTATTATATTTTAGTTTATTTTTTAATTTTTATTTTATTTTATTTTTATGTTTAGGTTTAGGATTTGGTTTAGCTTAGATTTTAGTTTAGATTTTATTTTATTTTATTTATTTATGTTTAGGTTTTTATGATTTATTTATTTTTTTACATTTTATTTTAGTTTAGGTTTGGGTAGGTCCAGGGTTTAGGGTTTAGGTTTTAGGTTGTAGGTGTTTAGGTAGGTTTGGGGTTTAGGGTTTAAGTTTGGGTATGGTTAAGTGGGTAGTTTTAGTAGGGAGGGTAGGGTTTAGGTTTAGTTTTAAGATTTATGGTTTAGGGTCAGAATTTTTTAATCAAAACCCATAGGTTTATGTTTATTTATTTTATTTAGCTTATTATGTATTTATTTTAGTTTATTTTATTTTCTTTATTTAGGTTTATTTTATTTTATTTAGTTTAGTTTAATTATTTTAGGTTTATTTATTTTTATTTAGATTTTATTTTAGATTTCTTGGTTTAGGATCAGTTTATTTGAAGTTTAGTTTAGGCTTGTGGTGTGGTTTATGGTTTAGGGTTTAGCATTTAGTTTATAGTTTAGGGTTAGTTTAGGGTTTAAGGTTTAGGGTTTAGGGTTTTAGAGTTTAGGGTTTAGGGTTTAGCATTTTTTTTTTTTTTTATTTTTTTTTATTTTTATTTTTTAAGATTAAGTAAAGTGGTGGGTTTAGGTTTATTTATTTTATTTTATTTTATTTTTTATTTTTATTTAGTTTAGTTTATTTATTTTAGTTTTTTCAGGTTTAGGTTTAGGTTTAGGTTTATTTTTTAGTTAAGTTTTTTTTGGTTTAGGTTTTATTTTTTATTTTAGGTTTAGCTTTATGTTTTTTATTTTATTTTTCTAGCTTTACATTTTAGGTTTTCATTTTAGGTTTTTTTTAGGTTTTATTTTTTAGTTTATGTTTAGGTTTACTTTTTGTTTATTTTATTTTATTTAGTTTAGGTCCAAGTTTAAGTTTAGGTTTATTTTAGGTTTAGGTTTATGTTTATTTTGTTTATTTTATTTTTATTTTAGGATAAGTTTTTATTTTTAGTTTAGAGTTTGGGTTTTATTTTTTATTTTTTTTTAGGTTAACTTTTTAGGTTTAGGTTTTCATTTTTATTTTATTTTATTCATGTTTAATTTATTTTTATTTTACATTCACTTTTTATTTTTTGTTTACTTATTTTAGTTTAAGTTTTTTATTTTAGTTTATTTTTTAGGTTTAGGTTCAAGTTTATGTTTATTTTTTAGTTTAACTTTATTTTTATTTTTTTAGGTTTAGGTTTTAATTTTTATTTTTAGGTTAAGGTTTTAATTTTTGTTCTTAGGTTTAGGTTTAAGATTTTATTTTATTTCTTTAGGTTTATGTTTTAGCCTTTAATTTTTGGTTTATTTTAGGGTTTTATTTTTTAGTTTAAGTTTAGGTTTATTTTTAGATTATTTTATTTGATTTAGTTTAGGCTTTAGGATAAATTTATTTTAGGTTTAGGTTTTATTTATTTTATTTTAGTTTATTATAGTTTGGGTTTAAATTTATTTTATTTTATTTATTTTTGGTTTAGGTTTTTTTTAGTTTAAGGTTTAGGTTTTATTTTTTATTTATTTTTTATTTATTTTTTTGTTTAGGTTTTTATTTAGTTTTTATTTATTTTTTATTTATTTTAATTTTACTTATTTTTAAGTTTACTTTTTTAAGTTTTAGTTTTTATTTAGTTTTTATTTTATTTAATTTTAGGTTTATTTTGGTTTTAATTTTATTTTAGTTTTTATTTTATTTAGGATTTTTATATTTAGGTTTATTTTATTTTTTGTTTAGTTTACATTTTTGATTATTTTCTTTTAGTTTAGTTTTTATTTTTTTATTATCTTTTATTTTTAGGTTTGTTTTTAGGTTTAAGTTTAAGTTTGGTTTTAGGTTTTAGTTTAGGTTTATATTTTATTTAAATTTATTTTATTCAGGTTTAACTTTTTTTTTATTTTATTTTTAGGTTTTATTTAGCTTAAATTTAGGTTTTTAGGTTTTTAGGGTTTAGGGTTTATGGTTTGGTGTTTAATGTTGTAGGTTTTATGGTTTAGGGTTTATGGTTAAGGGTTTAGAGTTTAGAATTTTAGGGTTTAGTATTTAGGTTTTTGGGTTTAGGGTTTAAGGTTGAGGGTTTTAGGATTTAGGGTTTAGGGCTTAGGGTTTAAGGCTGTAGATTTAGGGTTTATGGTTTAGGGTTTAGGGTTAGTTTTATGGTTTAGGATAATTTATTAGAATTTTTTATTTTTTATAATTTTTATTTTTAGGGGTTAGGGTTTTTTATATTTTAGGCTTTAGGTTTGGGGTTCAAGTTTTAGTTTAGGGTTTAGGGTTATTAGTTTTCTTTAACAAAGAATAAATTCACATTCAACATTTCTTCTTTTCGATTTTGTTAACCAAGTAGTAACACACAAAGTTTTCTAAGACACAAGCGATTACATAGATAAAAAATGTGGATGCATAGAGAAAATAAAAAACCCTGGATAACTAGAACCATCTCTACTGTAAAGACATAGTTCCTTAAGCAGCAGTTCAGATCTGCCATTCCTTTATGTCTCTAGTTACCATCAGAACCACCTTAGCCTCTCGAGTAGCAGGATCCACCATCATAACCCCGATCTCTCCCTCCATCACCACCACGGTTGTAACCTTCGCCGCTCCTCCAGTCTCCATAACCACCACTACTCTGACAACCACCTCGATATCCACTAGCACCTCTAGAAGCCCCACCACCACTGTAATAACTGCCGCCTTCACCTCCACCTCTAGATCTAAGCAGAGCCTGGTTGATAGTGATGTTCCAGTCATCAAGGTTATGTCCATTCTTAGGGTTTAGGTTTTGGTTTAGGTTTATTAGGTTTTAGGCTTTAGGTTTATTTTTTAATTTATTAAATTACTTTAGTTAGTTTAGGGTTTGAGGAGGTGGGTTTAGGGTTAGGGTTGGGGTTTAGGTTTTTTAAATTTTAGTTTTTAGGAGGAGGATTGGGTTTAAAGAGGTTAGGTTAGGGCCAGTGGGTGGGTTAGGATTTAGGAGGTGATTTAGGGTAAGGTGAGCATTAGGGTCAGTGGAGTTTATTGGGTATGATTTAGAGGTTTAAGAGGTTTAGGATTTAGGAGGAGTTTAGAGTTTAGGTTTAGTTTAGGGAGTTTAGTAAGTTTAGGCAAGGTAGGTTTAGTTTAAGGATTTTAGTAGGGAGGATTTAGGGTATGGTTTAGGTTTGTTTAGGGTATGGTTTAGGTTTAGGGTTTAGTTTAGGTTTAGGTTTGGGAGGATAGGTTTAGTTTAGTTTAGTCTAGGATTAAGGTTTTAGTTTAGGGTTAAGTGCGCAATTAATCCCAAATTTTTGGCTTAATTTAATGGGATGACCTCTGCCTCCCATGATTTCTTGGGATTTATTACTCACATAATTAAGAAAATTGACTAATTGAACCCTAATTATTCTTTTAAGTTAATTAATGACTAATTAATCCCATGAATAGTAATAAATTGACTAATTAAGTTTAGTAATCATTGCCCAATTATAAATGAACTAAGAAATAGGGTTTAGGGTTTAGGGTTTTAGGCTTAGGTTTTTGGGTTTAGGGTTTTAGGTTTAGGGTTTGGGGTTTAGCATTTAGGGTTTATGTTTTAGGTCTAGGGTTCAAGTTTTTTTTTTTAGGGTTTAGGTTTTAGGTTTAGAGTTTATGATTTAGATTTTAGGTTTAGGGTTTAGGGTTTTAGGGTTTGAGGTTTAAGGTTTAGGGTTTAGGGTTTCTAAGGTTTAGAGTTTTGCCTGGTTTTGGTTTAAATCTGTTTTCAAGTTTTAGTTTATTTTAAGGCCTAGGTTTTAGTTTAAGTTTAGTTTCCATTTTAGGTTTTTTGGGTTTAGGATTTAGGATTTGGTTTGTTATATGCCTTTAATGTTAGGTTTTAATATTTTATGGTTTAGGGTTTAGTTTAGTTTGAGTTAGGGTTTAGGGTTTAGGGTTTAAGGTTTAGGGTTTAGGTTTAGGGTATTGTTTGGTTATTGGTTTAGGGTTTAGGGAGTTGGGTTTAGGGTTTCAGTTTAGGGTTATAGTTTTTATGTTTAGGGTTGTTTGGGGTTTTAGGGTTTAGGGCTTAGGTTTAGGTTTAACATGTCTCAGTTAGTTTTTGGGTCTTTAAAATTAGGTAAACCCAGAGTTTAGTTTTCTTTAGTTTTCTTAGTTTATTTTATTTATTTATTTTAGTTTATTTTGTCTTTTATTTCTATTTATGTTTATTTTTAATTTTTATTTAGTTTATTTTAGGTTTATTTATTTTAGTTCAGGGTTTCTATTTTAGTTTACATGTTAGGTTTAGGTTTATGTTTATGTTTATTTTTTAGTTTAGTTATATTTTTATTTTATTTTTTAGGTTTAGGTTTTATTTTTTATTTTTAGGTTCAGGTTTAAAATTTTATTTTATTTTTTTAGGCTTTGGTTTTTTTTTTTATTTTAGGTTAATTTTTATGTTTTATTTATTAGTTTAGATTTAGGTTTATTTTTAGTTTATTTTATTTTATTTAGTTTAGGGTTGAGGTTAGGTTTATTTTAGGTTTAAGTTTAGGTTTTATTTATTTTAGTTTAGTTATTTTAGTTTAGATTTAGGTTTATTTTATTTTGTTTACTTTAGGTTTAGGTTTCATTTTTTTTTAGTTTAAGGTTTAGGTTTTATTATTTATTTATTTTTTAGGTTTATTTTTTAGGTTTAGGTTTTACTTAATTTTATTTTAGGTTTATTTTCTTTTTATTTTTTGTTTAGTTTTTATTTTATTTAATATATTTATTTTAGGTTTATTTTATTTTATTTAGTTTAGTTTGGGTATTTATTTACTTTATTTTAGTTTAGTTTTTATTTTATATTTTATTATATTTTTAGGTTTAGGTTTAGGTTTAGGTTTTGGTTTTAGTTTTGGTTTTTATTTTATTTTATTTTATTTTATTTAGTTTAACTTTTTAAGTTTTTTATTTTTTTTTATTTTTTTTATTTTTTGGGAAACCCCATATAGGGGGAATTTTATTGCCATAAAAAAGTAGTTACAAGGTCCTTAAAGGAGATAAACTCCAGAACTACTGCTCAAAGAGCTACAATCAGCCTAGGGAGTAAATCTACATCCAGAAGCAAAAGAAAAGAGTAAAGCAAGCAAAAGATACAAAGTGATTAACAAAAGTAAGCAAATGAAGGATGAGGGCCAATGTTCTGCAGGAAGTGAGAATGCATGACACTATGGAGCAACCTGCAAGAGAAAAAGAGAAAAGCACCTGCAAGATTGTAGACAGGAAGAAGTTTGAGCAGTTAAAGTAGTACAGATAAAATGAGAAGTGAAAGAAACAAAATCTGAAAATGGTAATAAGAAAGAAGTGGGATAGAGGAGGCTCAGGCTCAGTCACACCAAGTTGGGGCAGATGCAAATATGAGCATCCATACTTCAGCAGAAGGGTTACATCACGAGAGCTACTATCTAACCAAAATGGAGTGAAATCATGACATCCATCATAGCCAACAAACGTGTATACCAGCCATTTCATGAAGATCTTTTGAGCCAAAATACCTTCAAGAATAGGCAAAGCCATATAAACAGAAGTGGAAAGAGCAGCAAAGAGCAAAGTGGTAAGGGGATCCCATGCCAAATATATGTCATCATATTAGGCTCCATGGCATGATAATTCCAACTCAAATGGAAGAGAGCCATCAATGTTAGGTCATCCATACTGGAAACTAGATCTAAAGGATAATAAACAACAAATTTTGAAATTTGCTGCAAACCAGCCAGGCAAAGACAATAGCAAGGAATTAACCCCAGTCCAATCCTGTAGGACATTAATAAATATACATTCTTGGTAAACAATCCAGTAAGCAGCTCAGGGTTATTTCCCATCAAAAGATAAGAAAATAATGTAAGTAATGCAGCTCTTAACAACCTCCTTATTTTAGAAAATTGAGAACACCAATTATAAAGGGAAATAGCATACCCCAAGCCCAAATTACCATAGGAAATGGAAGTACAATAGCAAATAAGAAGAAACAGGTAAAGGGATACTCTCCATCGCAGACAAATCTAATAAGAGACAATCAGAGATAACACCACAAAAATAGCTTCCTTATGATCAAACTCATTAATCCAGTTCAACCAACAATCCTGAGAGTAATAGCCATCAAGGTGGCCAGAAATCCACCCAATGAGATTAAACCATGCAAAGATTAAAATCAAGAGAGGCAAAAGTATAGTCACAATGATCTGCACAAATGTAGCATAAGCTAGAGGGAGAAAATAAAAGATATGAAGTGTGCATTCCAAATGCACAAAGAAAACCCAAAAGCCAATAATCAAATTGTGAAGGAAACAGCCAACAACCACAAAAACAACCTGCTAGATAAGGGAAACAACATACCCCAAGCCCAAATGACAACACAAGAAATGGGAGGACAATAATAGATAACAAAAAGGTAAAGGGATATGATAACAGTAAAAACCTAAAAGCCCATACCCAGAATGGGCAGAAAATAGCCGAGAACCATAAAGACATCCTGCTTGATAAAGGACCCAAAAATCCAAAGGCCATCAGTGAAAGCAATAATGCAATTATTACCCCCACCAAATTTATGCAAAACAACATCAAAATTATTCTAAGAAATAGAATAGACAACCACAGTAGAAGGAGGCTGAACATAAGATTCAATGATCCATAATAGCCAACCACCAAGATAGAAGAGAACGAAGTTAATAACAACCAACCCCATCAAAATGGAAGATGCTTTCCAAATAGAGAAGGAAAAGGCTGACAAGGCAAGTGTAAAAAATGCAGCAAGTGAAATGCTTGCACAATAGAAAATCCCTTCCAGAAATGGGAAAATAGGTTTGTAGCTAAACCCACAACCACGGGGTTGGCAAACAGAGCAGCCATGAAGAAATCTTGATTCTGCAAGGAGATAAGAATAAATAGGAAAACACATTCCTGGCAGAAAGGGGAAAATAAATTAGCCAAATCAATCAGCAAAACAATAGCACCCTGCTGAACAAGAAAGACAACCCCAGAATCAGCTAGCTTAATAAAGGAATCAAAGATCCAAAGAAGCCAACAAACAAGATAATAAAGAACAGCAAGGTGGCCAAATAACCACGTAATACAAATAGAAAATGCCTTAGAAAAAACCCAAAAAAAACCAACAAAAAACCCTGACAGAAATCAAACTAAAAAACCATTAAGAAAGTCCAAACCTGCAAGACAATAAGGATAAACAGGAGATAACAGACACTCTCCTGGCAGGTTGGAAGAAAGAGGTTACCCAAAGCAATCAGCAAAAGAACATCAAAGACACCCTGCTAGACAAGAAGGACAACCCTAGAAATAGCTTGCTGAATAGTGGAGTCAAGGATCCAGATCAGCCAACAACCCAGATGATAATTAACAATAAATTGGCCAAAAAAGCCCCCAATGAAAATATGCAAAATAAAAGTAAAGTCCCAGAAGGATAGGGAAAGGATCAGGCCAAAACTAGCTGAAACTAGATGATCAGTAGAAGCCCAAAAGCTAATAAAAGAGACAAGCAACAAAGCAAAAGCCAGCAACCATTCAATAACCTCAAAAAGGTCCAGCTGATCAAGACAATCCAAAACCCTAAAAGCATAAGCTAAAATCCAATTATACAGTTGGGTAATCATAGTGTTGTGCACAATTTTAATAGAGCTAAAGGGGAGAAGATAGCAGATTAGGTGATCTACTATAGCCCAGAAGCAAGGAGCAAAGTTAATCAAGATAAAAATATGCAATAAACAGCCAAAAACCACAAGGTTAGCCTACAAATAGATATTAATAACAACAAAGGAAGTGTTGATTCTGCCCATACAGGATGGGAAGAGGGGATTAGCAATTACCAAAACCAACCCAAAGAGCGCATGATAAAAGGCCCAAAATCCAACAACCAAACATTAAAACATCGTAAATATTGCATCCTACATAAGAAACACTAGGAAGTAACATTGATACACCATAGGTTACTAAGTGGTTCCAAGTAGTTTCATCTTTGATAACCAGCAAGACACAAAATTTAATGCCAGCAGCTAATCCCATAGCATCACTAAAATTGGAAATCTGGAGGTACTTCTAATCCATAATAAGGAGATGAATATCAGATAAGTTAGATCATGTAAAGTTGAAATGGGGATATTAAGCATTGATGCAAGGATCCTGATTATAATTCGAAAAGGAAAAAAAATATGTCCCTGTTGATCAAAAAATACAACATCAACAAATAGAGCATTAAGTAGTATATCTCACTCCAGTAATGAGTAAACCCCTTATCATTAACAATGGAGGAAGCATTGATAGTAAGACCCCAATCAAGATTGGGGATAGTAAACCAATAGCAGATGTTACATAGCTCAATAATTGACCAAGTGGGAGTATTAGGATGATGCATCAACAAATTTGAGAGGTACAACAACACTTTATCAGTGTAAGTAACAAAAGGAGGAAGCCCCCAATAAAAGGAAATGCAATTATACCAACAACACATGTCACAGAAATTAAAATAGCAAGTAGTATCCGGGTGAAACATCAGCAAAAACCAAGAGAACAACAACACTGAATATAAAATGGGCATTTAGTTAATCAAATTTTGAACCAGAACAATCCCATAGGTTAGATTAATTTTTAAGATAAGGGAGCCCAGTATTTTCCAAATTAACCAAGCCACGCAAATGTTTGGGTAGGGTGAGTTGATCAAAGAAGATTATACCATCCAATCTAGCTCCCAAATTGGCAAGGTAATCAGCACATGCATTACCCTCATGCCATACATGAGTCGTATTAAAATTAAATTGGGTAAGAAGAGCTCTAGATTACTTGAGAAGGTAATACAATTCAGTGTTGCTCATTTTGGTGGAAGTTAAAAGATCAATCAGTAGAAGGGCATCCACCTCAATCCAAATATTGAGCCAACCATTTTGAAGGCAAATCTCAAGAGCTTTGTACATTGCCATAAGCTCAGTAAAAGGAAAAGAGAAAGAATTAAGGGGGTAAGCAAAAGCACATAGGACTTTACCATTAAGCTTTTTGAAAATGCCACCACAACCTGAACCTTTATGAGAGACAGAGCCATCAGTGTTAATTTAAATAGTATGATCATGAGGTTTTACCCAATAAATAATCTTGTTTTTCTACAATAGGGTTGATCCGGTAAGTTAAGACCCGCCATCGGCCACAAATTTACAACCTTTGAATTGTTTGTAGTGAATGAGATTGGCATTAAACAAGTCACAAATTTTGTTTTAATTCTAGTAATATCCTCATGTGGTTCATGGGATCTCGCAATGTTTTTCATCATTTCACCCAACCATATGAACCAAATAAGAGTTATAGCAGTTATGACTTTAATGTGACCTTTAATAGTGTTGTCAAAATAAACTTCAAGAAGTTGATATAAAGTTAGAGAGCCATTAAAAATGATAATGTTAAAGAGATCATCATACCAAATTCAAAGTTTAGAAGCAATGGCCTCGTTAACAAAGACATGATTCACATTCTCAATGTGAAAGCAACATTGACATTTTGAAGGTAATTGAAAACCTTTACCACACAACAAGGAGTCAACAGGGATGAAGTTTTTTAAAATATGCCAAGTAAGAATAGAATAAGAAGTAGGGATAGTGTTATTCCAAAGTTTGAGAAACACATTGGAAGAATCATGAGTTTCTTTAATGTGAAGCCAAACATTTTTAAAGTTGAAATCATAATTCTGTGAGAGCTTAAAAAGGATCTGATCTTGATTGGTAGGAATGATAGGAATAGTAGTAAGTTTGTTCAAGAGAAAAGAAGGAATATAATCAGTAAAATTACTATTGTTCCACATATTATTCTGCCAAAAAGATTTCACTTTAATAGCAGAAGTGGAATGGGTAGAGAGTAAGTCGTCAATAGACCCACATCCACTCCAGTTATCTTGCCAAAAGAAGGAGGAGCCAGAGTTAATCCCCAAAAAATTAAGGATTCTGCATCCCATTTGATGGAACAAAGTCTTTTCCAAATAGGAGAGTCTCCCGCTTTATAGGGACAAATGAGGGGGTGCTTACCTGACTATATTTAGCATTCATGAAATTAGCCCAAAGACTATTGCTACTCCTAAAATTCCACCAGAGTTTATAGGAAAATGCAGTGATAGCTTGTTTGATTGGCTTACATCCAAGACCACCCTTCAGTGAGAGTGCCACAACTTTTAAACCAAGAGGTCCAGTGCATTCTTTTAGAGGAGTTATTAGAGCCCCAAAAAAATTTATTAAGGAGACGCTCAATTCTATTAATGATAGAAATGGTTGGCACAATGATTTGGATGAGATATAAAGGCATGGAATTAAGAGTGCTCTTAATCAAGGTGAGCCTACCACCAAAAGAGAGTAAATGAAATTCCCAAATAGAAATTTTATTAGATATTTTCTTGATAAGATCATCATAAAGATGAGATCTTTTCTAACCTTTAAAAAGTGGAGCCCCAAGATAATTAATAGGAAGTTGATGTTGCTGAAAATTAGTAATTCTAGAGATTTGGTTGAGCCTATTGGTAGGGATTTTAATGGAAGGAATGAAACAACATTTCCCATCATTGAGAAAGAGACCACTTTCTTTGCCAAATTCATTTAAAAGGTTCTTAATAGTTTTAATATGTTGAATAGAGGCATTGCAAAAGAATATAAAATCATCAGCAAAATTGAGATGAGAAATAGGGAGACCATGAGTTTTAAAAAACATGGTAGGATTTTTATTGAAAAGATCATTCAGGCTCCTCGAAAGATAATCAACAGTAATAATAAAAAGAGAGGTTGAAAGGGGGTCTCCTTGTCTCAAGCCATGCCTTAAAGTAATGAAACCTAGGGACTCACCATTCATAATAACAGAGAACCAAACATTGGTAATACAGTTTTTGATGAGGCGGATGAAATTATCAGAAAACCCAAACAAATGTAAGATTTGAAAGAGGAAATCTCATGAGAGGTTATCAAAAGCTTTAAAGATGTCTAGTTTGAGGAGGATGTTGCCACCTCTAGTAGGAACATTAATGTCATGAAGCAGCTCTTGGGCTAGAAGGATATTGTCGGATATAGCTCTATTTTTAACGAAGCCAATTTGGTTAAGAGATATAAATTTAGGGAGCAGCGGACTTATCCTATTATTAATTAATTTAACAATGAGTTTTTAAAAGAAGGTGCAAAGGCTTATAGGTCTAAAATCACCCCAAGAATTAGGATTATTAGTTTTGGGAATGAGGATAATTGAAGAGCTAGAAAAGTATCTAGGTAAAGAGCTGCCATCAAAGAAATCAACAACAACATCAACAAGGTTTGACTTAATAAAAGGCCAACAATGTTGAAAGAAATGGGTCGTGTAGCAATCAGGGCCAGCAACAGAGTCAGTGTTCATGCTATTGAGAGTACTATTAATCTCATCTTCCATAGGATGCAAAGTGAGTAAATGATTTTCATCATTTGTAATCATAGAGGGGATTAGGTGTGTGTTGGAGAGGGCTTCTAAAGGAGGGTTGATGTTTAATAAATTTTGAAAATGTTGTATGACAGAATCTTTAATTTCATTATTATCAGTGATCCAGCTACCGTTAATATTTTTGATATTTTGAATAGAGTTTAAGGCTTTCATTTTTTTGAAAAGAGCATGGAAATACCTCATATTTCTATCACCATCAGCAATATGTTTGCTAGCGACCTTTTGATGCTAGTAGGTTTCCTCCATATTCGATAATTTATCAAGTTATCTTTATTGTTCAACCAGTTTACTAGATCGCTAAGATAGCATCTTCAAGGGAGCAAATTAATTATTCCATAATTTTGAGATTGGCAAAAGATTTTAAAATGATGCTTGTTCCACCAATTTAGGTTTTGTTTAATCTTTGAGCTTAAGCCAAAATAATCATGCCTTTAACAAAATTTTCGGTGAATAGGGGCCATCCAATTAATGGAAATAACATTAATGAAATCACGATCCACATACATATTTTGGAATCTAAAAGGAGTAGGGGAGGAAAGATTATTGGAAGAAGTTTTGATAGAGATCAAAAGTGGAGCATGGTCAGACAAAGTTCTACTCAAATGCTCAATAGAAGTGAGGGGCCATTGATTGATCCAAAGGGAATTAAAGAGGGTCATAACAAGTCTAGATGTTATGAGATAGTTAGAGCTAGAAAAACTAATATCAATCAGGTTGTAATCGAGGATCATATTAGAGAAATCTTCCATGGAATGGATGTTAGGAGAGCAGCCTTCCCTCCTTTTGAGGAAGCGATAATAGTGTTGAAATCACCCCCAACCAACCAGGGTTTGTTAATCGAGGAGGTGAAGGTTCGTAAGTGATCCCAAAGGATGTTCCTACTAGCTCTATTACAAGAAGCATAGATAAAGGAACCAAGAGCAAAAAATTCACCCAATGAGATTTGAACATTAACCAATTGTTCGAGATCATCAAGGATAGAAATGTTGACTAAATTATTCCAAAAACACCAAATTTTATTACTAACCTTATAAAATAAATTTTTAAAGCCAAGCATTCTAGCAACATGGGTGATCTTAGAAGAGTGAATGAATGGCTCAATAACAACAAGTAAGGTTATGTTATGAGTAACAAAGGCTCTTAACATGATTATGAGAGAGTCCCAATACCCCGAACATTCCAAGTAAGAAAATTGATCATAATAAGGTGGAAGGAAAAGAAAAGAGATAACAGAAAGAATGAAGGAGAAGAAAAAGAGAGCATGAAGCAATTATTTGTGGGAAGTTAGAGAAGATCGAGTGGTTCTAGTGGAGCTATTAGTGAACATTCTAGCTTTAAGGGTTTTTTTAATAACAGATTGAAAAGGCCTATCTATGTCCAATGTATCTACATCAGAAAGGGAGTGGTTGGTGATATTCAGAATAGGAGCAGTATCAGTCAAAGTATTCCTAATGGTGATTTCTCCTTCTTCGGTATCAAAGTTAGGTTGAGAAATTGGATTAGCAAGGATATCACTCTATAGGGAAATAGAAGGAGAGGTAGTTACACCATTAATAGCACAAATTTCATTCTCATTTCCATGATGATTATTCAGATTTTGGTCTGTCACCAAGGTATCAACATTTTTCAGAACAATTCCAAAATTAATTTTGAGATTTTGATCCAACTTGAGATTCCCATTCAAATCACCATTATGGTTCATATGAGTCAAGGGATTGTCTTGTGATGCCAAATTATTACAAGTAGGAGTAATGTTAATTAAGTTATCATTAGTTTCCTCACAAACCTCAATATCATTATTTTTACCAGGCTCAGATTGTTCTCCAATAGACAAATCAATAGATAGTAAAGGAGTAGGGGTAGGAGGGTGAGTTCCATTTTGAGTAGCTTTTGGCACATAAGAGAACTTATTGGTTTTTTCATTTCTTAGAATGGGATTAGGATCCAACAATTTATTATTTTTAAGATTAGGGTGTAACACTAAACATTCAGAGTGATCATGACCATGGATCTTACAGTGTGTGCAAAAAATAGAGAAATTTTCAAATTCCACTTTCTGATTATACCCAAATTTTTTTGAACCGATCCAAACTTCTTTAGGGTACTTTTTGGTAATATCAATCTCAACCAAGATACGTGCAACTGATGGTCGAGATCTCACGGCGGTGGCTTGATCAATTTGAAGGGGCCTACCAAAGAGAGCCCCAACCGTAAATAGGACTTGATGGGTAACATAATGTATCCTCATGTTTGGAAAGGCTAGCCATAAAGGAACAATAGGGGATTCCTCTTTGACATCAAAAAGAGGTGACCATTTCAAGAGCCTCATTTGACAATTGTACACAAAGTAGGAGCGATGAGCAAAGACTCTTGAGTAGTCTAAATCATTCGATAGCTGAATAAGGATATGCCTAGGATCGTTCAACCCGATAGTGAAAACTCCCGAAAGCTTTAGGCTATGAAAGAATGATCGATATTTTCAAGAGTCGGGTGACGTAAGGAAAATTTTCCAACTAATGAAAATTCAAAGGGCTTTGGCAATTTTACCACATCAAGATCTGAGCACATTACAACCTACATTCTATGAAAGGAAGTTGAGATTAAGTTAACTGAAGAATTAGAGCAAGTGTTCTCACCAGATAATGCATCCTTGAAGGACTTAACAACAGGGGCAGTAACGGATGAAGTCGAATCCAAAATACCTAGAAGATTGGAAGGCTTAGCCTACACCTCCAAGTTCGACGAGCTCGGTTGCACGGAAAGAGGCACCTCTGCCATTGTAAGATCAAGGAAAAATCACATAAGCGGCCAAACTGAGAGCAATAAACCAGAAAATATGATCGGGGAATGCCGAGGAGCGGCCAAACCATAAGAAAAATCAATGGGAACACAAAATTTCCAGGAGGCTGCGGCCAAGAGTAGAATAAGGAGTTTAGGGTTTTTTCCTTATTTGGTTTAGTTTTTTTGGTTTTTAGTGTTTAGGGTTTAGGGTTTAGGGTTTAGGGTTTGGGATTTAGGGTTTAGGGTTTAAGGTTGTAGGTTTTAGTGTTTAGGGTTTAGGGTTTATGGTATAGGGTTTAGGGTTTAGATTTTAGGGTTTAGGATTTATATATATATATATATATATATATATATATATATATATATATATATTTTTTTTTTTTTTTTTTTTTTTTTTTTTTTTTTTTTTTTTTTTTTTTTTTATTTTTATATTATTTTTTTTTATTTTTTTTTATTTAGGGTTTTAGGATTTATTTATTTTGTTTATTTATTTATTAATTTTATGGTTTAGATTTTTTAGGGTTTTAATTTATTTTTTTATTTGTTATATTTATTTTAGGGTTTAGGTTTTAGTATTTATGGTTTTAGGGTTAGGTTTAAGGTTTTTTATTGTTTAGGGTTTTTTAGGTTTTAAGGTTTATGATTTAGGTTTTAGGGTGGTAGGTTTAGAGTTTAGGATTTTGGGTTAGTTTTGTTTTTTAGGGTTTTGGGTTTAGGATTTGTGGTTTAAGGTTTAGGGTTTAGGGTTTAGGGCTAAGGGTTTCATTTAAAATAAAGTAAACTAGTAGGTTTAAGTTTTTTTCTTTATTTTAATCTATTTTTTATTTTTATTTAGGTTTATTTTTTATTTTTGATTAGTTTAGTTTATTTATTTTATGTTTATTTATTTTAATTTAGGATTTTTATTTTAGTTTACTTTTTATGTTTAAGTTTAGGTTTAGGTTTATTTTGAGTTGAGTTTTATTTTTATTTTATTTTTTAGGTTTATGTTTCTAGGTTTCTAGGGTTTAGAGTTTAGGCTTAGAGTTTTAGGGTTTAAGGTTTAGGGATTAGGGTTTAGGGTTTTTAGTGTTTAGGGTTTATAGTTTAGTATTTAGGGTTTAGGGTTTAGGGTTATAGGTTTAGTGTTATAGGTTCAATGTTTATGGTTTAGGTGTTAGAGCTTATGATATTGGGTTCAGGATTTAGGGTTTAAGGCTTTTTTAATTAAGTAAACTGATATGTTTAGGTTGACTTAGTTTACTTTATTTATTTTTTATTTTTTTTTGTTTATTTCAATTTTTTATTTTTACTTAGGTTTATTTCTTATTTTTATTTAGTTTAGTTTAGTTATATTAGTTTTATTTATTTTAGTTTATTTTTTAGGATTAGGTTTATTTTATAGTTGAGTTTAATTTTTATTTTTTTAAGGTTTTTAGAGTTTAGTATTTAAGGTTTAGGGTTTTAGGGTTTAGGGTTCTAGTGTTTTGAGTTTAGGGTTAGGGTTTAGGGTTTAGGGTTTAGTGTTTAAGCTTTAGGGTTTAGGGTTTAGGGTTTAGGGTTTAGGGTTTTAGGGTTTAGGGTTCTAGTGTTTTGAGTTTAGGGTTAGGGTTTAGGGTTTAGTGTTTAGGCTTTAGGGTTTAGGGTTTTTAGGGTTTAGGGTTTAGGGTTTATAATTTTATTATATTTAGTGAAGATTTTAATATAATTGATAATTTATACCATCCATTGTATTTTTCTCAAAAGTCAAGGGTTGTATGTTTAGGGTTGTAGGTTTAAGGTTTAGGGTTTAGGGTTTAAGGTTTAAAGTTAGGGAATATAGTTTATCCTTTAGGGTTTAGGTTTTAAGTTTAGGGTTCAGGTTTTAGTTTAGGGTTTTGGGTTTAGGGTTTATTGAGGTTTAGGGTTGTAGGTTTAGTGTTGTAGGTTTTGGGTTAATTTTAGGTTTAGGTTTTCAATTAGTTTTAATTTTATATTTTTTTAAGTTTATTTTATTTTTATTTTATGTTTAGCTTTTATTTTATTTAAGTTTTTTATTCTTAGGTTTATTTAATTTTTTTTATTTCCGTTTAGGTTATTATTTCTTTTATTTTAATTTATTTTTATTAGTTAATTTTATTTTATTTTTAATTTAGGTTTAGGTTTTAGTTTACATTTTTATTCCAATTTATTTTTCTATGTTATTTTACTTTTTGGTTTAACTTAGTTTAGCTTTATGTTTTTAGGTTTGTAGGTTTCTGAGTTTAGGGTTTAGGGTTTAGGGTTTTAGGGTTTGGGGTTTAAGGGTTTATGGTTTAGGGTTTTGAGTTACGATTTAGGGTTTAAGGTTTAAGGTTTAGTGTTTAAGCTTAAGGGTTTAGGGTTTTTAGGGTTTATGGTTTAGGGTTTAAGGTTAGCTTAGGGTTTAGGGTTTAGGATTTTTTAGGGTTTAGGGTTTATGGTATTTTAGGGTTTAAGGTTTAAGGTTTTTTAGGGTTTAGGGTTTAGGCTTTAGGTTTTATGTTTTACGTTTGTAGGTTAAGGGTTCAGGTTTGAGTTTAGGCTTTAGGGTTTTTAAGGGTTTAAGGTTTAGGGTTGAAGGTTTAGGGTTATTGGTTTAGTTTTGTAGGTTTAAGGTTAGTTTACATTTAGGTTTATGTTTTATTTTATTTTAGTTTAGGTTTATTTATTTTATTTTAGTTTATTTTATTTTTTATTTTATTCTTATGCTTATTTTAGTTTAGGTTATTATTTATTTTATTTTAGTTTATTTTTATTAGTGTATTTTATTTTATTTTTAGGTTTAAGTTTTGGTTTTAATTTGCATTTCTATTTTATTTTATTTTCTTATTTTATTTAGGTTTAAGTTTTTTTTCTTTATTTTATTTATAGGTTTAACTTTGTTTAGGTTTAAGTTTTTATGTTTTTAGGGTTTCGAGTTTAGGTTTAGGGGTTTAAGGTTTAGGGCAAGGGTTTTGAGTTAGGGTTTAGGGTTTAAGGCTTAGTGTTTAGGCATTATAATTTAGGGTTATTAGGGTTTATGGTTTAGAGTTTAGTTTAGGGTTTATGGTTAGTTTAGGTTTTATGGTTTAGGTTTTTTTAGGGTTTAGGGTTTAGGGTTTAGGATTTAGGATTGTAGGATAGGGTTTAGGGTTGTAGGTTAGGGTTTAGGTTTATGGTTAGATTTTGTGTTTAGGGTTTAAGGTTTAACATTTAGGATTAGTTTGGGTTTAGTTTAGGTTTATTATTTAGAACTTTATGTAGGAAGTATTGAATGATTTAATATAATTAATAATTATTTGTACTTTTTTTTAAAGTATAGGGTTGTAGGTTTATGGTTTAGGGTTTATATTTTAAGTTTAGGGTTCAGGTTTAGTTTAGGGTTTAGGGTTTAAAGTTTTTTTAGATTTTAGGGTTGTAGGTTTAGGGTTATAAGTTTAGTGTTGTTGGTTTAGGGTTAGTTTTAGGTTTAGGTTTTTATTTAGTTTTTATTTTATTTTAGGTTTATTTTATTTTTTATTTTACATTTAGTTTTTATTTTATTTAGGTTTTCTATTAGGTTTATTTTATTTTTTACTTTAGTTTAGGATTATTTATTTTATTTAGTTTATTTTTTATTAGTTTATTTTATTTTATTTTTAAGTTTAGGTTTAGGTTTTAGTTTACATTTTTTTTATTTTTTTTATTTAGGTTTATGTTTTATTTATTTATTTTATTTTTAGGTTTTACTTAATTTATGTGAAAGTTTTTAGGTTTTTAGGGTTTAGTGTTTAGGGTTTGTGGGTTTAAGGTTTAGTATTTAGGGTTTAGGGTTTAGGGTTTAGGGATTTAGGGTTTAGGGTTTAGGGTTTTTATGGTTTAAGGTTTAGAGTTTAGGGTTTAGGGTTTGATTTTAGTATTAGATTTCAATATAATTGATAGTGATATCATTATCTATTTTATTTTTTTTAAGTATAGAGTTGTAGGTTTAGGGTTTAGGGCTTAAGGTTTATGGTTTAGGGTTTAGGATTTAAGGTTTAGGGTTTAGGTTTGAGGTTTTAGGTTTAGGGTTCAGGTTTTCATTTAGGGTTTAGGATTTTTTTATGGTTTAGGGTTTAGGGTTGTAGGTTTACTATTGTAGGTTTAGGTTTTTATTTAGTTTTTATTTTAGGTTTATTTTTTTTATTTTACATTTAGTTTATATTTTATTTAGGTTTTTTTATTCTTAAGTTTAATTTCTTTTTTTTAGTTTAGTTTATGATATTTTTTATTTTATTTAAATTTTATTTTATTTGTTTATTTTATTTTATTTTTAGTTTTAGGTTTAGGTTTTAGTTTACATTTTAATTTTATTTTTAATTTTATTTTATTTAGGTTAAGGTTTTTTTATTTTTGTTATTTTTTGGTTTTACTTAGTTTAGGTGTATATTTTTAAGTTTTTAGGGATTAGGGTTTAGGCTTTAAGGTTTAGGGTTTAGGATTTTGGGGTTTAGGGTTTTAGTGTTTAGGGTTTAGGGTTTGGGTTTAGTGTTTAAGGTTTAGGCTTTAGGGTTTAGTGTTTTTAGGGTTTAGGGTTTAGGGTTTAGGGTTTATGGTTTTTTTAATTAAGTAAACCCATAAGTTTAGGTTTATTTAGTTTATTTTTTATTTATTATAGTTTATTTTATTTTTTTATTTTTTTAGAATTATTTTTATTTTTATTTAGCTTAGTTTATTTTTTTTAGTTTATGTTTTTTATTCTAGTTTATTTTTTTGGTTTAGGTTTAAGTTTATGGTTTTTCTTAGTTTAGTTTTATTTTTATTTTAATTTTTATGTTAGGTTTTATTTTTTATTTTTAGGTTTAGGTTTAGGTTTTTATTTTATTTTTTAGGTTTAGGTTTTAGGTTTTTATGTTAGGTTTATTTTTTGGTTTTATTTTTTAGTTTAGGTTTATTTTAAGTTTATTTATTTTATTTAGCTTAGGGTTTAGGTTTAGTTTATTCTAGGTTAAAATTTAGGTTCTATTTATTTTAGTTTAGTTTATTTTAGTTTATGTTTAGATATCTTTTATTTTGTTTATTTTAGGTTCAGGTTTTCTATTAATTTAAGGTTTATGTAATATTTTTTATTTATCTTTAGGTTTTATTTTTAGGTTTATTTTTTTAGGTTTAAGTTTTTTTAGTTTTTATTTTATTTTATTTTAGGTATATTTTATTTTTATTTTATGTTTAATTTTTATTTTCCTTAGGTTTTTTATTTTTAGGTTTATTTAATTTTTTAGTTTAGTTTAGTTTTTGATTTTTATTTTATTTTATTTTTAGGTTTAGGTTTAGGTTTAGGTTTAGGTTTTAGTTTAGGTTTTTATTTTATTTTATTTATTTTATTTTATTTAGGTTTAGGTTTTTTATTTATATTACTTCTAGGTTTTATTTAGTTTATGTTTAGGTTTTTAGGATTTTAGGGTTTAGGGTTTAGGGTTTAGGGTTTTTTAGGTTTTGGGTTTAGTGTTTAGTTTAGGTTTAGGTTTAGTTTAGGGTTTAGGGTTTAGGGTTTTTAAGGTTTAGGGTTTAGAGTTTAGGGTTTATGGTTAGTTTTAGGGTTTAGTATTTAGGGTTTGGGTTTAGTTTTATTTTTTTTAATATTTAGGTTTTGGCTTTAGGCTTTTAACTTATTTTTTTGGTTTATACTTTAGGTTTTTCTTTTAAGTTTCTTTTTAGGTTTTATTTTTTAGTTTAGGTTTAGGCTTATTTTTAGTTTATTTTATTTTATTTCGTTTGGGGTTTAGGATTTAATGTTAAAGCTTTAGATTTTATCATTTTTGGGGTTTAGGGTTTAGGGTTTATGATTTAGGGTTTGCTTAGGGTTTAGGGTTTAGAGGTTATAATTTTTTAGGGTTTAGGGTTTAGGGTTTAGGGTTTAGGATTTAGGATTTAGGGTTTAGGGTTTAGTGTTTTTCTTAATTAAGTAAACTAATAGGTTTAGGTTTATTTAGTTTATTTTTTATTTATTTTAGTTTATTTTTTTATTTAGTTTATTTATTTTAGGTTTATTTATTTTACTTTATCTTTTTTATTTTAGTTTATTTTTTAGGTTTAGGTTTAGGTTTATATTTATTTATATAGTTTAGTTTTATTTTTATTTTAATTTTTTTGGTTTAGGTCTTATTTTTTTATTTTTAAGTATAGGTTTAGGTTTTGATTTAATTTTATAGGTTTAGGTTTTAGGTTTTTATTTTAGTTTTTTTTTTTAGTTTAGGTTTATTTTTATTTTATTTTATTTATTTTAGGGTTTAGGTTTAGATTATTTTAGGTTTAGGTTTAGGTTTAGGTTCTATTTTTTTAGTTTAGTTTATTTTAGTTTAGGTTTAGGTTTATTTTATTTTATTTATTTTAGGTTTAGGTTTTTTTTTAAGTTCAAAGTTTAGGTTTTTTTCTGGTTTATTTTTTAGGTTTAGGTTTCTATTTAGTTTTTATTTTATTTTTTTAGGTTTATTTTGTTTTTATTTTACATTTAGTTTTTATTCTATTTAGGTTTTTTATTTTTAAGTTTATTTTATTTTTGGTTTAGTTTATATTTTTATTTATTTTATTTTTGATTAGTTTTTATTATTTATTTTTTATATTTTTGGTTTCTATTTAGGTTTAGGTTTTAGGTTAGGTTTTTATTTTGTTATGTTTTATTTAGGTTTAATTATTTTTATTTATTTATTTTTAGGTCTTATTTAGTTTAAATTTAAGTTTTAAAGTTTTTAGGATTTAAGGTATAGGGCATTAGATTTAGGGTTTAGGGTTTGGGTTTAGGTTTAGTTTAGTTTGTAGGTTTAGGGTTTAGTGTTTAGGGTTTAGGTTGTTTTAGGTTCTGATTATTTATGGTTTAGGGTTTAGGGTTTAGGTTTTTAGGGTTTTAGTATTTAGGGTTTAGGGTTGTAGGTTTAGAGTTTAGAGTTCAGGGGTTAAGGTTAGTTTTTGGGTTTAGGGTTTAAGGTTAGGTTTTTTATATTTTTTATAAATTAAGTAAACTGGTAGGTTTAGGTTTATTTAGTTTATTTCTTATTTTGATTTATGTTTATTTTTATTTTGATTTATTTTAGTTTATTTATTTTAGATTTATTTATTTTAGCTTATGTTTTTTGTTTTAGTTTATTTTTTAGGTTTATGTTTAGGTTTAGGTTTATTTTTTTAATTTACTTTTAATTTAATTTTATTTTTTATGTTTTGGTTTTATTATTTATTTTTAGGTTTTAGATTTTTCTTTTAGGTTATATTTTTTATTTTAGGTTTAGGTTTATTTTTAGTTTATTTTAATTTGTTTAGTTTAGGTTTAGGATTTATTTATTTCAGTTTAGTTTATTTAAGTTTAGGTTTTGGTTTATTTTTTTTTATTTTAAGTTTAGGATTTAGGTTTTATTTTTAGGTTTAGGTTTTTATTTAGTTTTTATTTTATTTTATTTTAGGTTTATTTTATTTTATTTTAGATTTAGTTTTTATTTTATATAGGTTTTAAATTTTTTAGTTTAGTTTAGGTTTTTATTTATTTTATTTTAGTTTAGTCTTTATTTATTTTTTATTTTCTTTTTATGTTTAGGTTTTAGTTTATGTTTTTATTTTATTTTATTTATTTTATTTTATTTTGGTTTAGATTTTTTATTTATTTATTTTTAGGTTTTGTTTAGTTCAAGTTTAGGTTTTAAGCTTTTTATGGTTTAGGGTTTAGGGTTTATTTAGGGTTTAGGGCTTTTTTTAGGGTTTAGGGTTGCGAGATTAGGGTTTAGGGATTAGGTTTTACAGTTTAGGGTTTAGGGTTTAGGGTTTAGGGTATAGAGTTTTAGGGTTTAGCATTTAGGATTTAGGGTTTAGAGTTTACATATTTTAGTGTTTAGGTTGAGGTTTTTAATTTAGGTTTTAGGTTTAGGGTTAGGTTTAGCTTATAGTTTAAGATTTTTTGGTTTTTTTAGAACAATTCAAATTAAACATTTCTTCTTTAGTTTATTTAGTTTATTTTTTATTTATTTTTGTTTATTTTATTTTTTATTTTTTTTATGTTTATTCTTTTATTTAGTTTACTTTATGTATTTTAGGTTTATTTATTTTAGTTTAGGATTTTTATTTTAGTTTATTTTTAAGGTTTAGGTTTGAGTTTATTTTTTGGTTGAGGTCTATTTTTATTTTATTTTTTAAGTTTAAGATTTATTTTTTTAATTTTAAGTTTAGGTTTAGGTTTTTATTTTATTACTTTGGGATTAGGTTTTATATTTTTTTATGTTTATTTTTGGTTTTATTTTTAGTTTATTTAATTTTATTTAGTTTGGGTTTAAGTTTAGTTTATTTTAGGTTTAGGTTTTATTTATTTTAGTTTAGTTTCTTTTATTTTAGGTTTAAGTTTATTTTATTTTGTTTATTTTAGTTTTAGGCTTTTTTTTATAGTTTAGGGTTTAGTTTTATTTTTTATTTATTTTTAGGTTTTATTTTTAGGGTTTAGGGTTTATGGTTTTAGGGTTTAGATTTTGGGTTTAGAGTTTAGGGTTTAGGGTTTAGGATTTAGGGTTTAGGTTTAAGTCTTTAAGGGGTTTTTTAATAAAAATTAAGTAAATCGATATGTTTAAGTTTATTTAGTTTGTTTTATTATTTATTTTAGTTTATTATATTTTATTTAATTAAGTTTTTTTATTTTTACTTAGTTTAGTTTAATTATTTTAGGTTTATTTAATTTAGTTTAAGTTTTTTTATTTTAGTTTATTTTTAGGGTTATGGTTTATTTTTTAGTTGAGTTTTATTTTTATTTTATTTTTTAAGTTTTTAAGGTTTAGGGTTTAGGGTTTAGGGTTTTAGGGTTTAGGGATTTGGTGTTTATGATTTGGGGTTGGGGTTTCGGGTTTGGGGTTTAGGGTTTAGTTTTTAGGCATTTTGGTTTAGGGTTTTTAGGGTTTAGGTTTATAATTTGAAGGACTTACCTATTTAGGAAGTATTGAATGATTTTAATATAATTATATACCATCAATGTATTTTTTTTTTTTTATTATAGGTTGTAGGTTTAGGGATTAGGGTTTAGGTTTAGGTTTAGGTTTATTAGGTTTTAGTTTAGGGTTTAGGGTTTAGGGGTTTTTAGGGTTTAGGGTTGTAGGTTTAGTGTTATAAATTTAGGGTTAGTTTTACGTTCAAGTTTTTATTTTATTTTTATTTTATTTTAAGTATATTTTATTTTTATTTTAAAATTTGTTTTTATTTTATTTAGGTTTTTATTCTTTGGTTTATTTTATTCTTTAGTTTAGTTTAGGTTATTATTTATTTTATTTTAGTTTATTTTATTTTTTTAGGTTTAGGTTTAATTTTTTTTTTATTTCATTTTTATTTTATTTTATTTAGGTTTAGGTTTTTATTTAATTTATTTTTTTTTTTTACTTTGTTTAGGTTTAAGTTTTTTAGGTTTTAGGTTTAGGTTTAGGGTTTATTTTTAGGGTTTTTATTGTTTTATTTGGGTTTATTTAGGGTTTAGGATTTAGGGTTTATGGTTTATAATTTTATTTATTTAGGAAGTTGAATGATTTTTTAGGATTTAAGTATTTTTTTTTAGGTATAGGTTTAGGTTTAAGGGTTTTAGTTTATGGTTTTATGGTTTATAGTTTTTAGGTTTAGGGTTAAGTTTTTCTTGGGTTTAGGGTTTAGGTTTTTTTAGGGTTTAGGGTTTATTTGTAGGTTTTTTGTTGTAGGTTTATTAGTTTAGGTTTAGTTTTATTATTTTATTATATTTTATTTTAGGTTTATTTTATTTTTATTTTACATTTAGTTTTTATTTTAGTTAGGCTTTTTATTCTTAGGTTTATTTTATTTTATTTAGTTTAGTTTAGGTTATTATTTATTTTACTTTAGTTTATTTTTATTAGTTTATTTTTTTTATATTTTTAAGTTTAGGTTTTAGTTTACATTTTGATTTTATTTTTTTATTTTATTTTATTTTGGTTGAGGTTTCTTAATTTACTTTCTTTTTTGGTTTTTTTTTAGGTTTAGGTTTAAGTTTTTTTAGGTTTTAGTTTAGGGTTTAGGGTTTGGTTTAAGTTTATGGTTTAGTGTTTTTATTTTAGGTTTTAGGTTTTTAAGGTTTAGGTTTTAGTTTATGGTTTAGGTTTATGTTTATGATTGTAAGTTTAGGGTTAGTTTTTGGGTTTAGGGTTTATGGTTTAGCATTTAGGATTTAGGGTTTAGGGTTTTTTTTAAATTAAGTAAACCAATAGGTTTAGGTTTATTTAGTTTATTTTTTATTTCTTTTGGTTTATTTTATTTTTATGTTTATTTGGGTTTATTTTTTATTCTTACATTATTTTGTTTATCAATTTTAGGTTTATTATTTTAATTTATTTTTTGGTTTAGGTTTAGTTTTATGTTTATTTTTTTAGTTTAGTTTTATTTTTATTTTAGGTTTAGGTTTTATTTTTATTTTTAGGTTTAGTTTAGGTTTTATTTTATTTTTTTTAGGTTTAGTATTAGCTTTTATTTTAAGTTTTTTAGGTTTATTTTTAATTTATGTTTATTTTAGTTTATTTATTTATTTTAGTTTAAGGTTTAACTTTTTATTTTAGGTTTTGGTTTAGGTTTATGTATTTTAGTTTAGTTTTTAGTTTAGGTTTAGGTTTGTTATTTTTTTATTTTAGGTTTATGGTTTATGTTTTATTTTTTATTTATTTTTAGGTTTATTTTCTTAGGTTTATGTTTTATTTAGTTCTAATTTTATTTTATTTTATGTGTATTTTATTTTTATTTTACGTTTAATTATTATTTTCTTTAGGTTTTTATTTTTAGGTTTATTTTATTTTTTTAGTTTAGTCTTGGTTTTTTTTTTTTTTTTAGTTTATCTTCTATTTTTATTTTTATTTTTTGTAGGTTTAGGTTTAAGTTTAGGTTTAGGTTTTAGTTTAAGTTTTTATTTTATTTTATTAATTTTATATTATTTAGGTTGAGGTATATTTATTTATTTTATTTTTTGGTTTTGTTTAGTTTATGTTTAGGTTAAGGGTTTAAGGTTTAATGTTTGGGTTTAGGGTTTAAGGTTTAGGGTTGTAAGTTTTAGGGTTTCTTGGTTTTGGGTTCACGGTTTAGGGTTTTAGTGTTTACGATTTAGGGTTTAGGGTTTAGAGTAAGGGTTTATTTATTTATTTATTTTTATTATTTATTTTGTTTAAATTAAGTAAACTAGTATGTTTATGTTTGTTTAGTATATTTTTTATTATATTTTTTAATTTTAATTTTGATTTAGGTTTATTTATATTTTTATTTAGTTTAGTTTATTTATTTTAGGTTTATTTACTTTAGTTTATGTTTTTTATTTTAGTTTATTTTTTATGTTTAGGATTAAGTTTAGGTTTATTTTTTAGCTTAGTTTTAATTTTATTTTATTTTTTAGATTCAAATTTTATTTTTTATTTTTAAGTTTAGGTTTAGATTCTAATTATATTTTTTTATGATTAGGTTTTAGGTTTTTCTTTTAGGTTTATTTTACAGTTTAAGTTTAGGTTTATTTTTAGTTTATTTTATTTTTAGTTTATTTTTTGGGTTTAGTTATTTTAGGTTTAGGTTTAGGGTTTTTTTTTAGTTTAGGGTTTAGGTTTTATTTTTTTATTTAATTTTAGGTTTATTATTTAGGTTAGGTTTTTATTTAGTTTTTACTATATTTTATTTTAAGTTTGTTTTATTTTTATTTTAGGTTTAGCTTTTTTTTTTTATTTAGGTTGTTTATTTTTTAGTTTAGTTTAGGTTTTCATTTATTTTATTTTAGTTTAGTTTTTATTTTATATTTTATTTTCTTTTTTAGGTTTAAGTTTAGGTTTAGGTTCAGATTTTCGGTTATGTTTTTATTTTATTTTATTTATTTTATTTTATTTTTGTTTAGATTTATTATATATTTATTTTATGTTTTATTTAGTTTTGGTTTTATGGTTTAGGGTTTAGGGTTTAGGGTTTTAGGGTTTAGGGCTTAGGGTTTAAGGTTTAGGATTTAGGATTTTTAGGGTTTAGGAATTAGGTTTAGGGTTTTGGTTTTAGGCTTAGGGTTCAGCTTTTAATTTAGAATTTAGTTTGTTTGGTTTTTTTATCTGAGAACAAATTCAAATTCAACATTTCTTCTTTTGTTTATTTAATTTATTTTTTATTTATTTTAGTTTATTTTATTTTATTAATGTTTATTTTTTTATTTATTAATTTATTTATTTTATTTATTTATTTTAGTTTAGTTTTTTTATTTTTATTTTATTTTTAGTTTAGGTTTAGTTTAGTTTATTTTTAAGTTTATTTATTTTATTTTATTTTTAGTTTAGATTTATTTTATAATTTTAGGTTTAGGTTTATGTTTTTATTTATTTTTTTAGGTTTAAGGTTTTTATTTGAGGTTTATTTTAGATTTTATTTTAGTTTAGTTTAGTTTTATTTTTATTTATTTTCTTTATTTAGTTTATTTATGTTTAGTTTTTTTATGTTTTAGGTATAGTTTTATTTATTAGGTTTATTTATTTTTTATTTTATTTTTAGGTTTTTTAGTTTAGGTTTTATTTTTTATTTATTTTAAGTTTATTTTATTTTATTTGTGTTTAAGTTTTTATTTATTTAGGTTTATTTTTATTTTTATTTTTTATTTTATTTTTTTTTTTATTTTTATTTTAGTTTTAGGTTTTATTTATTTATTTTTATTAATTGTTTTTTATTTTTATTTTCTTTAGTTTAGGTTTAGGGTTAGTTCATGTTTTTATTTTATTTTTGTTTAGATTTTATTTATTTATTTTATTTTTAGGTTTTATTTAGTTTAGGTTTTGGTTTTTAGCTTTTTAAGGTTTAGGGTTTAGGTTTTAGGTTTTAGGGTTTAGTGTTTAAGGTTTTTGCATTTAGGGTTTAAGATTTACTGTTTAGTTTTTGGGTTTTTAAGATTTAGGGTTTAGGGCTTAGGGTTTAGGCTTTAGGTTTAGGGTTCATGTTTTATTTTAGGTTTAGGTTTTTTTTTTTTTTTATAGAACAACCATATTCAACATTTCTTTTGTTTTTTAGTTTATTCAATTTATTTTTTTATTTATTTTAGTTTATTTGATTTTTTTTATTCTTGTTTATGTTTATTTTTTATTTTTATTTAGTTTAGTTTATTTATTTTGATTAATTTTATTTAATGTTTTTTATTTTAGTTTATTTATTAGGTTTAGGCTTAGGTTTAGGTTTATTTTTTTGGTTGAATTTTATTTTTATTTTAATTTTTAGGTTTAGGTTTTATTTTTTATTTTTAGGTTTAAGTTTAGTTTTTATTTTATTTTTTAGATTTAAATTTTATGTTTTTATTTTAGGTTTATTTTTAGGTTTTATTTTTCAGTTTAGCATTAGCTTTATATTTAGTTTATTTTATTTTATTTAGTATTAGTTTAGGCTTAGGTTTAATTTATTTTAAGATAAGGTTTAGGATTTTTTTCATTTTAGTTTAGTTTATTGTAGTTTAGGTTTAGGTTTATTTTATTTTGTTTATTTATTTTTATTTTATGTTTAGGTTTTTCTTAATTTAGAGTTAGGTTTTTATTTAATTTATTTTTAGGTTTTATTTTAAGGTTTATTTTTTATGTTTAGATTTTTATTTGATTTTATTTTAGGTTTATTTTATTTTTATTTTATGTTTAGTTTTTATTTTATTTAAGTTTTTTATTCTTAAGTTTATTTTATTTTTTTAGTTTACTTTAGGTTTTTATTTATTTTATTTTAGTTTATTTTTATTAGTTTAATATATTTAATATTTTGGGTTTAGGTTTACAATTTAGCTTATGTTTTTATTTTATTTTATTAATTTACTTTATTTAGGTTTAGGTTTTTTTATATATTTATGTTATTTATTTAGGTTTAGTTTAAGTTTAGTTTTAGGGAAAAGTTTAGATTTAGGTTTATGGTTTAGTTTTAGGATGGTAGGGAGGGTGGTTAGGGTTTAGGAGGTTTAGGTGGGGTTAGGTTGTTAGTAAGTTTAGGGTGGATTTTATGTAGGGTTTGGTTTAGTGGCTTTAGGTGGGTTTGGGTTTTAAGGTTTAGGTGTAGGGTTTGGGTTTTAGGGTTTAAGGTTTTAGATTTATTTTAGTTTATTTTATTTTAGTTTATTTTATTTGTTTTATTTAGCACATTTATTTTATTTTATTTAGTTTATTTATTTAGGTTTATTTATTTTAGTTTAGGTTTCTTATTTTAGGTTAGGTTAGGTTTATGTTTATTTTGTTTAATTTTATTTTTATTTTATTTTTTAGGTTTAAGTTTTATTTTTTATTTTAAGGTTTTTGTTTACATTTTTATTTTATCTTTTTAGGTTTAGTATTTTAGGTTTATTTTTAGGTTTTTTTGTTAGTTTAGGTTTAGGTTTTTTTTTAGTTTATTTTAGGTTTGGTTTTTTTTTAGTTTAAAGTTTAGATTTTATTTATTATTTATTTTTAGGTTTATTTTTTTAGGTTTATTTTTTTAGGTTTAGGTTTTTATTTAGTTTTTATTTTATTTAAGGTTTTCTGCCACGAACCTTCAAGATCTTTGATGTCAGTGGTAACCCACAATAACACATTGTGTACTTTAGAGCCAGGTGTTGCAACACCAAGGAAGGTTTGCTAGTTGCAAAGGACAACTCAGGGAGGGTGACGCAGATGCTTGCTGAATAGTCCAAGATGGTACCACCGTCTTAGTCAGATTCTCCATGGATGGAGCTACCATCTCTTTGCTAGCTCCTCTTCTCTGAGCATTGAATCTGATAAGGCACTAAATCACTTACTTTGCTTGATTTTTATCATGTACCCACACCCAAAATGAAATTAATGAAGAAAGTTGATTCTACTCATATATTGTCTACTTCTGATGCTTTTGATTTCATTTTTATTGAAAGCTCTTCGATTTTAAATAAAAATAATAGCTCTAGTTTGATCCTTTCGATTGAGACTATCCTTCTCTGAATCAATTGGGTTCTCCTCTTGAGATTGACTTCGAGCCAACTGACTCTGGGGATCCCATAAGAGAAGCTGTAGGTTTTCCCAATGAGAAGGTAGAACTTTCCACAACCTCATCATTCCAAGAAGTCACTGAGGTCAACCTACGTAGTGGCAAAGTTCTACCTCTTAGGGTAGCACCTTAGGATAAGGGTAAACAAGTCATTGGTTCTATTGAGTAGATAGCCCCTCCATAGGATGCTCCACCCAAGGATATGCTTATGGATGACCAAGCCAGAGTTGATTACAATGTCCTAGCTTACCTTATAAAGTATCCATCTATGTTAAGCATATACGACGCCCTTGTCTTATCCAAATAGATGATGGAATCTCTAATCAAGGCCTTGATCTAGAGATATGCTTAGCTCAGCTGACTGCTACTAATTAGGAGGCATGCCACTCGAAGGATATCTTAAGAGTTACATTCTGCAATGAAGACTCACTCCTAGAGATGATGAGCCACCTCTTTACATGAATATTGGCATACAAAGCTAAGAGTTCTGCTCCCCGTGAAAGCACCCATTGGTCATCTCCCATAGCAGTAATCCTAATTCCTATTGCAAAAATTACATTTATGTGGGAAAAGTAAATATAACTACACCTACAAAATAGATGTTAGCTAAATATACATATAATCCCAAGAAGTTGTATTTATAATTTGGACCTAGCACCCTACACATAGGTAACTAAGCCCACACGTACTAACTTGGATTATGCATAGGGATATAAGAAATAATCAAAAAGAGCATTCACATTTATTTTTAAGCATCCCTTAAGCATAATCTCCTGTTAAAAATAGGATTAGGCTAATATTAGTGTATTTTCCAGTCTACGAAGCATACACCCTAACATCTAATCTAAAATAAGATATCATAAAATAAATCATACATCACATCATACACCATCCTAACTTAGAGCTTGAAGAAGTGACTTAATTCTAATGTGTGCATTAAGGCTTGTGTGGTAAGTCTTGTTAGGCATTAGTGTTGTATTTTCTAAGTGTAGAAGGATTCAATTTAACATGAAAAGTTGATTTCACTTGAAGTAGTTTAATTGATTTGACAAATTTAATTTGTGTTTTCTTTTGTTTCATTTGATTACACTTAGCAACTAAGTGTTATAAAGAGAGGAAAAGAGGATTTCCTTCTTTCATCCCTACCTTTAGTAACTTTCTAATGTATATTAATTTTGTTTAGTTCTCTTTAGTGAATGGCTTATTAAATGATTTAATTAATCCTAAGTTTAGGTTCACTTTCAATAATCCTATTCAAAATGAAAGGCATCATAAGATTAATTTAATTCAATTAGTACCACATGACATATATTAAATCATTCCTTTCCATCACATGTTACATGCATAAGATTTAATCTTAAGTGTATCTATACATGCAACATATTTTAGCACACTTAAATGATGAATGTATATATATGTTTAGAATTTATATTTTATTTGATTGAATTATTTAAACATATTAATTTAAAACTTTATTCAAATTCCTAAACAAAAAGGACATAAGAATGAAATTAAATAGGCATGTGCCATTGTTAAACCAGGATCAAATGACCTCCTTGGATCTAGCTAAAGCCTCATATTCTCGAGATGTCCAGGCTATATACCCATTTGCAATCAAGCATATGTAAATTCGTATACATGAACATAGGAAGTAAGCTCCAAATCATATGGCTAATTAATTCAACCACTTAGTCAATTATGAATGCATGCAAGTTTAATGTAAAATGGAATTTTCATTCACAAATCACATATACATATACATGTACAAAGATATAGGCAAGTACATTTCTTTATTAAACTAGGGAAGTGAGGTAATCAAATGACCTCCTTGGGGCTAACTAAAGCCTCGTATTCCCGGGATGTTAAGACTATATACTTGCTTTTCTTGGACACACATGGATGTATACATAAATGATGGAAAGAAAACCATGCAAATATTATATATTTTTTGATTTAATCATTTATATATATGAATTAAAACTCTATCCAAATTCTAATTTTGAAATACATAAGAATAAAATCAAATGGGTATGTATCATTATTAAACCATAGAAGTGAGGTAATCAAGTGGCCTCGTTGGGGCAAGCTAAAGCCTCGTGTTCCCAAGATGTCCATACTATATACCCATTATCATTCAATCTTATATAAATGAACACTTGAATAGAGAAAAGAGAACTCAACATTCATACACTTAAGCTATAACCACATGCATTTCTTATGTATTCATAACTAGCATCATAACACATATTATTATTCATTTATAAGATTTTGGAAAATACATTTGGATTTAATAGTGATAATAGCCATGCATATATTAAACTAAATCAATACTTGCAAGCTTACATAAAGGAAATCCATTTTATTTTACTTGACTTTGTAAATATGGATGGATGAATTCAAATGACTTACCAAATTTGACATGATTGGAAAGAGGACAATCAAATATAAGCATGTGACTCATTCAACAAAACTAGTTCTTAAGGATAATCAAATCAAATAAGATTACATAAAGCAAACCAAAGCTTCTTTATTAATTATGTTTTGGATTTGATTTGATCTAAAGAGGAGAAGAGAAATCATCACTTGATGTTTTAAACCCCACATTAGTGATTTGATTTAATTTAAGGAAATATAATTGATTTTATGGGTTAATTAAGTTGAGTCCTTAATTAGATGAATTAATTACCCTTGCCTATGTCATCTTAAAGTAATTAACTAAATAAATATGAGCAAACATGATATGCATGGAAAATAAACTTACAATGATCCTAGGAAATAAAAGGGGCCTTATGTAATTGGATCATGATTAATAGTTATTTATATTAAAGGACTTAATTAATTACATTTATTGTTTTCCCACACATGTGGACTAACCATATTTTCATTAAATTCCTCTAGATTATTAAACACTTAAAGTTCTACCCCATGATTTAATTAATTAAGGTCTCATGTTATTATGATATCAATTTGATTAAGTGATTTAATTAACTAATTAAATCTTAATTAATTTCATTTTAAAAAAGGGTAAATGAACTAAAGGAAAGGGGTCCCAACCCTATTCCTTAGTTCACTTACTGTTAAACAATGATTAATAAACTTAATTAACTAATTTGTTACTGTTCATGGGATTAGTTAATCATTAATTAACTTTAAAGAGTAGTTATGGTTTAATTTGTTAATTTTTTTAATTAAGTAATAAATTCCAAAAATGAGAGGCAGTGCCATGCCAAATTAACCTATAAAATTTGGGATTAATTGTTCATGTAATTATGGAGTAATTAAGCTAATTAATTTTAATTAAACTTTAATTACTGTTCAAATTAGTTAAAATCATTTTTAATTAATTCTCCTCTAAAATACTTTTAAAATGAATATTAATTTGCATTTATTTATTTCTCTATGATTTTTTTATGATTTTAGAAGTTTCATTAAAATGATTAATTAAGATTAATTAAAGCCTAATCCTATTGGCCACATGGCTACAACATGGCATTGGATTGGCTACTTAAAACTTATCCAACTCTCACGTATGACGATGGATGCGCTTTTCATCCGCCATCCAATCTAAGATCGATGGCTATGCTTAATAGGATTAAATCATATCGATCAGTAGATCTAATCAATCACCACCATTCCATAAATGGAATACGTGTTCTAATGTCATGCAAGTGAATGAGAATGGAATCCGCATGCCATTGCTCTCATGATTCGAGCTTACCCGAGCTTGGATCAACTCCAAAAGGATCCCACATCTTCATAACATCGATCGGAGGGGATCCAACAGTCAAGATCACACGAGATGAAGGTTTTCTTTAAAAAGCTCCAACACATTTTTGCCTAAGGATAGGTTTTGGAAGCATACCTTGCCGGAGGTCAAAATCATAGGCTCGGATGATTGAGGAAGCTTCATCTAGTAGAGACAAAGCCTTGTTGAGTAGCAATTGGATCAATCCCTTGATGTTCACTTGGAAGGCCACAAACTGATGATTTTGAGCTCATATTTGATTGAAGTCCCACCTCTAATTCTTGGGAAGCTTGGGAGATAATTCATTCTTGCATGACAAGGCCTAGGGAATGTGTGTGCAAAGTTAATTTGAGTTTGATGGAGAAATGGGGGAGTAAGGTCAAAAATGGGAGTGTTCTATTTCAGAACGGATGGGAATGGAATTTTTTTTATCGAGGAATGTGCTTAGGAGCATAAGGAATGGCTCTAATGGCTCTTCTTGGTTAGCTAGGGCTCTGAGGAATTATTTTTGTATGTGTTTGAGTGGGAATGAGGAGGTGTATAGCCCCCATTCATCTTGACTGGATGGTGGGATGGCTTCTGGCCCGCCATCTCGTGGAGTGGGTGGTAGAGGGGTGTGGCTTGGCTGGTTGAAGGTGTGGAGGTGGCTGCCAAGAAAGAATCATGAGTGTCCTATGGGTTTTAAATGCTCCAATGGGAAAGGTGAGGTGATTACAACTCCCATGGGTCATGGTCGACCCAACCACCCCTTGGGTCAGGTTGGGCAATGTCCTAGGTGCCTATGTTCACCAATGGGAGAGTACTAAGTGGCCAAGGAATGGAAATGATCACTAACATGGGTGATTTATCTCATGTGATGCTCTCGACCCAAGGGTAGAATGATCATTTGGCATTGGATTTGATTTGGGCAGATTTGTAATGAGCCAAAACTAGGTAAGCCCAAATTTCAAGTCAAATGGAGTTGATTTGATTAGGTTTGGCTCAATTTGTCTCATCTATGTCAATTTGAGTTAGGTTGGGTCAAGTTGACCAATTGGTTAAGTTGGCTGAAACCAAGGGTTGGGTCAAATTTATATGATCATTTGGGATGTTTTTTCAATTGGTTTTATTTTGGGTCATTTGAATTCATTTGGGTAAAATGGGTTAAGTTGACCAATTTGACCAAATTAGCTTGTGTTGCTTTAGTTGACCAAATGAAGATGATTTTACACTTTGGTTTTATTAATTTGGATTTGGTTTTGAATTAGGCCAACTTGAACCTTTAGGTCAATTGGGTTCAACTGGGTCCAATCATGGCTTTGGTCAAGCTTAATAATCAATTTGGAATAAACTTGAGCCATTGGTTGCAATCAATTTAGTTTATATTTTGATTTGCCCAATTGGTCACTTGGTCAAATGAGGATAATTGGGATTGGTTTGACTCAATTGAAGGTCAAGTCATATTCAAATATTGATTTTGATGGTATGAATCATTGGTTTCAAGGAATTTAGCTTGAGTTAAATTTTAATAGTTTTAGTTCATAAATCAATGACTGGTGTTTCAAGTGACTTGGTTTGAATTAATTTGAATAATGAATTAAATTTATCAACAAGAAGGGTTCTGAGGGGTTTTTTATAGTGAGATTGGATTAATATAAAATCAATTTGGGTTCAAGGGAAATTTAAGTTGGTTTGATTTTGGGTTGAGATTTATTTATATTTAATATGATTGTGATTGATTCATTAGAAAATCAATTGAATTTAGGTTTTGAATAAATTTGGCTAAGTTTCATGGAGTTTGGATTTGATTTGGTTTGATTTAGTTTTGATTTAAAGTATTTCATATAAAAAGATGATTAAAAAATGATTGATTTATGAAAATTGAGTTTGACCATTTGGATTAAGATTTGGCTTTAGTGATTTTGAATTTGATTTAGTTTGATTTAGTTTTGATCATTTGAATGTAATTTGATTTATATTTAAGAATTTAATAATGATGATTAAGAATATAATAATTGATTTTGGATTGATTTGGATTAAGGTTTGGCTAAATCCATGGGATAGGTCATGGTAGGAAGGGTTTTGATTTAATTGAAGCTTGATCATTTGGTTTTGAAATTTCGATTTGGATTTATGATTTGTGAACTTGGATTTGGTTTGAATGTGAGGTAGGTAGATTATCCTAATCATGGCATCAACACTAAGCTTAGGTTAAGTGTTTTCCTAAGAAGTGTCTTATGATTAGAGAAGTATTAGTGTTTAGAAGACTCTTTAGTGTTGCCCTTGGAGATAGATGATTGGAAGACCGATGTTAAGTTTCACATTATAGACATAGATACATCTTTCAACACTTTATTTGGGAACCATGGATACATGAGAACAAGATAGTTCCATCCTCTCTACATCATTATATGAAGTTCGTGAGAGGTGGGAACGTCTACTATGTCAATGGAGATCTCAAGCCATTTATAATTCCTGAGGTTAGCATATATGATGATGCAACTTACTACCTCCTTCAAAATCAACAAGTCTATTCTCGTGAACTTGGCCAAAGTTTAAAAATAAAAAAAAAGAAAAAGAAAAAGAAAAGAAAAGAGAAAATGATAAAGAAAATAAAAGGGAGCGAAAATAGACTTGGAGGAGGAAGTGAAGCCTAACATTATATTTCACCTACAGTTTGTTACTTTATTCGAACATATGGGTAGGATGACATGACCTCCACCAAGGAAAATCAGAGCCCTAGGGGTGGAAAACCTCCTTATTGGCCACCAAATAGAAGATATATCCCAGCTACCAGGAGTACACCTGCTATCCATATAGACTTAAAATCTATTTCATAAGATGAGTCTTATCTGATTAGCACACCAGCCAACTCTTCTCAGCAGCAGATTCCCTTGGAGGTGACACTTGAGCCAAATAATGATGAAGATCTGGCTCCAAAGCAAAGCATAAGTGTATCCAAGTCTATATGTGAAATAGTTATGCATCAATAGGGAACCTTAGCTCTAAACAAACTTTCCTCTTAAAAAGCTAAGGGTTTGGTAGTTAAGGAAGCCCCTAAGTCATCCACAGGTGTGAAGACTCAGAGGTTCTTTCTGGGAGCATCATCCTCAAGTCAAGAAATTGATGTAGAACTTGAGGATGATTCATATAAAGATTTAATAGAATTACTTTTTGATTTGTACTTGCCTTGTGTTCATAATTTAGAAAAGAAAGGGTTAATCCCACATACTTGGTCATAGCGTAGGTCAGATTACTTCAAAATAATATGGAAGAACAAATACATAAGCTCTCAATCAAGACTGGGACTAGGATTCAATACAGTAGGTCCAATCGATAATGATGATTACTGCTTAGTCATCACCAATCATTTAGAATCTAATAAATTCTTTTTAAATCACATTAACTCATATAAGGAGCTGTGCTTAGAAACTTCAGATGATCCAAATGATTTTGAGGTTAAAGATGCACCTCCAGAGTTCAAGGAAGAGATCAAGTCAACCATCGATGACCTCAACGAAATCAACTTAGGAACTGAAGAAGATCCACGCCCGACATATATCAGTTCTTTATTAAATGAAATTAAAACCAATGACCTAGATAAACTATTGACTGAGTTTAAGGACTACTTTGCATGGAGTTATGAAGAGATTCCTGGATTGGCTCCTGATGTACCTATCTATAAACTAGCAATAAAAAAACCTACAACTAATCGTATCAAGCAAGCATCTAGTTGCATACGATTAGACATAGAACAACAGGTCATTTATGAAGTCAAGAAACTGATCGATGCTAGCTTCCAGAAAGAAAAATACTCTACTTGGTTAGCTAATGTCGTCCCGATTAAAAAAAAGAATGGCCAAATTCACATATGCATCGATTTTAGGGATTTAAATAAGGCATGTCCAAAAGATGAATTTTCACTACCAATCCCGGAGCTGATGTTGGACATTACCTCATCTCATTTAATCTTCTCTTTCAAGGATGGCTCATCTGTATATAACCAAATAAAGATGTCCCATGAAGATGAAAGAAACACTACTTTTAGAACCCTCGATCAGAATCTATTACTATAAGGTCATGCCTTTCAGCCTTAAAAATGTCAGTGCTATATACCAGTGAGCTTTTACTCAAATATTCAATGAATTCATTCACCATCAAGTCGAGTGCTATGTCGATGATCTTATGGTCAAAAATAGAGAAAAGGAAGATAATCTCTTTGACTTGAGAGTAGTTTTCGAATAGTTAAGAGAATTTAACCTCAAAATGAACCCCCTGAAGTGTGCATTCAGAGTAGCATTATGGAAATTCCTTAGGTTTGTTGTCTAACACTAGAGAATCAAAATCTATCTAGAGAAGATCAAAGAGATATTAGAAATGCCACCACCTAAAAGTTTAACTCAACTTAGATCATTCCAAGGGTGGTTGGAGTATTTAAGACTCTTTATATCCAACCTATCAGGAAGATGTTAGCCATTCTCCACACTTGTCAAAAATGATGCCAAGTTTAATTGGGATGACAAGTGAGAGCTTTCCTTTGAAGACATCAAGCATTACCTAATGAAATCATCAATTCTAGCAACTCTATCTCGGGAAAGTCGCTCATACTTTACACTACTACATTAGACTACTCTCTTGGTGCTTTATTGGTTCAAGCTAATGATGAAGGAAAGGAAAATGCACTCTACTATCTTAGCCATCATCTAATCCCTACTGAGGCTAATTATCCACCCATTAAGAAGCATTGCCTAGCTTTAATCTTTGCATCCCAAAAGCTATAGCACTACATGCTTCCTCATAAAGTGAACTTAATCTATAGGATCAATCCACTATAGTATCTCATGAGATGGTCGACGCTATCTGAATGGTTGGGAAGATAATCCATGATCCTCTCACAATTTGACATTACCTTCATACCCCTTCATGTGATGAAAGGATAAGCGCTAGTGGATTTCTTAGTAGAACACCCACTTTCTGTTGACTCTCTGCTTAGTCATGATCTCCTCGATGAACAAATCATGAACTTATGGGATACTAGCATTCACCATTGGGAGATGTACTTTGTTGGTGTGACTATCTCTAAAAGAGGAGAAGAACTAGAATCTACTATTCTAAGAATAGTAGGGGTATAAATAGTTCACATAACTCTGGACCGTGATGTGATGAGAATCTCATATCATTCAATCACTTACACTAATGAAGCCAATATGAGTCTCTTCTTGCTAGAGTTAGCGTTACTCTAAACATCGAACATCAACATCTTTGTGGATTCTTAACTAGTTATCAACCAAATGGTTGTCCTATAAGGTTATAAAAGCTCCATCACTACCACAAGTACACCATGGAGTTTTGGCCCAAATCCCGAGGTTACCATTTATAAGATTCTCTCAGTAGAGAATGTCGTAGCATATGTTTTAGCCAAGTGTGCCAAGAAGTTAACATGTTTGGAGGATGAGTCCAAATCAATAAAGGTTCAAAATAGATAATTCTTATCCCATATTGATATTGAACTCATCAAAAAGTACTCTTTTGAAGGGGAGGTTGCCATTGCCAAGAAGGATGAAGAGTTAGATTGGCAACCATTCACAGATTACCTAAATAAAGGAAAACTACCTCAAGAGAAGTCCTAAGCCTTGTAGATGAAGCAAAGAGCACTTTCCTATGCTCTTGTGGATGATGTCTTATACTAGTGATCTTTCGATCATACATTGTTACATTGTTTAGACAAGAGCGAAGCTCATAAGATGTGAGGTACACTGTATATGGAGCCAACCAATCTAGTCCAAAGATGAAAACCAAGATCAAGAGACTAGGATACTACTAGCCATTGATGATCAAAGATTGCATGGATATGGCTAGTGATACCAATGTCAAATACGGTGTGGTCCTACACCAACCAACATTCTAAATCCTACATTGGCCTCATGGCCATTCAAGTGTTGGGGTACCGCATAGTGGGTTTGATTGATCCTCCTTTTTTTGTAAGGGTCATCGGTTCATCTTAATACCTTTTCCAAATAGGTGAAGGTGATTTCACTCAAAGAGGTCACAGTTAAGCATGTGCTCCAGTTTTTTAGGAACCATATTGTATATAGGTTTGATGTGCCTCAATAATTATATGATAATGGTGTTTCATTCAAGAGCACGAGATCAACTTTTCGAGACACAACATAGATTGGAGATATTTTACCATCAACTACTCGAGGACAAACAGCTTAGAAGAAGCCTTCAACAAAACTCTCATCCAAATATTGAAGAAGACAGTTGACAACAATAAGAAATAGTGGCATGAGCGGTTAAGCCTTTTGGGGACTCTTGCATCACATATAGAACTCCAACTCGTCTACTCCTTTCTCCTTAGTGTATGGGTCCTAAGCCTTTCTATCATTAGAAGTCCAACTCCCATCATTAAGGATAGATGTGGGTAGCAAAATCACAACAAAGTAGAACGTCAAGTTGAGATTAGAAGAGCTCAAAGGTTTGGAGGAGAGATGCATGCGGGCATGCCAAAACCTCAAGTCGTACAGAGCTAAAATGTTTCAAGCTCATAACAAGTTGGTTCATCTTAGAACTTTTTAAGTAGGAGAGCTAAGTTTAGTTCTAAGGAGATTATTGGTCATCGTAAGATGGAGGTAAGTTTGAACCCACTTGGGAAGGCCCTTTGGTAGAGAAGGTCTACCAATGAGGATTTTATACTTATTAATCATAAGAGAGCATCCAATGTTTTGAATCAATGCTCTATTTAAAGAAATATTATAAGTCATGTTTGAAATAATTATCATTAATGAAAATTCCATTTAGAATTCAATCTCTTCTATGTTGAAAGTATTCTTATTTTATGAATCATGATGTGTTTAGGGTAGGTGTAAAAAACATCCTTCATCCTATACAACATACACAAACTACACACAAATATATAAATAAACACATATCTATTTATCTGCTACTGAGTTGAGATAACACCCATGGTACTCTCATTTAATAGCTTCTTTAGGTCGAGTGCTACCCTCCATGTGTCACCCCTGGTGTTCTTGCTTTGGAGGATGTAAGTCGCTATGCTTTCCTTCCTTGCTTGGTTACACCGACGAGTGCCTTGTTAGTTTGGTAGGCCTTCTTGCATGGCCGAGCTACCTGATGTTGGTTTCATTTAAGAGGATTTGAGTCTAGTATGCATTCTTCTTAGATTAGCCTTCATCCACTGATTGGATCAAGTATATTTGAGGTTTAGGATAAGTCCCCTAGCATCACCTTCCCTCCTGACTACTTCAAGTCTGGGTCCAGTCCTTCCTCTAGCTCCCTACTTAGTAGTCGCTGTAGGTCAAATAGCATCTATGCTGCCGACAATAGACTATCTTAATGATTAGTAGCACTTGGAAAGTTGTAAGCTTACACACTTTCTTTCTAGATTGATCATTGTACACCAACGGACACCTTAGGTTTGTTGGTTCTCACTATGCTGATGGATACACCACTATGGATACACCTTAAGTTGGTTGGTTCTCCTTAGGATACACCACTCATGGTAGATGTAAGTCGCTTCACTTTCTCTCCAAGCTATGCATATAGGCTTTCTTTTCCAGGGCTTAAGATAATGACCCTAGCAGTATCTCCCCTATGGGCACTATATTTGGATCACATCCTTTGCGAACCCATTTATAGCCCTTTCTTAGTGGGTCCATCACGCACCAATAAGGTCTATACATTAACTTAGATTAAATTAAACCTAACATGATTTTCCCCAGTGGATCCCGAAATCATATATAAACATGTCAACCAAACAAATTAAATTCAAAACCAACCTCCTTAGTGGAGCAAAATTAAACCAACTTCCCCAATATAGTCTAAATCAAAGAAATCCAACCAAACTCTTATTCCCAGTGGATATATCCCAACACAAACCTATGAAATAAAACTCAAATCTCAATTGTGGATAAGACACCTTTGCTTAGTAGAAGGTTTATACTCCCTAGTGGACTTGAGCCCATGTCTCTAGCATATGTGCCTCTAAATAAATTAAAATAGAACAAATTAAAGTTTATTCAATCATAATCCTCAATGGATTATAGATTCTTATCCCTAAGGGACCTTCTTTCCACAAATCATATAATCAAATCTAATTCAAACCATATCTCCAGCATATTTTCTTCTCCTATGCCCTTGACATAGACCCCTCACATGTCATTTCCAATGCATGTGTGATCCCCTAGTGGATCTCCCTCCATGTCCTTGGCATGGAATTTTCATCAAATCTTATTTCTTCTCTTATGCACACATTTAATACTTCGACCGAAAGCCCAACAATGTATTGGATGAAATTACATCTTAACATTGTAATCAATATTTTATGATTTATGATGGTGCAAGCTCAAACTAACTACACAATATCATGCTAAACATATTATAGTGTGAATTAACACACCATATTATATTATAATATATGATGTTATATTATAATTTGCTATAATATAATATATCATCTAACATTACACCTCATTAGGATCACTTAAAAGGAACTAATAACAAAATTTTCTAAAATATGAATAATGTTCATTTTATGTAAAATTGTTATTTTTCTATTAGAAATGGTACAAAATAGCATAATTTTGGTGTTACTTCTTTGTGTGTGATGTGAATTTGACCAAATTCTTCCATCTCAACCTTTAAATTAACATTTTTGTGAGTTTTGACCCAATGTATTATAACAAAAGTAAAACACACTAAAATGTACAATGACATTTAGTAACATACCACCACATTCATATATATATATATATATATATATGAAGCTATATTGTTATGTACATTATATTTTAATATGCTTTCATATAATATATTATCTTACATTACACCCAAAATGAATCCCAGCAAAAAATTTATAAATTTTGGTTTAAAATGAACATTTATTTTGGATGCAAAATTTCATTCTTTTGATTAAATGACACACCATGTACATAATGATGTTCCTAAAACACTTTTTTTATTTTGCCAAATCCATAATCTCAACTTATAAATCAATATATTTTTAATTATACCAATACAAATCTACTACATCATATATACCAAACTAAAATATATAAACAATAGTAGTAATATGTATGCTATAATGCATGATGCTACACTATGTTATGACATTATATTATAATCTATAACATATATATTATATTATATTGCATATCACATCACAAATTGCTTAGATAAAATCATAAAATTAGTCTAAATAATAAAAAAAATATATATTTTAGTCATATCCTTACATATTTTAAATTAAAACATATATGATGATCGATTTCTACTATATGAATTTTGAAATTCCACATTTTAAAGTCTAAATCAACATTTTCATAAATAATGCAATGTAGGCTCATGCATGATTGTAAAATATTGAAAGAATTTAAAATGCACAGAATAATATATTATGATATATGATTCTACACTTTGCTACAACATATAATCTTTATTTTGAACATAAAATATTACTTTCTAGACTACAAGTGGCGTAGTGCACCTTTAGTACTACAACCTAATTCCCACTTCAAATTTAACAAATTTCATCATCTGATTTATTAAATCAATATTTTTATGATTTATATTAATATAGACTATAGGGAACAATGCCATAATATATTAAAACATTTTAGAACAACTTATAACATCCAAAAACACATCACTACATGCTGAAATATAAGATGCTACATTATACTATAATAAATGGTATTATAATATGATTTAGGTTTAGGGTTTAAGGTTTTCAATTCTATAATAATCAATGGATAGTCTCTTGAAGACATTTTCTTTAGCAACCATAACTATGTTAGAATTAGATCATTATTTATATCTACTCTTAATGACATCTTTATTCAAGGTTTAGGGTTAGTTTAAGGTTAGTTTTTGGTTTAGGGTTTAGGGTTTAGGGTTGTAGGTTTTAGGGTTTAGGGTTTATGGTTGGGAAACCCCATATAAGGGAATTTTATTGCCACAAAAAGAGGGTTACAAGGTTCTTAAAGGGGATAAACTCCAGAACTAATGCTACAAATAGAGTAAATCCCTATCTCTAAGTAAAGAAAAATAAAAGCAAAAAAATATACAAATTGATTAACATATAAGAAGCCAAGATTAGGGATGCTCTGGGATGTGAGAATGCATGACACTATGGAGCAAACCCAAGAGAACAAGAGAAATGCACCTATAAAATTGTAGAAAGATAGAAATTAGAGCTTAAAGTAATCTGAGAAAAAATGAAAATAGCATAATCGAGAAATAGTAAAAGAAGTGTGAAGGCTAGAGAAGGCTCAATCACAGTTGGATATGCAAATATGAGCATCCAAACTTTAAAGGGTTACATCACAAGAGCTACTACCAAAGGAGTTAAATCATCACATCATAATAGCCAACAAACTTGAAAGATAGCAACCATTTGTTGAAAGATCTTTTGAGCCTTAGTACCCTCAAACATAAACAAATATGATAGAAAGGAGAGAATGAATAGAGGATCCCATGCAAAATAAATATCATCATCATAGTCACCATGGCATGATAATCCCTACATATGAAAATGAACCATCTAATTTTCAAGTCAACCATTTTTTAACGATTTAAAGGTTTAATGAGTAGCAAGAAGACCCACCAAGGAAAATAGAAAAAAGGGAAAAGGTAAGAAGCAAAAAAGATCAGCCTGAAAACTATCAGCAAATACAAAGCATGTAATTAACTCCATCCCAAATGTACATGGGACATATATATACATTCTTGGTAAATAGCCAATAAACAACCAGGGATATTTCTAGAAAAGGTAGTCCAATGAATAAGTGCAGATGTTAACAACCCCTTATTAATAAAGTTAAAAGTGTAAAGGAAGACATACCCCCCAAACAGAAATTAGAAGTCTATGAGAAGAGGGAATGAATACAAGATAGATTAGATGAAATAGGTAAAGCTCCACCCATAAATAATTCCAATAAGATAATCGAGATAACACCCCGAAAAGAAACTCAATAGTCAGTTATATACAACAAGCCGGCCATAAGTCCATCCATTTAAAGTATCAAGATAAAATCAAGTAAGGCAAAAGCATAATCACATGATGCACAAGTCTAACAAAACCAGAGATAAAATAGCGATTAAAGATCATGTAGCTAGATGTTAATAGCAAATAATCAAAATCAAAAAAAGAAACAACCAACAACCACAAAGACAACCTGGACATAAGACCCAAAATCCAAAAGATTAAAAAAATACAATTATTACACCCACCATATAAAACTCCATTAAAAGCATAAATGTAAAATAGAAATAAAAGTAATCACAGAAAAATCCTTCAATAAAGATGATCGGGCTAAACCCACATCCTTAGTAAAGGAAAAGAAATCATTAAGTAAGTCCAAAGAAATAATAAAATTAACAAATTGCATTTCTCTCCATACAGTTGGGTGAGGTTAGCAATTAGCAAACAACTCTAAAGCACCCGACATGAGAAGCAACCCCGAGTACTTCGGACATAAGACTCAATGAACATCAACCAAAAACCAAGAAAATAGCAAATAAAAAGGCCATAAAATAACCCATTCAAAATAGACAATGCATAAGTTAATTTCCAAGTAGAATGGCCAAGTCTAGTGAATCGAGGATGGAAAAATAGCGGTAGTGAAGTCGATGTGATCAGATGTTAGACAAAACAGAAAATTGAAAGGCAAGAAACAGCCAACAACCACAAAGATAACCTGTGGACATAAGACCCAAAATTCCAAAGCCCAATAATTAAAAAATAATACAATTATTACACCCACCATATAAAACTCCATTAAAATAGTGAGATGTGAAATAAAAACAAAAGGTTCAAAGGGAAAATCATTAAATATCCTTCAAGACAAAGGAGATCAGCTCTTGCTACTCTAAAAAAGACAAAGAAAAACCAATAAGTATGTCCAATCCTACAATGAGATAATAAAAAATGGGTATAGTTTCTCTCCTACGGGATGGGTATGAGGTTAGCAAAAGCAAAAAAATAACTCCAAAAGCACCCAAAAATGGACAATAATAGCGACATCGACATAAGATTCAATGATCCAGAAAACAACAAGATAGAAAATAAACAAGTTGGCAAAACCACTCATTCAAAATAGACAATGCATAAGATAAATCCCATAAAAAAATATGGAGGCTATGAGAAAGATGTAAAAAAAGTTTAGAAAGACCACAAACAAAAATCGAAAACATTGCTAAGAAAAGAAAAGCAGAAAAAGCCACCATATTAACAAAATAGAAGGACAAAAGAAAATCCAATACCAATAGTTAAAACATCAACACGGTATTGCACTCCTAAGATAAAGAAAATGGTACAACATAGTTTATTAAGGGTTCAAAGAAAAGTCATCTTTGATATCCATCAAGACACATAATATGAGGCTAGTAGCTAATCTCTGATAATATTGAATTCAATAATTCCAATTACAAGAAGTTATAATAGCACGGATATTGCAAGATCTCTCCTCATAGGTTGTGGATGTAAGGTTATGGAACATAGGAGAGGCTACAACCATAATAATGGAAAGAATATCAGATAAATTAGGGTCAGCCATAAAGTTATACAAAAGTATAGCAATTAGACATTGAGGCAATCTTATAATTCTAGAAAAGGAAAGAAATCTATCCACTGATAAAAAATACAATAGAAAATAGAGCATTAATACATCTCCCTCCAACAAGAAACATACCATTAAAGTAGTAAAACGGTAAAATGTTAGAAATTAATAGATGCATGCTCGAAAGGACCAGAAGGAGTAATAGGATGATGAGAATTAGGAATAACAACACATTAACAATAAAAGCGTAAGCGGAAGCTCCCAATTAAAGTTATGGAAATTAAACCAACATCACATGCCAAAGAGATCAACAAATAAACAGCAAGGGATATCAGGATGATGCATCAGCAAATACCAAAGAAATAATAACACTAAGTAAAAAGTGATCATGCAGTTAAACAAGTATTGAACCAGGTCAATCCAATTGGTTAGATTAATTTCTGATAAGAGAGCCCGGTATGTTAACCAACCACACAAATATTTAGGTAAGTGTTGGTTGATCAAATTTATTCCATCTAATCTAGCACCAGATTAGCGGTAATCAACACATTCATTACCTCATGCCATACATGATTGATTTTAAAATCGAGTTGGGTGAGAGCTTTAGTTTGCTTGAGAAGATAGTATAATTACGTATTGCCCATTTTGGTGGAAGTCAAAAGATCAATCGCAAGGGCATCCACCTCAATCCAAATATTGAGCCAACCTTTGAAGGCAAATCTTTTGTACAATTAGCTTAGAAAGAGAATAGAGCAAGAATTAAGGGGGTAAACAAACGCACATAGGACTTTACCGTTAAGGTTTCTGAAAATGTAACCACAACCTAAACTTTTATGTGAGACAGAGCCATCAATGTTAATTTTAATAGTATTAACATGAGGTTTTACCCAATAGATAATCTTATCATCTTTACAGTATGGTTGATCTGGCAAGTTAAAACCAAGTTTATTGGCCACAAATTTACAACTTTTGAATTGTGTAGTTAATTAAATTGGCATTAACAAGTCACAAATTTTGTTTTTAATTCTAGCAATTATCCTCATGTGGTTCATAGGATCCCATGTTTTGCATCATTTTGGTCCATCCATATGAACCAAATAAGAGTGATAGTAGTTATGACTTTAATGTGGCCTTTAATAGTTTTCAAAATAAACTTCAAGAAGTTGGTATAGAGTTAAGGAGCCATTGAATTTGACAATATTAAAGAGATCATCATACCAAATCCAAAGTTTGGAAGCAATGGATCCATTAACAAAAACTTGATTCACATTCTCAATGAAAGCGATTACATTTTGAGGTAAGTAAAACCTTTACCCCACAAAGGAGTCAAGGATAAAGTTTTTCAAAATATGCCAAGTAAGAATAGAATAATAATAGGAATAGTGTTATTCCATAAGTTTAAAAACACATTGGAGAAATCATGAGCTTCTTTAATATGAATCCAAACATTTTAAAGTTGAAATCACCATTTTGGGAAAGCTTAAAAATGATCGATCATTGATTGCTAGGAATGATAGGAATAATAGTAAGCTTGTTTAAAAGAAAGGAAGGAATATAATAAGCTTACTATTGTTCCATTATTATTCGAGAAAGAGTTCCACTTTAATAGCGGTGAATGGGTAGAAAGTAAATCAATGGACCTCAGTCAGGTTATCTTGCCAAAAGAAAAGAGGTTAATCCCCAGAAATTAATGATTGACATCCCATTTGATGGAACAAAGTCTTTTCAAATAGGAGAGTCTCCCACTTTATAGGGAAAATGAGAGGGTGCTTACACGGCAATATTTAGCTTGATCATGAAATTAGCCAAATTGTTACTCTAAAATTCCACCAAAGTTTATAGGAAAAGGTAGTGATAGCTTCTTTGATTGGCTTACAACCAAGACCACCTTGATTAGAGTGCCACAACTTTTATACCAAGAGGTCGGTGCATTCTTTTAGAGGAGTAATTAGACCAAAAAAAATTTGTTAAGGAGGCACTCAATTTTGTTAATGATAAATTGGTGACATAATGGTTTGAATGTATAAAGGCATGGAGTTAAGGGTGCTCTTAATCAAAGTGAGCCTACCAAAGAGAGTAAATGAAATTCCCAAACAAAATTTTATTAGAGATTTTTGGATTAACTCATCAAAAGATGAGATCTTTCACCTTTAAAAGCGAGCACCAAGATAATTAATAGGAAGTTGTTGTTGCTAAAATTAGTAATTCTCAAGATTTGGTTGATCCTATTACTAGGGATTTTAGAGGAAGGAATGAAACAACATTTTCCTTCATTTGAAAGAGTCACTTTCATTGTTAAATTTATTTAAAAGGTTCTTAATAGTTTTAATGTGAGAATAGAGGCATTGCAAAGATTATAAGTCATGACAAAACTAAGATGAGAAAAAAGACCACCTTGAGTTCTAAAAAAACATGTTAGGATTTTTGTAGAAAAGATCATTGAGCTCCTCGAAGGTATTCAACAATAATAAAAGAGAGGGTGAAAGGGATCTCTCCTTGTCTCAGACATGCATCAGTAAAGAAACCTAGGGACTCACCATTCATGATAACGGAGAACCAAACATTGGTAATACAATTTTTGATGAGGCGGATGAAAATATCTAAAAAACCCAAGCAAATGAAGAATTTGAAAGAGGAAATCCCAAGAGAGGATGTCAAACGCTTTAGAGATGTCCAGTTTGAAGAGGATGTTGCCACCTCTGGTAGGAACGTCAATGTCATGAATCGTCTTGGGCTAGAAGTATGTTATCGATATATACCTTTAATGAAGCCAATTTGGTTGGGAGAAATAATTTTAGGCGTGACTAGACTAACCTATTAGCAATTAATTTAGCAATGAGTTTATGAAAGAAGGTGCAAATGATAGGTCTAAAATCACCTCAAGAATCAGGATTTTTAGTTTTGGGAATGAGAATAATGGAAGTGCTAGAAGAATATATAGGTAAAGGGTTGCCATCAAAAAAATCAGCAACAGTATCAACAAGGTCAAATTTAATAATAGACCAACAATGCTGAAAGAATTGAGTTGTGTAGCCATCAGGGCTAGCAACAGAATTAGTGTTCATGCTATTGAGAATACTACCAATCTCAGCTTTCGTAGGATGCAAAGTGAGCAAGTGATTGTCATCATTAGTAACCATTGAGGGGATCAGGTGTGTGTTGGAGAGGGCTTCTAAGGAAGGGTTGTTGTTTAATAAGTTTTTAAAATGTTGTATGACAGAATCTTTAATTTCATTATTATCAGTGATCCAGCTACCATTAACATTTTTGATTTTTTTAATAGAATTTAAGGCTTTCCTTTTTTTGAAAAGAGCATGAAAATACCTTGTATTTCTGTCACCATCAGCAATATGTTTGCTAGCGGCCTTTTGTCGCCAATAGGTTTCCTCCATATTCTGATAATTAATCAAGTTATCTTTAGCTACCTTCAAATCATCAAGCTTAATAGAGTCAATTAACACAGCATCTTCATGAGAACAAACTAATTATTCCATATTTTTGAGATTGTCAAAAATATTTTTAAAATGATACTTGTTCCACCAATTTAAGTTTTGTTTAAGTCTTTTAAGCTTAAGCCAAAGTCAAATCATGCCTTTAACAAAATTTCCGGATGAATAGGGGCCATCCAATTAATGGAAATAACATTAATGAAATCACTATGTTGGATCCACATATTTTGGAATCTAAAAGAGGTGGGGGAGGATATTATACTGGAAGGAGTTTTGATAGAAATTGAAAGTGGAGCATGGTCAGACATAGTTCTACACAAATGCTCAATAGAAGTGAGGGGCCATTGATTGATCCAAAGGGAATTAAAGAGGGTCCTAACAAGACGCTACCAGAGTCTAGAGTTATGCCACGTATAGTCAGAGCATGAAAAACCAATATCAATCAGATTACAATCAAGAATCATATTAGAAAAGTCTTCTATGGAGTGGATGTTAGGATAGCAACCTCCCCTTCTCTCGAGGAAGTGAGAATAGTGTTGAAGTCACCCCTAACCAACCAGGGTTTGTTGATAGAGGAGGCAAAGGTTCTTAAGTTATCCCAAAGGATGTTCCTACCAGCTCTATTATAAGATGCATAGATAAAGGAACCAAGGGCATAAAATTCTCCCAATGAGATTTGAACATTAACCAATTATTAGAGATCATCAAGGATAGAGATGTTTATTAAATTATTCCAAAAGCATCAAATTTTATTACTAATATTATAAAAGAAATTTTGAAAGCCCAGCATTCTAGCAACAAGGGTAATCTTAGAAGAGTGTATGAATGGTTCAATAACAACAAGTAAGGCTATGTTATGAGTACGACAAAGGCATCTAATACGGTTGCGGACAATGAGAGTCCCAATACCCTAAAAATTCCAAATAAGAAAATTGATCATAATAAATTAGAAGGAAAGAAAAAGGATAACCTAAAAAAAAAAGCAAGGAGAAGAGAAAACATGAAACAACTGTTTACGGGAAGTTAGAGAAGATCTAGTGGTTCTAGTGGAGCTATTAGTGAACATTCTAGCTTTTAAGGATTTTTTTAATAACAGTTTGAAAAGGTATATCTATGTCCAAAGTATCTCCATCTGAAAGAGAGTGGTTTGTGGTATTCAGAGTAGGACCAGTATCTATCAAAATATTCCTAATGGTGATTTCCCCTTCTTCAATGTCAGAATTGGGTTAAGAAATTGGGTTAGCATGTGTATCACTCTGAAGGGTAATAGAAGGAGAGGTCGTGACACCATTAATAGCACAAATTGCATGTTCATTTTTAGGATTACTTTTTAGATTTTGGTCCATCACCAAAGTGTCAACATTTTTCAGAACAATTCCAGAATTAGTTTTGAGATTTTGATCCAACTTCAAATTCCCATTCAAATCACCATTAGGGTTCTTATGAATCAAGGTATTATCTTGAGAGGCCAAATTATTACAATTAGAGGCAATGTTAAGTAAGTTATCATTAGCCTCCTCACAAATCTCATAAGCATTATTTTTACCAAGCTCGATGGCTCTCCAATAGGCAATCGTAGATAATAAAGAGTAGGAAGGGTGAGTTCCATTTTGAGTGACTTTAGGAACATAAGCAAATTTATTGGTTTTTTCATTTGCTAGAGAGGGATTAGGATCCAGCAATTTTTTCTTTTTAAGATGAGGATGCAAAATAAAGCATTCAGATTGATCATGACCATGGATCTTACAATGTGTGCAAAAAATTGGAAAATTTTCAAATTTCAATTTTTGATTATACCCAAATTTCTCAAAGCTGATCCAAACTTCTTTAGGATACTTTTTGGTACGAGCAACTGATGATCGTGATCTCGCAGCGGTGGCCTGATCAATTTGAAGGGGCTGACCAAAGAGAGCCCCAACCATAAAGAGAACTTGATGGGTAATGTAATCTATTCTCATGTTTGGAAAAGCTAGCCATAAAGGAATAATTGGGGATTCCTCTTTGACATTAAAAAGAGGAGACCATTTCAAAAGTCTCATTTGATAATTATACCCAAAGTAGGAGCGATGAGCAAAACTCTTGAGTAATCTAAGTCATTAGATAGCTGAATAAGGATATGCCTAGGATTTAGGGTTTAGGGTTCAGAGTTTTAGGGTTTAGGGTTTAGGGCTTAGGGTTTAGGGTTTAGGGTTTTTGGTTTTAGTGTTTATGATTTTGTGTTTAGGGTTTAGGGTTTTTAAGGCTTAGTGTTTAGGGTTTAGGGTTTAAGGTTTAGGGTTTAGGTTTTAGGTTTAGGGTTTAAATTTTAGTTAAGGATTTAGGGCTTAAGATTTGAGGCTTTTTTTAATAGAGAAAAAATTCATATTCAATATTTCTTCTTCTCAATTTCATCAACCAAGTAGCACCCCAAGTTTTCTAAGACAGAAGTGATGACATAGATAACAAAGAGTACCCATAAAGAAAATCAAAAACCCTGGATAAGTAGAATTGTCTCTACTATAAAGACACAATTCCATAAGCAGTAGATCAAATCGGTTGTTCTTCAGTTTCTCCAATTCAAATTAGAACCACCCCTGCCTCCCGAGTTGCAGATTTTCCATCATAAGCCAGATCTCTCCCTCTGCCACCATCACGGCTACAACCTCCATAACTCCTCTCACCTCGATAACCACCACTGCTCTGAACACCACCTCCATATCCACCAACACCTCTAGATCCCCCAACACCACTATGATAATCGCCACCTAAACCTTCACCTCAACTACCAGACCTAGACTTAGCCTAGTTGATGGTGATGTTCTTGTCATCAAGGTTTAGCCATTTTTAAGGATTAGAGATAGTTTAGGGTTTAGGGTTTAAAGTTTAGGGTTTATGGTTTAAGGCTTAGGGTTGTAGGTTTTAGGGTTTAGGGTTTAGGGCTTAGGGTTTTGGGTTTAGAGTTTAAGGTTTTAGGGTTTAGCATTTAGGGTTTAGGTTTAAGGTTTTAGGGTTTAGGGTTTAAAGATTAGGGTTTAGAATTTAGGGTTTTAAGGTTTAGGGTTTAGGGTTTAGGGTTGTAGGTTTAGGGTTATAGTTTTAGGGTTAGTTTAAGGGTTTAGGGTTTAGGATTTAGAATTTAGGGTTTATTTTTTTGGTTTAGGTTTTTACTTTAGGTTTTAAGTTATTTTATTTTTATTTTATTTATTTAGGTTTTTATTTTTTTAGTTTCTTTTTGGTTTTTATTTATTTTATTATAGCTTATTTTTATTTTCAATTTTATTTATTTTTAGGTTTTGAGTTTAGTTTAGGTTTTATTTTATTTTATTTTTAGGTTTAGTTTTTTTTATTTTATTTTTAGGTTTCTTTTAGTTTAGTTTTAGGTTTTTAAGTTTTTAGGGTGAAGGGTTTACGGTTTAGGGTTTAGGGTTTAGGGTTTTAGGATTTTGGGTTTTAGGGTTTAGGGTTTAGGGTTTGGGTTTAGGGTTTAGGGTTTAGTGTTTAGCCTTTAGGGTTTAGGGTTTTGAGGGTTAAGGGTTTATGTAGAGGTTGTTTATTTAACTTTAGTGTTTAGGTTTTAAGTTTAGGGTTTAGTATTTAGATTTAAGTTTATTTTAGGGTTTAGGTTTAGGGTTTTTATTTAAGTTTAAGTTTAGGGTTAGGGTTAGTTTAGGTTAGGTCAATTTTGTGTTTAATGTTTAGGGTGATTTAGGGTTTAGGTTTAGGGTTTAGGTTTAGGGTTTAGTTTAGGGTTTAGGGTTTAGTTTTCAAAGGTATTTTAAGGTTTAGGGTTTAGGTTTAGTTTAGGGTTTATTATGGTTTAATAGGGTTTAGGTTTAGTATAGGGTTGAAGTTTAGGGTTTAGGGTTTAGGGTTTAGGGTTTAGGTTTAGGTTTAGTGTTTTAGTGTTTAAGGTTTAGGGTTCAGGATTGTAGGTTTAGGTTTTTAGGTTTAGGGTTTAGGGTTTAGGGTTTAGGATTATTTTATTTCTTTATTTGAGTTGATTTCATTATGTATTTTTACTTAGGTTTATTTCTTATTTTTATTTAGTTTAGTTTATATATTTTAGTTTACTTTTTAGGTTTAAATTTGTTTTTTAGTTAAGTTTTATTTATTTTTTTTAGGTTTAGGTTTTAGAGTTCAGGGTTTAGGTTTTAGGTTTAGGTTTTAGGGTTTATCATTCACAGTTTAGGGTTTAAGATTTTTTTTTTAATAGAGAAAAAATTCTTATTCAACATTTCTTATTTTTGATTTCATCAATCAAGTAGCACCCAAAGTTTTAGACAGAAGCGACGACATAGATAAAAAATGAGCGCCCATAGAGCAAATCAAAAATGCTAGGTAAGTAGAACCGTCGTAACTTTAAAGACATCGTTCCATAAACAGGAGATTGGATTGGTCATTCTTCTATTTCTTAAATTCCCATTAGAATGACCACCGCTTCTCGAGTAGCGACTCCCCTGTCATATCCCTGAACTCTCCCTCCGCCACCACCATGACTGTAACCACCATCGTTCCTCCCGCCTCCATAACTACCACTGCTCCGACCACCACCTCCATATCCACCAGCACCTTTAGATTCCCCACCACCACTTTGATAACCACCACCTCCAACTTTTCCTCCATTGCTAGATCTAGACAAAGCCTTGTTAACGGTGATGTTCTGGATGTCAAGGTTCTACCTATTCTTTGGGTTTAGGGATAGTTTAGCGTTTAGGGTTTCAGGTTAGTTTAGCGTTTAGGGCTTAGGGTTTAGGGTTTGGGATTTAGGATTTAGGGTTGTACATTTATTTAGTTTATTTTTTATTTACTTGTGTTTATTTTATTTAGTTTATTTTTATTTTTATTAGTTTAGTTTATTTATTTTATGTTTATTTATTATAGTTTATGTGTTTTATTTTAATATATTTTTGAGGTTTAAGTTTATTTTTTAGTTGAGTTTTATTTTTATTTTATTTTTGAGGTTTAAGTTTTATTTTTTATTTTTAGGTTTAGGTTTAAGTTTTTATTTTATTTTTTTAGGTTTACATTTTAGGTTTATTTTGAGGTTTAGGTTAAGGTTTAGGTTTTTTTATTTTAGTTCAGTTTATTATAGTTTAGGTTTATTTTATTATTATTATTTTTTATTTTAGGTTAAGGTTTTTTTTGTTAAGGGTTTAGATTTTATTTATTATTTATTTTTATGTTTAGGTTTTTATTTAGTTTTTATTTTATTCTATTTTAGGTTTATTTTATTATTATTTTACATTTAACTTTTATTTTATTCCTAGGTTTACTTTATTTTTTAGTTTAGTTTTGGTTTTTATTTATTTTCTTTTGTTTATTTTAATTTTTAATTTTATTTTATTTTTTTATGTTTATGTTTAGGTTTTAGTTTAGGTTTATATTTTATTTTATTTTGTTTATTTTATTTAGGTTTAGGTTTTCTGATTTATTTTATTATTAGTTTATTTAGTTTAGGTTTAGGTTTTTAGGTTTTTAAGGTTTATGGTTTAGGCTTTAGGGTTTAGGATTTAGGGTTTACAGTTTAGGGTTTTAGGGTTTAGCGTTTAGGGTTTTAGGGTTTAGGGTTTAGCATTTAGGGTTTAGGGTTTTGGGTTTAGGGTTTGGGTTAGGCTTTAGGGTTTAGGGTTTAGGGTTTAAGGTTAGTTTTGGGTTTTGGGATTTTTATTTAAGGTTGTAAGTTTAGGGTTAGTTTTAGGGTTTAGGGTTTAGGGTTTAGGGTTTAAGGTTTTTTTATTTATTTTTAAATTTAGTAAACTAGTAGGCTTAGGTTTTGTTTAGTTTACTTTTTTATTTATTTTTATTTAGTTTTATTTTTATTTTTATTTAGTTTAGATTATTTATTTTAGGTTTATTTATTTTAGTTTAGGTTTTTTATTTTAGCCTTTTTTTAATGATTATGTTTAGGTTTATGCTTATTTGTAAGTTTAGTTTTATTTTTATTTTATTTTTTAGGTTTAGGTTTTATTTTTAATTTTTAGGTTTAGGTTTAGGTTTTTATTTTATTTTTTTAGGTTTATTTTTATGTTTTATTTTTTAGTTTAGGTTTTTGTTTATTTTTAGTTTACTTTATTTTATTTACTTTAAGGTTTAGGTTTAGTTTATTTTTAGGTTTTAATTATTTTAGTTCCGATTATTTTAGTTTAAGTTTAGATTTAAGTTTATTTTATTTATTTAAGGTTTAGGTTTTATTTTTTAATTATCTTTATGTTTATTTTATAGGTTTAGCTTTTTATTTTGTTTTTATTTTATTTTATTTTAGGTTTATTTTACATTCAATTTTTTTTATCTAAGTTTTAAATATTTAGGTTTAATTTATTTTTTTAGTTTACTTTAGATTTTTATTTATTTTAGTTTAGTTTTATTTTTATTTTATTTTATTTTAAAGGTTAGGTTTAGGTTTAGATTTAGGTTTAGGTTCTAGTTTATGTTTTTATTTTATTTTATTTTAGTTAGGTTTAGGTTTATTTATTTGTTTTATTTTTTGGTTTTATTTAGTTTAGGTTTATGTTTTTAGGTTTTTAGGGTTTAAGGTTTAGGGTTTCAGGTTTAGGGCTTAGGGTTTCGGGTTTAGGGTTTAGGGTTTAGGGTTTAGGGGAGAGGGTTTGGGGTTTAGGTTTTATGGTTTAGAGTTATAGGTTTTAGGGTTTAAGGTTCAGGGTTTAGGATTTTGGGTTTAGGGTTTAGAGTTTAAGGTTTTAGTTTATAGGGTTTAGAGTTTACGGTTGTAGGTTTAAGGTTTCGAGTTTAGGTTTAGGGTTAGGTTTTTTTATTTATTTTAGGTTTATTTATTTTAGTTTAGGTTTTTTATTTTAATTTAGTTTTTAGGTTTAGGCTTAGGTTTTGGTTTATTTTTTATTTTTTAGAAGTTTAGGTTTAAATTTTAATTTTAGGTTTAGGTTTTTATTTTAATTTTTTAGATTTTAAGTTTTATCTTTTAGTTTATGTTTAGGTTTATTTTTAGTTTATTTTATTTTATTTAGTTTAGGTTTAGGTTTAGGTTTAGTTTATTTTAGTTTAGTTTATTTTAATTTGTTTATTTTATTTTTATTTTAGGTTTAGGTTTTTTTTTAGTTAATTGTTTAGGCTTTATTTTTAGGTTCATTTTTTAGGTTTAGGTTTTTATTTAGTCTTTATTTTAGGTTTATTTTAATTTTATTTTAATTTTATTTTATGTTTAGCTTTTATTTTATTAATGTTTTTATTCCTAGGTTTATTTTATTTTTTAGTGTAGTTTTGGTTACTATTTATTTTATTTTAGTTTATTTTTATTAGTTTATTTTATTTTATTTTTAGGTTTAGGTTTTAGTTTAGGTTTTGTTTTAATTTAATTTAATTTCTCTTATTTAGGTTTAAGTTTTTTATTTATTTAAATTTTAGGATTTAATTAGTTTAGGTTTAGGTATTTAGGTTTATTTCTTATGTTTATTTAGTTTAGTTAATTTTTTTTAGGTTTATTTATTTTAGTTAATATTTTAGGTTTAGGTTTTGGTTTAGTTTTATTTTTTAGTTTAGTTTATTTTTATTTTATTTTTTAGGTGTAGGTTTTAATTTATATTTTTAGGTTTAGTTTTAGGTATTATTTTTTAGTTAAGGTTTAGGTTTATTTTTAGTTTATTTTATTTTATTTTGTTTAGGGTTTACGTTTAGTTTATTTTAGGTTTAGGTTTGTTTTTTATTTATTTTAGTTTAGTTTAGTTTAGGTTTATATTAAGTTTATTTTATTATTTTTATTTTAGGTTTAGGTTTTATTTGTAGGTTTATCTTTTAGGTTAAGGTTTTAAATTAGTTTTTATTTTATTTTATTTTCCTTTTATTTTACTTTTATTTTACGTTTAGATTTTATTTTATTTAAGTTTTTTATTTTTATGTTTATTTTATTTTTTAGTTTAGTTAAAGTTTTTATTTATTTATTTTATTTTATTTAGGTTTAGGTTTAAGTTTAGTTTTATGTTTCGATTTAGGTTTAGGTTTAGGTTTAGGTTTATGTTTTAGTTTAGGTTTTTATTTTATTTTATTTCTACTATGTTATTTAGGCTTAGGTTTGTTGTTTTATTTTATTTTTAGGTTTTATTTACTTTATATTTTGGTTTTTAGGTATTCACGGTTTGGGTTTTAGGGTTTAGGGTTGAGTGTTTGAGGTTTATGGCTTACGGTTTAGGGTCGTAGGTTTTAGAGTTTATGGTTTAGAGTTTAGAGTTTAGGGTTTAGGCTTTTAGGCTTTAGGGTTTAGGGTTTAAGGTTGTAGGTTTAGGGTTTAGAGTTTAGGGTTTAGGGTTAGGGCTTTTTGTATTTTAGGTTTATTTATTTTAGTTTAGGTTTTTTATTTTATTTTATTTTTGAGGTTTAGGTTTAGGTTTAGTTTTACTTTTTAATTGGGTTTTATTTTTATTTTATTTTTTAGGTTTAGATTTTATTTTTTATTGTTTAGGTTTAGGTTTTTATTTTATTTTTTTAGGTTTAGGTTTTAGGTTTTCATTTTAGGTTTATTTTTAGGTTTTACTTTTTAGTTTAGGTTTAGGTTTACTTTTAGGTAGAATCGTCTCTACTGTAAAGGCAATTCCATTATTCGATTGTTCTTTAGTTTCTAGTTTTATTTAATCAACCTCTCAGTAGTAGGATCCACCATCATATCCCGATCTTTCCTTTTTATAGTTTTAACTTCGTTTGTCACCTTAACCACCACTTCTCAAACCACAACCTCCATATTCACCAGCACCTCCAGATCCCCCACCACCACTGTGATAACCATTTCCTTCGCCTTCACCTCACTGGTAGATCTAGATTGAGCATAGTTGATGGTGATGTTCTTGCTGTTAAGGCTTTGCCCATTCTTAGGGCTCTGGGTTTAGGGTTTGTGGTTTATGGTTTAGGGTTGTTGGTTTTAGGGTTTAGGGTTTAGGGTTTAGGGTTTAGAGTTTAGGGTTTTAGGGTTTAGGGTTTAGGGTTTAGGGTTTAGGGTTTAGGGTTTAGAGTTTAGGGTTTTAGGGTTTAGGGTTTAGGGTTGTAGGTTTAGTGTTATCGGTTTAGGGTTTAGTGTTGGTTATAGGGTTTAGGTTTTTTTAAAATTAATTAGACTAGTAGGTTTAGGTTTATTTTGTTTATTTTTTATTTATTTGAGTTTATTTTATTTTTATTTTTATTTTTATTTAGGTTTATTTTTTTATTTTAGTTTATTTATTTTAAGTTATTTTATTTTAATTTAGTTATTTTTATTTTTATTTATTTTTTAGGTTTGGGTTTATTTTTTAGCTGATTTTTATTTTTATTTTATCTTTTTGGGTTTAGGTTTTATTTTTTATTTTTAGGAATAGGTTTAGGTTTTTATTTTATTTTTTTAGGTTTAAGTTTTAAGTTTATTTTTTGGATTTTTTTTGTTTAGGTTTAAGTTTATTTTCGTTTATTTATTTTATTTTAGTTTAGGGTTTAGGTTAAGTTTATTTTAGGTTTATGTTTAGGTTTTAATTATTTTAGTTTAGTTTATTTTAGTTTAGATTTATGTTTATTTTATTTTGTTTACTTTAGGTTTAGTTTTAGTTTAGTTTAGGTTTTAATTTTTTATTATTTTTAGGTTTAGGTTTTTTATTTAGTTTTTTATTTTATTTAGGATTTTGTGCCACCATCCTTCAAGATCTTTGATGGTGGGAACCTATGATAACACATTGCACTTTACACATTTGTTGCAACATCGTGGTATGCACTCCTCTTAGCCTTTTCATTACCGATCACGGTGTTGCATTTGATTGATAAATGGCCAGCAGTTGGTGAACTCTTTTTTTCTTGAGTTGGAGCTCCTCTTCATCAAGAGGTTTGGTGGCGCAACCTGAGCATAAAATATGAACCATAGCTGTCTGAATAGCATGCCATTGTTATTCTTCTCAAGAATATCTATCACTCGATCGCCTTCATGCTTAAGTGCTTTACCATCAAAACATTCGATAAATTAATCAACAAGGCAGCTAGCCTACAAGAGGAAGCAACAGCCTTTTCCCAACCAATCATAGGCCCAAGACCGTAAGGTGTTTGAGAAGAAGCCGGGCGGTTATTGTGGACATGGGAAGCGACCACTAGAGTTCAGTATGAGAGACTACAAGCTCAACAGCCTCCTTTGCCACCTACTTTGCACCACCTCAACATACCAACCTGCCTCCAATGACCATTTCCACAACCTCGACCTACCCAATGATATTCATATCCATCACCATTACTTTTCTCTTTCCAATAGATTGAATAAACCATATTCATTCAAGAGGGAGGTAGTTAGGAAAATCTTTTAGAATCTCTTAAAGAAACTTGACTTTCTATTAAGAGAGCCTAAGAGGCCGAAGTAAATGGGAAAGAGTGATGATCCTAGCTACTACCCCTACCACCGCATGTTAGGCCATTTATTAGAGGATTGTATCACTTTTAAGGACTAGCTTGAGTCATATAAGTTGAGCCAAGTTATCTAAGGAATACTTATTAGCACAACCATCCAATTCTGTTAGAGTAATTCTTGGGGATACTTGCGGTCCTCTTAAGACCAAAGAAGTATAGGATATCTCCCTATCCCAAACCTCTAAAAAGATCATTTCTAAGAACAAGAAGCCTTCCTTGCAAGTGCCAGAAATAGCTCAAATCTCCAACAATAAAGAAGGTTTGCTAGTTGCAAAGGATAATTGGGGAGGTTAGTTAGAGCATTTCATACCACTTTGGGAAAGTCTAGTAATACCACCGTCAAGTTATTCCCTCCACCGTTGTAGCTACCCCCTCTTCTACTAGCTCCTCTTATGCTGGCATGAATGTTGTATCTGCGAATAAGAGTTTGAATCCCTTACTCCACTTACTTTACTTGATTTCCATCATGTCCCTCCAACCAAAAATGACTTAATGAAGAAAGCTGATTCTACTTATATATTGTCTACTTTCTGATGCTCTTAATTTTATTATTATTGAAAGCTCTCTCAGTCTAAATAAAAATAATAACTATAGTAGTTTTGATCCTTTCCTTTCTAATTATGAGCCAGACTATCCTTCTTTGAATCAATTAGGTTCACCTCTTGAGATTGACTTCGAGTCAACTAACTCTGAGGATCCCATAGGAGAAGCTATAGGTATGCCTGATGAGAAGGTAGAACTGTCCATAAGCTCATCATTCCAAGAAGTCACGGAAGTCATTCTATGCAGTGCCAAAGTTCTACCCCCTAGGGTAGCACTTCTAGATAAGGTTAAGCAAGTCATTGGTTTTAGTTAGCAGATAGTCCCTCCATAGGATGCTCCACCCATGGATATGCTTATGGAGGACCAAGTTAGAGTTGATTACAATGTCCTAGCTCACCTTAGGAAGTTGCCAGCCAAGTTAGGCATATATGATGACCTTATCTTATCCAAAAAGATGAGGGAATCTCTAATCAAGTCCTTACTTGATCTAGAGATATGCTTAGCTCCACTGACCAATACAAAAGAGGAGAAATTCCACTCAAAGGACATCTTAAGAGTTATATTCAGTGATGAAGACTTACTCCTAGGGATGACCGGGCACAACTGCCTCTTTACATTGTAGTGGATGTTGGAAAATACAGGCTATTTAGGGTTCTTGTTGACCCAGGTGTATCAATCAACATTATGAGTCTAAGATTGCTTTCCTACTTGAGGATTGACATCTCCAAACTCCAAAAAGAAAGGATGATGTTGAGATGATTCAATGAATAAGGTGAGAGGGCCTTATGGTGTTTATTTTTGGGTGTATGGGGGGGTACTTTTTGAGGTGATCGAGTACAACATTGAGGTATGATGTAATATCTCGAAAGATAAATGCATCACCCTACAATAGACCTAATCATAATAAGACTCCAAGGATGAGTCTTTGAATGTACCAGAGATTTTTCCCCTACATTATATGGATGAATAAAGTAGGATTTATATTAAACCAAGTTTTTAAATTCTCTAAGAGGCAAGCCTCCATAGTTAATTACATCTTTAGATATAGAATTTCCTAAGAATACTCTCGATTAAAGTAGACAAATATCATCTCCAAAGATTTCAAGGTTAGACTATCAAAGGTTAGTTGTATTTGGAAAATCAATTAAAAAAGTTCACGGAGATAACTTTTTTTTGGAACTCAAATTAAATAAGTAGGAAATGCTCATGATACTAGGAAGCCTAGTGAGCATTCTAATTTATCTTATGTTTGGGCTTTATAATTTTGAAGTTGAGAATATTTATATGTTTTGAGTTGAAATTTAATTAGATTACTAGGGCTTATAATCCACCAACACAAGGTTGTGGGGATGCCAGAGGTTAGGATTTATGCTCGTGCACGAAGAAATAGCTACCTCGGATCCTAAATGGAGCTTTGTATGACCTAAACCACAACTAAATCTAAGCGATAGGTGGACATAAGGGTTTACCTCCATAAGAGAGAATAAATTGCCTGCCTTCTTGACTTATAACTATAGTGGCAGCTAGCTAACTCCTACAATTTTAAAACCATGTAGTCCAGACTTATGAATTGCAAGATAGCTAGGGTAGTTATTTATTTAGAAAGAGACTAAAGTCCTAAACACACTCCCTAAGAGGCTAGAGCATGAGTGTTATGAGCATATGACTTAATCTATAGAAGCAAAATTATTTCAATTTTATTTCATTTTGTAATCATCATTTTGACAGAGGCTTTAGGATTTCTTATTCCTAAATGCATGATGAAATAGGTTATGGGTCAAATCAGCTAGAAGGTGTTCTCCACCATAATGGATGCCCTCACAAGTCAAGCATTCTTTTATCATGCAAGAATGGAGATCCTTCATGGTCAAGAGAGAAAGAATATGCATTTATGATGTGAAACATACAACCATATAGCTAAGGGGTTGCTAAATCATTTAATTATCTTATTTATGTCTTAGACTATATGATGTGGTTAAGAGTTGTTTAAAATTTAGTTATGAGTGATTAGTTTGGTAGAAAAGTTATTTTTATCCTAAGAGCCTAATTATATCCAAGCCACACATTAAAGCATCAATCATTTAAGAAACTATGAAAAGCATGTCGTCCAAATGTACAATGTAAACATAACATCAAACAATTATATAAACTATCATAAAAGAATAAAAGGTTGGTTCGGTTGGGTACTGCCATACAACCCGATGGGAGAAAAGATGGGTAGTCGAGCTCTACCCTTATACAACCTAGAATATGAAAGTATAATTATAATTGTATTAAATGTTGTGGGGGTCTTCTTTCTTTACATTTCTATTTCTAATTTGGTTCCTTATTTGATATGGATGGTGCTTATGTTAATGGCATCACAGGGCACCCTAGGACAATGCCTTTTGGCCACTACTCATCCTAATCCCCCATAACACAAATCCTAATTCCTATTGCAAAAATTATATTTATGTGGAAAAAGTAAATCTAACTACACATGCAAAATATAGGTTAGCTACATATACATATAATACCAAGAAGTTGTATTTATAATTTATACTTAGCATTGCACCCTACACATGGGTAACTAAGCCGACCTATCCTAACTTGAATCATGCTTAAGGATTTAAGCAACCTGCAAAAAGAGTATTCACATTAATTTTTATGCATCCCTTAAGCATAATCCCACACAGAAAACATAATTAGGCTAATATTGGCCTATCATCTAGTCTATAAAGCATACACCCTAATATCCAATCTAAAATAATACATCATAAAACAAAGTATACATCACATCATACACCATCCTAACTAAGAGCTAGAAGTGGTGACTTAATTATAATGTATATATTGAGGCTTATGTTGTAAGTCTTGTTAGGCATTAGTGTTGTATTTTCTAAGTGTAGAAGGATTCAATTTAACATCAAAGGTTGATTTCACTTGAAGTAGTTTATTTGAGAATTTTAATTTATGTTTTTTTTGTTTCATTTGATTACACTTAGCAACTAAGTGTTATAAAGAGAGGAAAAGAGGATTTCCCTCTTTCATCCCAACCTTAAGTTACATTCTAAAGTTTATTAATTTGATTTAGTTCTCTTTAGTCAATGGCTAATTAAATGATTTAATTAATCCTCAGTTTAGGTTAAGTTTAAATAATCTCATTCAAAATGAAAGATATGTTAAGATTAATTTAATTGAATTACTACCACATGACATTTATTAAATCATTCCTTTCGATCACATGTAACATGCATATGATTTAATACTAAGTGTATCTATATATGCAACATATTTTAGCACACTTAAATGATGAATGTATATGTATGTTTAGAATTTATATTTTATTTGATTGAATTATTTAAACATATTATCTTAAAACTTAATCCAAATTCTTATGCAAAAATGACATCAGAATGAAATTAAATAGGCATGTGTTATTACTAAACTAGGGATGTAGGGTAATCAAATGACTTCCTTGGAGATAGCTAAAGCCTCGTATTCTTGGGATGCCAAGACTATATACCCATTTGCATTCAAACATATGTAAATTTGTATATATGAACATAGGAAGTAAGCTCTAAATCATATGGATAATTAATTCAACCACTTAGTCAATTATGAATACATGCAATTTTAATGTAAAATGAGATTTTCATTAACTAATCACATATACATATACATGTACAAAGATATAGGCAAGTACATGTTGTTAAACTAGGGAAGTGAGGTAATCAAATGACCTCCTTGGGGCTAATTAAAGCCTCATATTCCTGGGATGTCCAGACTATAAACTTGCTTTTATTGGACACACATGGATGTATACATAAATGAGGGAAAGAAAACCATGCACATATTGTATTTTTTTTATTGAATCATTTATATATATGAATTAAAGTTCTGTCCAAATTCTAATGTTGAAATACATAAGAATTAAATCAAATGGGTACATGCCATTGTTAGACTAGGGAGTGAGGTAATCAAATGACCTCCTTAGGACTAGTTAAATTCTCGTGTTCCCAAGATGTCCAGACTATATACCCATTACCATTCAATCTTATATAAATCAACATATAAATAGAGGAAAGTGAACTCAACATTCATACCCTTAAGCTATAAGCACATGCCTTTCTTATGTATTTACAACTAGCATCATAACACATATTATTATTGACTTATAAGCTTTTGAAAAATACATTTGGGTTTAATAGTGACAATAGTCACACATAAATTAAATTAAATCAACACATGCAAACTTACATAAATGTAATCCATTTTATTTTATTTGATTTTGAAAAGATTGATGCATGAATTTAAATGACATACCAAATTTAACATGATTGGAAAGAGGACAATCAAATATGAGCATGTGATTCATTCAACCAAACTAGTTCTTAAGGACAATCAAATCAAATAAGATTATTTCAAGAAAACCAAAGCTTCATTATTAATTAAGTTTTGGATTTGATTTGATTTAAAGAGGAGAAGAGAAATCATCACTTGTTGATTTAAACCCATTCCCACATTAGTGATTTCATTTAATTTAAGGAAATGTAATTAAGTTGATTTTATGGGTTAATTAAGTTGACCCTTAATTAGATGAATTAGTTACCCTTACCTAAGTCACCTTAAAGTAATTAACTAAATAATTATGAGCTGACATGATATGCATGGAAAATCAACTTGCAATGATCCTAGGAAATAAAAGGGGCCTAATACAATTAGCTCATGATTAATAATTAATTATATTAAGGGACTTAATTAATTACTCTTATGGTTTTTCCACACATGTCGACTAACCATAATTTCATTAAACTCCTTTAGGTTATTAAACACCTAAGGATCTACCCCATGATTTAATTAATTAAGGTCTAATGTGATTATGATTTCAATTTGATTAAGTGACTTAATTACTTAGTTAAATATTAATTAATTTCATTTTAAAAAAGGGTGAAAAGAACTTAGGGAAAGGGGTCTCAACCCTATCCCTTATTTCACTTACTCTTGAACAATGATTAATAAACTTAATTAACCAATTTGTTACTATTCAATAGATTAATTAATCATTAATTAACTTAAAAGAGTTGTTAAGGTTTAATTAGTTAATTTTTCTAATTAAGTGAGTAATAAATCCTAAGAAAATCATGGGAGGTAGATCGTCCCATTAAATTTACAAACAAAATTTCAGATTAATTGCACAAGTAATTAAGGAGTAATAAAGCTAATTAATTTTATAATTAAACCTTAATTAAACCTTAATTACTATTAAAAATTTGTTAAGATCATTTTTAATTAATTCTCCTTTGAAATACCTTAAAAATGAATATTTATTTGCATTTTGTTTATTTTTCTATGATTTTTTATGATTCTTAGAAGTTTTAGGCATTAAAAATGATTAATTAAGCCTAATTAATGCCTAATCTTGTTGGCACCATGTGGCGCGCTAATGCGATGCGCTTTTTAAACCTTATCCGACTTAGAGCCTACGTGGCAGCGGTGGATGCACTTTTTCATTTTCCATCCTATCTAAGATCGGACGACTACAATTAATTCCATAGTTTAATAGGATTAAATGAGATTGATTTCTCGGATCTAATCACAACTATCCATTCCGATCACACAGAACGGATGGTGCGTGATCTAACGTCACGCCAGTGAGGGAGAATGGAGTCCATCCGCCATTGCTCACTTGATCCGAGCTTACCCGAGCTCGGATCAACTCCAAAAGGATCCCACACCTTCACGACATTGAATGGAGGGGATCCAATGGTCAAGATCACATGAGATTGGTGGCTCACTGGATCAATTTTGGAAGCATACCTCACTAGAGCTCTAGATTGGTGGCTTGAATGATAGAGGAAGCTTCATGTAGTGGAGATGAAACCCTATTGAGCAACAATAGGAGCAATTCTTCAACATTCTCTATGAAGGTGATGAACTGATGATTTGAAGCTAGAATTTGATCGAAATCCCACCTCTGGTCCTCAGGAAGCTTGGGAGATGATTTGTTATGGCTCTACGAGGCATAGGGAAGGTGCGTGCAAAGTTAATTTGAGTTTGATAGAGAAATGTGGAAGTTAGGTTGAAAATGGGAGTGCCTTATTTTGAGATGGACGGGAATAGCATTTTTCAATCGAAGAATGAGGTTGAGAGCTTAAGGAATGGCTATAGAGACTCATCTTGGTAGCTAGGGCTCTAAGGAATGATTTTTGTGTGTGCTTGAGTGGAAATGAGGGGTTGTATATGCTCCTTCATCTTGATCAGACGATGGGGTTGGGTTTGGTTTCTAGTGGCAATCTAGGCATCTCAGGGAGTCGTGGGTGGCAGGGAAGAGGTGAGTTGGCTCGACTTGGTTGGTTGAAGGTGTGGAGGTGGCTACCAAAGAGAAATCATGGGTGTCCTTTGTGTTTTAAATGCTCCAATAGGGAGGATGAGGTGATTTCACCTCCCATGTGTCATGGACGACCCAACCACCCATTGGGTTAGGTTCGATAGTGTCCTAAGTGCCTAGGTGGATCATTGGGAGAGTACCAAGTGGCTAAGGAATGGAAATGACCAGTTAAATGGGTAATTTGTCTCATATGATGCCCTTGACCCAAGGGTGGAAGGATCATTTGACATTAGATTTGATTTGTGCAGATTTGAAATTAGCCAAAAGTGGGTTAGCCCAAATTTTAAGTCAATTGGAGTCAATTTGGTCAGGTTTGGCTCAATTTGACTCATTTAGGTCAAATTGGGTTAGGTTGGGTAAAGCTGATCAATTGATCAAATTGGGTCAAACTAAGTGTTGGGTCAAGTTCATATGATCATTTGGGATGTTTTGGTTCAATTGGTTTGGTTTATTTTGGCTTAGAATCATTTGAATTCATTTAGGTCAAATGGGTTAATTAGACCAATTTGACAAAATTGGCCAAATTAGCTTGTGTGTTTGTTTGGGTTTAGTTGACCAATTGAAGATGATTGTAGGCTTTGGCTTGAGTTAATTTGTATTTGGTTTTGATTTAGGCTAACTTGAACCTTTAGGTCAATTTGGGCTACGAAGGTCAATTGGGTTCAATTGGGTCCAAACTTGGATTTGGTCAAGTTCAATAATCAATTTGGAATGAACTTGAGCCATTACTTGCAATCAATTTGATTTATATTTTGATTGTACACAATTTGATCTTTTTGGTCAATTTGGGTCAACTTGGGTCAAGAGATCCAATTGGGTTTGGTTTGGCTCAATTGAAGGTCAAGTCATATACAACTATTGATTTTGATTTGGTATGAATCATTGGTTTCAAGGGATTTGGCTTAGGTTGAAATTTGGCTAGTTTGGGTTCATATGGGTTAAGGGGTTGAATTGGTCCAATGACCAAGTTGCCTTGGTTTGACCCAATTTGGGATAATTGATCAACCTAGGGTGATCAACAATCATGATGGGTGGTTTTGATCAGCTTGGTTCAATCCAATTTGGGTAGGATTAGAACTTGGCTCAAATAGGTCAAATTGGCCACTTTATGTCAAGTGGACCAATTGGTTTTAGTTGGCATAATTATGGGTTGAGTTTCTTTAGTTGATTTTATATTTGAATTTGAGATTGATATATAAATTCAATTGCAATTGGCTTGGGTTCAAATGGGTTTTGGTTAGTTTGATCATTTCAAGTCAAAAGGGTTAAGTTGGGTTTGACTTGGGTTGATTTTATTTTGGCTTGATGACTGTAGATTTCATTTATATTTATGAATATGATTGAAGTATGATTGATTCATGAAAATAATCAATTGAATTTGGGTTTTGGAATGAAGGAATTAGGCTAAGTCCATGGAGTTGGGTCATGTGGCTTTGGCTTAGGTTTAGACCATGGCTGTAACTTTCGTCACTCCTGTCACCTCCATAACCACCACTGCTCCAACCACAACCTCCATATTCACCAACCTGGATCCCCCACCACCATGTGATAACCATTTCCTTACCTCACCTTTGGTAGATCTAGATAGCATAGGATGTTCTTTTTTGAAGGCTTTGCCCACTCTGGTGGGTTTAGGGTTTGGGGTTTATGGTTTAGGGTTGTTGGTTTTAGGGTTTGTTTAGGTTTGTTAGTTTATTTTAGGGTTTTAGGGTTTAGGGTTTGGGGTTTAGGGTTTAGGTTTTTAGGGTATGGTTTTTTAGGGTTTTAGGGTTTAGGGTTGTAGGTTTAGTGTTATCTGGTTTAGGGTTTAGGTTATGGGTTTATTTTTTTAAAATTAATTGAAAGAGTTTAGGTTTATTTTGTTTATTTTTTATTTATTTGAGTTTATTTTATTTTTATTTTTATTTTATTTAGGTTTATTTTTTATTTTTATTTTAGTTTATTTATGTTAAGTTTTTTTATTTTAATTTAGTTATTTTATTTTATTTATTTTTAGGATATTTTGATTTTTATTTTTTTATTTATCTTTTGGGTTTAGGTTTTAATTTTTATTTTTAGGAATAGGTTTAGGTTTTTATTTTATTTTTTTAGGTTTATGTTTTAAGTTTATTTTTTGGATTTTTTTGGTTTAGGTTTAAGTTTATTTTAGTTTATTTATTTTATTTTAGTTTAGGGTTTAGGTTAAGTTTATTTTAGGTTTATGTTTAGGTTTTAATTATTTTAGTTTAGTTTATTTTAGTTTAGATTTATGTTTATTTTATTTTGTTTACTTTAGGTTTAGTTTTTTTTAGTTTAGTGTTTAGGTTTTAATTTTTATTATTTTTTAGGTTTATTTTTTAGGTTTAGGTTTTTATTTAGTTTTTATTTTATTTAGGATTTTGTGCCACCATCCTTCAAGATCTTTGATGGCGGGGAACTATGATAACATTGCACACTTTAGAGCGACTGCTGTAAACATCGGTAGCAATGCACTCCTCTTCTGCCTTTTCATTACCAGTCTGCCAGGTGTTGCATTTGATTGATACGCCAAACTGCCCAACAGTTCGGTGAACTCTTTTGCTGAGTTGGAGCTCCTCTTCATCAAGAGGTTTGGTGGCGCAACCTGAGCATAAAATATGAACCATAGTCTGAATAGCATGCCATTATTCTTCTCAAGAATATCTATCACTCGATCGCCTTCATGCTTAAGGGCTTTACCATCAAAAAATTTGATAAATTAATCAACAAGGCAGCTAGCCTACAAGAGGAAGCCAAACAGCTGCCTTTTTCCAACCAATCATCTAGGCCCAAGACGCAGAAGGTGTTTGAGAAGAAGCGGGTTGTCGGACATAGAAGCCTAGAGTTCAGTATGAGAGACTACGAGCTCAACAGCCTCCTTTGCCACCTACTTTGCACCACCTCAGCCAACATACCAACCACTGCAGCCTCCATAACGACCATTTCCACAACCTCAGCAGCCTACCCAGCAGCGATATTCATATCCATCACCAGCTAGCTACCTTCCACCTACTCTTTCTAATAGATTGAATAAACCATATTCATTCAAGAGGGAGGTTGTTAGGAAAATCTTTTAGAATCTCTTAAAGAAACCTGACTTTCTATTAAGAGAGCCTAAGAGGCTGAAGTAAATGGGAAAGAGCGATGATCCTAGCTACTACCCCTACCACCGCATGTTAGGCCATTTCTTAGAGGATTGTATTACTTTTAAGGACTAGCTTGAGTGTAGATATAAGTTGGAAGCCAAGTTATCCCTAAGGAATACTTATTAGCACAACCATCCAATTCTGTTAGAGTAATTCTTGGGGATACCTGTGGTCCTCTTAAGACCAAAGAAGTATAGGATATCTCCCTATCCCAAACCTCTAAAAAGATCATTTCTAAGATCAAGAAGCCTTCCTTGCAAGTGCCAGAAATAGCTCAAATCTCCAACAATAAAGAAGGTTTGCTAGTTGCAAAGGCCAATTCGGGAGGGTGAGCCAACAAGGCAGCTCACCATACTGCGGGATAGTCGAGCAGCCACCGTCAGTCCAAGATTCTCCACCGTTGTAGCTACCCCCTCTTCTACTAGCTCCTCTTATGCTAGCATGAATGTTGTATCTGTGAATAAGAGTTTGAATCCCTTACTCCACTTACTTTACTTGATTTCCATCATGTCCCTCCACCAAAATGACTTAATGAAGAAAGATTCTATATATATTGTCTACTTCTGATGCTCTTAATTTTATTATTATTGAAAGCTCTCTAAGTCTAAATAAAAATAATAACTCTAGTAGTTTTGATCCTTTCCTTTCTAATTCAGAGTCAGACTATCCTTCTTTGAATCAATTAGGTTCACCTCTTGAGATTGACTTGAGTCAACTAACTCGAGGATCCCATAGGAGAAGCTATAGGTATGCCTGATGAGAAGGTAGAATTGTCCATAAGCTCATCATTCCAAAAAGTCACGAAAGTCATTCTATGCAGTGCCAAAGTTCTACCCCGTATGGTAGCACTTCTAGATAAGGTTAAGCAAGTCATTGGTTTTAGTTAGATCCTCCATAGGATGCTCCACACATGGATATGCTTATGGAGGACCAAGTTGATTACAATGTCCTAGCTCACCTTAGAAAGTTTCCACCAAGTTAAGCATATATGATGACCTTATCTTATCCAAAAAGATGAGGGAATCTCTAATCAAGGCCTTACTTGATCTAGAGATATGCTTAGCTCATGACCAATACTAAAGAGGAGAAATTCCACTCAAAGGACATCTTAAGAGTTATATTCAGTGATGAAGACTTACTCCTAGGGATGACCGGGCACAACTGCCAATTTACATTGTAGTGGATGTTGGAAAATACATGCTATTTAGAGTTCTTGTTGATCAGGTGTATCAATCAACATTATGATCTAAGATTGCTTTCCTACTTGAGGATTGACATCTCCAAACTCCAAAAAGAAAGGATGATGTTGAGATGATTCAATGAATAAGGTGAGAGGGCCTTATGGTGTTTATTTTTGGGTGTATGGGGGGGTACTTTTTGAGGTCATCGAGTACAACATTGAGGTATGATGTAATATCTTGAAAGTTAAATGCATCACCCTACAATAGACCTAATCATGCAATAAAGACTCCTAAGGCAGGATGAGTCTTTGAATGTACCAGAGATTTTTCCCCTACATTATATGGATGAATAAAGTAGGATTTATATTAAACCAAGTTCTTAAATTCTCTAAGAGGCAAGCCTCCATAGTTAATTACATCTTAAGATATAAAATTTCCTAAGAATACTCTCGATTAAAGTAGACAACTATCATCTCCAAAGATTTCAAGGTTAGACTATCAAAGGATTAGTTGTATTTGGAAAATCAATTAAAATAGTTCACGGAGATAACTTATTTTTGGAATTCAAATGAAATTAGAAGGAAATGCTCATGATACTAGGAAGCCTAGTGAGCATTCTAATTTATCTTATGTTTGGGCTTTATAATTTTGAAGTTGAGAATATTTATATGTTTTGAGTTGAAATTTAATTAGATTATTAGGCTTATAATCCACCAACACAAGGTTGTGGGGATGCCTAAGAGGTTAGGATTTATGCTCGTAGCCTGAAGAAAATAGCTACCTCAGATCCTAAATCTATGGAGCTTTTGTATGACCTAAACCACAACCTAAATCTAAGCGATAGGTGGACATAAGGGTTTACCTCCATAAGAGAGAATAAATTGCTTGCCTTCATGACTTATAACTATAGTGGCTGCCAGCTAACTCCTACAATTTTAAAACCATGTAGTCCAGACTTATGAATTGCAAGATAGCTAGGGTAGTTATTTAATTAGAAAGAGACTAAAGTCCTAAACACACTCCCTAAGAGACTAGCATGAGCATGAGCATATGACTTAATCTATAGCAAAATTATTTCAAATTTTATTTCATTTTATAAACATCATTTTGAGAGGCTTTAGGATTTCTTATTCCTAAATGCATGATGAAATAGGTTATGGGTCAAATCAGCTAGAGGTGTTCCCCACCATAATGGATGCCCTCACAAGTCAAGCATTCTTTTATCATGCAAGGATGGAGATCCTTCATGGTCAAGAGAGAAAGAATATGCATTTATGATGTGAAACATACAACCATATAGCTAAGGGGTTGCTAAATCATTTAATTATCTTATTTATGTCTTAGACTATATGATGTGGTTAAGAGTTGTTTAAAATTTAGTTTTGAGTGATTAGTTTAGTAGAAAAGTTATTTTTATCCTAAGAGCCTAATTATATCCAAGCCACACATTAAAGCATCAATCATTTAAAAAACTATGAAAAGCATGTCGTCCTAATGTACAATGTAAACATAACATCAAACAATTATATAAACTATCATAAAAGAATAAAAGTTTGGTTTTGGGTACACATAACCGATGAGAGAAAAGATGGGTAGTCGAGCTCTACCCTTATACAACCTAGAATATGAAAGTATAATTATAATTGTATTAAATGTTGTGGGGGTCTTCTTTCTTTATATTTCTATTTCTAATTTGGTTCCTTCTTTGATATGGATGGTGCTTAAGTTAATGGCATCACAGGGCACCCAAGGACAATGCCTTTTGGCCACTACTCATCCTAATCCCCCACAACACAAATCCTAATTCCTATTGCAAAAATTATATTTATGTGGAAAAAGTAAATCTAACTACACATGCAAAAAATAGTTAGCTAAATATACATATAATCCAAGAAGTTGTATTTATAATTTATACTTAGCACGCACTACACATGGGTAACTAAGCCACTATCCTAACTTGGATCATGCTTAAGGATTTAAGCAACTGCAAAAGAGTATTCACATTAATTTTATTCATCCCTTAAGCATAATCCCTGAAAACATAATTAGGCTAATATTGGCCTATCATCTAGTCTATAAAGCATACACCTAATATCCAATCTAAAATAATACATCATAAAACAAAGCATACATCACATCATACACCATCCTAACTTAGAGCTAAGTGGTGACTTAATTATAATGTATATATTAGGCTTATGTTGTAAGTCTTGTTAGGCATTAGTGTTGTATTTTCTAAGTGTAGAAGGATTCAATTTAACATCAAGGTTGATTTCACTTGAAGTAGTTTATTTGAGAATTTTAATTTGTGTTTTCTTTTGTTTCATTTGATTACACTTAGCAACTAAGTGTTATAAAGAGAGGAAAAGAGGATTTCCCTCTTTCATCCCAACCTTAAGTCACATTCTAAAGTTTATTAATTTGATTTAGTTCTCTTTAGTGAATGGCTTATTAAATGATTTAATTAATCCTAAGTTTAGGTTAACTTTAAATAATCCCATTCAAAATGAAAGACATGTTAAGATTAATTTAATTGAATTACTACCACATGACATATATTAAATCATTCCTTTCCATCACATGTAACATGCATATGATTTAATACTAAGTGTATCTATACATGCAACATATTTTAGCACACTTAAATGATGAATGTATATGTATGTTTAGAATTTATATTTTATTTGATTGAATTATTTAAACATATTATCTTAAAACTTAATCCAAATTCTTATGCAAAAGGACATAAGAATGAAATTAAATAGGCATGTGTTATTTAAACTAGTGGTGGTAATCAAATGACCTCCTTGGAGATAGCTAAAGCCTCATATTCTGGGATGCCAAGACTATATACCCATTTGCATTCAAACATATGTAAATTTGTATACATGAACATAGGAAGTAAGCCAAATCATATGGATAATTAATTCAACCACTTAGTCAATTATGAATGCATGCAATTTTAATGTAAAATGAGATTTTCATTAACTAATCACATATACATATACATGTACAAAGATATAGGCAAGTACATGTTGTTAAACTAGGAAGTGAGGTAATCAAATGACCTCCTTGGGGCTAATTAAAGCCTCATATTCCTGGGATGTCCAGACTATAAACTTGCTTTTATTGGACACACATGGATGTATACATAAATGAGGGAAAGAAAACCATGCACATATTGTATTTTTTTTTATTGAATCATTTATATATATGAATTAAAGTTCTATCCAAATTCTAATGTTGAAATACATAAGAATGAAATCAAATGGGTACATGCCATTGTTAAACTAGGGAAGTGAGGTAATCAAATGACCTCCTTGGGGCTAGCTAAAGTCTCGTGTTCCCAAGATGTCCAGACTATATACCCATTACCATTCAATCTTATATAAATCAACACATGAATAGAGGAAAGTGAACTCAACATTCATACACTTAAGCTATAAGCACATGCCTTTCTTATGTATTTACAACTAGCATCATAACACATATTATTATTGACTTATAAGCTTTTGAAAAATACATTTGGGTTTAATAGTGATAATAGTCACACATATATTAAATTAAATCAACACATGCAAACTTACATAAAGGTAATCCATTTTATTTTATTTGATTTTGAAAAGATTGATGCATGAATTTAAATGACATACCAAATTTAACATGATTGGAAAGAGGACAATCAAATATGAGCATGTGATTCATTCAACCAAACTAGTTCTTAAGGACAATCAAATCAAATAAGATTATTTCAAGAAAAACCAAAGCTTCATTATTAATTAAGTTTTGGATTTGATTTGATTTAAAGAGGAGAAGAGAAATCATCACTTGTTGATTTAAACCCATTCCCACATTAGTGATTTCATTTAATTTAAGGAAATGTAATTAAGTTGATTTTATGGGTTAATTAAGTTGAACCCTTAATTAGATGAATTAACCTTACCTATGTCACCTTAAAGTAATTAACTAAATAATTATGAGCTGACATGATATGCATGGAAAATTAACTTGCAATGATCCTAGGAAATAAAAGGGGCCTAATGCAATTGGCTCATGATTAATAATTAATTAGATTAAGGGACTTAATTAATTACTCTTATGGTTTTTCCACACATGTCGACTAACCATAATTTCATTAAACTCCTTTAGGTTATTAAACACCTAAAGATCTACCCCATGATTTAATTAATTAAGGTCCGATGTGATTATGATTTCAATTTGATTAAGTGACTTAATTACTTAGTTAAATCTTAATTAATTTCATTTTAAAAAGGGTGAAATGAACTTAGGAAAGGGTCTCAACCCTATCCCTTATTTCACTTACTATTGAACAATGATTAATAAACTTAATTAACCAATTTGTTACTATTCATGGGATTAATTAATCATTAATTAACTTAAAAGAGTAGTTAAGGTTTAATTAGTCAATTTTCTAATTAAGTGAGTAATAAATCCCAAGAAAATCATGGGAGGTAGAGGTCATCCCATTAAATTTACCAACAAAATTTGGGATTAATTGCTCAAGTAATTAAGGAGTAATTAAGCTAATTAATTTTATAATTAAACCTTAATTAAACCTTAATTACTATTAAAAATTTGTTAAGATCATTTTTAATTAATTCTCCTTTGAAATACCTTTAAAATGAGTATTTATTTGCATTTTGTTTATTTTTCTATGATTTTTATGATTTTAGAAGTTCTAGGCATTAAAAATGATTAATTAAGCCTAATTAATGCCTAATCTTGTTGACCATGTGGCGCTAATGCGATGCAGGTGCTTTTAAAACTTATCGACTTAGAGCCACGTGTGGCGGGATGCACTTTTTTCATTTTCCATCCTATCTAAGATCGAAATTACAATTAATTCCATAGTTTAATAGGATTAAATGAGATTGATTTCTGATCTAATCACAACATCCATTCCGATCACAATGTAATGGATGGTGCATGATCTAACATCACGTTGAGGAGAATGGAGTCCATCCATTGCTCACTTGATCCGAAGCTCAAGCTCGGATCAACTCCAAAAGGATCCCACACCTTCAATGACGATGGAGGGATCCAATGGTCAAGATCACATGAGATTGGTGGCTCACTGGATCAATTTTGGAAGCATACCTCACTAGAGCTCAGGATTGGTGGGTTGAATGATAGAGGAAGCTTCATGTAGTGGAGATGAAACCTTATTGAGTGACAATAGGATTCTTCAACATTCTGGAAGGTGATGAACCGATGATTTGAAGCTAGAATTTGATCAAGTCCCACCTCGGTCCTCGTGAAGCTTGGGAGATGATTTGTTATGGCTCTACGAGGCTTAGCGAAGGTGCGTGCAAAGTTAATTTGAGTTTGATGGAGAAATGTGGAAGTTAGGTTGAAAATGGGAGTGTCTTATTTTGAGATGGACGGGAATAGCATTTTTTGATCGAAGAATGAGGTTGAGAGCTTAAGGAATGGCTATAGAGACTCATCTTGGGTAGCTAGGGCTCTAAGGAATGATTTTTGTGTGTGCTTGAGTGGAAATGAGGGGCTGTATATGCCCCTTCATCTTGATCAGATGATGGGGTTGGGTTTGGTTTCTAGTGGCCATCTAGGCATCTCAGGGAGTCGTGGGTGGCAGGGAAGAGGTGAGTTGGCTCGACTTGGTTGGTTGAAGGTGTGGAGGTGGCTACCAAAGATGAATCATGGGTGTCCTATGTGTTTTAAATGCTCCAATGGGGAGGATGAGGTGATTTCACCTCCCATGGGTCATGGCCGACCCAACCACCCATTGGGTCAGGTTCAATAGTGTCCTAGGTGCCTAGGTGGACCATTGGGAGAGTACCAAGTGGCCAAGGAATGGAAATGACCACTTAAATGGGTGATTTGTCTCATATGATGCCCTTGACCCAAGGGTAGAATGATCATTTGACATTAGATTTGATTTGTGCAGATTTGAAATGAGCCAAAAGTGGGTTAGCCCAAATTTTAAGTCAATTGGAGTCGATTTGGTTAGGTTTGGCTCAATTTGACTCATTTAGGTCAAATTGGGTTAGGTTGGGTAAAGCTGACCAATTGATCAAATTGGGTCAAACTAAGTGTTGGGTCAAGTTCATATGATCATTTGGGATGTTTTGGTTCAATTGGTTTGGTTTAGTTTGATTTGAATCATTTGAATTCATTTAGGTCAAATGGGTTAAGAAACCACAAATTGGCCAAATTAGGTGTTGGTTTGGGTTTAGTTGACCAATTGAAGATGATTGTAGGCTTTGGCTTCAATTAATTTGGATTTGGTTTTGATTTAGCTAACTTGAACCTTTAGGTCAATTTGCAAGAAGGTCAATTGGGTTCAATTGGGTCCATCATTTGGTCAAGTTCAATAATCAATTTGGAATGAACTTGAGCCATTGGTTGCAATCAATTTGATTTATATTTTGATTTGACCCAATTTGGTCTTTAGGTCAATTTGGGTCAACTTGGGTCAAGAGGCCAATTGGGTTTGGTTTGACTCAATTGAAGGTCAAGTCATATACAACTATTGATTTTGATTTGGTATGAATCATTGGTTTCAAGGGATTTCAAGTTGAAATTTGGCTAGTTTGGGTTCATATGGGTTAAGGGTTGACTTGGTCAAATGACCAAGTTGCTTGGTTTGACCTAATTTGGGACAATTGATCAACCTTGGGTGATCAACAATCATGATGGGAGGTTTTGATCGGCTTGGTTCAATCCAATTTGGGTAGGATTAGAACTTGGCTTAAATAGGTCAAATTGGCCACTTTATGTCAAGTGGACCAATTGGTTTTAGTTGGCATAATTATGGGTTAAGTTTCTTTAGTTGAGTTTATATATGGATTTGAGATTGATATATAAATTCAATTGTACTTGGTTCAAATGGGTTTTAATTTGAACATTTCAAGTCAAAAGGGTTAAGTTGGGTTTGACTTGGGTTGATTTTGTTTGGCTTGATGATTGTAGATTTCATTTATATTTATGAATATGATTGAAGGTATGATTGATTCATGAAAAATCAATTGAATTTGGGTTTTGGAATGAAGGAATTAGGCTAAGTCCATGGAGTTGGGTCATGTGGCTTAGGTTTAGATTTTGATTTGGTTTGATTTAGTTTTGATTACTTAAATGTATATTTCATTTAAATTTGTGAAGATGATTGAAAATATGATTGATTAGTGAGAAAATCAATTGAGTTTGACTTGATTTGGATTAAGATTTAGCTATGTCCATGGGATAGGTCATATGGTTGGAAGGGTTTTGATTTAATTTGATTTAGTTTCCTTTAGTTTTGATCATTTGAATGTAAATTTGATTTATATTTAGGAAGATGATTGAAGATATAAATTGATTATGAGAAAATCAATTGATTTTGGATTGATTTGGATTAAGATTTGGCTAAGTCCATGGGATAGGTCTTATGGCTTAGGAAGGGTTTCAAGTTTGAATTTGATCATGGGCTTCAATCATTTAGTTTTGGAATTTGGGCTTGGATTTGGATTTGAATTTGATGTTTGAATTGAACTTGAGGTTTGGCTTGAGAAGGTGAACATGGATTGTATTTTGGTTGTAGGGTAAGTTGATTATCCAAATCCTTAAAGCATAACTTGATCATATGGTTAACCCTTCTAAGTCTTTAGCTTAGATTGTTTAAGTGTTTAATTAGAAGTGTCTTATGACTAAGGAAGTCTTAGTGTCTAGAAGACTCCTAAGTCTAAGAAGGGAAGATTGAATTGACTCCAAAAGTGAGGTCAATCAGCCTTAGGCTCCATAGTGTTGCTTTGGAGATAGATGATTGGAAGACCCCAAGTTTCACATTATAGACTTGGATACAAATTTCAATGCTTTGCTTGGGAGACCATGAATAGAGAACAACATAGTTCCATCCTCTCTACATCGTGTATGAATTTTGTGAGAGGTGGGATCGTCTATTGTGTCAAAGGAGATCTCAAGCCATTTACTCTTCAGGAGGTCGCCATATATGAGGATGCGGCTTACTACCTCTCTCAAAATCAACAAGTCTACTCCGAACTTTAAAGTTTAAAATAAATGAAAGAAAAGAAAAAAGAAAAGAAAAGAAAAATAAAGAAAAAAAAAAAAAGAAAAAAAGAAAAGAAAAAAAGAAAATGAAAAGAAAATAAAAGGGAGCGAAATAGACTTGGAGGAGGAAGTGGAGCGACATTAGATTCAACCCATAGTTCATTACCATTTGAACATATGGGTAGGACGACCTCCACCGGAAGAGGAAGTCACGAATCCCATGGGTGGAAAACCTCTTTATTGGCCACCCAATAGAAGATAAGTCTTATATGGTTAGCACATCATCTAGCTCTTCTCAGTAGTAGATTCCCTTAGAGGTGACACTTGAGCCAGATAGTGATGAAGATAGGGCTCCAAAGAAAAGCATAAGTGTATCCAAATATATATGTGAAAGTTAGGCATTAGTTTGGGAACCTTAGCTCTAACCCTACTTTCCTCAAAAGTTTAGGTTTGGTACTTGGAAGCCCTAAGTCATCCATAAGTGAAGACTCAGAGGTTCTTTTTGGGAGCATCATCCTCAAGTCAAGAAGTTGATGTAGAACTTAAGGATGATACATATAAATATTTAATAGAATTACCTTTCGATTGGTACTTTCCATGTGTTCATAATTTACTAAAGAAAGGGTTAATCCGACATACTTGATAAAAGTTCAGGTCATACTATTTTGAAAGAATATCGAAGAACAAATGAATTAGCTCTCAATCAAGATCGAGACTAGGTTTCAGTATAGTGGGTCCAGTTGATGATGACAATTAATGCTTAGTCATCACCAATAATTTGGAATCTGATAGGTTCTTTTCAAATTACATTAACTCATATGAGGAGCTTAGAAACTTCGATGATCTATGATTTTGAAGTCAAAGATGCACCGTGGGTTTGAAGAAGAGATCAAGTCAACCATCGATGAGCTCTAAGAAATCAAGTTAGAAGTAAGAAGATCTACGACATACACGTTCTTTGTTGAATGAAATTGAAACCAACTACTTAGTAGGCTATTAATTGAGTTTATGGACTACTTTGCATGGAGTTATAAAGAGATGCTTGATTGGCTCATATAGCCATAAACATAGAGCCTACGCTAACCCTATCAAGCAAGCTCCTAGACGCATGTGATTAGACGTAGAACAATAAATCATTTATGAAGTCAAGAAACTAATTGATGCTGGCTTCATCTAGAAGAAAAACCCTACTGGCTAGCTAGGTCATCCTAGTTAAGAAAAGAATGGCCAAATTCACATATGTGTATTTTAAGATTTAAATAAGGCATGTCCAAAAGATGAATTTCCACTACCAATCCTGAGTTGATGGTGGACATTGCCATCAAATGTAATCTTCTTTCATGGATGCGATATAACTAAATAAAGATAGCTCAAGATGAAAGAAACACTACTTTAGAACCTCGACGTAATCTATTGCTATAAGGTGATGCCTTTTAAAAATAGTGCTACATACCAGACTATGACTCAATCTTTGAAGAACTCATTCATCATCAAGTCAAGTGCGTCGATGATCTCATGGTCAAAAGTAGAAAAGGAAGACCATCTCTTTGACTTGAGAGTAGTTTTGAACAAAGATAATATAACCTCAAAATGAAACCCCTAAAATATGCATTTAGAGTAGCTTTAGGAAAATTCTTTAGGTTTTTTATCTAACGCCAGTGAATCAAATCGATCTGGAGAAGATCAGGCGATATTAGAAATGCCAACCCATAAAAGCTTAACTCAACTCATATCATTCCAAGGGTGGTTGGCATATCTAAGATGCTTTATATCCAACTTATTAGAAAGATGTTAGCCATTAGCAGCACTTGTCAAAAAGGATGCCCAGTTCAAGTGGGATGACAAGTGTGAGGATGCCTTTGAAGACATCAAGCATTACCTGATGACATCATCAATTCTAGTAGCCCTTATCCCGGGTAAGTAGCTCATACTTTACACTATTGTGTTACATGACTCCCTTGGTGCTTTGTTTCCCCAAGCCAATGATGAAGGGAAGGAAAACACACTCTACTACCTCAACCATCATTTAATCCCTAATGAGGCTAATTATCCACCCATTGAGAAGCAATGCCTAGCTTTAATCATTGCATCCCAAAAGCTACAACACTATGTGCTTCCTCATAAGGTAAACTTAATCTCTAAGATCAATCCACTACAGTATCTCATGAAATGGTTGATGTTATCCTGATGATTGGCATGACGGTCCATGATCCTCTCATAGTTTGACATTACCTTCGTACCCCTCCGTGCGGTGAAATGATAAGCGCTAGTAGATTTCTTAGCAGCACACCCACTTCCTACTAACTCTCCACTTAGTGATGATCTCGATAAACAAATCATGAACTTAGGGGATGCTAGCATTCATCACTAGGAGATATACTTTGATGGTGTTCCTCTCATAGAGGAGAAGAACCATTATCTACTATTTCAAGAAAGGTGGGGTAGAATAGTTTTCTTAACTGACCATGATGTGATGGGATTCTCATACCATCCCAATTCTTTCACCAACAATGAAGCTAAATATGAGGCTCTAATTGCAGTTGGTTACATTACTCTAAGCATCCAAAACATCAACATCATTGAGGATTCTCAGCTAATTATCAAACAAATTGTTTGGTCTTATAAGGTTATAAAGCCCAAGCTCCATCACTACCATAAATACACCATTGAGTTGTTGGCCCAAATCTTAGAGGTTACTTTTTATAAGATTCCTTAAGGAGAGAACATTGTAGCGTATGCTTTAACGAAGCTTGCCAGGGAGTTGGCATGTCTGGAGGATGAGTCCATATCAATAAAGGTCCAAAAATGACAAGTCTTATCTCTTATTGATATTGAACTCATCAAAAAGTACTCTCCTGAAGGAGAGGTTTCCATTGCCAAGAAGGATGAGGAGTTAGATTGGAGGCAACCATTCATGGATTACCAAAATAATGGAAAACTACCTCAAGAGAAGTCTCAAGCCCATTAGATGAAATAGAGAGCACTTTCCTATGCTCTTATGGATGGTTTCTTATTTCAGCCATCTTTTGATCATATGTGGTTATGTTGTTTAGACAAGCACGAAGCCCATAAGATCATGACTGACGTACACTCAGGATTATGTGGAGCCAACCAATCTAGTCCAAAGATGAAAGCCAAGATCAAGAGACTAGGATACAACTGATCATCAATGATCAAAGATTACATGGATACGGCTAGGCGATGCCACTAATGTCAAATATACAATGTGGTCCTACACCAACCACCCAACATTCTACATCCTACATTGTCTCATGGACATTTGAGTGTTGAGGTACTAACATAGTGGGTCTAATTGATCCTCCTTCTTCCAAGGGTCATTGGTTCATCTTAGTTGCTATTGACTACTTTTCCAAATGGATGAAGGAGATTTCACTTAGAGAGGTCACAGCTCAGCATGTTCTCTAGATTTTGGGAACCATATCATATATAAGTTCGGAGTGCCTTGATGAATTATATCTGATAATGGTACTGCATTCAAGAGCACCGAGATCAATAATTTTTCCAGAGACACAACATAGATTGGAGATATTCTACCATCAACTACCCAAATGCAAATAGCTTAGCAAAAGCCTTCAATAAAATGATCATCCAAATTTAAAGAAGACACTCGACAACAACAAGTGATAGTGGCATGATCAGTTAGTTGAAGCATTATGGGCCTATCGCACCACATATAGAACTCCAACTGCCTACTCTTTCTCCTGTATGGGTCCAATCCATTCTACCATTAGAAGTCCAACTCATCACTAAGGATAGCGGTAAGATCACAACAAAGCCAAGTCGGATTGAAGAGCTCAAGGTTTGAGGAGAGACAAGGGCATGCCAAAACCTCAAGTTGTATAAACCTAAAAGGTTTCAAGCTCACAAATTATCCATAAGCTTTTCAAGTAGAGTGCTTATTTTTGGTTCTAAGGAGATCAATTGTGTGTCATATGGGAGATCATTAAAATTTTCCGCACTTGGGAAGACACTTTTGACATAGAGATGGTCAACTAAAGAGGATCTTATTAGCTTATTAATCATAGGGGAGTGCCCAATGCTTCTCTACCTAAAGAAATATTATAAATCATGTTTGAAAGTAATTATTAGAAGAAAAAAATTCCATTTTGAATTCAGTCTCTTCCATGTTGAAAGTATTTTTGTTTGTGAATCCACCACGCTGTGTTTAGGGTAGGTGTAAGGAACCTGAGCAAAATCCTATCCTTCATCAACACAACACAAACAAAAACTGCACACAAACATATAAAATAAACACATCATTTGTCTCAGGCTACTATGAGTTGAGATAACGCCCCTAGTGGCACTCACTGTTGCTCTAACATGTTAACCACTAGTGTGTCACCCAAGTTGTCTTCTTACTTTACAGGATGTATGTCTACTATGATTTCCTTCTTTACTTGGCACTACACACCGATGAGTGCCTTGTTAGTTTGGTACGCCTTACTGCATGGCTGGTAAGCTACCTCATGTTGGCTTCATTTAAGAGGATGTGAGTCTGCTACGCTTTCTTCTTGGATTAGCCTTCATGCATTGACTGGGTCAAGTATATTTGAGGTTTAGGATAAGTCTCCTTGTGGGTCCTTCCCTCCTGACTGCTTCAAGTCTGATTCTAGTCCTTCCTCAGGGTTCCCCACTTAGTAGTCGCTCTAGGTCAGATAACATCTGTCCTACTGATGATAGACTATCCTGATGATCAGTTCCTCTTAGAAAGTTGTAAGCCAACATGTTTTTTTTTTAGATTGATCATTGGACACCAACGGGCACCTTATGTTGGTTGGTTCTCACTATACTGACGGATACACCACTAATGCTTATGGATACACCTTAGGTTGGTTGGTTCTCGCACCCTAGGATACACAACTAATTGTAGATGTAAGCCTGCTATGTTTTCTCCTTGAGTTGGCCACCGTACACCTATAAGCTTTCTTTTCTAGGGATCAAGATAACACCCCTAGCAACACCTCCCCTATGAGCATTATATTGGGATCACATCATTTGGGACCCCATTTAGACACTATATGGGTTACTATCAGATTAGACAACTCCCCTTTCCGAATAACCACCCCTATGGTTGGAGAATTCATCTTGTGGATGTGCAAATTATCCCTTGGTCCAGTAAATCTAAGATAGGCCAAGGTCGACATAGCCCCTTCTTAGTGTGGTCCCTCGCACATTAATAGGGTCCAGGAAACTATATAACAAAATATATATTCACTTATGGATTAGGAGGACACCCCTAGCGATACAATTTCCCAAGTAGGCATCTTATCTTTAGGCGTGTCAAATAAAACTACTCTTGAATTGAAGCATCCCCAAGTCGTTGATTTGTTGTGCTACCAACGTAACCCCTGTTGTTTTACTTTAGAAAATTTAAGTCTACTATGCCTTCTTCTTAGCACAGCCACTGCACATCGAAAGGCAACCCCTCATGTTGGCTAGCTCTACCCCACGGCTAGTAGACTATCTTTTTGGATTTGTAAATCTAAGATAGGACAAGTCCAATATAGCCCTTTCGCAGTGGGTCCATCGCACACTGACATGGTCCATAAATTAAATCTATCAAATTTGCTCACATCCCAGGATATGCCCTTTCCAAATCAAACTAAACCAAATAAACCATATTAATATAAAATTAATCATGACTTTTGAGTTAACGAAGTTCTAACATTCACTTTCAATAGTCACCATTGGTGCGATTTATGTCATAGTCACCCGGTTGGTATTAGCTTTGAAAGATGTAAGTCTTATGTCTTCTATGCAGTCATTGCATCGAAGGCAACACTTAGGTTGGCTAGCTCTACCCACGTGGTAGACTATCCCATTGGATTTGTAAACCTGAGGTAGGTCAAGACTGATATAGTCCCCTTCTATGTGGGTCCATTGCACATCGATAAGGTCCCTTCATTAACTTAGATTAAATTAAACCCAATCTAATTTTCCATAGTGGAGTTAAATCACATCCTTCTCCCCAATGGAGCCCCAAATCATATATAAACAAGTCAAGCAAACAAATGAAATTCAAAGCCAACCTCTCAAGTGGAGCTAAATTAAACCAACTCGCCCAGTAGAGTCTAAATCAAAGAAATCCAACCAAACTCTTATTACCAGTGGATATAGACCCAAACAAATTTATGAAATCAAACTCAAATCCTAATTCCCATTGGATAGCCCAAACTTGATTCCCTAGTGGAAGGTTCATATACTTGATCCCTAGTGGACTCGAGCCCACATCTCTTGTAGATATGCCTTCACATTAATTAAAACAAAATAAATTAAAGTCATTTTGATCTTAATCCCTGGTGGATTATAGATTCTTATCCCTAGCAGATCTTCTTTCTAGAAGTCATATAATCAAATCATATTTAAACCTAATCCCCAGTAAATTTTCTTCTTTTATGACCTCGACATAGACCCCTCATATGTCATGTCCAATGCATGTGTGATCCCATAGCGGATCTCCCTCTAGGTCCTTGACATGGAATTCTCATAAAATCTTATTTCTACTCTTATGCACAACTTTAATACTTCAACCAAAAGCCTAATAATGTATTCATTCAAATTACACCATCTTAATATTGTAATCAACATTTTATGATTTATGATGATGCAAGCTCAAACTAACTATACAATATCATGCAAAACATATTATAGTGTGAATTAACACACTATATTATATTATAATATATGTTATTATATTTTAATTTTATATAATATAATATAATTTCTAACATTAGACCTTATTAGAATCACTTAAAAAGAATAAATAATAAAATTTTCTCAAAATATGAATAATGTTCATTTTGGATGTAAAATTGTTTTTTTTTCAATTAGAAATGTGACAAAATAGCATAATTTTGGTGTTGCTTCTTGGTGTGTGCCATGAATTTGGCCAAATTCTTTGATCTCAACCTTCAAATTAACATTTTTGTGAGTTTTGACCTAATGTATTATAACAAAAGTAAAACATACTAACATGTACAATAACATTTAGTAATACACCACCACATTCATATATATATATATATATATATATATATATATATATATGTGTGAAGTTATGTTGTTATGTACATTATATTTTAATATGCTTTCATATAATATATTATCTTACATTACACCTTAAAATGAATAACTTTAAGCAAAAAATTTATAAAATTTGTTTGAAAAATGAATATTTATTTTAGGTGCAAAATTCCATTCTTTTGATTAAATGACACACCATAGCACACCCCAATGATGTTCCCTAAAGCTTACCTTAAATTTGGCCAAATCCCATCATCTCTACATAAATCAATATTTTTATGAATTATATATAAAACTCTACTACATCATACTATAACCAACTAAAATATGCTAAACAATAAGTAGTAAAACACAATAGTATGCTATAATAATGCAAATACACTATGTTATGGGATCCTATATTATAATACACTATAACATATTATATTATATTATATTGCATATCACATCAGAAGGGATTGCTTCAGATAAAAAATTATAAAATTAGTCAAAATAATAAAAAACTATATATTTTAGTCATCACTTACATATTTTAAATTAAAATAATATATTATGATGCCATGCTCTACCTATTATGAATTTGGCCAAATTCGACCATTTTAAAGTCTAAATCAACATTTTTATAAATAATGCTAGTGTAGAATTGACTACATGATTGTAAAATACTAAAAGAATTTAAAATGTGGAGAACAATATATTATAATATATGATGTTATACTATGCTACAACATATAATATTTATTTTGAACACAAAATTTTACATTTTAGACTACAAGTGGCGTAGCACTCCTTTGGTACTACAACCTAATTCCCACATCAAATTTAACAAATTTCATCATCTGATTTATTAAATCAATATTTTTATTATTTATATTAATATAGACTATAGGGCACAATACCATAATATACTAAAACATTTCAAACATCTTATAACATCCAAAAACACATCACTACATGCTCAAATATATGATGCTACATTATACTATAATATATGTTATTATAATATAAATTATGGTTAGGGTTTATGGTATTCAAATCTCTAATAGTCAAGGGAAAGTCTCCTGAAGACATTTTTTTTGCTACCATAACTATGTTTGGATTAGGTCATTTTTTAGATCTACTCCTAATGACATCTTTATTCAAGGTTTAGGGTTAAGGGTTTAGGGTTAATTTAGGGTTTAGGGTTTAGGGTTAGTTAAGGGTTTAGGGTTAGTTTAGGGTTCTAGGTTTTCCATATGGGATTTAAGGTTTAAGTTTTATGGTTATAGGTTTTTGGGTTTATGGTTTTAGGGTTTAGAGTTTAGAGTTTAGGGTTTTATGGTTTAAGGGTTTAGGGTTTAAGGTTTAGGGTTGAGGGTTTAGGTTTGTGGGTTTAGTGTTTAGGGTTTAGGGTTTTTTGGGTTTAGGGTTTAGGGTTTAGGGTTTAGGGTTTTGGTTTTGGGTTTAAGTTTTAGTTTAGGTTTTAGGGTTTAGGGTTAAGGGTTTAAAGTTTTTTTTAATAGAGAACAAATTCAGATTCAATATTTTTTCTTTTTGATTTAATTAACCAAGTAGCATGCCAAGTTTTCTAAGACACAAGCAAATACATAGATAAAAAATGAGCACCCATAGAGCAAATAAAACCTAGATAAGCCAAATTGTCTCTACTATAAAGACATAATTTCATAAGAAGCAGATCGGATAGACCATTCTTCAGTTTCTCCAGTTCCCATCAGAATCTCCCCAGCCTCTCTGGCAGTGGGGTCCACCATCATATCCCTAATCTCTCCCTCCACTGCCACCATAATTATAATCTCCGTCGCTTGTCTCTCCATAATAACGACCACTGCTCTGGCCACCACCTCCACATCCATAAGCACCTCCAGATCCCCCACCACCTCTGTGATAATTGCCCTTCTACCTTCACCTCCATCGTTAGATTTAGACTGAGGCTAGTTAATGGTGATTCCAGCCATCAAGGTTATGCAAATTCTTAGGTTTCAGGGTTAGTTTAGGGTTTAGGGTTTAGAGTTTAGGGTTTAGGATTTAGGGTTGTAGGTTTTAGGGCTTAGGGTTTAGGGTTTTGGGTTTTTGGGTTTTTGGGTTTAGAGTTTAGGGGTTAGTTTTTAGGGTTTTAAAGTTTAGGGTTTAGGGATTAGGGTATATGATTTAGGTTTAGGGTTTAGGGTTTATGATTTTAGGGTTTAGGGTTGTAGGTTTAGGGTTACAGGCTTAGGGTTTAGGATTTAGAGTTATTTTAGGGTTTAGGGTTTCGGATTTAAAGTTTGGAAATTTTTTTAAATTATGTAAACCAATAAGTTTAGGTTTATTTAGTTTATTTTTTATTTATTTCAATTTATTTTATTTTTTCCTTTTTATTTAAGTTTATTTTTTTATTTTAGGTTTATTTATTTTAGTTTAGGTTTTCTATTTTAATTTATTTTTTAAGTTTAGGTTTAGTTTTATTTTTATTTAATTTTTTAGGTTTAGGTTTTACTTTATATTTTTAGGTTTAGGTTTAGGTTTTTATTTTATTTTTTTAGGTTTTAGGTTTTTATTTTAGGTTTTTTTAGTTTAGGTTTAGGTTTATTTTTAGTTTATTTTATTTTATTTAGTTTAGGTTTAGGTTTAGGTTTAGGTTTAGTTTATTTTAAGTTTAGGTTTAGGTTTATTTAATTTAATTTATTTTATTTTAATTTATGTTTAGGTTTATTTTATTTGGTTTATTTTAATTTTACTTTAGGTTTTGTTTTTTTAGTTTAAGGTTTAGGTTTTATTTTTTTTAGTTTAGGTTTTAGTTTATGTTTTTATTTTATTATATTTTTTATTTTATTTCAGTTTAGGTTTTTTTATTTATTTTATTTTTAGGTTTTATTTAGTTTAGATTTAAGTTTTTAGATTTTTAGGGTTTAGAGTTTATGGTTAATTTAGGGTTTAGGGTTTAGGGTTTAGGTTTTAGGTTTAAGGTTTAAGTTTTAGTTTTTAGTTTAAGGTTTAAGATTTTTTTAGCATAAAATAAATTCAAATTCAATATTTCTTTTTTTTCGATTTCATCTACCAAGTAGCACCCAAAGTTTTGTAATACACAAGCAATGACATATATAAAAACTCATCACCCACAAAGTAAATAAAAAATTCTAGATATGTAGAACCATCTCTTTTGTAAAGACATAATTCCATAACTAGCACATTGAATTGACCGGTCTTCAGTTTCTCTAGTTTCCATCAGAACCACCCCCACCTCTTGAGCAGCAGGATCCACCATCATATCCCCGATCTCCCCCTCTACCACCACCATAGCTGTAACCTCCATCGCTTTTCTCACTTCCATAATCACCACTACTCCGGCCACCACCTCCATATCCACCAACACCTATAGATCCCCCACCACCACTCCCGCTTGCCTCAGCCTTGCCTCCACCACGGATCTCCAGCCTAGTTGTGGTGATTTTCCCTCTTGTCAAGGTTCCATTCTTAGGGTTTAGGGTTAGTTTAATTAGGGTTTAGGGTTTTGAGTTTAGGGTTTAAGGTTGTAGGTTTTATGGTTTAGGGTTTAGAGTTTAGGGTTTTAGGGTTTAGGGTTTAGGGTGTCGAGTTTCGGGTTTAGGGTTTAGGGTTTTAAGATTTAGGGTTTAGGGTTTAGGATTTAGGGTTTATGGTTTTTTTTAAAAAAAATTAACTAAACCCCTAGGTTTAGGTTTATTTAGTTTATTTTTTATTTATTTGAATTTATTTTTTATGTAGTTTAGTTTATTTATTTTAGTTTTTCTTAAGGTTTAGCTTTATTTTTTAGTTGGGTTTTTTTTATTTTATTTTTAGGTTTAGGTTTTTTTTAGGGTTAGGTTTATGTTTCAATTTTATTTTATTTTTTTAATTGTAAGTTTTAGGTTTATATTTTTTTTCTTTATTTTTAAGTTTTATTTTTTAGTTTAGGTTTAGGTATATTTTTAGTCTAGTTTATTTTATTTAGTTTAGGTTTAAGTTTAGGTTTAGGTTTAGTTTATTTTAGGTTTAAGTTTAAGTTTTATTTATTTTAGTTTAGTTTATTTTAGTTTAGGTTTAGGTATATTTTATTTTATTTATTTTATTTTTAGTTTAGGTTTAGGTTTTTTTTTAGTTTAGGGTTTAGGTCTTATTTTTTATTTATTTTTAAATTTTAATTTTAGGTTTATTTTTTAGGTTTAGGTTTTTATTTAGTTTTTATTTTATTTTATTTTCAATTTATTTTATTTTTATTTTTGATTTAGTTTTTATTTTATTTAGGTTTTTTTATTTTTTTAGTTTAGTTTAGGTTTTTATTTATTTTATTTTAATTTAGTTTTTATTTTTTTTCTTTTTAAATTTAGGTTTAGATTTAGGTTTTAGTTTATGTTTTTATTTTATTATATTTTTTATTTTATTTTGGTTTTAATTTTTTTATTTAATTTATTTTTAGGTTTTATTTAGTATAAGTTTAGGTTTTTATCTTTTTAGGGTTTAGAGTTTAGGGTTTATGGTTTAGGGTTAGTTTAGAGTTTAAGGTTTAAGGTTTAGGGTTTGGGGTTTATGGTTTAGGGTTTAGGGTTTAGGGTTTAGAGTTTTGGTCTTAGGTTTAGGTTTTAAGTTTTAGTTTAGGGTTTAGGGTTTAAGGTTTTTTCTATTTTAACATAGAATAAATTCAGATTCAACATTTCTTCTTTTCAATTTCATCAACCAAGTAGCACCCCAAGTTTTATAAGATAAAAGCAATGACATATATCAAAAATGATCACCCATAGAGCAAATAAAAAAACCCTAGGTAACTAAAACCGTATCTACTGTAAAGATAGTTTCATAAGTAGCAGATCAGATTATTCTTCAATTTCTCCAGTTCCATCAGAACCACCCCCAGCTCTCGAGTTGTGGGGTTCGCCATCATATTCTTGAACCTTCCATCCACCACCACCACGGCTATAACCTCTGCTCTCCTCCTTGCCCTCCACCACCACCTCCATGTCCAACAACACCTCCATATCCCCCACCATCATTGTGACAACCACCGCCTCTGCCTTCACCTCCACCGCTAGATCTAGATAGAGCCTAATTGATGATGATCTTCCTGCCATCATGTTTTTGCCCATTCTTAGGGTTTTGGGTTTTGGGTTAGTTTAGGGTTGAGGGTTTCGAGTTTAGGGTTGTAGGTTTTAGGGTCTAATATTTAGGATTTAGGGTTTAGTGTTTAGGGTTTTAGGGTTTATAGTTTTGGGTTTAGGTTTTAGGGTTGTAGTTTTAGGGTTATAGGTTCAACGTATAGGGTTAGTTTTAGGGTTTAGGGTTTAGAGTTTAGGGTTTAGGATTTAGGGTATATGTTTTTTTTTAATCATGTAAACTGATAGGTTTAGGTTTATTTAGTTTATTTTTTATATATTTGAGTTTCTTCTATTTTTTATTTATAATTAGATTTATTTTTTTATTTAGATTAATTTATTTATTTTAGTTTAGGTTTTTTATTTTAATTTATCTTTTAAGTTAAGGTTTTCTTTTAGTTGTTTTTTTTATTTTATTTTTTAGGTTTACATTTTATTTTGTATTTTTAGGTTTAGGTTTAGGTTTTTATTTTATTTTTCTAGGTGTAGGTTTTTGGTTTTTATTTTAGGTTTATTTTAGGTTTTACTTTTTAATTTAGTTTTAGGTTTACTTTTAGTTTATTTTATTTTTTTAGTTTAGGTTTAAGTTTCGATTAAGTTTATTTTAGGTTTAGGTTTAGGTTTTATTTATTTTAGTTTTATTTATTTTTATTTAGGTTCAAGTTTATTTTATTTTATTTATTTTGTTTTTATTCTAGGTTTAGGCTTTTTTTTAGTTTAGGGTTTAGGTTTTTTTATTTATTTTTAGGTCTATTTTTTTAGGTTTAGGTTTTTATTTAGTTTTTATTTTATTTTATTTTAGGTTTATTTTATTCTTATTTTTTATTTTGTTTTTATTTTATTTAGGTTTTATTTAGATTTTGGTTTAGGTTTTATATTTTTAGAGTTTAGGGTTTAGGGTTTAGGGTTTGGGGTTTAGGGTTGTAGGTTTTAGGGTATAGGGTTAGGGTTTTTTAACTTTTTTTTATTTTAAGGTTTAGGGTTTAGGGTTTAGGTTTTATGTTTAGGGTTTATGTTTTAGTTTATGGTTTAGGGTTTAAGGTTTCTTTTTTTATTTTAACAGAGAACAAATTCATATTCAACATTTCTTCTTTCTAACCTCATCAACCAATTAACACACCAAGTTTTCTAAGACATAAATGATGACATAGTTCAAAAATGAGCACGCATAGAGCAAATCAAAAACCTTTGATAGCTAGAACCATACTATAATGATATAGTTCCATAAGCAGTAGATCGGATTGACCATTCTTCAGTTTCTCCATTTCCCATCAGAAGCACCCCTGCCTCTCGACTAGCTGGATCCACCATCATATCCCTGATCTCTCTCTCTCTTCCTCCATCGCAGTTGTAACCTCCATATTTCCTCCCGCATCCATAACCACCACTGCTCTGGCCACCACCTTCATATCCACCAGTACCTCCATATCCCACCCTTTGCGATCACCCTTTGCTTCCTCCTCATGAGATCTAGGCGAGCACGGTTGATGGTGATGTTCATACCATCAAAGTTTTGCTCATTCTTAGGGTTTAGGTTTATTATTTAATTTAATTAGTTACTTTAGGTTTAAATTAAGGGTTTGGGGTTTAGGGTTTAGGATTTTATTGCACTCATAGAGCAAATCAAACACCCTAGATAACTAGAATCATCTCTACTATAAAGGCACGGTTCTATAATTCCCATCAGAATCACCCCAGCCTCTCGAGTAATGTGATCCAGCATCATGTCCCTGATCTCTCCCTCTGCCACCACCACATCTATAACCTCCTTCACTCCTCCCGCCTCCATAACCACCACTGCTCTGACCACCACCTTCATATCTACTAGCACCTCTAGATCCCCTGCCACCACTGTGATAACCTCTTCCTTTTCCTCCGCTGCTAGATCTAGTGAGCCTGGTTTATGGTGATGTTGCTACCATCAGGGTTCTGCCATTCTTAGGGTTTAGGTTTAGGTTTATTAGGTTTTAGGGTTTAAGTTTATTTTTTAATTTATTTGGTTACTTTAGGTTTAGGTTTAGGGATTGGTGTTTAGGGTTAAGGGTTAAGGGTTTAGGGTTTAGAGTTTAAGGTTTAAGGTCTTTTAGGGTTTAGGGATAATGGTTTAATGTTTTGGGTTTAGGGTTTTGTAGGTTTTAGGGTTTAGGGTTATAGGTTTTGTGTTGTGGGGTTAGGGTTTAGTGGTAGTTTTAGGGTTCAGGGTTTAGGGTTGCATGTTTAATTTTTTTTAATTTTTAGTGTTTAGGATTTAGGGTTTAGGGCTTAGGTTTTAGGTTTGGTGTTAAAGTTGTAGTTTAGGGTTTAGAGTTTTTGGTATTTATCTTAATAGAGAACAAATTCAGATTCAACATTTCTTCTTTTTAATTTCATCACCCATGTAACACCCCAGATTTTCTAAGACACAAGCGACAACAAAGATAAAAATGAGCACGCATAGAGCAACTAAAAAACCCCAAATAACGAACCATTCATCTAATAATAAACCACAGTTCCATTAAAGGTGGATGGTCATTCTTTAATTTCTCCAGTTCCCATCAAAGCACCGACCTCTCATAGATGCTCCTCCACCACCATTCTCGACTTCACCTCCACTCTAGAACTAGGCTGATTGCAGATGTTCCTCGTGTTCTACCCATTCTTAGGTTTCAGTTTTAGGTTTAGGTTTTCTATGTTTTAGGATTTAGGATTATTTTTTTAATTTATTTTGTTACTATTGATTTAGGTTTAGGTTTAGGGTTTGAGTTTAGGGTTTAGGGTTTAGGGTTTAGGGTTTAGAGTTTAGGTTTAGGGTTTAGGGTTTATGGTTTTAGTGTTTATGCTTTTAGGGTTTATGGTTGTAGGTTTAGTGTTGTAGGTTAGGGGTTTAGGGTTTAGGGTTAGTTTTAGGGTTTACCATTCAGGGTTTAAGGTTTAGGGTTTAGGGTTTTGGATTTAGGGTTTAGGGTTTTTTTTATAAATCAAGTAAACTTATAGGTTTAGGTTTATTTAGTTAGCATGGTTTATTTTTTATTTATTTTAGTGTATTTTTATTTCTTATTTTCATTTAAGTTTATTTTATATTTTTATTTAGGTTTATTTTATATTTTTATTTAAACTTATTTTTTATTTTTATTTAGTTTAGTTTATTTATATTAAGTTTATTTATTTTAATTTAGGTTTTTTTTTTTGTTTATTTTGTATGTTTAGGTTTAGGTTTAGGTGTATTTTTTAGTTGAGTTTAATTTTTATTTTATTTTTTAGGTTTAGGTTTTTAGGTTTTTAGGCTTTAGGGTTGAGGTTTTTTGGTTTTTTTAAGAGAGAACAAATTCAGATTCAACATTTCTTCTTTGCGATCTCATCAACCAAGTAACACACCCAGTTTTCTAAGACACAAGTGATGACATCGTTATAAAATGGGCATGCATAGAATAAATCAAGAACCTTATATAAGTATAACCTTCTCTACTATAAAGACATAATTCCATAAGCACCAGTTCGGATCAGCTGTTCTTTAGTTTCTCCAGTTCCCATCAGAACCACCCCGGCCTCTCGAGTAGTAGGATCCACCATCATATCTCCGATCTCTCCCTCTGCCACCACCATAAGTGTAACCTCCGTCACTCCTCCCGCCTCCATAACCACCACTACTTTGACCACCACCTCCATATCCAGCAGCACCTCTAGATCCCCCACCACCACTGCGATAACCTCCACCTCTGCCTTCGCATCCGCCATGAGATCTAGGCTAAGCCTAGTTGGTGATGTTTATGTCATCATGGTTTAATCTATTCTTAAGGTTTATGTTTAGGTTTAGGTTTATTAGGTTTAAGGGTATAACTTTATGTTTTAATTTATTTAGTTACTTTAGATTTAGGTTTAGGGTTTGGGGTTTAGGGTTTGGTGTTTAGGTTTAGGGTTTAGGGTTTAGGGTTTTCGGTTTAGGGTTTTAGGGTTTATGCTTTTAAGGTTTAGGGTTTAGGGTTTAAAGTTTTTTATAGTTTAGGGTTTAGGGTTGTAGGTTTAGGGTTTAGTGTTTAGGGTTTAGGGTTTAGGGTTTAGGATTTGGGAGGTTTTTTTTTATAATAGAGAATAAATTGAGATTCAACATTTCTTCTTTTAAATTTAATCAACCAAGTAACACACCAAGTTTTCTAAGACACAAGTGACAACATAGATCAAAATTGACCATGCATAGAGCAAATCAAATACCATAGATAACTATAACCATCTCTATTGTAATGACATAGTTCCAAAGCAGTATATCAGATTGGTCATTCTTTAGTTTCACCAGTTCCCATTAGAACCACTGCGGCCTCTCGATTAGCGGGATCCACCATCATATCTTTGATCTCCTACACCAGTATAATCTCATCACTCGCCACCATAACCACCTCGACCACCAGCACCTCTAGATCCCCCACCACCACTGTGATAACCACCACCTCGGCCTTCACCTCCACCACCAGATTTATATTGAGCTTGGTTGACGGTGATGTTTTTGTCATCAAAGTTCTACCCATTCTTAGGGTTTAAGTTCAAGTTTATTAGGTTTTAGGGTTTAGGTTTATTTTTTAATTTATTTAATTACTTTAAGATTAGGTTTATGATTTGGGTTTAGGGTTTAGACAGTTTAGGATTAGGGTTTAGGGTTTAGGGTTTAGGGTTTAAGGTTTTGGATTTAGGATTTAGGGTTTAGGGTTTATTCTTTTAGGGTTTAGGGTTTAGGGTTTAGGGTTTAGGGTTGTAGGTTTAGTGTTGTAGGTTTAGGGTTTAGTGTTAGTTTTAGGGTTTAGGGATTAGGGTTTATGGTTTAGATTTTAGGTTTTGGGTTTTTTTTAAACAAAAATTAACTAAATCGGTAGGTTTAGGTTTATTAAGTTTATTTTTTATTTATTTTAGTTTATTTTATTTATTATTTTTATTTTGGATTACTTTTTATTTTAATTTAGTTTAGTTTATTTATTTTAGGTTTGTTTATTTTAGTTAAGTCTTTCTATTTTTGTTTAGTTTTTTTTTAAGTTTAGGTTTGAGTTTATTTTTGTTTAGTTTAATTTTTATTTTGTTTTTTAGGTTTAAGTTTCATTTTTTTTATTTTTTGGTTTAAGTTTTTATTTTATTTATTTTTGTTTAATTTTTAAGTTATTATTTTATTTTCATTAGTATGTTTTATTTATTTATTTTTTGTTTAGGTATTTATTTTTAGTTTATTTTATTTTATGCAGTTTAGGATTTATGTTTAGTTTATTTTAGGGTAAGGTTTAGGTTTTTTAATTTTAGTTTAATTTATTTTAGTTTAGGTTTAGGTTTATTTTATTTATTATAGGTTTAGTTTTTTTTCTAGTTTAGGGTTTAGGTTTTATTTTTAGGTTTATTTTTTAAGTTTAGGTTAATATTTAGTTTTTATTTTACTTTAATTTTTTTTATTTTACATTTAGTTATTATTTTATTTAAGTTTATTTTATTTTTTAGTTTAGCTTAGGTCTTTATTTATTTTAATTGAGTTTAGTTTTTATTTTATTTTAATTTTAATTTAGGTTTAATACTTCGTTCAGTTACATGTATATTTTATTTATTTTATTTTTTTTTGAGTTTAAATTTTTCTTTTTTTTGATTTATTAAGTTTAGGTTTTAAGTTTTTTTCGATTTTGAGGGTTTAGGGTTTATAGTTTAGGGTTTAGGGTTTAGGGTTTAGGGTTTAGTATTTGGAGTTTAGGGTTTAGGGTTTAAGGTTTAGGGTTGTAGGGTTTAGGGTTTAAGGTTTAGGTTTAGAGTTGATTGTTTAGGGTTTAGGGTTTAGAGTTATGGGTTTAGGGTTTCAAGTTTAGGGTTTAGGGTTTAGGGTTTAGAGTTTAGGGTTTAGTTTAGTTTGAGGTTTAAGGTTTTTATATGTTTAGGATTTATAGTTTAGGAGTTTTTTTAGGTTTTAATTTTAGGGTTTAGGGTTTAGGATTAAGTTTTAGTTTAGGGTTTAGGTTTAAGGTTGTAGTTTAGGTTTAGGTTTAGGGTTTAGGTTTTAGGGTTTAGGTTTAGGTTTAGGGTTTAGGGTTTAGGTTTTGTGGTTTAGGGTTTAGGGTTTTTACTTTTTTTTAATTTAAGTTTAGAATTAGGAGTTAGGTTTAGGGTTTAAGTTAGATTAGTTTAGGTGTAGGCTTTAGCATTTAGGATTTAGGGTTTAAGGTTTAGGGTTTAGGGTTTTTTTTAAATTAAGTAAATAGGTAGGTTTAGGATTATTTTATTTATATGTTTTATTTTATTTTATTTATTATTTTATTTAGGTTTATTTTTTTTTTATTCAGTTTAATTTATTTATTTTAGCTCTATTTATTTAAGTTTAGGTTTTTATTTTAGTTTATTTTTTAGGTTTAAGTGTAGGTGTATATTTATTTTTTTTAGTTTAGTTTTATTTTTATTTCATTTTTTAAGTTTTGGTTTTATTTTTTATTTTATATTTTTATATTTAGGTTTAGGTTTTTATTTTATTTTTTTAGGTTTAGGTTTAGTTTTTTGTAGGTTTATTTTAGGTTTATTTTTTTTATTTTAGATTTAGGTTTATTTTTGGTTGATTTTATTTTATTTATTTTAGGGTTTAGGTTTAGGTTTTATTTATTTTATTTTTGGTTTAGGTTTATTTAATTTTTTTCATTTTAAGTTTAGGTTTTCTTTATAGTTTAGGGTTTAGGTATTAATTTTTTTTTATTTTTAGGTTTATTTTTTAGGTTTAGGTTTTTATTTAGTTTTTATTTTATTTTATTTTAGGTTTATTTTATTTTTATTTTAAGTTTGGGTTTTATTTTATTTAAGTTTTTTAAGGTTTATTTTATTTTTTAGTTTAGTTTAGGTTTTTATTTATATTATTTTAATTTATGTTTTATTTATTTAGTTTATTTTATTTTTAAATTTAGGTTTTTATTTTTATTTTATTTTATTTTATTTAGGTTTAGGTTCTTTTATTTATTTTACTTTTAGTTTTATTTAGTTTAGGGTTTAAGGTTTAGGGTTTAGTCTTTAGGGTTTAGGGTTTGGTGTTTAGGGTTTATGGTTTATGGTTATATGTTTTAGGATTTAGGGTTTAGGGTTTATGGTTAATTAACCAATTTATTACTATTCATGGATTAATTAATCATCAATTAACTTAAAAGAGTAGTTAAGCTTTAATTAATCAATTTTCCTAGTTAAGTGAGCAATAAATCCCAAGAAAATCATGGGATTCAGAGCTCATCCCATTAAATTAACCCACAAATTTTGGGATTAATTGCTCAAGTAATTAAGATAATTAATTTTGGAATCAAACCTTAATTCCTATTTAAAATTAGTTAAGATCATTTCTAATTAGTTCTCCTAGGAGATACCTTTAAAATGAGTATTTATTTGCATTTTTTTATTTCTCTATAATTTTTTAAAATTTTTAGAAGTTTCAACCATTAAAAATGATTAATTGCCTATTTAAAGCATAATCCTTTTAGTGCCACATGGCACACTAACGTGACTTTTCGCGTGGCCATTGGGATTTAAACTTATCGACTGGCTGCTGGCGGGCGGATGCTTTGATCGCCATTTGATCTAAGATCGGACATCTACAATTAATTCCACAGCTTAATAAGATTAAATCAGATCAATCTATTGGATCTAATCACGATCATCCATTTCGATCACATAGAAGGGATGGTGGGTGATCTAACATCACACGAGTGAGGGAGAATGGAGTCCGTCCACCATTGCTCACTTGATAGCTTACCGGATCGGATCAACTCAAAATGATCCACACCTTCAACATCAGATGGGATCCAATGGTCAAGATCACATGAGATGCATGTTTTCTTTAAAAACCTCCAACCCATTTTTGCCTAAGGATCAGTTTTGGAAGCACACCTCGCTGGATATCAAGATCGACGGCTCAAATGATTGAGGAAGCTTCATCAAGTTGAGACGAATCCTTATTGAGCAATAATTGGATCAATTCCTCGACGTTCACTCGGAAGGCCACGAACCGATGATTTGGAGCTTGACTTTGATCGAAGTCCCACCTCTGGTGCTCGAGAAGCTTAGGAGATAATTCGTTCTTGCTCGGCGAGGCCTAGGATAGGGATGTGCAAAGTTAATTTGAGTATGATTGAGAAATGGGTAAGTTAGGTTGGAAATGGGAGTGTCCTATTTCGAGACGGATGGGAATGGCATTTTTTGATCGAGGAACATGCTTGGGAGCTTAAGGAATGGCTTTAGCAGCTTGTCTTGGGTAGCTAGGGATCTGAGGAATGATTTTTGTGTGTGTTTGAGTGGAAAAGAGGGGATGTATACCCCCATTCATCTTGATCGAACAGTGGGTTTGGGTTTGGCTTCTAGTGGTCGTCTAACCATCTCAGGGTGTCATGGGTGGAAGGAAGGAGGTGAGTTAGCTCGACTTGGTTGTTTGAAGGTGTGGAGCTGGCTACCAAGGAGGAATCATAGGAGTCCTATGGGTTTCAAATGCTCCAATGGGGAGAGTGAGGTGATTTCACCTCCCATTGGTGATGGCCGACCCAACCACACCTTGGGTCAAGTTGGCAGTGTCCTAGGTGCCTAGGTGGACCATTGGGAGAGTACCAAGTGGCCAAGGAATGGAAATGACCATTTACATGGGTGATTTGTCTCATGTGATGACCCAAGGGTAGAATGACCATTTAGCATTGGATTTAGTTTGGGAAAATTTGAAATGAGCCAAAAGTGGGTTAGCCCAAATTTCAAGTCAATTTGAGTTGATTTGGTTAGGTTTGGCTTAATTTGACTCATTTAGGTCAAACTGGGTTAGTTAGGGAAAAGTTGACAAATTGGTCAAATTCAGTCAAATTAAGGATTGGGCCAAGTTCATATGATTATTTGGGATGTTTTGATTTAATTGGTTTGGTTTAGTTTGGCTTATGTTTAATTTTGGCTCATTTAGATTCATTTGAGTCAAAAGGGTTAAGTTGACCAATTTGACCAAATTGGCCAAATTGGCTTAGGTTAGGTGTTGGTTTGGGTTTAGTTGACCAATTGAAGATGATTGTAGGCTTTAGTTTCAATTAATTTGAATTTGGTTTTGATTTAGGCCAACTTGAACCTTTAGGTCAATTTGGGCTAAGTAGGTCAATTGTTCAATTGGGTCCAATCATGACTTTGGTCAAGTTCAACAATCAATTTTGAATGAATTTGAGCCATTGGTTTAATCAATTTGGTTTATATTTTGATTTGACCCAATTTAGTCTTTTAGGTCAATTTGGGTCAACTTAGGTCAAGAGGGCCAGGTTTGGTTTGACTCAATTAAAGGTCAAGTCATATTCAAATATTGATTTTGATTTGGTATGAATCATTGGTTTCAAGGAATTGGCTTAGGTTATAATTTGGCTAGTTTAGGTTCATATGGGTTAAGGGTTGACTTGGTCAAATGACCAAGTTGACTTACAATTTGTGATAATTGATCAACTAGGTGAATCATGATGAGGTTTTGTTGATTTGGTTCAATCAATTTGGGTAGGATTAGAACTTGGCCCAAATAAGTCAAATTGGCCACTTTTGGTCAAGTGGACCAATTGGGTTTAGTTGACTTGATTTTAGGTTTAGCTTGATTTAGTTGAGTTTATATATGGATTTGGGATTGATATATAAATTCAATTACAATTTTCTTGGGTTCAAATGGGTTTTGGTTCATTTGAACATTTTAAGTCAAAAGGGTTAAGTTGGGTTTGACTTGGGTTGATTTTGGTTTGGCTTGATGATTGTATATTTCATTTATATTTGTGAATATGATTGAAGGTATGATTGATTCATGAGAAAATCAATTGAATTTGGGGTTTGGAATGAAGAAATTTGGCTAAGTCCATGGAGTTGGGTCATGTGGTTTAGGTTTGGATTTTGATTTGGTTTGATTTAGTTTTGATGACTTAAATGTATATTTCATTTAAGTTTATGAAGATGATTGAAAATATGATTGATTTATGAGAAAATCAATTGAGTTTGACTTGATTTGGATTAAGATTTGGCTAAGTCCATGGGATTGGTCATATGGCTTAGGAAGGGTTTTGATTTAATTCTATTTAGTTGTGATCATTTGAATGTAGATTTGATTTATATTTAGGAAGATGATTAAAGATACAAATTGATTATGAGAAAAAATTGATTTTTATTTATTTGGATTTTTGGCTAAGTCCATGGGGATAGGTCATATGGCTTAGGAAGGGTTTGAGTTTGATTTGATCATGGGCTTCAATCATTTGGTTTTAAATTTGCATTTGGATTTGGATTTTGAATTTGATGTTTGAATTGAACTTGAGGTTTGGTTTGAGAAGGTGAACATGGATTGGGTTTGGGTTGTAGGGTAGGTGGATTATCCTAATCCAGGCATAACCTAATCTTATGGTTAACCCTTCTAAGTCTTTAGGTTTAGGTTAAATGTTTACCTAATTGTTAAAAGTGTCTTATGACTAGGGAAGTCTTAGTGCCTAGAAGACTCCTTAGTCTAAGATGAAAAGATTGAATCCACACTCCAAAAGTTAGGTCAACAGGCCTTAGGCTCCAGAGTGTTTCCCTTGGAGATAGATGATTAGTAGACCGAAGAAACATAGTTCCATCCTCTCTACATTAGTGTATGAAGTTCATGAGAGGTGGGATCATCTAGCTGTGTCAAAGGAGATCTCAAGCTATTTATAGTTCAGGTTGACATATATGAGGAATACTACCTCCCTCAAAATCAATAAGTCTATTCTTGTGAACTTGGCTAAAGTTTAAAAAAAAAATATAAAATCAAAAAAAAAGAAAGAAATAAATAAAAGAAAAGAAAATAGAAAATGAAAAAGAAAATAAAAGGGGTGGAAATATACTTGGGAGGAGTGGAGGATTTTAATTCATTATTCCATTCGAACATATGGGTAGGACAACCTGACCTCTACAAGATAGAGGAAGAGGCCAGTTCAGAGGCAATCCGAGGGGTGGAAAACCTCATTATTGGCCACTCAATAGAAGATATGTCCTAGCTATCGGGAATACACTTACTATCCATATAGACTTAGAATCTAGTTCATAGGATGAGTCTTATATGGTTAACACACCAACCAACTCTTCTCAATAGTAAATTTCCTTGGAGGTGACACTTGAGCTAGATAGTGATGAAGATCGGGCTCCAAACCAAAGCATAAGTGCATCCAAGTCTATATGTAAAATAGTTAGGCATCAGTTGGGAACCTTAGCTCTAGCCACACATTCCTCTCAAAAAGTTGAGGGTTTGGTAATTAAGGAAGCCCCTAAGTTATCCATAGGTGTGAAGACTCAGAGGTTTTTTTTGGGAGCATCATCCTTAAGTCAAGAAGTTGATGTAGAACTTGAGGATTATCCATATAATGATTTAATTGAAATACCTTTTGGTTGGTACTTGTCTTGTGTTCATAATTTAGTAAAGAAAAGGTTAATCCCACATATTTCATCAAAGCATAGGTCAGACTACTTCGAGAAAATATGGAAGAACAAATATAAAAGCTCTCAATCAAGACCGGGACTAGGATTTGGTACAGTGGGTCCAGTCGATGATGATGATTACTACATAATAATTACCAATCATTTGAAATTTGATAGGTTCTTTTAAGATCACATTAACTCATATGAGGAGTTATTCTAAGAGGCTTTAGATGATCTAGATGATTTTGAAGTCAAAACTGCACTGCCAAAGTTCAAAGAAGAGATCAAGCCAACCATTAATAAGCTTAAGGAAATCAACTTAGGAATTGAAGAAGATCCACACCCAATAGACATCAATTATTTATTGAATGAAATTGAAACCAATGACTTAATTAGGCTATTGACTTAGTTTAAGGACTACTTTGCATGGTGTTATGAAGAGATGCCTGGATTGGCTTCTAACATAGCGATCCATAAACTAGTAATAGAGCCTAATGCTAACCCTATCAAGTAAGCTCCTAGATGCATGTGATTAGACATAGAACAATAGGTCATTTATGAATTCATGAAATTGATTGATGTTGGCTTCATTCGAGAAGAAAAATTCCCTACCTGGTTATCCAGCATCATCCTAGTTAAAAAAAAGTATGGCAAAATTCATATATGCATCAATTTTAGGGATTTAAAAAAGGCATGTTCAAAAGATGAATTTTCAATTCCAATCTCACAGTTGATAGTGGACATTTCCTCATCTCATATAGTCTTCTCTTTCATGGATGGCTCATCTAGATATTACCAAATAAAGATGGCCCCTAAAGATGAAAGAAACATTGCTTTTAGAACCCCGATCAGAATCTATTGCTATAAAGTCATGCCTTTAAGACTTAAAAAAGATAGTGCTACATACCAACGAGCTATGACTCAAATCTTTGATGAGCTCATTCATCATCAAGTCGAGTGCTATGTCGATGATCTCGTGGTTAAAAGTAGAGAAAAGAAAGACCATCTCTTTGACTTGAGAGTAGTTTTCAAACAGTTAAGATAATTTAACCTCAAAATTAACCCCCTTGAAGTGTACATTTAGAGTAGCTTCAGAGAAATTCCTTGGGTTTGTTGCCCCACACTAGAGAAATGAAATCGATCTGGAGAAGATCAAGGCAATATTTGAAATGCCACCAATAAAACTTTAACTCAACTCAGATCATTCCAAGGGCAGTTGGCATATCCAACTTATCAAAAAGATGGCAAGTTCAAGTGGGATGACAACTGTGAGCATTCCTATGAAGACATCAAGAATTACTTGATGTTGCCACTAGTTCTAACAACCCCTATCTCAAACAAGCCACTCATACTTTACACTCTGCGTTAGATGACTCCCTTGATGCTTTGTTGGCCAAAGCCAATGATGAGGGGAAGGAAAACACACTCGACTACCTTAACCATCATCTAATCCCTACTAAGGCTAATTATCCACCCATTGAAAAGCATTGCTTATCTTTAATCTTTACATTCCAAAAGCTACAACACTACATGCTTCCTTATAAGGTGAACTTAATCTCTATGATTAATCTAATATATATCTCATGACATAGCCGACGCTATCCAGATGGTTGGCACAATGGTTCATGATCCTCTCACAGTTTGACATTACCTTCAAACCCCTCTGAAAGGACAAGCTAGCAATTTCTTAGGACACCCACTTCTGACTCTGCTTAGTGATGACCTCCCGATGAACAAATCATGAACTTAAGGGAGCATTCACTTCTGGGAGATGTACTTTGATGGCTTCTTAGAGAAGAAGAACCATAATCTATTAGGAAAGGAAGGTGTAGAATAGTTCTCTTAACTCTAGGCAGGATGTGATGAGATTCTCATATCATCAATCCTTGCACCAATAATGAAGCCAAATATGAGGCTCGATTGTGGTCAGAGTTAGCATTACTCTAATCTAGAACATCAACATCTTCGGGGATTCTCAGCTAATTATAAACCAAATCATTGGGTCTATAAGGTTATTAAAGCCAAAGCTCCATCACTACCACAAGTACACTATGGACTTATTGGCCCAAATCATAGAGGTTACCATTTAGGGTTGTAGGTTTAGGGTTTAAGGTCTAGGGTTTAGGGTTGTAGGTTTAAAGTTAGTTTTAGGGTTTAGGGTTTAGGGTTTAGGGTTTAGAAATTAGGGTTTTATGTTTATGGTTTGGGGTTAAGGGTTTTTTATTTTTTTTAAATTACGTAAACTAGTAGGTTTAGGTTTATTTAGTTTATTTTTTATTAATTTTTATTAATTTTATTTTTTCTTTTTATTTAGGTTTATTTTTGTTTTTATTTAGTATAGTTTATTTATTTTATGTTACTTTATTTTAGCTTATTTTTTAGGTTTATGTTTATGTTTATTTAGTTTAATTTTATTTTAACTTAATTTTTTAGGTTTGGGGTTTTTTTTTTAGGCTTAGGTTTAGGTTTTTTTTATTTTTTTTATGTTTAGGTTTTAGATTTTTATTTTAGGTTTATTTTTTTTTAGTTGGATTAGGTTTATTTTTAGTTTATTTTATTTTATTTTTTTAGGGTTTATTTTTAGTTTATTTTAGGTTTAGGTTTTGCTTTATTATTTTAGTGTAATTTATTTTAGTTAACATTTAGGTTTATTTTATTTTGTTTATTTTAGGTTTACATTTTTTTATTTATTTTTTGGTTTTATTTTCAGGTTTATTTATTAGGTTTAGATTTTTATTTTATTTTATTTTAAGTTTACTTTATTTTTATCTTACGTTTAGTTTTTATTTTATTTATGTTATATATTTTTGGTTTATTTTAATTTTAGTTTACTTTAGGCTTTTATTTATTTTATTTTAGTTTTGTTTTTATATTTTATTTTATTTTATTTGTACATCTAGGTTTAGGCTTAGGTTTAGGTTTAAGTTTAGGTTTTTTTTTGGGTTTCCATTTTTTATTTTTTAATTTATTTACGTTTAGGTTTTGATTTATTTTATTTTTAGGTTTTATTTAGAACTAGTTTAGGTTTTTAGGTTTTTAGGGTTTAAGATTTAGTGTTTAGGGTTTGGGGTTTAGGGTGAAGGGTTTAGGGTTGTAAGTTTTAGGGTTTAGGGTTTAAGGTTAGCACAGGGTTTAGGGTTAGCTTATAGTTTAGGGTTTAGGATTTATGATTTAAGGTTTTAATTTTTTGGGTTTAGAGTTTAGGGTTGTAGGTTTAGGGTTCAAGGTTCAGGGTTTAGGATTTAGGGTTTAGGGTTAGGGTTTTTTAATTTTATTTTATTTAATATTATTATTATTATTTAATTAAAGTTAACTAGTAGGTTAAGGTTTATTTAGTTTATTTTGTTTAGGTTTAGGTTTAGGTTTATGTTTATTTTTTAGTTTAGTTTTACTTTTATTATTATTATTTTTTTGTTTAGTTTTTATTTTTTTATTTTTAGGCTTAGGTTTAGGTTTTTAGTTTATTTTTTTAGGTTTAGGTTTTAGGGTTTATTTTTAGGTTTTATTTTTTAATTTAGTTTTAGGTTTATTTTTGGTTTATTTTATTTTATTTAGTGTTTAGGTTTAGGTTTAGGTTTAGTTTATTTTGGACTTAGTTTAGTTTTACTTTTATTATTATTATTATTATTTTTGTTTAGTTTTTATTTTTTTATTTTTAGGCTTAGGTTTAGGTTTTTAGTTTATTTTTTTAGGTTTAGGTTTTAGGGTTTATTTTTAGGTTTTATTTTTTAATTTAGTTTTAGGTTTATTTTTGGTTTATTTTATTTTATTTAGTGTTTAGGTTTAGGTTTAGGTTTAGTTTATTTTGGAATTAGGTTTAAGTTTTATTTATTTTAGTTAGGTTTAGGTTTATTTAGTTTTTACTTTATGGTTTAGGTTTTATTGTTTATTTATTTTTAAGTTTATTTTTAGGTTTAGGTTATTATTTATTATTTACTTTATTTTATTTTAGGTTTATTTTATTTTTATTTTAGTTTTAGCATTTATTATATTTAAGTTTTTTATTTTTTAGTTTTTATTTTTATTTTCATTTTCCTTTTAGGTTTAGGTTTTATTTTAAGTTTTTATATTATTTTATTATTTAATTTTATTTTAGTTTAAATTTATTTATTTATTTTATTTCTAAGTTTTAATTAATTTAGGTTTCAATTTTTAGCTATTTAGGATTTAGGGTTTGGGGTTAGTTGAGAGTTTAGGGTTTAGGGTTTAGGGTTTGGGGTTTAAGGTTTAGGGTTTAGGGTTTAAGGTTTAGGTTTTAGGGTTTAGGTTTTAGGGTTTAGGGTTTAGGGTTTAGGTTTTAGTGTTTTAGCATTTAGGGTTCAGGGTTTAGGGTTTTTAGGGTTTAGGGTTTAGGGTTTAGGGTTTAGGTTTTAGGTCTAGGGTTCAGGCTTTATTTAGAGAAAGATTGAGATGCAACATTTCTTCATTTCAATTTCATCATCCAAGTAACACACTAAGTTTTCTAAGACACAAGGAACGATAAAAAATGAACTTGCAAACAAAAAGAAAAAACCCTAGATAACTAGAACCCTCTTTAATGTAAAGACACAGTTCCATAAGCTGCAGATCGGATCGACCATTCTGTAGTTTCTCTAGTTCCCACTAGAACCACCCCAGCCTCTCAATTAGCAGGATCCACCATCATATCCCGGATCTCTCGCTCCGCCACCACCACTGCTCCGACCACCACCTTCATATCCACCAGCACCTCTAGATCTCCAACTACCACTCTTATAGCTTCCACCTTCACACTAGATCTAGGCGAGCTTGGTTGGATGTTCTGTCATCAGGTTCTTCTCTTAGGGTTTAGGTTTAGGTTTATTAGGTTTTAGGGTTTAGGTTTAGGGTTTGGGGTATAGTGTTTAGGGTTTTTGGTTAGGGTTTAGGGTTTAGGGTTAGGGTTTACATTTTAGGGTTTAAGGTTTAGGATTTAGGGTTTAGGGTTAAGGTTTTAAGGTTAATGCTTTTAGGGTATAGAGTTTAGGCTTAGGGTTTAGGGTTTAGGGTTTATGATTTACGGTTTAGGGTTGAGGGTTGAGGGTTTAGTGTTGTAGGTTTAGGGTTTGGGATTTAGGGTTAAGGGTATAGGGTTAGTTTTAGGGTTTAGGGTTTAGGGTTTTTTTTAAATAAATAAAAAATTAAGCAAACTAGTAGGTTAAGGTTTATTTACTTTATTTAGTTTATTTTTTTATTTATTTTTGTTAATTTTCTTTTTATTTTTATTTAAGTTTATTTTTTATTTTTATTTAGCTTGGTTTATTTATTTTATGTTTTTTATTTTAGTTTTTTTTTTAGGTTTAGGTTTAGGTTTATGTTTATTTTTTATTTTAGTTTTATTTTAATTATTATTTTCTAGGATTAGGTTTTATTTTTTATTTTTTATTTTTAGGTTTAGGTTTAGGTTTTTATTTTATTTTCTTAGGTTTAAATTTTAGGATTTTATTTTAGGTTTAATTTTAGGTTTTATTTTTTAATTTAGGTTTAAGTTTATTTTTAATTTATTTTATTTTATTAAGTTTAGGGTTTAGATTTAGTTTATTTAGGTTTAGGATTAGGTTTTAAATATTTTAGTTTACTTTATTTTAGTTTTGGTTTAAGTTTATTTGATTTTGTTTATTTTATTTTTATTTTAGGTTAATTTTTCATTTTTAGCTTAGGCTTTGGGTTTTAGTTTTTAGGTTATGGTTTTTAATTAGTATTTATTTTATTTTATTTTAATTTTATTTTAATTTTATTTTAATTTTATTTTAATTTTATTTTACTTTTAGTTTTTATTTTAGTTAGGTTTTTTATTCTTAGCTTTATTTTATTTTTTAGTTTAGTCTAGGTTTCTATTTATTTGATTTAATTTTTTTTATTATATTTTTAGGTTTAGGTTTAGATTTTAGTTTAAGTTTTTATTTTATTGAATTTTTTATTTTCCTTAGGTTTAGGTTTTTTTTTTAATTTTTAGGTTTTATTTGCTTTAGGTTTAGGTTTTTAGGGTTTAGGGTTTAGGTTTATTTTATTTTTATTTTATGTTTAGTTTTTATTTTATTTAGGTTTTTTATTTTTAGGTTTATTTTATTTTTTTAGTTCAATTTTGGTTTTTATTTATTTTATTTTAATTTCATTTTGATTTTTTATTTTATTTTATTTTTTATGTTTAGGTTTAGGTTTTAGTTTATGTTTCTATTTTATTTTATTTTATTCTTTTATTTAGGTTTTGGTTTATCTATTTATTTTATTTTTAGGTTTTATTTAGTTTAGGTTTAGGTTTTTTAGGTTTTTAAGGTTTATGGTTTAGTGTTTAGGGTTTGGGGTTTAGGGTATAGGGTTTATAGTTGTAGGTTTTAGGGTTTAAGGTTTAGGGTTTAGGTTATAGGGATTATGGTTTGGGGTTTTAGTGTTTAGGGCTCAGGGTTTAGTGTTTAGAGTTTAGGGTTTTAAGGTTTTGGGTTTAAGATTTAGGATTTAGGGTTGTAGGTTTAAGTTTCAGGGTTTAGGGTTTAGATTTTAGTTTTAGGGTTAGGTTTTTTTAAAAAATTATGCAAACTAGCCAGTTTTGGTTTATTTAGTTTATTTTTTATTTATTTTAGTTTATTTTATTTTTTATTTTTATTTAGATTTATTTTTATGTTTATTTAGTTTAGTTTATCCATGGAGTTTAATTTTAGTTGTAGAAGTTATAGTGGTAGTGTTGTGACATTAGGTGAACATGTCATTAAAAAGAGTGAGCGATTCAGACTTTTAGGCTCTATTGTTCAAAATGGTGGTGAAATAGATGGACATGTTATTCGTAGAATTAAAGTTGGATGGTTGAAGTGGAGGAATGCATCTGACCTATTGTGTGATAGAAAAGTATCGCTTAAACTTAAGTGAAAATTTTATAAGATGATGGTGAGATATACAATGATTTATGGTGCAGAATGTTGGCTAATAAAAGAGAAGCATGAGACTAAGTTAAGTGTTGCAAAGATGAGGATGCTTAGGAGGATGAGTGACTTTACTCGTAGAGATAAAATGCAGAATATGTATGTTCAGGAAATAGTTTGAATAGCTCTAGTGACAGATAAAATTAGAGACTGTGGCTTTAGATGGTTCGGCCACATAAAGCGTCAGCCGTCTAATGACCCAATTTGGAGAGTAGATGCAATGGATTTTCCTTATGTTAAAAAAGGTAAAAGTTGTCCTAAAAAGACATGGTTAAGATGTATAAAAAATGACTTTAGTATACTTGAATTGAATGAGCATTTGGCACATAGTAGGACATAATGGAGACGAAGGATTCTTGTAGCTGACCCCACCCAGTGGGAAAATGGCTTGTTGTTGTTGTTGAAGTTTAGTTTATTTATTTTAAGTATATTCATTTTAGCTTAGGTTTTTTATTTTAGTTTATTTTTATGTTTAGGTCTATTTTTTGTTTATTTTATTTTATTTAGGGTTTAAGTTTAAGTTGGTTTAGGTTTAGTTTTTTTTATTTTAGTTAGTTTATGTTTAGGTTTATTTTATTTTTATTTCAGGTTTAGGTTTTTTTTAGTTTAGGGTTTATCGTTTATTTATTTTTAGGTTTATTTTTTAGGTTTAGGTTTTTATTTAGTTTTAATTTTATTTTATTTTAGGTTTATTTTATTTTTATTTTAGGTATAGTTTTTATTTTATTTAGGATTTTTATTTCTTAGATTAGTTTAGGTTTTTATTTATTTTATTTTATTTTAGTTTTATTTATTTATTTTAGGTTTTAGTTTAGGTTTCAATTTGGGTGTTTTTATTTATTTTATTTTTTATTTATTTATTTATTTTTTATTAGTAGGTTTAGGTTTAAGTTTTGGTTTTTAGTTTGGTTTAGGTAGTTTTTTTTTTAGGTTTAGGTTTAGGTTTTAAAATTTAGGTTTAGGTTTAATTTAGGGTTTAGGGTTTAGGTTTTAGGGTTTTAGGGGTTTAGGTTTAGGAAGGTTTAGTTTAGGTTTAAGTTTAGGTTTAGTTAAGGGTTTAGAGTTTAGGGTTTAGGGTTTTAGGTTCTAAGGTTTAAGGTTTAGGGTTTAGATTTTTGGGTTACAGTTAGGGTTTAGGATTTAGGGTTTAGGGTTTAAGGTTTTGTGTTTAGGGTTTAGAGTTTAGGGTTAGTTTAGGGTCTAGGGTTTAGGGTTTAGTGTTTAGGGTTAGTTTTAGGGTTTGGGGTTTAGGGTTTAGGTTTTAGGTTTTTTTTTTAAATTAAGTAAACCATTATGTTTAGGTTTATTTAGCTTATTTTTATTTATTTTAGTTTATTTTATTTTTCTCTTTTTATTTTGGTTTATTTTTTATTTTTATTTAGTTTAGTTTATTTATTTTAGGTTTATTTATTTTAGTTTAGGTTTTCTATTTTAGTTTATTTTTTAGGTTTAGGTTCTTATTTTATTTTTTTAGGTTTAGGTTTTAAGTTTATTTTTAGGTTTTATTTTTCTAGTTTAGGTTTAGGTGTATTTTTAGTTTACTTTATTTTATTTAGTTTAGGGTTTAGGTTTAATTAATTTTAGGTTTAGTTTTAGGTTTTATTTATTTTAGTTTAGTTTTTTTTAGTTTTGGTTTAGGTTTTATTTCGTTTATTTTAGGTTTAGGTTTTTTTCTAGTTTAGGGTTTAGGTTTTAATTTTAATTTATTTATCAATTTTAATTTTAGATTTATTTTTTAGGTTTAAGTTTTTATTTATTTTTTTATGTTATTTTATTTTAGTTTATTTTTTTACGACTAATTTTTATTTTATTTAGGTTTTTTATTTTTAGGTTTATTTTATTTTAGTTTATTTTAGATTTTTAGTTATTTTATATTTTTATTTTATATTTTATTTTATTTTTACGTTTAAGTTTAGGTTTTTATTTTATTTTATTTTATTTAGGTTTAGGTTATTTTTTAGTTATTTTATTTTTAGGCTTTATTTTGTTTAGGTTTAGGTTTTTAGGCTTTTAGGGTTTAGGGTTTAGTGTTTAGGGTTGGGGTTTAGGGTTTAGGGTTTATGGTTGTAGGTTTTAGGGTTTAGGGTTTAGGGTTTAGGGTTTATAGTTTTAGGGTTTAGGGCTTAGGGTTTAGTGTTTAGGGATTAGTGTTTAGGGTTTTAAGATTTAGAGTTTAGGGTTTAGGGTTTAGAGTTTAGGGTTTAGGGTTAGTATTAGGGTTTAGGGTTGAGGATTAAGGTTTTATTATTTTTATTATTTTTATTATTTTTATTATTTTATTATTTTATTATTATTTTATTTGTTTAAATTAAGTAAACTGGTAGGCTTAGGTTTATATAAATAATTTAATTTATTTTTTATTTAGTTTATTTTTTATTTTTTTTGGTTCATTTTTATTTTTTATTTAGTTTAGTTTATTTTTGGAGTGTAAATTTAGTTGTAGAAGTTATAGTGGTGGTGTTATGACATTATGTGAACAAGTCATTAAAAAGAGTGAGTGATTCAGATATTTAGGCTATATTGTTCAAAATGATGGTGAAATAGATGGCGATGTTTTTACTAGAATTCAAGTTGGATGGTTGAAGCGGAGTAATGCATCTGCCTATTGTGTGATAGAAGAGTACTGCTTAAACTTAAGGGAAAATTTTATAAGATGGTGGTAAGACCTGTAATGATTGATGGTGCAGAATGTTGGCCAATAAAAGAGAAGCATGAGACTAAGTTAAGTGTTGTAGAGATGAGGATGCTCAGGTGGATGAGTGGATTTACTCTTAGAGATAAAATGCAAAATGTGTATGTTCGGGAAAAAGTTGGTGTAGCTCCAATGGTAGAAAAAATTAGAGAGAGTGGCCTTAGATGGTTTGGCCACATAAAGCGTTAGTCGTCCAATGACCCAATTAAGAGAGTAGAAGCAATAGATTTTCTTTATGTTAAGAAAGGTAGAGGTAGACCTAAAGAGACTTGGTTAAGATGTATATAAAATGACCTTAGTATACTTGAATTGAGTGAGAATTTAACACATAATAGGACACCATGGCGACGAAGGATTCATTTAGCTGACCCAACTTAGTGGGATAATGGCTTGTTGTTGTTGTTGTTGTTGTTTTTATTTAGTTTATTTATTTTAGGTTTTTTATTTTAGTTTAGGTTTTTTTATTTTAGTTTTTTATTTTTATTTTATTTTTTAGGTTTATGTTTTATTCTTTATTTATAGGTTTAGGTTTAGGTATTTATTTTATTTTTTTAGGTTTAGGTTTTACATTTTTAGTTTAGGTTTATTTTTAGGTTTTACTTTTTTGTTTAGGTTTTGGTTTATTTTTAGTTTATTTTATATTATTTGGGGTTTTGGTTTATGTTTAGGTTTAGTTTATTTTAGGCTTAGATTTAGGTTTTATTTATTTTAGTTTATGTTTAAGTTTATTTTATTTATATTTTAGGTTTAGGTCTTATTTTAATTTAATGTTTAGGTTTTATTATTTATATATTTTTAAGTTTTATTTTTATGTTTATTTTTTTGGTTTAGGTTTTCATTTAGTTTATATTTTATTTTATTTTAGGCTTATTTTATTTTTATTTTAGGTTAAGGTTTTATTTTATTTAGGGTTTTTATTATTTAGGTTAGTTTAGGTTTTTATTTATTTTATTTTAGTTTAGTTTTTATTTTCTATTTTATTCTCTTTTTTTGGTTTTGGTTTAGGTTTTAATTTTATTTTAAAATTTTATTTTATTTTGGTTTAGGTTTTTTAATTTTTTAAAATTTTTAGTTTTATTTAGTTTATGTTTAGGTTTTCAGCTTTTTAGGGTTTAGGGTATAGGGTTAGTTAAGGGTTTTGGGTTAGTTGAGGGTTTAGGGTTTAGGATTTATGGTTTAAGATTTAGGGCTAAGGGTTTAGTGTATAGGTTTTAAGGATTAGGTTTAGGGTTTAGGATTTCAGGGTTTACAATTTAGTGTTTAGGGTTTAGGGTTTTTAGGATTTTTAAGGTTTAGGGTTTAGGGTTTTAGGGTTTAGGGATTTAGAATTTAGGGTCAAGGTTAGGGTTTAGGGTTTAGGGTTTAGGTTTAGTGTTTACTTTAGGTTAGTTTTAGGGTTTAAGTTTAGTTTATTTTAGGATTAGTGGTTTATAGTTTAGGATTAGAGTTTATAGTTTACTTTATCATTTATAGTTTTAGTTTAGTGTTTATAGTTTAGGTTAGTTGGTTTATTTAGGATTTTAACATTTAGAGTTTAGGTTTAGGGTTTAGGGTTTAGGTTTAGTTTAGGGTTTAGTTTTAGGGTTTAAACTTTAGGGTTGGTTTAGGTTTATAGTTTAGGGTTTAGGGTTTAGGGTTTAGGGTTTAGTTTATTTAGGGTTTAGGTTAGTTTAGTTAGTGTTTTAGGTTTAGGGTTTAGGGTTTAGGGTTTAGGGTTTGGGGTTTAGGTTTTAGATTTTATCAGTTTTATTTATTTAGTTTATTTTTTAATTTTTTTAGTTTATTTTAGTTTTTTTATTTAGAGTTTTTATTTTTATTTAGTTTACATTACTTATTTTAGGTTTATTTATTTTAGTTTAGGTTTTTATTTTAGATATTTTTTGTTTAGGTTTAGTTTTATGTTTATTTTTCTTATTTGGTTTTATTTTTATTTTATTTTTTAGGTTTAGGTTTTATTTTTTATTTCCATGCTTAGGTTTTCATTTTTATTTATTTATTTTTGGGTTTAGCTTTTAGGTTTATTTTTATGTTTTATTTTCTTATTTAGGTTAAGGTTTACTTTTAATTTATCTAATTTTAGTTAGTTTAGGGTTTATGTTTAGTTTATTTTAGGTTTTATTTATTTCAGTTTAGTTTATTTTAGTTTACGTTTAGGTTTATTTTATTTTGTTTATTTATTTTTTTTTTGGTTTAGGTTTTTTTTTTTACTTTAGGGTTTAGGTTTTATTTTTTATTTATTTTTATGCTTAATCTTTATGTTTAAGTTTTTATTTAGTTTTTATTTTATTTTATTTTAGGTTTATTTTACATTTATTTTATTTATATTTTAAGTTTAGTTCTTATTTTATTTTGGTTTTCTATTCATAGCTTTATTTTATTTTTTAGTTTAGGCTAGGTTTTTATTTATTTTATTTTTAGGTTTTATTTAGTTTAGGTTTAGGTTTTTAGGTTTTTAGGGTTTAGGGTTTAGGGTTTAAGGTTTAGGATTTAGGGTTTTAGTGTTTAGGATTTTAGGGTTCAGGGTTTAGGGTTAGGGTTTAGGTTTTAGGGTTTAGGGTTTAGGGTTTAGTGTTTAGGCTTCTAGGTTTAAGGTTTCTTGGGTTTAGGTTTAGCTTAGTGTTTAGGGTTAGTTTTGGGTTTAGGGTTTAAGGTTTTGGCTTTATGCTTTAAGGTTTAGAGATTTTAAGGTTTAGAGTTTATGATTTATGGTTAGTTTAGGGTTTGGGAGGGTTTTAGGGTTTAGGGTTTAGTTTTTGATTAGAATTAGTTTAGTTTAGGTTTAGGTTTAGGTTTAGGGTTTTTATTTAATATTTATGATTTAGGTTTAGGTTTAGTTTAATTTAGGTTTAGGTTTGGCAGGTTTAGGTTTAGGGTTAGGTTAAGTTAGGTTTAGTTTATGGTTTTAGGTTTAGGTATAGTTTAGTTTAGGTTATTAGATTAGTTTAGTTTTAGAGTTTAGGATGGGTTTAGGGTTTAGTTTAGGTTTAAGTTTAGTTAGGTTTATAGTTTAGGGTTTAAGTTTAGGTTAGTTAGGTTAGTTTAGGTTTATTTAGTTTAGGTTTAGTGTTTAGGGTTTTAGGTTAAGTTAGGGTTTAGGGCTTAGGATTTAGGGTTTTTTATGGTTTAGGGTTTAGGTTATTTTGGGGTTTAGAGTAGTAGGTTTAGCATTTAGAGTTTACGGTATAGGTTTAAGGATTTTTTCTATTTTTATTTATTTTATTTATTTATTTTAAATTAAGTAAACTGTTAAGTTTAGGTTTATTTAGTTTATTTTTTTATTTATTTTAGTTTATTTTATTTTATATTTTGATTTAAGTTGATTTTTATTTTTATTTAGTTTAATTTATTTATTTTTGCTTTGTTTATTTTTGTTTATGTATTTTATTTTAATTTATTTTTAAGGTTTAGGTTTAGGTTTATTTTTTAGTTTAGTTTTATTTTTATTTTATTATTTAGGTTTAAGTGTATTTTTTATTTTTAGGTTTAAGTTTAGGTTTTTATTTTATTTTTTTAGGTCTAGGTTCTAGGTTTTTATTTTAGGTTTATTTTTAGTTTTATTTTTTAGTTTAGGTTTAGGCTTTTTTTAGTTTATTTTATTTTGTTTAGTTTAGGTTTAGGTTTAGGTTTAGTTTATTTTAAGTTTAGGTTTAGGTTTTATTTATTTTATTTTAGTTTATTTTAGTTTAGGTTTAGGTTTATTTTATTTTTATTTTAGGTTTGTTTTTTTTTTTTTAAGTTTATGGTTTATGTTTTATTTTTTATTTATTTTTAGGGTTTATTTTTGGGTTTATTGTTTAGGTTTTTGTTTTTATTTAAGTTAAATTTTTATTTTTTTTAGGTTTATTTTATTTTTATTTTAGGTTTAGTTTTTATATTATTTAGGTTTTTTATTTTTTTAGTTTAGTTTAGGCTTTTATTTATTTGATATTAGTTTATTTTTTTAGGTTCAGGTTTAGGTTTTAGTTTATGTTTTTATTTTATTTTACTTTATTTATTTTGGTTTAGGTTTTTTTATTTATTCTATTTTTATGTTCTATTTAGTTTAGGCTTAGGTTTTTAGCTTTTTAGGGTTTAGGGTTTATGGTTTAGTGCTTAAGGTTGTTTAAGATTTAGGGTTTGTGGTTAGGGTTTTGGGTTTAGGGGTGTTTTTGGGTCTAGGGTTTAGGGTCTAGGTTTTAGGGTTCAGGGTTTAAGGTTTAAGGGTTTTGGTTTCAGGGTTTAGCGTTTAGGGATTTTAGGGTTTAGGGTTTAGGGTTTAGGGATTAAGTTTTAGGTTCAGGGTTCAGGTTTTAGTTTAGGGTTTATGGTTTCTGATTTTTTTTAATAGAGATTAAATTCATATTCAACATTTCTTCTCCATTTCATCAACCAAGTAACACACCAAGTTGTCTAAGACTCAAGCAACGACATATATCAAAAATGAGTAGGCATTGAGCAAATCAAAAACCTTAGATAACTTGAACCGTCTCTATTATAAGATCATAGTTCCATAAGTAGTAGGTCGAACTAGTTGTTCTTCAGTTTCTCCAGTTCCCATCAAAACCACCCCGACCTCTCGAGTAGTGTGATCCACCATCATATCCCTGTTCTCTCCCTCCTTCACCACCACGGTTGTAACCTCTGTTGCTCCTTCCACCTCCACAACCACCACTACTCCGTCTACCACCTCCATACCCACCAGCACCTCTAGATCCCCCACCCCCACTATGATAATCGTCACCTTTGTGTTTGCCTCCATCTATATCTAGATTGAGTCTTATTGTTGATGATGTTCCTACCATCAAGGTTCTGCCCATTCTTAGGGTTTATGTTTAGGTTTAAGTTTATTAGGTTTTGGGTTTAGGTTTATTTTTTAATTTATTTAGTTACTTTAGCTTTAGGTTTAGGGTTTAGGTTTAGGTTTAGGGTTTAGGGTTTAGGGTTAGGGTTTAGGGTTTAGGGTTTAGGATTTAGGGTATTAGGGTTAATGCTTTTATGGTTAAGGGTTTAGGGTTAGGATTTAGGGTTTAGGGTTTTTTAGGATTTAAAGTTTAGGGTTTAGGGTTTAGGGTTTAGGGTTTGGGATTTAGGGTCTATAGTTTTTTTAATTAAGTAAACTTGTAGGTTTAGGTTTATTTAGTTTATTTAGTTTATTTTATTTTTTATTTTTAGTTAGGTTTATTTTTTAATTTATTTAGTTTGTTCATTTATTTTAGGTTTATTTATTTTAGTTTAGGTTTCTATTTTAGTTTCTTTTTAGGTTTTGGTTTAAGTTTAGGTTTATTTTTTAATTCAGTTTTATTTTTATTTTATTTTTTAGGTTTATGATTTATTTTATATTTTTTTAGGTTTAGGTTTAATTTTAGGTTTAATTTTTTGGTTTATGTTTAGGTTTATTTTTAGTTTATTTTATTTTATTTAGTTTTACTTTAGGTTTAAGTTTATGTGTGCATTTTATTTATTTTAGTTTAGTTTATTTTAGTTTAGGTTTATGTTTATTTTATTTCGTACATTTTTTTATTTTAGGTTTTGGTTTTTTTTGTTTAGGATTTAGGGTTTATTATATATTTTTTTAGGTTTTATTTTAAGGTTTATTTTTTAGGTTAAGTTTTTATTTAGTTTTTATTTCATTTTATTTTTGGTTTATTTTATTTTTATTTTACATTTAGTTTTTATTTTATTTAGGACTTTTATTCTTAGGTTTATTTTATTTTTTAGTTTAGTTTATGTTTTTTTTTTATTTTGTTTTACTTTTTTTTTAGGTTTAGGTTTAGGTTTTTATTTTATTTTATTTTATTTTGTTGGTTTTGTTTCATTATTTTTTTTGGGTTTTATTTAGTTTAGGTTTAGGTTTTAGGTTTTAATTTTTATTAGGGTTTAGGTTTAGGTTTAGTTTTGGGTTTAGGGTTTAGGGTTTAGGGGTAGTTTAGGTTTAGGTTTAGGGTTTAATGTTGATGTTTAGGGTTTTGATTAGGAGTTTTAGCTTAGGTTTATAGTTTAGTGTTTAGGTTATCTTAGGTTTAGTGTTAGTTTAGGGTTTAGGTTTAGGTTTAGGGTTAGTTTGTTTAGGGTTTATAGTTTAAGGTTTAGGGTTAGTTTAGGGTTTATGGTTTAGGGTTTTAGGGTTGAGGGTTTGGGTTTAGGGTTTAGCCTTTAGGGTTTTTGGTTTAGGGTTTAGGGTTTAGTATTTAGGGTTTAGGGTTTATGGTTATTTTATTGTTTAGGATATAAGGTTCAGGGGTTAGTGTTTTTTAGGGTTTAGGGTTTAGGGTTTAAGGTTTAGGATTTAGGGTATAGGGTTTTGGGGTTTTTTTGAACTTAAGTAAATCACTAGTTTTGGTTTATTTAGTTTATTTAGATTATTTTTTATTTATTTAAGTTTATTATATTTTTTATCTTTATTTAAATTTATTTCTTATTTTTATTTAGTTTTGTTTATTTATTTTCGTTTATTGTTTTAGTTTAGGTTTAGGTTTATGTTTATTTTTCAGTTTTATTTTTATTTAATATTTTGGTTTAGGTTTAGTGTTTATGCTTTAGGGTTTACGATTTTTAAGGTTTAGGGTTTAAAGTTAGCTTATTGTTTAGCGTTAGTTTTGGGTTTAGGTTTTAGCATTTAGGCTTTAGGATTTAGGGTTTGGGGTTTAGGGTTTAGGTTTTAGGGTTTAGGGTTAGTTTAGGGTTTAGGGTAAGTTTATGGTTTAGGGTTTAGGTTTTTGGTAGGGTTTATAGTTTAGGGTTTAGGGTTTAGGGTTTTGGGGTTTTAGGAAGTAGGTTTAGCGTTTAGAGCTTAGGGTTTAGGGTTAGTTTTAGGGTTTACAATATAGGGTTAGGAATTTTTTTTATTTTTTATTTTTTTATTTATTAAATTTTTTTAAAATTAGGTAAACTAGTAGGTTTAGGTTTATTTAGTTTATTTTTTATTTATTTTAGTTTATTTTTTTATTTTTATTTAGGTTTATTTTTATTTTTATTTAGTTTAATTTTTTTATTTTAGGTTTATTTATTTTTGTTTATTGTTTTTATTTTAGTTTATATTTTAGTTTTAGGTTTAAGTTTATTTTTTAGTTTAGTTTTATTTTTATTTTATTTTTTAGGTTTAGATTTTATTTTTTTATTTTTAGGTTTTGGTTGAGGTTTTTATTTTAGTTTTCTAGATTTAGGTTTTAGGTTTTTATTTTAGGTTTCTTTTTAGGTTTTATTTTTTTCGTTATGTTTAGGCTTTTTTAATTTATTTTATTTTATTTAGTTTAGGTTTAGGTTTAGGTTTAGTTTATTTTAGGTTTAGGTTCAGGTTTTATTAATTTTAGTTTAGGTTGTAGTTTATTTTATTTTTATTTTAGATTTTGATTTTTTTAATTTAGGGAATATGTTTTATTTATTTATTTATTTATTTTTAGGGTTTATTTTTAGGTTTATTGTTTAGGTTTTGGTTTTTAGTTAATTTAATTTTTTATTTTCTTAGGTTTATTTTATTTTTATTTTAAGTTTAGTTTTTATTTTATTTAGGTTTTTTATTTTTTAGTTTAGTTTAGGTTTGTATTTATTTGATATTAGTTTTTTTTTAGGTTTAGGTTTAGGTTTAGGTTTTAGTTTATGTTTTTATTTTATTTTAATTTTTTAATTTGGTTTAGGTTTTTTTAATGTTATTTTAAAGACTAAAAAGATGCCAGATGAGTGGAGAAAGAGTTTGTTAGTTCTTATATTTAAGAATAAAGGTGATGCACAAGAGTGTGCAAATTATGGAGGAATTAAGTTAATGTGTCATACAATAAAATTATGGGAGAGAGTAATTGATCATAGGTTATGATGTGATACAAAAGTTTCTCACAATTAGTTTGGTTTCATGCCACGTAGATTTACTATGGAAGCTATACATTTGTTAAGAGGTTTGATGGAGAAGTATAGAGAAATTAAGGAGGATCTACATATGATAATTACTAATTTAAAAGAAAGCTTATGATAAAGTTTCAAGAGATGTTCTTTGGAGAGTTCTAGTATAGAAAGGAGTTAATATTGGTTATATTCAAGTCATTAAGGATATGTATACTAGAGTTGTTACTTGTGTCCAAACACAAGGAAGATTGACAAAATATTTTCCTATTTCAGTTGGATTACATCAAGGATCAACTTTAATCCCATATCTTTTTTTCTTTAGTTATGGATGTTTTTTTCTATTTCTTTAGTAGGGTTTAAGGTTTAGGAGTTAGCGTTAGCTTAGGCTTTAAGGTTAGCTTAGGGTTTAGGATTAGTTTAAGGTTTAGGTTTTAGGGTTTAGAATTTAAGCTTTATGGCTTAGGTATTTTAGGGTTTATAGTTTAGGGTTTAGGGTTAGTTTAGAGTTTAGGGTTTAGAGTTTTAGGGTTTAGGGTTTTAGGTTTAGGGTTTAGGGTTTAGGGTTTAGTGTTTAGTTTTAGGGTTTAGGGTTTAGGTTTAGGGTTTAGGGTTTAGGATTTAGGATTTTGGGTTTAAGGTTTAGGGTTTATGATTTAGGGGTTGTTTTTAATTAAGTAAATCGCTAGGTTTTGGTTTATCTAGTTTATTTAGATTTTTTTAATTTATTTTAGTTTATTTCATATTTTATCTTTGTTTAGGTTTATTTTTTTTATTTAGTTTTGTTTATTTATTTTAGGTTTATTTATTTTAGTTTAAGTTTTTTATTTTAGTTTATTTTTTAGTTTTAGGTTTAGGTTTATGTTTATTTTTTAGTTTAGTTTTAATTTTATTTTATCTTTTCAGTTTAGGTTTTATTTTTTATTCTTAGGTTTAGGTTTTTAGTTTATTTTTTTAGGATTAGGTTTGAGGTTTTTATTTTAAGTTTGTTTTAAGTTTTTTATTTTATTTAGTTTAAGTTTTAGGTTTAGTTTAATTTATGTTTAGTTTTAGGTTTTATTTATTTTAGTTTAGTTTATTTTAGTTTAGGTTTATGTTTATTTTATTTTGTTTATTTTAGGTTTAGGTTCTTTTTTTTAGTTTAGGGTTTAGGTTTATTTTATTTTATTTTTAGGTTTAGGTTTTTATTTAGTTTTGATTTTATTTTATTCTTGGTTTACTTTTTTTATTTTACAATTAGTTTTTATTTTATTTAGGTTTTTTATTTTTAGGTTTATTTTATTTTTTAGTTTAGTTTAGGTATTTATTTATTTTATTTTATTTTAGTTTTATTTTTTTATTTGTTTTACTTTTAGGTTTAGGTTTCAATTTCGGTTTAAGTGTAGGTTTTGGTTTAAGTTTTTATTTTATTTTATTTTATATTGGTTTAGGTTTATTTATTTATTTTATTTTTATGGTTTATTTAGTTTAAGTTTAGGATTTTAGGTTGTTAGGGTTTACAATTTAGGGTTTATGGTTTAGGTTTTGGGGTTTAGGGTTTAGGGTTTAGGGATGTAGGTTTTAGGGTTTAAGGTTTAGAGTTTTTAGGGTTTAGGTTTTAGGTTTAGGGTTCAGGTTTTAGTTTAGGGTTTAGGGTTTTTTTTAATAGAGAATAAATTCAGAGTCAACATTTTTTATTTTTGATTTCATCAACCAAGTAACAAACCAGGGAAGTGAGCTAATCAAATGACCTCCTTGGGGTTAGCTAAAGCCTCATGTTCCCGGGATGTCCAGACTATATACCCATTCAATCTTATATAAATCAACACATGAATAGAGGAAAGAGAACTCAACATTCATACACTTAAGCTATAAGCACATGTATTTCTTATGTACTTATAACTAACATCATAACAGATATTATTATTCATTTATAAGCTTTTGAAAAATATATTTGGATTTAATAGTGATAATACACATATATTAAATAAATCAACACATGCAAGCTTACATAAAGGGAATTATTTATTTTATTTGGATTTTGAAAAGATGGATGTAATGAATTCAAATGACATACCAAATTTAATATGATTGGAAAGAGGACAATCAAATATAAGTATGTGATTCATTCAACCAAACTAGTTCTTTAGGACAATCAAATCAAATAAGATTATTTCAAGCAAACCAAAGCTTCTTTATTAATTAAGTTTTGGATATGATTTGATTTAAAGAGGAGAAGAGAAATCATTACTTGTTGTTTTAAACCCATTCCCACATTAGTAATTTGATTTAATTTAAAGAAATGAAAATAAGTTGATTTTTAGGTTAATTAAGTTGAACTCTTAATTAGATGAATTAATTACCCTTACTTATGTCACCTTAAAGTAAATAACTAAATAATTATGTCCCAACATGATATGCATAGAAAATAAACTTGGAATGATCCTAGGAAATAAAAGGGGCCTAATGCAATTGGAACATGATTAATAGTTAATTAGGTTAAGGGACTTAATTAATTACTCTTATGGTTTTCCCACACATGTGGACTAACCATAATTTCTTTAAACTCCTTTAGGTTTTTAAACACCTAAAGATCTGCCCCATGATTTAATTAATTGTGATTATGATTTCAATTTGATTAAGTGATTTAATTAAATAGTTAAATCTTAATTAATTTCATCTTAAAAAAGATTAAAATGAACTTAGGGAATGGGGTCCCAACCCTATTCCTTAGTTCACTTACTGTTGAACAATGATTAAAAAACTTAATTAACCTATTTATTACTATTCATGGGATTAGTTAATCATTACTTAACTTAAAAGCATAGTTATGGTTTAATTAAGTGAGCAATAAATCTCAAGAAAATTATGGGAGGCACAGGTCATCCCATTAAATTAACCCATAAAATTTGGAAATAATTGCTCAAGTAATTAAAGTGTAATTAAGCTAATTAATTTTGCAATTAAACTTGAATTACTATTCAAAATTAGTTAATATCATTTTTAATTAATTCTCCAATGAAATACCATTAAATGAGTACTTATTTGCATTTTGTTTATTTCTCTATGATGTTCTATGATTTTTAGAAGTTTTAGCCATTAAAAATGATTAATTAAGCCTAATCCTATTCATGTGGCCTGGATTGGCTACTTAAAACTTACTCTCAACACCTACATGGTGGCTATGATTTCTTGTTCATCATCCGATCTAAGATCAGACGGCTATGATTAATCCCATAGCTTAATAGGATAAAATCAAATCTATCTAGTAGATCTAATCACAACCGTCTGTTCTAAACATGTGGAATGGACGGTGCGTGATCTAACATCATGTGAGTGAGGGAGAATGGAGTTCATCCGCCATTTCTTAACTGAGCTTACCCAAGCTCTAATAAACTCCAAAAGTATTCCACACCTTCACGACATCGATCGGAAGGGATCCAACGGTCAAGATCAGAGGAGATGAAAGTTTTCTTCAAAAAGCTCCAACCCATTTTTGCCTAAGAATCAACTTTGGAAGCATACCTCATCGAAGCTCAAGATCGGTGGCTCAAATGATTGAGGAAGCTTCATCTAGTGGAGATGAAGCCTGAGTAGCATCACCCTGTTCGGGAAGGCCACAAACTGATGATTTGAAGCCCAACATTGATCAAGTCCCCCTCCGATGCTCGAGAAGCTTGGGAGATGATTCGTTCTTGCTTGACGAGCCCTGGGGAAGGTGCGAGCAAAGTTAATTTGAGTTTGATGGAGAAATGGGGAAGTTAGGTTGAAAATGAGAGTGTCCTATTTGGAAATGGACAGGAATGGCATTTTTTTGATCGAAGAATGAGATTGGGAGCTTAGGCAATGGCTCTAGCTACTCATCTTGGGTAGGTAGGGCTCTGATGAATGATTTGTGTATGTGTTTGAGTGGAAGCGAGGGGTTGTATACCCCCTTCATCTTGATCGGATGGTAGGATCAGGTTTGGCTTCTAGTGGCCATCCGACCATCTCAGGGTATCATGGGTGAGAGGAGGTGAGTTGGCTCCTTGGTTGGTTGAAGGTGTGGAGGTGGCCAAGGAAGAATCATTGGTGTCCTATGGGTTTCAAATGCTCCAATAGGTAGGCTTGGTGATTTCACCTCCCATGGTCATGACCCAACCCAATCACCCTTGGGTCGTTGGTCCCTAGTGCCTAGGTGGACCATTAGAGAGTACCAAGTGGCCAAGAATGGAAATGACCACTTACATGGGTGATTTGTCTCATGTGATGCCTTTGACCCAAGGGTAGAATGATCATTTGGCATTGGATTTGACTTGGGCAGATTTGAAATGAGCCAAAAGTGGGTTAGCCCAAATTTCAAGTCAATTAGAGTTGATTTGGTTAGTTTGCCTACTCATTTATGTCAAATTGGGTTAGTTGGTCAAGTTGACAATTGGTCAAATTGGGTCAAACCAAGGGTTGCCAAGTTCATATGATTATTTGGGATGTATTGGTTCAATTGGTTTGGTTTAGTTTGGCTTAGATTTGATTTTAGCTCATTTGAATTTATTTGGGTCAAATGGGTTAAGTTGACCAATTTGACCAAATTGGCCAAATTGGTTTGGGTGTTGGTTTGGGTTTAGTTAACCAATTGAAGATGATTGTAGGCTTTAATTTCAATGATTTAGATTTGGTTTTGATTTTGGCCAACTGAACCTTTAGGTCAATTTGGGCTATGTACATTGTTAATTGGTCCAATCATGGCTTTGGTCAAGTTAAACAATCAATTTGGAATGAACTTGAGTCATTAGTTGTAAACAATTTGGTTTAAATTTTAATTTTACCCAATTTGGTCTTTTAGATCAATTTGGGTCAACTAGGGTTAAGAGCGACAATTAGGTTTGGTTTGACTCAATTGAAGGTCAAGTCATATTCAAATATTGATTTTTATTTGGTATGAATCATTAATTTCAAGGGATTTGGCTTTGGTTACAGTTCGGTTAGTTTGGGTTTATATTGGATAAGGGTTTGACTTGTCAATTGACCAAGCTAACTTGGTTTGACCTAATTTATGATAATTCATCAACCTAGGGTGATCAACAATCATGATGGGAGGTTTTGATCGGCTTTGTTCAATCTAATTTTGGTAATATTAAAACTTGGCTCAAATAGATCAAATTGGCGACTTTGGGTCAAGTGAACCAATTGGGTTTAGTTGGCTTAATTTTTGGTTGAGTTTGATTTAGTTGAGTTTATATATGGATTTGGGATTGGTATATAAATTCAATTGTAATTTGCTTAGGTTCAAATGGGTTTTGGTTCATTTGAATATTTCAAGTCAAAAGGGTAAAGTTGGGTTTGACATGGGTTGATTTTGATTTGTCTTGATGATTGTAGGTTTATTTTATATTTGTGAATATGATTGAAGGTATGATTGATTCATGAGAAAATCAATTGAATTTGGGTTTTGGAATGAAGAAATTGGCTAAGTCCATGTGAGTTGGTCAGGTTTGGATTTTAATTTTGGTTTGATTTAGTTTTGATAATTTAAATATATATAGTTCATTTCAATTTGTGAAGATGATTAAAAATATGATTGATTTGAGATAAAATCAATTTAGTTTGACTTGATTTGGATTAAGATTTTGTTAATTCCATGGGATAGGTCATATGGCTTAGGAAGGGTTTTGATTTAATTTCATTTAGTTTGATTTAGTTTTGATCATTTGAGTGTAGATTTGATTTATATTTAGGAAAATGATTGAAGATATAAATTGATTATGAGAAAATCAATTGATTTTGGATTGATTTGGATTAAGATTTAGCTAAGTCCATGGGATAGGTCATATGGCTTAGAAAGGGCTTCAAGTTTGATTTGATCATGGGCTTCAATCATTTTGAAATTTGGGTTTGGATTTAGATTTTAATTTGATGTTTGAATTGAACTTGAGGTTTGCTTTTAGAAGGTGTGGATGGATTTGGGTTGAAGGGTAGGTGGATTATCCTAATCCCTAAGGCATAACCTAATCCTATGGTTAACCTTTCTAAGTCCTTAGACTTAGGTTAAGTGTTTACCTAATTGTTCGAAGTATCTTATGTTTAGAGAAGTCATAGTGTCTAGAAGACTCTTAAGTCTAAGATGGGAAAATTGAATTCGCACTCCAAAAGTGAGGTCAAGAAGCCTTAGGCTCTATAGTGTTTCCCTTGGAGATAAATGATTGGAAGAGCGAAGCCAAGTTTCACATTATATACTCGGATATATCTTTCAATGCTTTGCTTGGGAAACCATGGATACAAAAGAACAACATAGTTCCATTCCTTCTACATTAATGTATGAAGTCTGTGAGAGGTGAAATCATCTATTGTGTTAAAAGAGATCTCAAGCCATTTACAGTCACGAGGTCAGCATATATGAGGATGCGCTTACTACCTCCCTCAAAATTCACAAGTCTATTCTCACGAACTTGGCCAAAGTTTAAAAATTAAAGAAAATGAAAATGAAAAAGAAAGAGAAAAAGAAAAATAGAATAAAAGAGAATATGAAAAAGAAAATAAAAGGGAACGAAAATAGACTTGGAGGACGAAGTGGAGCCTGACATTAGTTTTCACCCATAGTTTATTACTCCATTCGAACATATCGGTAGAACAACCTGACCTCCACCAGGTAGAGGAAGAGGCCAATTTAGAGGCAGCCCTAGGGGTCGAAAACCTCTTTATTGGCCACCTAATAAAAGGTATGTCCTAGCTACCAGGAGTACACCTGCTATTCATATAGACTTATAATCTAGTTCATAGGGTGAGCCTTATATGGTTAGCACACTAGGCAGCTCTTCTCAGCAGTAGATTCCCTTGGAGGTGACACTTGAGCCAGATAGCGATGAAGACCGGGCTCCAAAGCAAAGCATAAGTGTATCCAAGTCTATATGTAAAATAGTTGGGCATTAGTTGGAAACTTTAGCTCTAACCCCACTTTTCTCTCAAAAAGCTGAGGGCTTGGTAACAAAGGAAGCTCCTAAGTCATCCACAAGTGTGAAGACTCAGAGATTCTTTTGGGAGCATCATCCTCAAGTCAAGAAGTTGATCCAAAACTTGAGGATTATTCATAAAAGATTTAATAGAATTACCTTTTGATTGGTACTTGCTTTGTGTTCATAATTAAGAGAGATAGGGTTAATCCCACAAACTTGGTCAAAACATAGGTCAAACTAATTCAAAAGAATATGGAAGAAGAAATACAAAAGCTCTCAATCAATATCAAGACTACGATTCAGTACAATGGGTCCAGTCGATGATGATAATTACTGCCTAGTCATTACCAATCATTTGGAATCTAATAGGTTCTTTACAAATCACATTAACTCATATAAGGAGTTGTGCTTAGAAACTTTAGATGATCCAATTGATTTCAAAGTCAAAGATGCACCACCAGAGTTTGAAGAAGAAATTAAGTCAACCACCGATGAGCTCAAGGAATCAACTTAGGAACTGAAGAAGATCCACAGACATACATCAGTTCTTTATTGAATAAAATTGAAACCAATGACTTAGTTAGGCCATTGACTTAGTTTAATGGTTGCTTTGCATGGTGTTATGAAGAGATGTCTTGATTGGCTCTTGACGTAGTAGTCCATAAACTAACAATAGAGCCTACTGCTAACCCTATCAAGCAAGCTCCTAGAAACATGCAATTAGACATAGAACAACAGGTAATTTACAAAGTTAAGAAACTGATCGATGCTGGCTTCATTCAAGAAGAAAAATATACTATTTGGTTAACCAACATCATCCTAGTTAAGAAAAAAAATGAGCAAATTCACATATGTGTTGATTTTAGGGATTTAAATAAGGCATGTTGAAAAGATGAATCTCTACTATGAATCCTGGAGTTGATGGTGGACATTGCCTCATCTCATGCAGTATTCTCTTTCATGGATGGCTCATTTGGATATAACCAAATAAAGATAGACCTTGGAGATGAAAGAAACACTGGTTTTAGAACCCTGATTGGAATCTATTATAAGGACATGCCTTTTAGCCTTAAAAATGCCAGTGCTACATACTAGTGGGCTATGAATCAAATCTTTGATGAACTCATTCATCATCAAGTTGAGTGTTATGTCAATAATTTTGTGCTCAAAAGTAGAGAAATGAAAGACCATCTCTTTGACTTGAGAGTATTTTTCAAACATTTAAATAATTTAACCTTAAAATGAACCCCTTGAAGTGTGCATTTGGAGTAGATATAACCTCAAAATGAATCCCCTGCTATGTCAATGGGTTTTCGACAGGGAATCTAAATCGATCCAGGAAGCTTAATATTAGAAATGCCACCACCTAAAAGTTTAACTCACTATCATTCCAAGGGTGGTTTATCTAAGATGCTTTATATCCAACTTATCAGGAAGATGTCATCCATTCTCAGCACTTGTCCAAAAGGACACTAAGTTCAAGTGGGAAGACAAGTATGCACATGCCTTTGAAGACATTAAGCATTGCCTGATGATGCCACCGGTTCTAGTTGCCCCTATCCCGGGCAAGCTGCTCATACTTTACACTACTCCATTTGAAGACTTCCTTGGTGCTTTGTTGGCCCAAGCCAATGATGAAGAGAAGGAAAACACATTCTACTACTTCAACTATCATCTAATCCATGTTGAGGCTAATTATCAAACCATGGATACGACTAGGCGATGCCACCAATGTCAAATACACAATGTGGCCATTCAAGTGTTGGGGTACTGACATAGTGGGTCATATTGATCCTCTTTCTTCCAAAGGCCATCAGTTCATCTTAGCTGCTACTAACTACTTTTCTAAATGGGTGAAGGCGATTCCACTTAGAGAGGTCACAACTCAGCATGTGCTCTAGTTTTTTAAGAAGCAGATCATATATAGGTTTGGAGTGCCTCAATGAATTATATCTTTTATAATGGTACTGCATTCAAGAGCACTGAGATCAACAACTTTTCCTGAAGACAGAATAAATTGGAGATATTTTACCATCAACTACTCAAGGGAAAATGGCTTAATAGAAGCCTTCAATAAAATGCTCATTTAAATATTGAAGAAGACACTTGACAATAATAAGCTGCAGTGGTATGAGTAGTTAATTGAAGCCTTATGGGCCTACAGCACATATACTACTACAACTCAGTCTACTTTTTTCTCCTTAGTGTATGGGCATGAAGTTGTTCTACCATTAGAAGTCCAACTCCCATCACTAAGGATAGCTGTGAGTAGCAAGATCATAATAGAGTAGAATGCCAAGTTAGGATTAGAAGCACTTGAAGGTTTGGAGGAGAGATGCCTGTGAGCATGCCAAATCCTTGAGTTATAAAAAGATAAAATGATTCAAGCTCATAATAAGTTGGTCTGTCCTAGAGCTTTTCAAGTAGGAGAGTTTATTTTAGAATTGAGGAGACCGATTGTTGCCCATTGTAAGATGGGAAGGCTCTTTTGCCATAGAAAAAGGATCTTATCAACTTATTAATCATAAGGTAGAGTGCCCAATGCTTCCAATCAATGGGCTCTACTTAAAGAAATATAATAAATCATGTTTGAAAATAATTATCATCAATGAAAATTCCATTTTGAATTTAATCTCTTCCATGTTAAAAGTATTCTTATTTGTGAATCTATAATGATGTGTATAAGATAGGTGTAAAGAACCCGAGCAGCATTTTAACCTTCATCAACACAACACAAACACAAACTACATAGAAAAATATAAAATAAACACATATCTTTTATCTTAAGCTACTCTAACTTAAGATAATTTCCCCAATGATAATCACTTAGAAGTTGTTCTAGGTCGGGATGATTAGCTACCCTACTAGTGTGTCACCCCAATGGTCTTCTTTCTTTGGAGGATGTAAGTCTGCTACACTTTCCTTCCTTGTTCACTACACACCGACAAGTGCCTTGTTAGTTTAGTAGGCCTTACTACGTGGTTGGTAAGCTACCTCATGTTGGCTTCATTTAAGAGGATATGAGTTTGATACACTTTCTTCTTGGATTATTCTTCGTGCACTGATTTGGTTGAGTATATTTGAGGTTTAGGATAGGTCCCCTAGTGGATCTTTCCTTCCTAACTACTTCTAGTTTGGGTCTAGTCCTTTTTTTAGGCTCCCTGCTTAGTAGTCGCTTTAGGTCAGATATCATCTATCCCACCGATGATAGACTATCCCGATGATCAGTTCTACTTGGAAAGCTATAAGCCTACACACTTTCTTTTTAGATTGATCATTGCACACCGACCTTAGGTTGGTTGGTTCTCACTATACTAAACCACTATGGATACACCTTAGGTTGGTTGGTTCTCGCACCTTAAGATACAACACTCATGTTAGATGTAAGTCTGCTACACTTTGTCCTTGAGTTGGCCATCTTACACCTATAAACTTTCTTTTCCAGGGCTCAGGATAACATCCTTAGCAACACCTCCCCTGTGGGCACTATATTTGGATCACGTCCTTTGCGATCCCGTTTAGATAATACCCGAGTTACTATTGAATTGGACAGTTACCCTTTCCTAATCACCACCCCTGTAGTTAAAGAATTCATCATGTGGATGTGTAGATTCTCCCTTGGTATAGTAAATTTGAGATAGGTCAAGGCTGACATTTCCCCTTCTCAATATGGCCCCTCGTACACTAATAGGTTCCATGCAAAGATATAAACAAAATATATATTTAGTTTTGGATTAAGAAGACGCCCTTAGCGGTACCTTTTCTAATGCAGGAATCTTATATTTAGGTTATTGTCAGCAAAACTCCCTATAGGAATCTCCTGACTACTCTAAAGTTGACATAAGTCCCTAACAACATTCACTCAATAGTCATCCCTAAGTCAGGTTTCATTTGTTGTGCTACCAACAAGTCACCCCAGCGATTTTTTCCTGCTTTAGAAGATATAAATATGATATGCCTTCTTCCTAGCATAATCATTGCACACCAAAATCCAACCCCTTTGGTTGGCTAGCTCTACCCCAGGGCTAGTAGACTATCCCTTTGGATTTATAAATCTGAGATAGGATAAGTCCAATATAGGCCCTTCTCAGTGGGTCCATCGCACACTGACATGGTCCATAAATTAAATGTATTAAATTTGACCGAGCTCACATCCCTAGTGGATATGCCCTTAATTTGAATTCAAACTAAACTAAACAAACCATATCAAATCACATGAAATGATGATTAAATTAATTCTAACTACTTTTGAGTTGACAGAAGTCCCCAGTGACACTCACTCAATAGTTGCCCTAGGTCAGATTGAATTTGTTGTGCTTCCAATAGGTCACTGAAGCGATTGTTCCTCACTTTAGAAGATGTAAGTATGATATGCCTCTTCCTAGCATAGCCGTTGCACATCGAAAGGCAACCCCATAGGTTGGCTATCTCTACCCCGTAGCTGGTAGACTATCCCTTTGGATTTATAAACCTGAGTTAGGTCAAAGCTGATATAGGCCCTTCTCAGTGGGTTCATTGCACACCGATAGGGTACATACATTAACTCAGATTAAAAAACCTAATGATTTTCCCTAATGGAGTTAAATAACAACCTTCTCCCCAGTGGAGCCCTAAATCATATTAAACAAGTCAAACAAACAAATCAAATTCAAAATCAACCTCTCCAATGGAGCCAAATTAAACCAACTCCCCTAGTAGAGTATAAATTAAAGAAATCCAACCAAACTCTTATTCCCAGCGAATACATCCCTAAACAAATCTATGAAATCAAACTCAAATCCTAATCCCAAGGGATAGCCTGAACCTGCTTTCCTAGTGGAAGGTTCATGTACCCGATCCCCAGCAGACTCGAGCCCATATCTCTAGCAGATATGTCTCCCTATCAATTAAAACTAAGAAAATTAAAGTCAATTTGATCTTAATCCCTGGTAGATTATAGATTCTTATCCTTAGTAGATTTTTTTTCCATAAATCATATTGTCAAATCAAATTCAAACCTTATTCTGAGTAGATTTGCTTCTTCTATGCCCTGGATATAGACCCCTCACATGTCATGTCCAATGCATGTGTGATCCCCTAATGGATCTCCCTCCATGTCCTTGTTATGGAATTCTCATCAAATTCTATTTCTTCTCTTATACACACCTTTAATACTTGAACCAAAAGCCTAATAATGTATTTGTTCAAATTACATCATCTTAACATTGTAATCAACATTTTATGATTTATGATGGTGTAAGCTCAAACTAACTATACAATATCATGCTAAACATATTATAGTGTGAATTAACACATTATATTATATTATAATTTATGATGTTATATTATAATTTGCTATACTATAATATATTGTCTAACATTACACCTCATTAGAATCACTTAAAAGGAACAAATAACAAAAGTTTCTCAAAATATGAATAATGTTCATTTTGGAACTAAAATTGTTATTTTTCTATTAGAAATGGTACAAAATAGCTTAACTTTGGTGATGCCTCTTATTGAGTGCCATGAATTTGGGCAAATTCTTCCATCTCAACCTTCAAATTAAAATTTTTGTGAGTTTAGACCCAACTTATTATAACAAAAGTAAAACATACTAAAATGTACAATAACATTTAATAACACACCACCATATATATGTTGTTATATAGTTATGTATATATATTTAATATGCTTTCATATAATATATTATCCTACATTACAACTTAAAATGAAAATATAAAATGTATAAAATATGGTTGAAAAATGAACATTTATTTTGGATACAAAATTCCAATCTTTTGATTAAATGACACACCATAGCACACCCCCAATGTTGTTCCCTAAACTTACCTTAAATTTGGCCAAATCCCATCATCTCAAATTATAAATTAATATTTTTATGAATTATACCAAGATAAACTCTACTACATCATACTATAACAAACTAAAATATGCTAAACAACAAGTAGTAATACACAATAGTATGCTATAATGCATGATGCTACACTATGTTATGGCATCCTATATCATAATATAATATAACATATTATATTATATTATATTATATTGCATATCAGATCACAAGGGATTTCCTAAGATAAAATATCATAAAATTAGTCTAAATAATAAAAAAGCTATATATTTTAGTCATATCACTTAAATATTTTAAATTGAAATAATATATTATGATGCTAAGCTCTACCGATTATGACTTTAGTCAAATTCCACTATTTTAAAGTCTAAATCAGCATTTTTATAAATAATGCTAGTGTAGGCTCGACTGCATGATTGTATAATACTAAAAGAATTTAAAATGTGAGGAACAATATATTATGATATATGATGTTATACTATGCTACAACATATAATATTTATTTAGAATATAAAATCTTACTTTTATACTACAAGTTGGTAGCACACCTTTACCAACCCACTTCAAATTTATCAAATTTCATCATCTGATTTATTAAATCAATCTTTTTATGATTTATATTAAAATAGACTATATGACACAATACCATAATCTTTTAAAATAATTCAAAACATCTTATAACATCCAAAAAAACATCACTACATGCTCAAATATATGATGCTAGATTATACTATATATATGGTATTATAATATGATAGGGTTAGGGAATTCAAATCTCTAATATTCAAGGGAAAGTCTCTTGAAGACATTTTCTTTAACTACCATAATTATGTTAGGATTAGGTCATTCTTTAGATCTACTCCTAATGACATGTTTATTCAAGGTTTTAGGTTTAGGTTTAGGTTTTATTTAGGTTAGTTTGGGGTTTGGTTAGATTTAATTTAGGTTTAGGGTTTAGGTTAGTGTGGGTTTAACGCTAATGTTAGTTTAGGGTTTAGGGTTTAGGTTTAGGGTTGTAGGTTTTAGGGTTTAAGGTTTATGATTTTAGGGTTTAGGGTTTTGGGTTTAAGGTTTATGATTTAGTGTTTATGGTCTAGGATTTTTAAGGTTTAGGGTTTAGGGATTAGGGTTTTGGTTTTAGGTTTAGGGTTTAAGATTTAGTTTAGGGTTTAGTATTTAAGGTTTTTTTTAATAGAGAATAAATTCAGATTCAACATTTCTTCTTTTTAATTTCATCAACCAAGTTGCACCCCAAGTTTTCTAATACACAAGCGATGATATAGATTAAAAAAGAGCACCCATATAGCAAATAAAATACTTTAGAAAAGAAGAACCATCTTTACCATAAAGACAGTTCCATAAGCTGTAGATCGAATCAACTATTCTTCACTTTATCTAGTTCCCATTAGAACCACCCCCGCCTCTCGAGTCACGAGATCTACCATCATATACCTGATCTTTCCCTCCGCCACTAGCACAACTATAGCCTCCATCGCTCTTCCTACATCCATAACCACCACTGCTCTGACCACCACCTCCATATCCACCAGCACCTCTAGATCCCCGACCACCACTACAATAATCATGGCCTCTACCTTCGCCTCCACCACCAGATCTAGATTGAGCCTAGTTGATGATGATATTTCTACCATCAAGGTTCTACCCATTCTTAGGGCTTAGGGTTTAGGGTGAGTTTAAGGTTTAGGGCTTAGGGTTTAGGGTTTGGGGTTTTTTTTTTTTGGGAAACCCCATGTAGGGGTATTTTATTATCACAAAAAAGGGATACAAGGTCCTTAAAGGGGATAAACTCCAGAACTACTACTCAAAGAGCTTCAATCAACCTAAGGAGTAAATCCCTTATCTAAGTACATCCAAAAGTAAAGGAAGACATTAAAGAAATCAAAAGACACAAGTTGATTAACATAATAAGCCAAAGCAAGATTAGGGCCAATGCTCTGGAGGACGTGAGAATGCATGATAATATGGAACAAACCTGCAAGAGGACAAGAGAGACTCACCTACAAAATTGTAATAAGAAAGAGATTAGAACAGTTAAAGTAATACAAATAAAAGGATAAATGAAAATAGCATAAGCTGAGAATGATAATAAGGAATTGCAGAGAAGCTCAGTGGCCACACAAGTTGGGCAGATGCAAATATGAGCATCCAAACTTCGAAGGGTTACATCACAAGAGCTACTACTAAACCAAAAGGGAGTGAGTTCATCACATCATAGCCAAACCTATGAGGAGATAACAATTTTGAAAGTCTTGTGAGTTTATTACCAAAACCTAAACAAAACCATATCTAATATAGAGAAATTGTAATGAGTCAAGGATAAGGGTCCCATTCAAGAAAAGTATCATCAATATAGTCACCCTAACATGAGAATACATAAACATATGAGAATGAAACGTCTTTGCCAGAACCTAATAAAAAGTCATATCTAAGAAGATAAAAAAGCTAGCATATAATCCCTCCACAAGAAAATAGCAGAGGAGGCAACTTGCTAAAATCCTGCTAATCAAGTCAATGAGCCTATAATTAACACCATCCCAAACATATGATATATATATGAATCTTTCAGGGCAGGAAACAACCCCTAATTAATATCCATATTAGTAATTGGGAAAAAGTAATGGTAAAGGAAGGCTGCATAGCCCAACAAAGGAAATAGACTGTAACCTACCAAAAATAGCACCAAATAAAGACAGAGCTACAAGTAAAGACCAAAATCGATATGCCGATCAACAACAACCAAGAGAGCAAGACAAAGGCGAACATTCGTAATAGATAAGATAATTACACCAACCTAACCGAGCCAAGATGGGAATAGAGACAACAGATAATGTAGATCACAATAATGGAGATGAACATATAAATAGCTAAGCCAATCCCAATAATAGTTAATGTATTAGGTTTATTTTTTGGGTTTAGACTTTAGGTTTTACGATTAATGTTTTAGGGTTTAGAGTTTAAGATTTAGGGTTAAGGTTTATAGGTTTAGGGGTTTAGGCTTAGGGTTTAGGGGTTTAGGGTTTTAGGTTTAAGTTTTAGGGTTTAGGGTTTAGGTTTAGAATTTATGGTCTAGTTTTTTTAACCAAGAAAACCAGGTTTAGGTTTATTTATTGATTTAGTTTTTTCTTTATTTTTTTTTTATTTTTTATTTTATTTAGGTTTACTTTTATTTTTCTTTAATTTAGTTTATTTATTTTAGGTCCATTTGTCTTAGTTTAGGTTTAATTTTATATTTTAGTTTAGGTTTACTTTTAGTTTGAATTATTTTTTATTTTTATTTTTTAGTTTTATTTATTTTTTAGGTTTCATTAGGTTTTATTTTTTTTAGGTTTAGGTTTTGTTTTATTTTAGTTTTATTTTTAGGTTTTATTTTTTTAGTTTAGGTTTAGGTTTATTTTTAGTTTGTTTTATTTTATTTAGTTTAGGTTTTTCTTTAGGTTTAGTTTATTATAGGTTTAGGTTTAGGATTTATTTATTTTAGTTTTATTTATTTTAGTTTAGGTTTAGGTTTAGGTTTATTTTATTTTTATTTTATGTTTAGGTTTTTTCTTAGTTTAGGGTTTAGGTTTAGTTTTTTATTCATTTTTAGAAATTAGTTTTAGGTTTTTTGTAAGTTTAGGTTTTTATTTAGTTTTTACTTTATTTAATTTTAGGATTATGTTATTTTTATTTTACATTTAGTTTTTATTTTGTTAATGTTTTTTATTCCTAGGTTTATTTTATTTCTTTACCTAGATTTATTTTATTTATTTATTATTTTATTTTTTATTATTTTAGGTTTAGGTTTATTAGGTTTTATTTTATATTTTAACATTTTATATAGCTCAGTGTTATTTATTTTATCTTGGTCTATACTATGGTTTAAGGTTTTACTTGCCAGAGTATCTTAGGGTTTAGGGTCAGAGAGCCTGGGTTTAGTGTGCCTGTGGTTGGCCCAGGGTTGGCCCAGGTTTAGGGTCTGGCCTAGGGTTTAAGGCTGTTTTTGGAGATTTAGCTCAGGATTTTTAGGTTTAGGGTGGGTTTTAGTGGTTTAGGATTCAGGGTTTGGTTTATTAACATTGAGGTTTTGGGGTTTTAATTTAGGTGTGGGGTATGGTTTTTAGGATGGGTTTAAGGTTAATTTATAGGGTTTAGGGTTTAGTTTATGATTAGGTTGGAGGGGTTTGGTTTTGGGGTTTAGGTGGTTTAGGGGTTTATGGTTTAGGTTTTGAGTTTGGTTTGGTGGTTTAGGTTTAAGTTTTAGTTTAGGGTATGGTTTAGGGTTTAGGATTTAGGATTTAAGATTTTTTTTTTAACAAAGATTAAATTCAGTTTCAGAATTTATTCTTTTTGATTTCATCAACCAAGTAGCACCCCAAGTTTTCTAAGATACAAGACATAGACCAAAAAAGACCAAAGAGAAAAAATCAAAACCCTACATAAGTAGAACTGCTCTACTATAAAGACAAAGTTTCATAAATAATATCGGATCTGACCATTTTTCAATTTATCCAGCCCCATCAAAATCCTCGAGTAGCAAGATTGACATATCTCTCGATCTCTCCTCCGCCACCACCAGAATATAACCGCACCACCTCCGCCTCCATAACCACCTCGACCACCACCTCCATATCCACTAGCACCTCTAGATCCCCCACCACCATTATGATAATCGTCGCCTCTACCTTCGCCTCCATCGCCAGATCTAGACTAAGTGTGGTTAGTGGTGATGTTCCCTGGGTTCTACCCATTCTGGGTTTACATTTAGGTTTAGGTTAATTTGGTTTTAGGGTTTATGTTTAGTTTTAATTTTTTTAGTTACTTTAAGTTTAGGTTTATAGTTGGGATTTAGATTTAGGTTAGTTTGTGGTTTAGGTTTAGTATTTGTGCTCGTGTTTGTATTTTTAAGGTTTAGGTTAGGGTCAGTTTTGGGGTTTGTGGTTTTTTATATTAGGATTTGGTTCTTTTATTAAAAAAATACAAATAAACCCAGGTTTTAGGTTTATTTAGTTTATTTAATTCTTTCATTTATTTTAGTTTTTCAAGTTTTATATTTTATTTATTTTTTTTTTATTTATTTTGTCTTTTATTTATTTCTTTTGTTTACCTTTTTTACATTTTATTTTTTAGTTTAGTTATTTTATATTTATTTTTTTATTTGGTTTTATTTTTTTATTTTAGTTTAGTTTAGGTATTTATTTTATTTTTTAGGTTTTAGGTTTTATCTTAGTTTTAGGTTTAGGTTTATTTTAATTTATTTTTTTTATTTTAGTTTAGTTTAGCTTCAGTGTAGTTTATTTTAGGTTTAGTTGTTTTATTTAGTTTTAGTTTATTTTAGTTTAGGTTAGGTTTATTTTATTTTATTTTAGGATTAAGTTTTTCTTAGTTTAGCCTAGTTTATTTTTTATATATTTATAAGTTTTATTTGGTTTTATTTAGTTTTATTATTTTATCATCATTTATTTATCTCAGTTTTTATTTTTTATTATTTATTTTAGTAGATTTTATTTATCTTTATCTTAATTTAGTTTATTATATTATCTTTGTGCCTAGGTTTAAGCCTTTAGGTTTGTTTAGCCTATCTCTCATCTTATCTATCTTATCTTATCTTATTGGTTCTATGTTTTATTTAATTTATCTTTTTAGGCCTATGATTATTTAAAAGCCTAGTAGGCCCAGGCCTGGCAGTTTTGGGGTCCTATGATCTAGGGGTCAGCCCAGGGCCTAAGTTTGTGGCTCAGTGCTCAGGGTTTGTGGCTCATGAGTGGTCAGGCTAGGGTAGTGGCCTAGGTTTAGCCTAGAGGGGTTTGTTTTGGCCTGGGTTGCCTGGTTTATGTTTTAGGGTAGTTTAGTTTTGTGAGTTTAGGTTTAGGGTTAGTGTTTTGGTTTTTTTTGGCTCATTATGGGTTTATGGTTTTTTTAAAAAAAATTAAGTCAGTAGGGTTTAAGGTGTTTTTTTTAATAGAGAAAATTCTGATTCAACATTTCTTCATGTTGATTTCATCAACCAAAGTATCACCCTAAGTTTTCTGACACAAACGATGATATAGATAAAATGAGTAATAGCAAATAAAACCCTAGATAAGTAGAACCATCTCTACTATAAAGACACAATTCCATAAGCTCGATCGATCGCTCCTCATTTCCTCCAGCTCATCAACCACCCCTCTCTAGGGGATCCACCATCATATACCCAGCCTCCTCACCACGACAACCTCCATCGCCTCTCCTCCATAACTAGCACTACTATTACCACCACCTCCACCACCAAGACTCCAGATCCCCCACCACCACTACCATAATCGCCGCTTTCGCTTCCATCACTAGATCTAAACCGATCCCGGCGATGGTGATATTCTTGCCATCAAGGTTTCACCATTCTTAGGGTTCAAGTTTAGTTTAGTTTATTAGGTTTTAGAGTTTATTTTAAGTTTAGGTTTAGATTTTATTTATTTTAGTTTAGCTTTTATTTAGGTTTATTTATTTTATTTTATTTAGTTTATGGGTTTTTTTAATGCTAGGCCAGCTTTATTTTTATTCATTTTTGGTTTTTTAGTTTAGTCTTATTAATTTTATTTTATTTTATTTTAGTTTATTTATTTTCATTTGACGCTTAGTTTTTATTTTATTGGTTTTTTATTCATAGTTTTATTTTTTAGTTTAGTTTAGGTTTTTTCTTCTTCATTTTAGTTTATTTTATTTTTATTATTTTATTTTATTTTATTTTATTTTATTTTGTTTTTTATCTTTTAGTCATTTATTTATTTTATTTATGTTTATTTATACTCTGCCATAGGGCTCAGGGTTTATGATTTTAGAGCCTTGTGGTTTGGGTCCTAGTTTTAGGCTCAGTGGCCTGGTTTAGAGCTAGCCTCATGGGGGTCTTGGGCCCAAGATCTGTAATCATCCAGGGCTCAGGTCACCAGGGCCTGTGGCCCAGGACTGGGCCTAGTCCCAGTGGCCTGTGGCTCTGGGCTAGGGTCTTGGCCTCCATGGCCTGTGAACCCAGCCCAGAGTCAAGCCATGACTCCAGGATCCAGCCTCAGACTCCAGCCTCAGGATCCTGGCTGCCCCTGCTGGCCCAGGGCCCAGGTCAGCCAGGGCCCAGGGCCCAGGATCTTAGTGGCCCAGGTCAGGTCAACACTCAGCCCAGGGCCCAGGGCCTGGTCAGAATCAGGGTGGCCCATATCGGCCTTTAGGGATCGTGGTTTCAGCCCAGAACTCCATGGGCTTTAGGGTTTGGGGTTTAGTGTTATAGATTTAGGCGATGCAGTGGCCCAGTGGTTGTGTTGCCTGGCTGGCCCATGGCCCAGGGCCTGTGGAGATTTTGAGTTTTGGCTTGGCCGAGGAGGGTTTAAGTTTTAGTTTAGGTATGGTTTAGGTTTAGATTTAGGATTTAAGATTTTTTTTTTAACAAAGATTAAATTCGCCGTAATTTATTCTTTTTGATTTCATCAACCAAGTAGCACCCCAAGTTTTCTAAGATACAAGACATAGACCAAAAAAGAGCACCCAAAGAGAAAATCAAAAACCCTACATAAGTAGAACTGTCTCTACTATAAAGACAAAGTTTCATAAATAATAGATCGGATTGACCATTTTTCAATTTATCCAGTTCCCATCAAAATGACCTCAGTCTCTCGAGTAGCAAGATTGACCACATATCTCTGATCTCTCCCTCCGCCACCACCGTAACTGTAACCTGCACCACTCCTCTGGCCTCCATAACCACCAGTGCTCTGACCACCACCTCCATATCCACTAGCACCTCTAGATCCCCCACCACCATTATGATAATCATCACCTCTACCTTCACCTCCATCGCTACATCTAGACTAAGTGTGGTTAATGGTGATGTTCCTGTTGTCAAGGTTCTACCCATTCTTAGGGTTTACATTTAGGTTTAGGTTAATTTGGTTTTAGGGTTTATGTTTAGTTTTTAATTTTTTTAGTTACTTTAAGTTTAGGTTTATAGTTTGGGATTTAGGATTTAGGGTTAGGTTTTAGGGTTTAGGGTTTAGTATTTAGGCTTCAGGCTTTAGGGCTTTTAAGGTTTAAGGTTTAGGGTTAGGGTTTTAGGTTTGGGGTTTAGGGTTTTATGGTTTAGGGTTTAGGATTTAGGGTTCTTTTTTTATTAAAAAAATACTAAATAAACCGGTAGGTTTAGGTTTATTTAGTTTATTTAGTCAATTTTTCATTTATTTTAGTTTTTTCTAGTTTTTATTTTTATTTAGGTTTATTTTTTATTTTTATTTTGTTCAATTTATTTATTTTTGTTTACCTTTTTGGTTTACATTTAGGTTTATTTTTATTTTTTAGTTTAGTTTTATTTATATTTATTTTTTTGTTTAGGTTTTATTTTTTATTTTTAGGTTTAGGTTTAGGTATTTATTTTATTTTTTTAGGTTTAGGTTTTAGGTTTTATTCTTAGTTTAGGTTTAGGTTTATTTTTAATTTATTTTATTTTATTTAGTTTAGGTTTAGGTTTAGGTGTAGTTTATTTTAGGTTTAGGTTTAAGTTTTATTTAGTTTGGCATAGTTTATTTTAGTTTAGGTTTAGGTTTATTTTATTTTTATTTTAGGATTAAGTTTTTCTTAGTTTAGGCCTTAGGTTTTATTTTTTATATATTTATAAGTTTTATTTTTAGGTTTTTATTTAGTTTTTATTTTATTTTATTTCAGGTTTATTTTATTTATCTTTTAGGTTTAGTTTTATTTTTATTTAGGTTTTTATTATTTATTTTTAGTGTAGATTTTTATTTATTTTATCTTAATTTAGTTTTTATTTTATATTTTATTTTCTTTTTAGGTTTAGGTTTAAGTTTAGGTTTAGGTTTATGTTTTAGTTTATCTTTTCATTTTATTTTATTTTTTATTTTATTTTGGTTTATGTTTATTTATTAATTTTATTTTTAGGTTTTATTTAGTTTAGGTTTATGATTTTAGCATTTAGGCAAAAGCCATGGTCAGTGTGGTTGGGGTTTATGATTTAGGGTCACAAGTTTAGGGTTTAAAGTTTAGGGTTTAGAGGGTTTTAGGGTTTAGTGGTATGGTAGGGTTTAGGGTTTAAAGTTTAGGGTTTAGGCTCATGCTTAGGTTTAGGATTTTAGGGTTTAGGGTTTGGTTGGGTTGGGTTTTTTTTTATTTTGGTTTAGGGTGTAGGGTTTAAGGTTTAGTATTTAGAGTTAGTTTTACGGTTTAGGGATTAGGGTTTAGGGTGTAGGGTTTTGGTTTTTAAGTTTCGGGTTTACGATATAGGGTTTATGGTTTTTTTAAAAAAAAATTAAGTAAACTAGTAGGTTTAGGGTTTAAGGTTTAAGGTTTTTTTTAATAGAGAAAAATTCAGATTCAACATTTCTTCATGTTGATTTCATCAACCAAAGTATCACCCTAAGTTTTCTATGACACAAACGATGATATAGATAAAAAATGAGCACCAATAGAGCAAATAAAAAACCCTAGATAAGTAGAACCATCTCTACTATAAAGACACAATTCCATAAGCATCAGATCAGATCGATCGTTCCTCATTTCCTCCAGTTCCCATCAGAACCACCCTGTCCTCTCGAGTAGGGGATCCACCATCATATACCCGATCTCTCCCTCCGCCCCCACCACGATTGTAACCTCCATCGCTCCTCTTGCCTCCATAACTAGCACTACTATTACCACCACCTCCATATCCACCAGCACCTCCAGATCCCCCACCACCACTACCATAACTGCTGCCTTCGCCTACGCCTCCATCACTAGATCTAAACTGATCCTGGCTGATGGTGATATTCTTGCCATCAAGGTTTCGCCCATTCTTAGGGTTCAAGTTTAGGTTTAGGTTTATTAGGTTTTAGAGTTTTGTTTATTTTAAGTTTAGGTTTAGATTTTATTTATTTTAGTTTAGTTTATTTTAGTTTAGGTTTAGGTTTATTTTATTTTATTTTTATGTTAGGTTTATGGGTTTTTTTTACGTTAGGGCTTAGGCTTTACTTTTTATTCATTTTTGGTTTATTTTTTAGGTTTAGGTCTTTATTAATTGTTTATTTTATTTTATTTTAGGTTTATTTATTTTCATTTGACGTTTAGTTTTTTATTTTATTAAGGTTTTTATTCATAGTTTTATTTTTTTAGTTTAGTTTAGGTTTTTCTTTCTTTCATTTTAGTTTATTTTTATTTTTTATTTTATTTTATTTTATATTAGATTTTTATTTTATTTTGTTTTTTATTTTTTTAGGTTTCATTTTATTTATTTATTTATTTTTTATGTTTTATTTAGTTTAGGTTTCAAGGTTTAGGGTTTAGGGTTTATGATTTAGAGTTTTGTGGTTTAGGGTCTTTTAGTTTAGGGTTTAGAGTTTAGTGTTTATCATGGTGGGGTTTAAGGTTTAAGATCTTAGGGATGATCAGGGTCATCTAGGAGGTCAGTTTAGGGCCTGGAGGATTTAGGTAGTCAGTGGTTTAGGGTCTGGGCCCAGGGTTAGCCCATGGTTTAATTTAGGAGGTTATGATTTAGATTTAGTTTAGGTGGGCCTTTAGTATATGATCAGCACCCAGGGCCTTTAGGGCCCAGGGCTAGATTTAGTGGCCCAGGATCCATGGTCATTCTGGGTGTGTAGTTAGCCCAGTTGGCCAGGTCAGTGTCAGGTGTGTTAGCCAGGTGGCTGCCTAGGCTAGCTCAGTAGTTTCTGGGCCATCAGGCCTAGGTCAGGGCCTGCTGGCTCAGTGGTTTAGGTTTAGTTTGGTTTAGTTTAAGTTTTTTTAAAAATCAAGAAAACCAAGACAACAGTTACTGAGTTATTTAATATTTGATTTATTTTGATTTTATTTTATTTTTTTATTTTCATTTAGTTTTAATTTTATTTAAGTTTTATTCTTAGGTTTATTTTATTTTATTTAGGTTTCAGGTTTTTTTATTTATCCCATTTTTAGGTTTTATTTTGTTTTAGGTTTAGCTTTTCAAGTTTTGTGGTAGGTTTAGGGTTTAACTCAGTTTTAGGGTTTTAGGGTTTAGGGTCAGGATCGATGATACAACCAGGGTTTTAGGCTCAGCTTGGGTTTGTGGGTTTAGGTTTAGTGTCAGATTGGGGCTCAGGGTGGGTTTGTAGGTTTTTTAGAGCCTAGTGTTTAGCATTTAGGGTTTAGGGCTAATGATTTATGGCATATGGTAGGGTTTTGAGGGCTTAGGGTTGCAGGCCTCAGCCTAGGGTATATTAGTTTGGGTCTAAGGTTTAGGGTTTAGGATCTATGGTTTAAGATTTAGGGTTTAGTATTTTTTTAAAATTATGTAAAAGTTTAGTTTGTTTATTAAGTTTATTTTTTTATTTTTTTAGCTTTTATTTATTTTTTATTTTATTTAGGCCTATTTTTTATTTTTATTTAGGTTAGTTTATTTATTTTAAGTTTATTTATTTTAGTTTTGCTTTTTAATTTTAGTTTATTTTTTTTAAGGTTTAGATTTAGGTTTAAGTTTATTTTTTAGTTGAGTTTTACTTTTATTTTATTTTTTAGGCTTTGGTTTTATTTTTTATTTTTAGGTTTACGTTTATGTTTTTATTTTATTTTTGTAGGTCTAAGTTTTAGGTTTTTATTTAGGTTTATTTTTAAGTTTTTTTTTAGTTTAGGTTTAGGTTTATTTTTAGTTTATTTTATTTTATTTAGGGTTTAGGTTTAGGTTTAGGTTTACTTCATTTTAGCTTTTCATTTAGGTTTTATTTATTTTAATTTAGTTTGTTTTTAGCTTTTTTTATTTGAGTTTATTTTATTTTATTTAGTTTAGGTTTAGTTTTTATTTTAGTTTATGGTTTAGGTTTTATTTTATATTTATTTTTAGGTTTTATTTTTAAGTTTATATTTTAGGTTTTATTTTTTGTTTAGATATTATTTTATTTTATTTTAGGATTATTTTATTTTTATTTTACGTTCAGTGTTTATTTTATTAAGTTTTTCAATCTTGGGTTTATTTTATTTTATTTAATTTAGTTTAGGTTTTTTTATTTTATTTTAGTTTATTTTTTATTTTTTATTTTATTTTATTTTTATTTTTAGATTTTATATTTTATTTTATTTAGTAGATTTATTTTATTTAATTTTATAGGCTCAGTTTAGTGGAGGTTTAGTGGCTCAGTTTTCCACTCAGCCTCAGGGTTGGATTTGGATTTAAAGTCAGTTAGGGGGTGGCCCAGTCAGTGGCCCAGGTCAGGGCCCAGGGCCTGTGGCCCAGGATTTAGCCCAGGTCACTGGATGTGGCTCAGGTCAGTCAGTGGTCAGATTTAGTATTAATCTTTTAGGTAGTCAGTATTAAGTCAGTGGCCCAGCGCTAAGAGGTCAGTAAGGGCTTTAGAACGTCAGGGCCCAGGATTATAAGTGGATAGTTGTAAAAGCTCAGTATTTAGGTTTGGTATTAGTAAGTGGTCAGGTAGGTTTAAACGCCAGTTTATGGAGTTAAGGGCCCAGTTTTGTCAGTTATGGTAATTCAGGGTTTAGGGTTTGGGGTTTGGGGTTTTAGGTTAAGGGTTTGCATTAGGTTTAGGTTTAGAGTTTAATGTTAAAAAGATGGTTTTAGAGCGTGCCTGGGTTGTTTGGTTTATGGTCCCTTTAGGGTTTAGGGTTTACGATTATAACTTTAGGGTTTAGGGTTAGTTTTTGGGTTTAGGGTTTAGGATTTAGTGTTCAGGATTTAGGGTTTAGGGTTTAAGTTAAAGGATTTAGGGTTTAATGTTTAGGTTATGTTTTTTTTACTTGTGGTCAGTTTTAGGTTTTATTTATTTTAAGTTTAGGTTTAGATTTTATTTATTTTAGTTTAGTTTATTTTAGTTTAGGTTTAGGTTTATTTTATTTTATTTATTTTATTTTTATATTAGGTTTAGGGTTTTTTTTTACATTAGGGTTTAAGCTTTACTTTTTATTCATTTTTTGGTTTATTTTTTAGGTTTAGGTTTTTATTTATTATTTATTTTATTTTATTTTAGGTTTATTTTATTTTCATTTGACATTTAGTTTTTTTTTATCTTATTGGTTTATTCATAGTTTATTTTCTTAGTTTAGTTTTTTTTCTTTCTTTATTTTAGTTTATTTTTATTTTTATTTTATTTTATGTTTAGATTTTATTTTATTTTGTTTATTTTATTTTTTTAGGTTTATTTATTTATTTTATTTTAGGTTTTATTTAGTTTAGTTTAGGGTCAGTTTGATTTAGAGTGTGATAGGGTCTCAGCTGTGGTGTGGTAGTGGTGGGGTGGTTTAGGTTTATGGCTTTATGGTTTGGGGTAGGATCTGGGTTTATGATTTAGTTATCTGGGGTGGTTGGGAGGGTGGAGAGTTTAGGGTCTTAGTGGTTTTTGGGTTTTAGGTTTATGGTAGAATTAGGTTTGAGATGAATTTAGTAGTTAGGGTCAGCTTCAGATTTAGGTCAGTGTCATGGTAGAAGATTTAGGTCAGATGGTTTAGGGTTTATGGTTATTTAGGTGTAAGGTTTGGGTCAAGGATGGTCAGTTTAGGCCCAGAGCTCAAGTGGCCTAAGCCTGGGCCATCAGGGCTCAGTGGTCCGGAGTTCATCTTTAGTTTTAGTGGCCTGGTTTAGGGCCCAGGTTTAGGGTTTAGGGCTCACAATTATTTTATGGTTTAGGGTTTAAGTTTTAAAAAACCAAGAAAACCGACACCAGGTCAGCTTGTTATTATTTAATTTATCTGATTTATGGTTTATTTTATCTTATTTTACATTTAGTTAATTTTATTTAAGTTTTATTCTTAGTTTATTTTATCTTATTTAAGTTTAGGTTTTATTTATCCCATTTTAGGTCTTATCTTGCGTGTGCTTTTCAAGTTTTAGGGTTTAGGGTTTAGGTAGTGTGGCCAGGGTCTTGTGGGTTTAGGAGGGTTTAGGCCTCAGCTCAGTGATCAGTGGTTTTAGGGTGTGGTAAGTTAGGGTTTTAGGGTTTAGCGATTTAGGGTTTAGGGGTAAATATAGGATCATGGTCATGGCACATGGTAGTTTTTAGGCTTAGGGAAGGTCAGGTTTAGGGAGTTAGTGTGGTAAGTGGTGGTAGGATCTATGGTTTAGGATTTAGGGTTTAGTGTTTTTTTAAAATTTTGTAAATAAGTAGGTTTAGGTTTATGTAGTTTATTTTCTATTTTTGTAGTTTTTATTTATTTTCTTATTTTTATTTAGGACTATTTTTTATTTTTATTTAGGTCAGCTTATTTATTTTAGGTTTATTTATTTTAGTTTTGCTGTTTAATTTTAGTTTATTTTTAAGGTTTAGCTTTAGGTTTAAGTTTATTTTTTAGTTGAGTTTTACTTTTATTTTGTTTTTTAGGATTAGGTTTTATTTTTTATTTTTAGGTTTACATTTATGTTTTTATTTTATTTTTGTAAGTCTAAGTTTTAGGTTTTATTTAGGTTTATTTTTAAGTTTTTTTTAGTTTAGGTTTAAGTTTATTTTTAGTTTATTTTATTTTATTTAGGGTTTAGGTTTAGGTTTAGGTTTACTTCATTTTAGTTTTTGGTTTAGGTTTTATTTATTTTAGTTTAGTTTGTTTTTAAGTTTTTTTATTTGAGTTTATTTTATTTTATTTAGTTTAAGTTTAGTTTTTTTTCTAGTTTATGGTTTAGATTTTATTTTATATTTATTTTTAGGTTTTATTTTTAAGTTTATATTTTAGGTTTTGGTTTTTATTTAGTTTTTATTTTATTTTTTATTTTTTGATTATTTTATTTTTATTTTATGTTTAGTTTTATTTTGTTAAGTTTTTTAATCTTAGGTTTATTTTATTTTATTTAGTTTAGTTTAGGTTTTTCTTTATTTTATTTTAGTTTATTTTATTTTATTTTATTTTATCTTATGTTTAGATTTTATTTTTATTTTTTATTTTATTTAGGTTTAGATCTTTATTTATTTAACTTTTAGGTCTTTATTTAGCTCAGTGGCCTCACATTTTGGTTTAGGGTAGGATCTTAGGATTTAAGGAGTCAGGGCCTGGGTTGTGGTCCGGGTAGTGGCCTTGTGGCTTAGCCCAGGGCTCAGGTCAGCTCAGGGCCCAGTGGCCCAGTCTCAGGATCTGGAGTGTCACTTGGACTCAGGTGGACAGGGCTCAGTTTGTGGTTTAGCACTCCAGAGCTCAGTATTTGGGCTCAGGGCCTGCGCCAGTAAGCCAGGCCTAGTAAGCCTGTTTAGTGGCCTTAGGACAGCCTTTAGTATTGGCCTAGGCCTAGGGCCTAGTCTAAGGTCATCCCGGTTTAAAAGTTGGGGTCAGTTATGGTATGGCTCAGTTTAGTATTTGGGAGCTCAGTGGTCTTGTCTGGTTAAGGTCTGGGGTCAGGTCATGGCCTAACCAGGCCCAGCCTGGGGGAGGGCCCAGGATCTTGGGTAGGGCTCACCATCAGGTTTAGGGCTTTATAATCCAGGATCTTGGGCTCATGATCGCCTGGCCATCAGGTCCGTGGCTCAGTTTAATCCATGGCTCAGTTTGGGTTTAGCCTGGTTATGGTCTCAGTGGCTCAGGATCTCATCAGTAACCCCAGGGCCTGGTCATGGCCATGGGCTAGTAGGGATCAGGGCTAGGATTTAGTGTCAGGGGTCAGTGGTATGGTAGTTCTTTTAAAATTTAATAAACCCGATTTAGGTTTTATTTAGTTTTATTTTATCTTGTTTTAGTTTATTTTTTATTTTATTTTCTTTATCTTTATTTATGCATTTTATCCCAACGTTTATTTTATCTTATTTTTAGGTTTTATTTATTTTATTTGTAAGTTTATTTGTTTGGCCTTTTCTTTTGGCCGTGATCAGTTTTGTTTTGGAGGTTTAGGGGATGGTCATGGTATTAGCCCAAGGATTTAGGGCTAGGTCAAGTGGCAGTGGCTAGGTCTTCTATGGCTCAGGGTCAAGGTGAATGCTCAGGGCCCAGGTCACCAGTGTGTGGGTTTAGAGTGTCAGAGTGCCTAGGATTAGTGTCAGCCAGTGGGGGGGAAGGGCCTGTCAGCTCAGGCTCAGGGCCTGGGAGTCCAGGGCCTAGAGCTAGCTGCCAACAGGATTTAGGGCCCAACGCTAGTGTCACCAGTGGTGTTTTGTGGCCTAGGGTGGTTTATATGGTAACGCTAGTTTTGGCCTAGGGCTCAGTTAATTTTCTTTAAATTAAATAACCCAACGCTTACTCTTAGTGTTTAAGTTTTTTTTTAATTACAAACCCGGCTGCTCAGTAGTTTTTATTTAATTTTATTTTATCTTCTTTAGTCTTATCTGTTTATTTTTAATTTAGTTTAGTTTTATTTTATCTTAGTTTTTTACCCAGGTTTATCTTATCATTTAGGTTTAGGTTTTTATTTATTTTATTTTAGGTCATTTCACTTTATTTATTTTTAGGCCTTCAGTATAGGCTCTGGTTAGTGTTTCTATGGTCTTAAAGCTCAGTATTCTTTAGGCCTATGGTTTGCTCAGCTTTAGGGTCATGGTCTTTTATGGTTTAGGATCAGCTGTCAGATTAGGCTTTAGTTTTATGGTCAAGAGCCTTTGGTTTAGTGTAGGGCTCAGATTTGTGGTTGCAGGTTTTAAAGCTCAGTTTATCGTTGGGCACACGATTTAGTTTATGATTTAGCTTTTTTTATTTTAGGTTTATTTTAGGATTTCAGTTTGTTGCTGTTTGGCTAGATTGCAGTTTAGGTCAGGTTTAGCATTTAGGGTTTAGGGTTAGTTTTAGCGATTAAGATTTAGGGATCAGGATTTAATGTTTAGGGTTTTTCTTTTAATTTTTAAATTAAGTATACCAACAGGTTTAAGTTTATTTAGTTTATCTAGTATATTTTATTTTTTTATTTTTATTTAGGTTTATTTTTTATTTTTATTTAGGTTAGTTTATTTATTTTAAGTTTATTTATTTTTGTTTAGGTTTTTTATTTTAATTTATTTTTTAGGTTTATATTTAGTTTTAGGTTTATTTCTTAATTGAGTTGTATTTTTATTTTATTTTTAATGTTCAGATTTTATTTTTTATTTTTAGGATTAGGTTTAGGTTTTAATTTTATTTTTGTAGGTTTAGGTTTTAGGTTTTTATGTTATGTTTATTTTTAGGTTTTATTTTTTAGTTTAGGTTTAAGTTTATTTTTAGTTTATTTTATTTTATTTAGGGTTTAGTTTTAGGTTTAGGTTTAGTTTATTTTAGGTTTAGGTTTAGGTTTTATTTATTTTAGTTTAGTTTATTTTAAAGTTTATTTATTTTGGTTTATTTTATTTTATTTAGTTTAGCCTTAATTTTTTTTAGTTTAAGGTTTAGGTTTTATTATTTTGAGGTTTTATTTTTAAGTTTATATTTTTGGTTTAGGTTTTTATTTAGTTTTTATTATATTTAATTTTAGGTATATTTTATTTTTGTTTTACATTTTTTTTAATTTTATTATGATTTTTTATTCATATAATTATTTTATTTTATTATTTAGTTTAGGTTTATCTTTATTTATTTTAGTTTATTTTAATTTTTTATTTTATTTTATTTTTAGGTTTTAATTTAGGTTTTTTTTATTTACAATTATTTAAGTTTAGTCTCTTTTATTTTATTTTAGGTCTTATTTTTTAGCTCAGTTTTGTTTAGGGCTCAGTATTTACAATTTTTTATTTTGTGGTAGTTTAGGGTTTTTCAGTTTATGGTTTGGGGTTGTGGCTCAGTTAGTTCAGTGGTCCAGGTTGGGTCTGGTGGTTGCTCAGGGTTTAAGATTTAGCCTGGGCCCAGTGGTTTTGTGGCTCAGTTAGGCTCAGTGCCCAGGTCATTTAGGCTCAGGTCAGAGTTAGCTCAGGTTTAGGTAGTGGTTAGGGCCCAGGCTCAGTGTGGTTTGTGGTCAGGCCTAGGGTTTAAGTTTGTATTCAGTTTTGTGGCAGAGGTTAAGGTGGGGTTTTTAGCTCAGTGGATTTGTGTGGTTTAGTCAGTTAGATCTGAGGTTGTCAGGTTTAGTGGTTTAGTGTTTCACAAATTATGTTAGGTCTTGTGGGTTAAGGTGGGTTTCAAGGATGTGGTTGGGTTTGGTAGGTCAGAAAGGGTTTATAATTTGTGTATCTTTAGTGCAGGCATGTTAGTGTTGTAGGTATAAGTTCAGTGGGTGGGCTCAGTTTGAATCAGGGTTTAGGGTTTAGGATTTAGATTTAGGGTTAGTATTTTTTTTTAAATTAAGCAACCCAGTTTAGTTTTAACGCTTAAGTTTTTTAATTAGTTTTATTTTATTTTATCTTTTAGGTTTATTTTAGGTTTATTTTATTTTTATTTTTTAATTTAATTTAATTTATGTTATTTATTCCAGCTTATTTTATCTTTTAGTTTAGTTTAGGTTATTATTTATTATATTTTAGTTTATTTTATTAATTTACTATTTTATCTTTTTAGTTTATGTTTAGGTTTTAGTTTTGGTTTTTTTATATCCAAGCTCAGTTTTATTATTTATCATTTTAAGTTTTAGGTTTTAGTGGTTTTTTTGTGGTCTTGCAGGGTCTTTAGGATTTAGGGTCTTGGCTCAGGTTTGCTGTCAGTTTGTTGTGGGTTTAGAGTTTGGTTTGGGGTTTGGTGGTTTAAGGTTTGAGGTTTGGGCTCAGTCATTGGCTCAGTGTAGAGCTAGGGCTCAGTGGCTCAGATTTGCCTAGGGTTATTTGGGTTTGTGGGTTTTATTTTATGGTCCAGGCCTGGTGGTTTAGGGCTCAGCAGTAGGGCCTTAGAGCTCAGTAGGGCCTAGGGTACTTTGGTTTTGGATTTTGGTTGTGGAGTATGTCTTTAGGTCCGTGATCAGAGTATGTAGATTTGGCTTAGCTTAGATTTGATTTTGGCTTTTTTCCTGAATTAAGCAAACCAATATGTTTTATTTAGTTTATATTATTATTTTAGTTTATTTTTTATTTTAATTTTATTTAAGTTTATTTTTTATTTTTATTTAGTTTAGTTTATTTATATTAGTTTAGGTTTTCTATTTTAGTTAATTTTTTAGGTTTAGGTTTAGGTTTATATTTTAGTTGAGTTTTATTTTTATTTTGTTTTTTAGGTTTAAGTTTTATTTTTTTTTTTATTTGTAGGTTTAGGATTTGGTTTTTATTTCATTTTTTTAGGTTTAGGTTTTAGGTTTTTATTTTAGATTTATTTTTAGGTTTTATTTTTTAGTTTACGTTTAGGTTTATTTTTAGTTTATTTTATTTTATTTAGGGTTTAGGATTAGGTTTAAGTTTAGTTTAATTAAGGTTTAGGTTTGGGTTTTATTTATTTTAGTTTATTTTATTTTTAGGTTTATTTATTTTAATTTATTCTAGTTTATTTAGTTTAGGTTTAGATTTTTTTTAGTTTAGGGTTTCGATTTTATTTTTTATTTATTTTTTGGTTTTCTTTTTTAGGTTTATATTTTATGTTTAGGTTTTTATTTTGTTTTTATTTTATTTTATTTTAGGTTTATTTTATTTTTATTTTACATTTTGTTTTTATTATTAATGTTTTTATTCATAGGTTTATTTTATTTTTATTTTAGTTTATGTTTTTTTTTTATTATTTATTTTATTTTATTTTTTAGTTTAGGTTTAAGTTTTAGTTTTAGTTTTCATGTTATTTTATCTTATTATCTTATAATTAGATTTTCTTTTTATTTTATTTTAGGTTTTATTTGGTTTAAGTTTAGTTTCTAAGTTTTAGGGTTTTAGGGTTTAGGTTAGTGGTAGTGTTTTAGGGTTTAGGCTCAGGATTTAGGGTTTGGTTATGGTTTAGGGTTTAGGATTTAGGGTTTAGTTTTGCTAGGGTTTAGTTGTGGTCACTGCCAGTGGCAAACAGGGTTTAGGTTTTAGGGTTTAGTGGTTTAGGGTTTATAATTTAGGTTTTAGTTAGGGTTTGATTTTATTTTTATTTATTTTAGGTCTTCTTTAGGTTTATATTTTTGGTTTAGATTTTATTTAGTTTTATTTTATTTTATTTTAGGTTTATTTTATTTTATTTTACATTTATTTTATTTTATGGTTTTATTCTTAGGTTTATTTTATTTTTATTTAGTTTAGTTTTTCTTTATTTTATTTTAGTTTATTTTATGATTTATTTTATTTTATTTTTTTGGTTTAGGTTTAAGTTTTAGTTTAAGTTTTATTTTATTTTATCTTATCATTTATTTAATTATATTTATTTATTTATTTTATTTTATGTTTTTAATTAGCCCAGCTCAGGTGTTAGTCAGGTTTAGTTTAGTGGTAGGATAGGGTAGGGCCCAGTGCCCAGGTCAGGCCTGGCCCAGCCCAGTGGTCAGTGGCTCAGTGGCCTGTTCTGGTTAGTCCTGGGCTCAGGTGGTGTCAACCCAGTTAGTGTCACTTTGAACCCAGCTCAGTCAGTGGTTTGGTGGCTCATGGGCAGATTTAGTGGCCCAGGGTCAGACCTGGGTTGTGGAGTGTGGTCAGGATCAGTGGCCAGAGCCTGGTGGCCCAGGTCAGTGGTGAGCCCCAGCCTGGTCAATCTGAGGCTCAGTTTCCAGTCCATCTTTTAGGCCCAGATCCAGGGCTTAGGCCCAGGGCCTGGGCCTGTGGCCCAGTGGTCAGATCCAGGATTTAGAGTGGGCCACATAGGGTTTGGGTCTGGCAGTGGCCTGTGCCAGGGTTAATCTAAGTGGTCCTTAGTTTAGGCCTGCTCTGTTTCAGGATCTAGGGTCTTAGGGCCTAGGGCTCAGGGTAGGGTTTCATTTATTTAGTTTATTTTATCTTATCTTAAGCCTATCTTATTTTATTTTTATGTTTAATTCTGATGTACTTCGTTCAGTTACGTATTGCTTAGGGTTTAGAGTTAGTTTGGTTTAGGGTTTAAAGAACTGGTTTTGCAGTTTAGGGTTTTAGGGTTTAGGGTTTAGGGTTTAGGGTTTCAATTTTTATTTAGTTTTTATTTTATTTTATTTTAAGTTTATTTTATTTTTATTTTATGTTTAATTTTTATTTTATTTAAGTTTTTAATTCTTAAGTTTATTTTATTTTTTAGTATAGTTTAGGTTATTATATATTTTATTTTAGTTTATTTTATTTTCTTTTTTTATTTATGTTTAGGTTTTAGTTTAGGTTTTTTTATTTCATTTTATTTATTTTATTTTATTTATTTTTTGGTTAATTTATTTATTTTATTTAAAGGTTTTATTTAGTTTAGGTTAAGGTTTTTAGGTTTAGGGTTTAGGGTTTAGGGTGTAGGGTTTTATCTTTTAGGGTTTTAGGGTTTAGGGATTATGGTTAGGGTTTAGGGTTTAGGGTTTAGTGTTTATGCATTTGTGTTTAGGGTTTTAAGGGTTTAGGGTTTGCCTAGGGTTTAAGATTTAGGGTTTAGGGTTTATGGTTTAGGGTTTAGGGTTGAGGGTTTAGGATTTAGAGTTGTAGTTTTAGTGTTTAGGCTTTAGGCTTTAGGATTTAATATTTAGGGATTAGGGTTTAGGATTTTTTTTAGATTAAGTAAATCGGTAGGTTTAGAAGTATTTAGTTTAATTTTTATTTATTTTAGATTTTTTTATTTTTTATTTAGGTTTATTTTTTTTATTTTTTTTAGTTTATATATTTTAGGTTTATTTATTTTAGTTTATGTTTTTTATTTTAGTTCATTTTTTAGGTTTAGGTTTAGGTGTAGGTTTATGTTTTTTTTATTCTATTTTTATTTTTATTTTATTTTTTAGGTTTAGGTTTTATTTTTATTTTTTTATTTTTAGGTTTAGGTTTAGGCTTTTATTTTATTTTTTGAGGTTTAGGTTTTAAGTTTTTATTTTACGTTTAATTTTTTAGATTAGGTTTAGGTTTATTTTTAGTTTATTTTATATTAATTAGTTTAGAGATTAAGTTTAGTTTATTTTATTTTATTTAGTTTAGGATTTAGGTTTAGTTTATTTTAGGTTTAGGTTTAGGTTTTATTTATTTTAATTTAGGTTTAGGTTTATTTTATTTTGTTTATTTTAGGTTTAGATTTTTTTTTAAGTTTAGGGTTTAGGTTTTATTTCTTATTTATTTTTAGGTTTTTTTAGGTTTAGATTTTTATTTAGTTTTTATTTTATTTTATTTTAGGTTTGTTTTATTTTTAGTTTTTATTTTATTTAGGATTTTTATTTTTAGGTTTATTTTATTTTTATTTCACTTTAGGTTTTTATTTATTTTATTTTAGTTTAGTTTTTTATTTTTTATTTTATTTTATTTTTAGGTTTAGGTTTAGGTTTAAGTTTATGTTTTAGTTTAGGTTTTTATTTTACTTTATTTTATTTTATTTTATTTAGGTTTAGGTTTATTTATTTATTTTATTTTTAGGTTTTATTTAGTTTAGGTTTAGGTTTTTAGGTTTTTAAGGTTTAGGGTTTAAGGTTGGTTTTTTTTAAGGGAAATTAGGGATATTTTATTGCCACTAAGAAAAGGTACAAAGTCCTTAAAGGGAGTAAATCTCTATGCTAATGCTCAATGAGGTAAAATATGTCCTAAAGAGATAAGCCTCCTAACTACTACAATAATTAAGTAAAGAAAGCAAAAGAAAAATATCCAAATAAACAACAAATGAAAATCCATGTAGCAAACTTCATGGTTCTTGATGCCGAAGATCCACGAAAGAGTCTTCTACCTTGTAAAAGAAATCCGCAACATACATTTGGAAGAATGAGTACAATTAATCAAGGATAAAGAGTAAGAGCAGATAAAAGTAGTAAAGTAAAGAAAAGGCTCTGGCTCAGTTACAATCATCTCAACGAGCAACATTATATGTAAGCATCCAAACTTCAGGAGAAGGGTTACAATTACATATAGTGCTACCAGCCAAAAGAAGAAAGAGTGGGAAACATTAAGGCCATCATTGCCAGAATACCTCGTTTCACACATTATCCAAAGATGATCTTCCACCAAGCCTGCAAAATCCTCAAAATAGCAAAGATAATAGCCAAGCACCAAGCCACCAGAATAATCAAGCTTAATAAGACAACTAGTAAAGCAACCCCAAGGATAGTAGCAAAATAGTATGAGCACCACCAGAGCTTCCACCAAAAAGGAATAACCAATTCAAGAGGAGCAAGCATCATGACATGGGTGACAACACTAAAAAGAGACAACACAAGAGCAAAAGGAAAACCATAAGTGCTCAAATCCTTCATCCACCAAATAGAAAAACCAGTAAGAGGGGTGGGGAGCAAGCTACCATTCAAGCGAAAAGGGTGTTCTTCAGTCAAGAGGTGAGACCAAGCGGAAATCAGAAGAAAATAATCATAGAAAGACAACAAGGTTCTAGAGCTCACCAAAGGCGGGAAAAAATAGCCAAAGCGACCACTCCTCAACCAGTCCAACCAAAACAACCAGTCCAACCAGCCATCCAACAAATCCCCCTTACCAACCACCTCAACGTGAGAAGATCTATGTCATCAAAACAAAATACATCAGTATTAAGACCAACAGTAGTCATCAAGCTAGAAACATCCAAAATAACTCGAGAAGGGGTAGAGAAAGATAATAGCCTCCAAACCAAATCAAGGCAAAGAAAAAAGCAATCCATAAAGGTAGAAAAACTAGCCAGCGACAGAAAGATGTAGAGCCCAACTAGACAAATAATAAGCCAAAAATAAAACAACAAGAAAGGTACGACCACCACCAAATAAGGCCCAATAATAGCTATATATAGGTCAAACCACCATTTGAACAATACCCAAACCCAAAGCCACGGTGAGAGGAAGGTCCAACCAACCAAAGAATCCAAACAAAAATAGTCAAACCAACCACCAACCCTAGTCAAAAATAGAGCAAATAATAGTTTGCCAGCCTCCTCCACCATGCTAAAATCAAGCCAGAGATAAATCTCCTAAAATAACCATCCTGCCAACCCACCCAAAAAATTATCAACAACCCAGTTAGCAAACCAAGCCACATAATCAACCATTACAACAGTAGATATAATAGGTTTGTAGGTAGGCCAAAAAAGAGGTAAAAACCATACAAAAAGAAATTCCTACAGCTTCCAAAGCCACAACCCAAAGAAAGAAATAGGAAACAACCAAGGGATAAAGTTGGTAAAAAACTAGACAATTAGCAACCAGCTAAAAAGCCAAAACACCCTAGGTTGCACTAACAAAATCATCAAGGAGCAACAACCAGCTAGAATAAAAACAAGAGTTGAAAAACAAAACCCCAAAGAGGTAAAATTAGAAGTTCACCACAACCCAAAGAGGGTTTAAAAAGGCCAAAACAAAAGCAAAAGATCATCAAAAAATAATGATAAAACCAATCTAAGAATTTATAATTTGAGATAAGGTAATATAGTATTATCCAGATTAACTAAACCTATTAATAATTTAGGCAAAGTTTGGTTGTTAAATAAAGTTAACTCAATCAAGTTGGCACCAAAATTAGCTAAATAATCATCACAAGCATTACCTTGAAAATGGATGTGGGAAATTTTAAAATAAACTTGAGAAAGAAAATTTTTTGTATGATCAAGAAGATAAAATAATTCAGCATCCCCATTTCTATTAGAATTAAGGAAATCAAGAAGCAAGAGAGCATCAACTTCGATCCATATGTTGAGGAAACGTCCAGTCAAATAAATTTCAATTGGTTTATTAACAACCATAAGCTCGGCAAAGAGAACATATCAGGCTTTGAGAGGGTTGGAAAAAGCACATATGTCAGTACCTTTATATTCCCTAAGGATACCACCATAGCCATATTTATTGGAAGCAACATAACCATGAGTATTAACTTTAATCACATATCATTAAGTTTGATCCAATGGATAAATCTAGCACCTTTCTGAGAGTCAAGATCGGTATATACCCAATTTTTTAACTGCAAATTTGTAACCTCTAAAATGAATGTTACTAATAAGATTGGCATTAAAAAGAGCATGAATTTTTTTCTTTAGTTCTAGCCAAGATCTTTTTATGTTTCATAGGAATACCATGATATTTAGCATCATTTCTATCCATCTAGATGAACCAGATAAGGGTAATAGCAATTAAAACTTTTATATGACCTTTCACAGTGTTTTTGAAATAGGCTTCAAGAAGTTGATATAAAGAAAGGGAACCATGAAAATAGTTGGAATTAAATAAATCATCATACCAAAACCATAATTTTGAAGCAATATCACCATTTACAAAGACATGATTTACATTTTCAATATGAAAGCAACAATATCACTTTGAAGGTAAATAAAACCCTTTAGTCTAGAGTGAAGAGTCCAAAGGAATATAGTTATTCAAAATCCTCCAAGCTAAAATTAAATAAGAAATGGGAATGATATTGTTCCAAATTTTAATAAAAACTTTACAAGGGTGTTGTTTATCTCTAATAAAGTTCTTACCTCTTTAAGAACAAAATCACCATTATGAGAAAGTTTAAAAAGAATTTGATTAGGTTTGCTAGAAATAATGGGAATATTTCTAAAATTGTCAAAAGGAGAAACATAGATATAGTTCTCAAGTTTATTTTAATTTTGACTGTTATTGAGCCAAAAAGAATTAATTTTGATAGTAGTAGTATAGTGGGTACATAATTAGGTGTCAATCAAACCATTGCCAATCAAATTGTCTTGCCAAAAGAAGGAAGAAATCGATTGGATACCCCAAGATATTAATGATCCAGCAACCCATTTAATGTAACAAAGCCTTTTCCAAATCGAAGTGTCACCAACTTTATAAGCATAGTTAAGAGGGTGTTTTCCTAGACAATATTATTTCATCATAAAATTAGCCCAAACACTATCATTCTTTCTAAAATTCTACCAGAGTTTATGAGAGAAAGAAATGATAGCTTCATGAATAGGTTTGCAACCAAGAGCAACATCACCCAAAGGACCACAACATTTATGCCAAGATGTCCAATGCATTCTTTTGATAAAATTATTAGAGCCCCAAAAAAATTTGTTAAGCAAATGATCAATTCTAATGAGAGTAGCATTAGTGGGAGTTTGAATCAAATAAAGAGGCATAGAGTTGAAAGTGCTTTTAAGGATAGTGAGCCTACTGCCAAAGGATAGTAAATGGAATTCCCAAATAGATATTTTATTTGTAATTTTTTGAATTAACTCATCAGAATGGGTGGGAACATTTTAGGCCTTTAAAGAGTAGAGCACCCAAGTACTTAAGAGGTAAGTGTTGACGTTTAAAATTTATGATATGAAGGATTTGATTGATTTTATTATTGGAGATACTAGAGGGTGATAAAATAGCTTTTGTTATCATTGAATGAAAGGCCACTTTCTCTACCAAATTTATTTAAAAAATTCTTAAGATGCTTGATGTGATGAGCATTGCAGAAAATAATGAAATCTTCGAAAAAACTTAGATGGGAAATAGGGAGACCTCCAATAGTTCTATAGTACATACTAGGATTTTTTTAAGAATAAATCATTGATGCTCCTAGATAAGTACTCAACTGTAATAATAAATAAATCTGGAGATAAGGGATCCCCTTGTCTTAAGCCATGGGAAGAGGGAAAGAAACCCAGGGCTTCTCCTTTAAGAAAAATAAAAAATCAGACATTATTAATACAATTTTCAATAAGAGTAGTTAAGTTTCTAGAAAACCCAAATAAATTTAGAGTATGAAAAAGGAAATCCCAAGAGATGTTATTAAAGGCTTTGGTAATATCTAATTTGAAAAGAATGTTGCCCCCTCTAGTCTTGGCATCAAGATCATGAATTAATTCTTAGGCAAGTAAAATATTGTCAGAATTATATCTACCGCTAACAAAACCAGTTAGGTTTAGAGAGATAATTCTATTGAGTAAAGGACTAAGTTTATTTGTAAGTATTTTGGAAATCAATTTATTGAAAAAGGTGTAAAGACTAATAGGTCTAAAATCACTCCAAAAGTTTGGGTTATCCCTTTTAGATTTGAGAATAATAGAAGTACTAAAAAATATTTGGGAAAAGGATTAGCATTAAAAAAATCAATCACTGCCTCAATCAGATCATTTTTAATAATAAACCAGTATTTCTAAAAAAATGAGTAGTGAAACCTGTCGGACTAGCAACAAAATCAAAATTCATGCTATTAAGAAATTTAAAATTTCCATCATTATTAAGCATGATGGTAAACAAATCATTATCATCATTATTAAAAATAGAAGGAATCAAGTATGATTCAGAAATTGCTTCATAAGGGCAATTCTCATTAAGCATATTTCTAAAGTAATCAATCACAAAAACTTTAATATCATTTTTTCTCCATAGTCCAATCATCATTTTCATTTTTAATTTTTAGAATATTATTCAAGGCTCTCTTTTTGTTAACCAAAGCATGGAAATACCTAGTATTCCTATCACCATCCACAATATGTTTACTAGCAGCTTTTTGGCACCAATAAGTCTATTCCATATTTTAGAAATTGACAAGTTTATCTTTAGCCTCAGTCAAATCTATAAGCTTAGGAGGATCAGACATAACAGAGATTTGAAGATCACAAACCAACATGTCCATGTCTTTAATATTAGCAAAAGGTTTTAAAATAATGCTTGTTCCACCAACCCAAATTTTGTTTATGTCTTTTAAGTTTAAACCAAAGTCTATTCATCCCCCTAAATGAATTATCAGGATGTAAAGGGGCCTTCCAATTTTTAGCGACAACATCAAGGAAATCAATATGCTGAATCCACATGTTCTGGAATCTAAAAGGAGAGGAGTTCTCAAGTCTAATAGAATTATCTTTACCAGAAACCAGAATAGGAGCATGATCAGACAAGGTTTTGCTTAAATGATCAATAGAAGTAATAGGCCATTGAGTAATCTAATGAATATTAAAAAGAATCCTATCCAACCTTTGCCAAAGTCTAGAGTTTTGCCAAGTGTAATTAGAACTCCTAAATCCAATATCAACCAAATTGCAATCAAGGATCATATTGAAAAATTCTTCCATAGAATGAATATTGGGAGAGCAACTGCCACTCCATTTAGAAGAAAAAAGACTAGTATTAAAATCACCAACCACAAACCAAGGTTTGTTGATCGAGGTAGAAAAATTCCTCAAATTATCCCAAAGGAGATTTCGACTAGATCTATAATAGGATGCTTAAATGAAAAATCCCAAAGCATAATAGTCACAATAAGAAATTTTTGGATTAACAACTTGTTGAAAATCATCACTAATAGAAACATCAACAAAATTATTCCAAAAACACCAGATCGTATTACTAACATTAGAGTAAAATTTATTGAAGCTGGTCATTCTAGCAACATGGTTAATTTTATTAGCATGAATAAAAGGTTCCAAAATAATCAGTAAAGAAAAATTATGAATGCGATAAAGATTTCTAATGCGATTGTGAATAGAGAGGGTACCAATCCCTCTGACATTCCAAAAAAGAAAATTAATCATAATAAAAGAAAAGAGGGGTGAGCAAGGGTTAATTAAGAGAGGGAGTGGGAGGCGATCTAGTGTTTTGGACAATTTGGGAGGGTAATTTTAACACTTTTTTTTCTTTTAGCATGATAAGTTTGAAAACCATTTTCTTTTCCTCTAGAATCATCATCTTAGTAAGATTTAGTAACATTGGTCACCAATTTAGGAGACTTCTCCAAGTGTTTAGGGGGAAATTCACCCTCTTCAAAATCTAGATTAAGTTAAAATGTAGGATTAACATGAATATCAAGATTTAAAATGAGAGACAGTGATGATTTAGAACCATTTAAAGCACAAATAGTTAAATCTGGATCAAAAAAAGTTTCAACATGCTCTACATCATTTAAATCTTCATTGAAAACTTCATTTTCATCGATCAAAGCCAGCATAGATGCAGGGATAGAATCAAAGGAAATAGAATCATCATCCAATAATTTTGAAAATTTGTTATTCTCCGCATTAGAAATGTTCGACTTTAAAGATGAGATAAAAGTTAATTCATCCTTCCCATTCTAAAATCAGTCGAAGCCATATCAATGGTAGGAGACAAAAATTGGTTCAACAGGAATAACTTTAATATTCAATGAATTAACCTCAATTGCATCCTTTACACTATTCTTAGGATCCGAGGCTATTTTTTGAATATATGTAGGGATCGGCTTATGACTAGGAGCAAGATTTTTTTTGGAGGATTTCACTTTTTTAAATGGGGATGGAGAATAAATATTCTGAATGATCATGGCCATGAATTTTATAATGAAAACAAAAACTAGAAGATTCTCCAATTCAACCTTTTACGAATACCCATATTTTTCAAAGCCAATCTAATCTTCCTTAGGATATTTTTCAGTTATGTATATTTCCACTAGGATCTGATCCACAGAGGGGCAAGATTGCTTAGCAGTAGCTTGATTGAGTTATAATGGCCAACCAAAAAGAGCCCCAACAATAAAAAGCACATGATGAGTAATAAATGGATGTGCATATTAGGAAGAGATAACCACACAGGGATAATAGGAGATTCCTCCTTAATGTCAAAAAGGGGTGACCACTTTAATAAGCGCATTTGACAATTAAAGATGAAGGAAGAATGATGTGCAAAAATACATGAATAATCTAGATCATTTGAAAGTTGTATCAAAATATATCGAGGCTTAATAAGACTAATAAAAAAGGCACATGTTAGCTTAAGATTATGAAAAAAAAGGTGTGAATCTTATCCAAATTTTGGCAATGTAAAGAAAATTTTTTGACAAGAGAGAATTCAAAAGGTTTTGCCAATAATTCAACATCCACATCAAAGCTCATAATGGTTGGAAAACCATGAAGAGAGGTCGAAATGAGATTAATCGATTCAATAGAGTGAGAACCCTTACCAAGGAGCGCAACCTTAAATGATTTAGTAGAAGATGATGCAATAGGGCTGCCAATCTCTAAAGTGTTAGATTCCCTAGCCAAAGTATCCAAAATTTAAATGAAGCCAAAAGAATCAAACTCACCACAACCATCATAAAGGACGAAGCATCACAAAATCAGCCAAATGTCGATCAAGCTGTACAATTTGATAGAAATTGAAGAAAAAAAATGCAGAGATCCCTAATTGAGGATGCGACACCAAGATAGAATCAGGAATTGCTTGAGGGAAAAAAGTACTCGGGGGGGAGGAAGGGTTTAGGTTCAAGTTTAGGTTTAGGATTAGGTTTAGGTTTAAGTTTAGGTTTAGGTTTGGGTTTAAGGTTTAGGATTTTAGGGTTTAAGCTTTAGAGGATTTTGGGATTTAGGGGTTTAGTGGTTTAGAAGTTTAGCGTTTAGCATTTAAGGTTGTAGGTTTTTAGGGTTTAGGGTTTTGGGTTTTAGGGTTTAGGGTTAGGGTTTAGGGTTTAGGGTTTAGGGTTTAGGGTTGTAGGTTTAAGGTTTAGAGTTTAGGGTTTAGGGTTAGTTTTAGGGTTTAGGGTTTAAGGTTAGAATTTTTTTATTTTTTATTTTATAAATTAAGTAAACTGGTAGGTTTAGGTTTATTTAGTTTATTTTTTATGTATTTTAGTTTATTTTATTCTAAGTTTATTTTTAATTTTTTATTTAGTTTAGTTTATTTATTTTAGGTTAATTTATTTTAGTTTTGGTTTTTTATTTTAGTTTATTTTTTAGGTTTAGGTTTAGGTTTGTTTTTTAGTTTATTTTTATTTTTATTTAATTTTTTAGGTTTCAATTTTATTTTTTATTTCTAGGTTTAGGTTTAGGTTTTTATTTTATTTTCTTAGGTTTAGGTTTTAGGTTTTAATTTTAGGTTTATTTTTGGGTTTTATTTTTTTAGTTTATGATTAATTTTAATTTTAGGTTTTTATTTTGGTTTAGGTTTAAGTTTAGGTTTAGGTTTGGGTTTAGGGATTTATGGTTTAGGGTTTATGGTTTAGGGTTTAGTGGTTTAGGGGCTTAGTGGTTTAGATATTGAGGGTTTTGTTTAGGGTTTCAGGTTTAAGTTTAGGGTTTAGGTTTAGGGTTTTTTGGGTTTTGGGTTTGGGTTTTAGGTTTTAGATTGGGTTTTAGGTTTAGGTTTAGAGTTTGGGGTTTAGGGTTTTGGGTTTTGGGCTTAAGGTTTAGGGTTTAGTATTTTAGGGTTTAGGTTTTAGGGTTTAGGGTTGTAGGTTTAGGGTTTAAAGTTTAGGGTTTAGGGTTTAGGGTTTAGTGTTATGGGTTTTTTTTTAATTTAGGTAAAATGGTAGGTTTAGGTTTATTTAGTTTATTTTTTTATGTATTTTGGTTTATTTTACTTTTTATTTTGATTTAAGTTTATTTTTAATTTTTAATTTAATTAATTTTATTTATTTTAGAATAGGTTTTTTATTTTAGTTTATTTTTTAGGTTTAGGCTTAGGTTTTGGTTTATTTTTTAGTTTCAATTAATATTTTAGGTTTCAATTTTATTTTTTATTTTCAAGTTTAGGTTTAGGTTTTTATTTTATTTTCTTAGGTTTAGGTTTTAGGTTTTTATTTTAGGTTTATTTTTAGGTTTTATTTTTTAGTTTTGGTTTATGTTTATTTTAGGATTTTATTTTTTTAGATTAGGTTTATTTTATTTATTTTAGGTTTTTAGGGTTTAGGGTTATAGATTTTAGGGTGTAGGGTTTAAGGTTTAGGGTTTAGGATATTAGGGTTTGGAGTTTAGGGTTTAGGGTTTAGGGTTTTAAGATTTAACATTTTGTGTTTAGGGTTGTAGGTTTAGGGTTTAAGGTTTAGAGTTTTTTTATTTGTTTTTCTTTTATTTTTATTAATTTTAAATTAAGCAAACTAGTAGATTTAGGTTCATTTAGTTTATTTTTTTTTATTTTTTAAGATTTATTTTTATTTTAATTTAATTTTGTTTATTTATTTTATGTTAATTTATTTTAGTTTATTTTTTAGGTTAAGGTTTAGGTTTATGTTTTTTTTATTTTAGTTTTATTTTTAATTTATTTTTTAGGTTTAGGTTTTAATTATTATTTTTATGTTTAGGTTTATATTTTTATTTTATTTTTTGGTTTAGCTTTTAAGTTTTTATTTTTGGTTTATTTTTTATTTATTATTTTTTAGTTTAGGTTCAAGTTTATTTTTATTTTATTTTATTTTATTTAGTTTAGGTTTATATTTAGGTTTAGTTTATTTTAGGTTTAGGTTTAGGTTTTATTTATTTTAGTTTAGTTTATCTTAGTTTAGGTTTATTTTATTTTTATATTAAGTTTAGGTTTTTTTTAGTTTAGGGTTTAGGTTTTCTTTTATTATTTATTTTAGGTTTAGGGTTTTATTTTATTTTATTTTAGGTTATTTTTTTTATTTTAGTTTAAGTTTTTATTTTATTTAGCTTTTTTTTTTTAATTTAGTTTAGGTTTTTATTTATTTTATTTTGGTGTAGTTCTTATTTTTTTTATTTTATTTTCTTTTTTAGGTTTAGGTTTAGGTTTTAGTTTATGTTTTTAATTTATTTTATTTTTTTCATTTTATTTTGCATTAGGTTTTTTTATTTATTTTATTTTTAGGTTTTAATTAGTTTATGTTTAAGTTTATAGCTTTTTAAAGTTTAGGGTTTTGGGTTTTGGTTTTAGGTTTTTATTTTAGGTTTTAATTTTTTATCTTAGGTTTAAGTATATTTTTAGTTTATTTTATTTTATTTAGTTTAGATTTAGTTTATTTTCGGTTTAGGTTTAGGTTTTATTTATTTTAGTTTAGTTTAAAGTTTATTTTATTTTGTTTATTTTATTTTTATTTTAGGTTTACTTTTCTTTTTAGTTTAGGGTTTGGCTTTTTTTTTAAAATACTTTTAGATTTTATTTTTTAGGTTTACTTTTTAAGTTTAGGTTTGTTTTATCTTTATGTTACATTTAGTTATTATTTTATTTAGGTTATTTATTATGAGGTTTATTTTATTTTTTTAATTTAGATTAGGTTTTTATTTATTTTATTTTAGTTTTTTTTTAAAAAAAAATTATTTTTAGGATTAGGTTTAAGTTTTTGTTTAGGTTTTTATTTTATTTTATTTTTTTTCTATTTAATTTAGGTTTAGTTTTTTTATTTATTAATTTTTAAGTTATATTTCTTTTAGGTTTTTAGGTTTTTAGGGTTTAGGGTTTAGGGTTTTAGGTTTAGGGATAGTTTTAGGGTTTAAGGTTTTTTAATTATTATTTATTATTATTTTTGTTAGTTTTAAAATAAGTAAACTAGCAATTTATGTTTATTTAGTTTATTTTTTTGTATTTTGGTTCATTTTATTTTTTATTTTGATTTAAGTTTATTTTTATTTTTAATTAGTTTAGTTTATTTATTTTAGGTTTATTTATTTAGTTTACATTTTTTATTTTAATCTATTTTTTTGGTTTAGGTTTAGGTTTAAGTTTATTTATTAGTTTAGTTTTATTTATATTCATTTTTTTAGGTTTTGATTTTCTTTTTTATTATTAGGTTTAGGTTTAGGTTTTTTTTTGGTTTAGGTTTTAGGTTTTTATTTTAGGTTTATTTTTAGGTTTTATTTTTCAGTTTAGGTTTATGTTTATTTTTAGGTTTTTAATTTTTAGTTTAGGTTTATTTTAGATTTTTAGGGTTTACGGTTTAGGGTATAGGGTTTAGGGCTTAGGGTTTAGGAATTTGGGTTTAGGGTTTAGAGCTTAGGGTTGTAGATTTTAGGGTTTAGGGTTTCGGGTTTAGGGTTTAGGGTTTTGGGTGTAGGGTTTAGGGTTTTAGGTTTTAGGGTTTAGCTTTTAGGGTTTACGGTTTAGGTTTAGGGTTTAAGGTTTAGGGTTTAGGGTTTTTTTATTTTCTTTTATTTTATTTTTATTTTTCTTATGTTTTTTAAATTAAGTAAACTAGTATGTTTAGGTTTGTTTAGTTTCTTTAGTTTATTTTTTATTTATTTTAGTTTATTTTCTTTCTTATTTTTATTTAGGTTTAGTTTTATTTTTATTTAGTTTTGTTTATTTATTTTAGGTTTATTTATTTTAGTTTATTTTTTAAGTTTAGGTTTAGGTTTGGGTTTTTTTAGTTTAATTTTTTTATTATTATTTTATTTTTTAGGTTTTTGTTTTATTGTTTATTTTTAGGATTAGGTTTAGGTTTTATTTTATTTTTTTAGGTTTAGATTTTAGGTTTTTATTTTTTGTTTTTTTATGAATTTTTTTGAAGTTTAGGATTTGGTTTATTTTTAGTTTATTTTATTATATTTAGTTCAGGTTTCAGTTTTGGTTTAGTTTATTTTAGGTTTAGGTTTAGGTTTTATTTATTTTAGTTTAGTTTATTTTAGTTTAAGTTTATTTTATTTTAATTATAGGTTTAGATTTTTTTTAGTTTAGGGTTTAGGTTTTTATTTATTTATTTTTAGGTTTTATTTTTAGGTTTATTTTTTAGGTTTTTGTTTTTATTTAGTTTTTCTATAATTTTATTTTAGGTTAATTTTATTTTTCTTTTAGGTTTAGTTTTTTATTTTATTTTTTAGCTTAGTTTAGGTTTTTATTTATTTATATTTTGTTTAGTTTTTAATTTTTTATTTTACTTTCTTTTTAGATTTAGATTTAGCTTTAGGTTTTAGTTTATGTTTATTTTATTTTATTTTTTTATTTTATTTTGGTTTTTGATTTATTTATTTATTTATTTTATTTTTAGGTTTTATTTAGTTTAGATTTAGGTTTTTAGATTTTTAGGGTTTTGGGTTTAGGGTTTAGGTTTTGAGTTTATTCTTAGGTTTTATTTATTTAGTTTCGATTTAGTTTTATTTTCAGTTTAGTTTATTTTATTTTATTTAGTTAGGTTTAGATTTTATTTTTTCTAGATTAGTTTATTTTATTTTAGGTTTAGATTTATTTTATTTTTATTTTAGGTTTAGTTTTTTTATTTAGGATTTGGGTTTTATTTTTTATTTTTTAGGTTTATTTTTTGGTTTAGGTTTATTTAATTTTTGTTCTATATTTAGTTTTTACTATATTTATGTTTTTTATTTCGGGGTTTATTTTATTTTTAAATTTAGTTTAAGTTTTATTTATTTTATTATAGTTTTTTATTATTTTATTTTATTTTATTTTTTTGCTTAGGTTTAGGTTTTAGTTTAGGTTTTTTTATATTATTTTTTCATTTTATTTAGGTTTAGGCTTTTTTTTATTTTATTTTTTGGTTTTATTTTTTTAGCTTTAGGTTTTTAGGCTTTTATGGTTTAGGCTTTGGGGTTTAGGGTATATGGTTTAAGGTTTAGGGTTTAGGGTTTAGGGTTAGTGTCTAGGGTTTAAGATTTAGGGTCTAGTGTTTTAGCTTTAGGGTTTAGTGTTTTTAGGTTGTAGGATATAGGGTTTAGGGTTTAGTGTTAGCTTAAGGTTTATGATTAGTTTATGGGTTTAGGGTTTAGGGTTTTTAGGGTTTAGGGATTATGGTTTTGGGTTAGTTTAGGGTTTAGGGTTTAGGGTCTAGGGTTTTAGGGTTTATTGTTTAGGATCTAGGGTTTTCGGTTAGGGTTAGGGTTTAGGGTTTAGGGTTTAAGGTTTAGGGTTTAAGGTTTATAGATTAGGGTTTAGGTTTAGTTTAGAGTTGTAGGTTTAGAGTTCAGGGATTAGGGTTAGTTTTAGGGTTTAGGGTTAAGGGTTTAGGATTTATGGTTTAGGGTTGAAGGTTTAGTGTTTTTTTAAAAAAAAAAATTAAGTAAACTAGTATGTTTAGGTTCCTTTTAGTTTATTTAGTTTATTTTTTATTTATTTTAGTTTATTTTATTTTTTATTTTTATTTAGTTTATTTTAGGTTTATTTATTTTCATTTATTTTTTAGGTTTAGATTTAGGTTTACATTTATTTTTTTACTTTAGATTTATTTTTATTTTATTTTTTTAGGTTTAGGTTTTATTTTATATTTTTAGGTTTAGGTTTAGGTTTTTATTTTATATTTTTAAGTTTAAGTTTTAGGTTTTTTTTTAGGTTTATTTTTAGGTTTTATATTAGGCTTAGGTTTAGGTTTTATTTTTAGTTTTTATTTTCTTTTACTTTAGGTTTATTTTATTTTTATCTTACATTTAGTTTTTATTTTATTTATGATTTTTTATATTTAGGTTTATTTTATTTTTTTATTTAGTTTAGCTTTTTTTATTTATTTTATTTTAGTTTAGTTTTATTTTTTTTTTTTATTTTTTAGGTTTAGGTTTAGGTTTAGGTTTAGGTTTTAGTTTTGGTTTAGGTTAAGGTTTTAGTTTATGTTTTTATTTTATTATTTTATTTTTTTATTTTATTTAGGTTTAGTTTTTTTTTTATTTAATTTTCAGGTTTTATTTAGTTTAGGTTTAGGTTTTCAGATTTTTTAGGGTTTAGGGATGAGGGTTTAGGGTTTAGCCAGCATCAATTTTAGGGATTTAGCCAGCGTCCAAAAGATGAGTTTACAAATAAGAATGGACAAATGAACATATACATCGATTTTAGAGATTTAAATAAGGCATGTCCAAAAGATGAATTTTCACTACCAATCCTGAAGCTGATGGTGGACATTGCCTCATCTCATGCAGTCTTCTCTTTCATGGATGGCTTATCTAGATATAACTAAATAAATTTGGCCCCTGAAGATGAAAGAAACACTACTTCTAGAACACTAATCAGAGTCTATTGCAATAAGGTCATGCCTTTAAGCCTTAAAAATGATAGTGCTACATACTAGCGGGCTATGACTCGAATCTTCGATGAACTCATTCATCATCAAGTCGAGTGCTATCTCGATGATCTCGTGGTCAAAAGTAAAGAGAAGGAAGACCATCTCCTTGACTTGCGACTAGTTTTTGAATAGTTAAGACAATTTAACCTCGAAATGAACCACCTGAAGTGTGAATTCGGAGTTGCTTCAAGGAAATTTCTTGGGTTTGTTGTCCGACATAAGGGAATCGAAATTGATCGGGAGAAGATCAAGGCGATATTAAAAATGCTACCCTCTAAAAGTTTAACTCAACTGAGATCATTCCAAGGGCGATTGGCGTATCTAAGATGCTTTATATCCAACCGATTGGAAAGATGTCAGCCATTCTCAACACTTGTCAAAATGGGTGTCAAGTTCAAGTGGATGACAAGTGTGAACATGCCTTCAAAGACATCAAGCATTACGTGATGATGCCACCTATTCCAGCAGCCCCTATCTCGGGAAAGCCGCTCATACTTTACATAGTTGCATTGATGAGTCCTTTGGTGCTTGGTTGTCCAAATTCAATGATGAATGTAAGGAATATGCATTATACTACCTTAGCCATCATCTAATCCCTGCTAAGGCTAATTATCCACCCATTGAGAAGTATTTCCTAGCTTTAGTCTTTGCATCCCAAAACCTACAGCACTACATGCTTCCTTACATAGATTTTAAGGATTTAAATAAGGCATGTCCAAAAGATGAATTTTCACTACAAATCCCAAAGCTGATGGTGGACATTGCCTCATCTCATGCAGTCTTCTCTTTCATGGATGGCTTATCTAGATATAACTAAATAAATTTGGCCCCTGAAGATGAAAGAAACGCTACTTCTAGTACACCAATCAGAGTCTATTGTTATAAGGTCATGCCTTTCAGCCTTAAAAATGCTAGTGGTACATACTAGCGGGCTATGAATCGAATCTTCGATGAACTCATTCATCATCAAGTCGAGTGCTATCTCGATGATCTCGTGGTCAAAAGTAGAGAGAAGGAAGACCATCTCCTTAACTTGAGAGTAGTTTTTAAATAGTTAAGATAATTTAACCTCAAAATGAACCACCTGAAGTATTAATTCAGAGTAGCTTCAAGGAAATTCCTTGGATTTGTTGTCTGACACCACAGAATCGAAATACATCAGGAGAAGATCAAAGCAATATTAGAAATTCTACCCCCTAAAATTTTAACTCAACTGAGATCATTCCAAGAGCGGTTGGCATATCCAAGATGCTTTATATCCAACCTATTGAAACGATGTCAGCCATTCTCAACACTTGTCAAAATGGGTGCCAAGTTCAAGTGGAATAACAAGTGTGAACATGCATTCGAAGACATCAAGCATTGCCTGATGATGCCACCGATTCCAGCAACCCCTATCCCAGGCAAGCATCTCATACTTTACATTATTGCATTAGATGAGTCCTTTGGTGCTTGGTTGTCCAAAGTCAATGATGAAGGTAAGGAAAATGCACTATACTACCTCAACCATCATCTAATCCCTGCTAAGGCTAATTATCCACACATTGAGAAGCATTGCCTAGCTTTAGTCTTTGCATCCCAAAACCTACACCACTACATGCTTCCTTATAAGGTGAACTTAATCTCTAGGATCAATCGACTACATTATCTCATGACACGGCTGACGCTATCCGGACGATTGGCATGATGTTCCATTCACCTGTCATAGTTTGACATTACCTTTGTACACCTCCATGCATGAAATGATAAGCGCTAGTAGATTTCTTATCAAAGAGAGAAGAACCACAATCTACTATTCCAAGAAAGGCGACGGTAGGAATAGATCTCTTAACTCTGGACCATGATGTGATGAGGATTTCATATCATCTGTCCAATCATTGTACCAATAATGAGGCTGAATATGAGGCTCTGATTGCTAGTCTGGAGTTAGCCATTACTCTAAGCATCCAAAACATCAACATCTTTAGGGATTCTCATCTAGTTATCGACCAAATCGCTGGGTCCTATAAGATTATAAAGCCCATGCTCCATCACTACCATAAGTACACCATAGAGTTATCGGCCTAAATCTCAGGGGTTACTATTTATAAGATTCCTCGAGGAGAGAACACCGTATCATATGCTTTAGCCAAGCTTTCTAAGGAGTTGGCATGTCCAGAGGATGAGTCCATATCAATAATGGTCCAAAATAAACAAGTAGTATCCCTTATTGATATTGAACTCATCAAAAAGTACTCTCTTGAAGGAACGGTTAGCATTTGCCAAGAAAGATGAGGAGTTAGATTAGAGGCAACCATTCATGGATTACTTAAATATAGACAAACTACCTTAAGAGAAGTCCCAAGCCCATCAAATAAAGTAGAAAATACTTTCTTATGCTCTTATGGATGGTGTCTTGTATTGTCAGTCCTTTCATCATATGTGGTTACATTGTTTAGATAAACATGTATCCCATAAGATTGTAATCCAGGTACACTCAGGATTATGTGGAACCAACCAATCTGGTCCAAAGGTGAAAGCCAAGATTAAGAGACTAGGATACTATTATCCATCGATGATCGAAGATTGCATTGATACAGCTAGGTGATTCCACCAATGTCAAATACACTGTGTGGCCATTCAAGTGTTAGGGTGCCGACATAGTGGGTTTGATTGATCCTCCATCTTTCTAGGGTCATCAGTTCATCTTAGCTACTATTGACTACTTTTCCAAATAGGCGAAGGCAATTCAGCTCAGAGAGCTCACAACTTAGCATGTGCTCCAGTGTTTTAGGAACCATATCGTATATAAGTTTAGAGTGCCTCGATGAATTATATCTGATAATGGTACTACATTCAAGAGCACCGAGATCAACAACTTTGCTCGAAGACACAACATAGATTGGAGATATTCTACCATCAACTACCTGAGGGCAAACAGCTTAGTAGAAGCCATTAAAAAAACTCTCATCCAAATACTAATGAAGACACTCGACAACAACAAGCAATAGGGCCATGACCAGTTACTTGAAGCCTTGTGGGCCTACCACACCACATAGAACTCCAACTCAGTCTACTCTTTTCTACTTAGTGCATGTGTATGAAATAATTCTACCATTAGAAGTCCAACTCCCATCACAAAGGATAGCTGTGGGTATCAAGATCACAACAAAGTAGAACACCAAGTTGTGGTTAGAAGATTTTGAAGGTTTGGAGGAGAGAAGCTTGCAGGCATGTCAAAATCTCAAGTTATAGAAAGCTAAAATAATTCAAGCTCACAACAAGTTGGTCCATCCTATAGCTTTTCAAATAGGAGAGCATATTTTAGTTCTAAGAAGACAGATTGTTGCCCGTCGTAAGATGGGAGGCAAGTTTGAACCCACTTGGGAAGGTCCTTTTGCCATAGAGATTGCCTACCAAGGAGGATCTTATCATCTTATTAATCATAAGGGAGAGCATCCAATGCTTCCAATCAATGGGCTCTACTTAAAGAAATATTATAAATCATGTTTGAAAATAATTATCATCAATGAAAGTTCCATCTCGAATTCAATCTCTTCCATGTTAAAAGTATTCTTGTTTCTGAATTCACCATGATGTGTTTAGGGTAGGTGTAAAGAACCTGAGCAGTGTCTTATCCTTCATCAAAATAACACAAACATAAACTACACACAAATATATAAAGCAACCCCATATTTTTAATCTCAAGCTACTCTGAGTTGAGATAATGCCCCCAACGGCACTCACTCAGTAGCTGCTCTAGGTCAGGATGATGTGCTACCCTACCTGTGTGTCACCCTAGTGGTCTTCTTGCTTTGGAGGATGCAATTTTGCTACACTTTCCTTCCTTACTTGGCCACTGCACATCGACGAGCACTTGCTAGTTTCATAGGCATTACTTGGTCGATAACCTACCTCATGTTTGCTTCATTTATGAGGATGTGAGTCTGATATGCTTTCTTCTGGGATTATACTTCATGCACTAACTGGGTCAAGTATATTTAAGGTTTAGGATAAGTCCCTTAGTGGCTCTTTTCCTTTTGGTTGCTTCAAGTCTAGGTCCAGTCCTTCCTCGGGGCTCTGCACTTAGTAGTCGCTCTAGGTCAGATACCATCTGACTCACCGATGATAGACTATCTTGAAGATCAGTTCCACTTGGAAAGTTATAAGCATACATGCTTTCTTTCTAGATTGATCATTGCACACCATCAGGAACCTTAGGTTGGTTGGTTCTCACTATGTTGATGGATACATAATAGGTTTGTTGGTTTTCGCACCATAGGATGCACCACTCATAGAAAATGTAAGTCTGCTATGCTTTCCCCTTGAGTTAGCCACCGTACCCCTATAGGCTTACTTACCCTAAAGCTCAGGATAACTCCCTAGTAGCACCTCCCCTGTGGGCACTATATTTGGATCACACCCTTTGCGACCCCATTTAGACACTACTCACGTTAGTATCAAATTAGATAGTTCCCCTTTTCTAGAAACCACCCCTATGGTTGGAGAATCTATCCTATGGATTTGCAGATTCTCCCTTGGTTCAATAAATCTGAGATAGATCAAGGCTGACATAGCCCCTTTTAATGTGGTCCCTCACACACCAATAGGGTCCACATAAACATATAAATAAAATATAAATTCACTTGTGAATTAGGAGGACACCCATAACAATACCTTTTCCCATGCATATATCCTATTTTTAGGGCAGTGTCAGTAAAACTCCCTATATGAATCGCTTGACTACTCTTGAGTCGATATAAGTCTCTAACAACATCACTCAGTAGTTTCCCCTAAGTTAGGTTCGATTTGTTGTGCTTCGAAAAGGTCCCCCCAGCTGTTGTTCCCTAATTTAGAAGATGTAAGTCTGCCATGCCTTCTTCCTAGCATAGCTGTTGCACACCAAAAGGAAACCCCTTAGGTTGGCTAGCTCTACCCTGGGCTAAACTATCCCTTTGGATTTGTAAATCGAGATAGATGCGATATGGCCCCTTCTCAGTGGGTCCATCACACACCATCATGGTCCATAAATTAAATCTATCAAATTTGATCGAACTCACATCCCCAGTGGATATGCCCTCAATTTGAAATCAAACTAAACCAAAAAAACCATATAAAAACACATGAAATTAAGATAAAATTAATCTTGGTTACTTTTGAGTTGACATAAGTCCCTAGTTGCATTCACTAAGTAGTCACCCCAGGTCAAGTTCAATTTATTGTGCATCCAACAGGTCACCCTAGCGGTTGTTCCTTGCTTTGGAAGATGTAAGTCTAATATGCTTTCTTCTTAGCACAGTTGTTGCACACTGAAAGGCAACCCCTTAGGTTAGGTAGCTCTACCCTGCTGCCAGTAAACTATCCCTTTTGATTTGTAAACCTGAGGTAGGTCAAGGCTGATATAACCCCTTCTCAGTGGGTCCATCACGCATGGATAGGGTCCATACATTAACTCAGATTAAATTAAACCAAATTTGATTTTCCCTAGTGGAGTTAAATCATAGCTTTCTCCCTAATGTAGCCCAAAATCATATATAAACAAGTCAAGCAAACAAATCAAATTCAAAACCAACCTCCCCAATGGAGACAAATCAAACAACTCCCCCAGTAGAGCTTAAATCAAAGAAATCCAGCCAAACTCTTATCCTTAGTGAATACATCCCCAAACAAATCTATGAAATCAAACTCAAATCTAAATCCCCAGCGGATAGCCTGAACGTGCTTCCCTAGTGGAAGGTTCATATACCCGTTCCCTAGCGAACTCAAGCCCATATCTCTAGCAGATATGCCTCCACATCAATTAAAATAAAATAAATTAATGCTGATTTTATCATAATCCCCAGTGAATTATAAATTCTTATCCCCAACAGATCTTCTAATCCCTAACAAATTGTCTTCTTATATGCCCTCGACATAAACCCCTCACATGTCATGTCCAATGCATGTTTGATCCCCTAGCGGATCTCCCTCCATATCCTTAACATGGAATTCTCATCAAATATTATTTCTTATCTTACACAAAACTTTAATACATCAAGCAAAATCCTAACAATGTATTCATTCAAATTACATCATCCTAACATTGTAATCAATATTTTATGATTTATGATGGTGCAAGATTAAACTAACTATACAATATCATGCTAAACATATTATTGTGTGAATTAAGACACTATATTATATTATAATATATGATGTTATATTATAATTTGCTATAGTAAAATATATTGTCTAACATTACACCACTTTAGAATCACTTAAAAGGAACAAATTACAAAATTTTCTCAAAATATTAATAATGTTCATTTGGGATGTAACATTGTTATTTTTCTAATAGAAATGGTACAAATAGCATAATTTTGGTATTGCTTCATGGTGTGTGCCATGAATTTGGCCAAATATTTCCATCTCAACCATCAAATTAACATTTTTTTGAGTTTTGAGCCAATGTATTATAACAAAAGTAAAACATATTAAAATGTACAATAACATTTAGTAACACACCACCAAATTCATATATATGTGAAGTTATATTGTTATGTACATTATATTTAATATGCTTTCTTATAATATATTATCTTACGTTACATCTTAAAATAAATCACTTTAAGCAAAAAAATTATAAAATTTTGTTGAAAATTGAACATTTATTTTGTATGCAAAAATTCCATTCTTTTGAATAAATGGCACACCATAGCACACCCACAATGATGTTCCCTAAAACTTACCTTAAATTTAAGCAAATCCCATCATCTCAGTGTATAAATCAATATTTTTATGAATTATGCCAGTACAAACTCTACTACATCATACTATAACAATTAAAAATATGCTAAACAACAAGTAGTAATACACAGTAGCATGCTATAATGCATGATGCTACACTATGTTATGACATACTATATTATAATACACTATAACATATTATATTATATTATATTACATATCATATCATATTGCTTAAGATAAAAGTTATAAAATTAGCCTAAATAATAAAAAAAAACTATATATTTTAGTCATATCACTTACATATTTTGAATTTAAATAATATATTATGATGCCATGCTCTACTTATTATGAATTTGGCCAAATTCCACCATTTTAAACTCTAAATCAACATTTTTATAAATAATGTTAGTGTAGGCTCGATTTTATGATTGTAAAGTACAAAAAGAATTTAAAATGCGTCAAACAATATATTTTTATATATGAGGCTATACTATGCTAGAACATATAATATTTATTTTGAACATAAAATCTTACTTTTTAAACCACAAGTGACATAGCACACCTTTGGTACGACAACCTAATTCCCACTTCAAATTTAACAAATTTCTTCATCTAATTTATTAAATAAGTATTTTTATGATTTATATTAATAAAGACTATAAGGCACAATACCATAATATACTAAAATATTTCAAAACATCTTATAACATCCAAAAATACATAACTACATGCTCAAATACATAATGCTACATTATACTATAATATATCATATTATAATATGATTTAGGGTTAGGGTTTAGGGCATTCAAATCTCTAATAGTCAAGGGAAGACATTTTCATTAGCTACCATAACTATGTTAGGATTAGTTCATTCCTTAGATCTACTCCTAAGGACATCTTTATTCAAAGTTTATGGTATAGGGTTTAGGGTTAGTTTAGGGTTTAGGGTTTAGGATTAGTTTAGAGTTTAGGGTTTAGGTTTAGGGTTAATTTAGGGTTTAAGGTTTAGGGTTTAGCGTTGGGGGTTTAGGGTTTAGGGTTTAGGGTTGTAGGTTTTAGGGTTTAGACTTTATGGTTTTTGGGTTAAATGCTTTAGGTTTAGTGTTTTAGGTTTTAGGATTTAAAGTATATGGTTTACAATTTAGGGTTTAAGGTTTTGGGTTTAGGGTTTAGGATTTAGTGTTTAGGGTTTAGGGTTTTTAGGGCTTAGGGTTTAGGGATTAGGTTTTAAGTTTTGGGTTTAAGTTTTTATTTTGTGTTTAGGGTTTATGGTTTAGGGTTTAAGGCTTTCATTTAATAGAGAACAAATTCAAATTCAATATTTCTTCTTTTCGATTTCATCCACCAAGTAGCATACCAAGTTTTCTATGACATAAGCGATGACATAAATCAAAAATGAGCACCCATAGATCAAATAAAAAACCCTAGATAAATAGAACTGTCTCTACTATAAAGACACAGTTCCATAAGCAATAGATTAAATCAGCCATTCTTTAGTTTCTCCAATTCCTATCAGAACCACCCCCGCCTCTCGAGTAGTAGGATCTATCATCCTATCCCTGATCTCACCCACCATCACCACGACAATGTAACCTCTATCGCTCCTTCCACCTCCATAACCACCACTACGATAACTGTCTCCTCTACCTTCACCTCCACTACCAGATCTAAACTGAGCCTAGTTGATGGTGATGTTTCTACCATAAAGGTTTTGCCCATTCTTAAGGTTTAGGGTTAGTTTTAGAGCTAGGTTGGTTTAGTTTAGGTTTGTTTAGATTTTAGGGTTTAGTTTTTTTTAATTTATTTAAGTTTATTTATTTTATTTAGGTTTATTTTATTTTAGTTTATTTATTTTATTTTTATTTTATTTAGTTTATTTTATATTTTTTTTATTTATTTTTTTATTTTATTTTATTTGTTTTATTTATTTTGGTTTTATTTTATTTTATTTAGTTTTATTTTTTTATTTTTTTAGTTTTTTTAGTTTAAGTTTATTTTATTTTATTTTTAGTTTAGTTTTTTATTTTAGGTTTATTATTTTATTTTATTTGTTTATTTTATTTTTATTTTATTTTTTTATTTTTAGTTTTATTTTTATTTTTCTTTTTATAGTTTATTTTTTATTTTTTTTTTTTATTTTATTTAGGTTTAGGTTTTATTTAGTTTTATTTTATATATTTTATTTATTTATTATTTTTTTTATTATTTTATTTTATTTAGGTTTTTTTATTATTTAGGTTATTTTTTTTTTCTAGGTTTAGTTTAGGTTTTTATTTATTTTATTTTAATTTTATTTTTAGGTTGGTTTAGGGTTAGGTTTTGTGTTTAGTCAGAGGGGTTTGGTTTTGGGAAGGGTTTTGAGTTTAGGGTAGGCTTAGTTAGTAGTGTCAGAGTGAGCCCAGGTTTAGTCAGTGGTTTGTGGCCTAGGGTTTAGGGTTTAGGGCTCAGTGGTTAGGTCAGTAGCTCAGCCTCAGGGTTGGGTAGGGTGGCCTAGTGATGCCTTTAGGGTTTATTTTAGGTAGGATTTAGGGTCAGTTTTAGTGTCCAGGATTTAGGAGTTAGGGTTTATTTAGATTTAGTAGTTTGTTTATTATATTTTTATTTTACTTTAGTTTATTTTAATTTTAATTTATTTAGGTTTATTTATTTTATTTTATTTATTTTTTAGGTATTTATTTTAGTTTAAATTTTAGTTATTTTAGGTTTAGGTTAAGTTTATGCTTTTTTTAGTTTTTTTTGTAGGTTTAGGTTTTATTTTATATTTTTAGGTTTAGGTTTTTATTTTAGTTTTTACTTTTTAGATTAAATTTTGTTTTATTTTTAGTTATTTTATTTTATTTAATTTAGGGTTTAGGTTTAGTTTATTTTTGTTTAGGTTTAGGTTTATTTTATTTTGTTTATTTTAGGTTTAGATATTTTTTATTTTTATTTTTAGGTTTTATTTTTATGTTTATTTTTTAGGTTTAGGTTTTTATTTTGTTTATATTTCATTTTAGGTTTATTTTATTTCTATTTTACATTTAGTTTCTATTTTATTTAAGTTTTTCATTTTTAGGTTTATTTTATTTTTTAGTTTAATTTATGTTTTTTATTTATTTCATTTTAGTTTAGCTTTTATTTTAATTTTATGTTTAGGTTTAGGTTTTAGTTTTAGTTTAGGTTTTCATTTTATTTTATTTTTTATTTTATTTAGGTTTATGCTTTATTTATTTATTTATTTTAAGGTTTATTTTTAGTTTAGGCTTAGGTTTTTAGGTTTTTAGGTTTTTAGGTTTTTAGGGTTTAGAGTTTAGGGTTTAGGGTTTAGGATTTTTGGCTTTAGGGTTTAGGGTTTATGGTTTAGGGTTTAGGGTTTTAGGGTTTAGCATGTAAGGCTTAGGGTTTAGTGTTTAGGGTTTAGGGTTGTAGGTTTTGTTTTAATTTTTATTAATATTTTTTTAAATTTTTTTAATTTTTTAATTTATTATTTATTTTTTTTATTTTTTGGGAAACCCTATATAGGGGGAATTTTATTTTCACAAAAAAAGGGTTACAAGGTCCTTAAAAGGGATAAACTCCACAACTACTGCTCAAAGAGCTACAATCAGCTTAGAGAGTAAATCTCTTATCTAAATACAACCAAAAGCAAAATAAAAGAGTAAGGAAAGAAAAAGATACAAATTGATTAACAAGATAAGCCAATGGAAGATTAGGGCCATAGCTATTCAGGATGAGAGAATGCATGACACTATGGAGCAAACTAGCAAGAGAACAAGAGAATTGCACCTACAAAATTGTAGAAAAAAAAAAGAAATTAGAGCAGTTAAGGTAATACAGACTGAGTAAAAATTGAAAGGAGCATAAACTGAAAAAGATAATAAGGAAGTGTGATAGAGAAGGCTCAGGCTCAGTCACACCAAGTTGGAGCAGATGCAAATATGAGCATCCATACTTCAGCAGAAGGGTTACATCACAAGAGCTACTACCAAATCAAAAAGGAGTGAAATCATCACAGCCATCATAGCCAACGAACTTGTATAGCAACCATTTGTTGAAAGTCTTTTGAGCATTAGTACCTGCAAACCAAAGCAAAGCCCTATCTAATAGAAGAAAGCAAGAAAGAGCGAATGGGTAAGGGATCCCATGAGTAAATGTCATCATATTAGGCACCATGTCATAAGAATCCCAACACAAATGAATGTGAACCATCATTGTGAGGTCCACCATATTTTTAATCAGGTCCAAGGGTTTAATTAGATCAGCATGAAAGCCCACCACAGGAAAACGATAGAAAATGCCAACCAGGGGTAAGAAGCATAAAAGACTAATAGAAAGACCTGCTGAAATCTAGCAAGGCAAATAAAATAGCATGGAATTAACCCCATCCCAAACATATAGGACAAATATTAAACAAATGTCCAAGAAATGACTAGTAAACAACCGATATACCTAAAAAAGAAGTGCAATGAAAGAAAGCAATGTAGAAGTTAACAACCTCCGTGTTACAAAAATTAGTAACCAGCAAGTGTAAGGCAAGACAGCATATCCTAAGCCCAAACTACCATAGGAATTGTAGAAGTCTATCAGAGAGGAAATGGGAATGCAACAGCAGATTAGATGAACCATAAGGCACAGGTAATAAGCTGCTCCCCACCATAAATAACTCCAAGTAGAGACAATCAAAGAGACACCAGAATCACCCGAGCATAAAACTCAAGAATCCAGTCCTACAACCAAGATACAAGAATGCCAGTCGCCCATAAATCCACCCATTTAGAGTAAACAATATAGGTTAAAATCAAATTAGCAAAAGCATAATCTCGTGATCGCAAAATCTAATAGAACCAAGAGCAAGAAAATAGCAAGAGTTAAGTAGATCAATGCAATCAACAAAAAAACATCAAAGAAAGCAACACAATAACAACCACAAAGACAAAGATTTGGACATAAGACCCAAAATCCAAAAACAACCAACAATGAAAACAATAATAAGTATCACCCACCATATGATAAATCCATTAAAAGCAGATGCAAAAATGAAACAAAATGGGTTCAAAAGATAATCAACATTGAAATCCTTCAAGGTAAAGATGATGCGCTAAACCAAAATCCGAAAAGTAGACGAAAGAAACCATAAAGTAAGACCAATCTGAAAGAGATAATAAAATAACTAGAAAATTGCGTTTCTCTCACAAGTTGGGATGAAGGGTTAGCAAAATCAATCAAGAAAATAACTCCAAAAGAACGCTGAGCATGTTAACCAACAAAGAGACTTTGGCATAAAACCCAATGATCCAGTTCACCAACAACCAAGATAGAAAATAGCAAGTTGGCCATAAAACCACCCATTCAAAATAGACAATGCATAAGATAAATTCCGTAGATAATGAAGTGGTCCGCCAAGTCTATTTGAACCAAGATGGAAAAATAGAGCTTTAGATAGGCCTCAAACATTTGATGATCAAAGAGCATTGCAAAAAATAATAAGAAAGTAAAAGCCACCATGCACCAAAAAAACCTCAAAAGAGGCCACTGGTGATAAAATCCAAAACCAGGTTGAGCATTAATCCGCCAACATCCAAGACAAGAATTACTAACAAGCTAGCCAAAAATCCAATTCAGATAAACAAACATAGGTTAATATCCAATTTGGCAATAAGATAATCAGTGATCGATAATTCTAACAAAACCAATAGGAAAAATTAATGACAAGTAGACTCCAAACATCGTGATCAAGTAAAATGGTTACAAACAAAAAAATAGTATAAACAAAGTTAGTTCCAAACGAATAATCAAAACAACAGCACCAAACAACCACCATAATAAAGGCAACCTTGGATAATGATCCGATAATCCAACAGCCAACAAATAAAACAATACTATAATTATTGTACCAACCATAAGATAAGTCAAAAAAGAACAGTGGGGCAACATAGCCATAGAAAGGGTTCAAAAGTAAACCATCAATGAGATCCTTCAAGACAAAGGAGAACAGGTTAGCAGTTGAACTGCCATCCTCAAAAAAATCACACTGAAAGGAAATTATTAAGTAAGTCCAATCCTACAAAGAGATAATAATAGTAACAAGGGCATTGCAGTTTCTCTCCTTATAGGTTGGGGAGATGAGGTTAGCAAATACAATCAGCAAACCAACCCCTAGAGCAGCAGGACAAAAGGCCCAGAAATCCAACAGCCGACAATTAAAGCATCAAAATAGATATTGCATCCACCATGAGAAAATCTAGTAAAAAATAATGGTACAACATCAGTTATAAAGTGGTCCAATGGAAAGCCATCTTTAAGATCCATCAAGACACATAACAAATAATCCCAGATCAATAACAGATTGGATAGAAATCGAAATAATTCCAATCCTAAAAAGAAGTTATAATAGTAAAGATATTGCAATTTCTCTCTTACATGGAGGTATGGTTATGGAACATAGGAGGCTACAACCATAATAAGGAGAAGAATAATAGATAAATTAGGACCATAAGGTTATACGTAAGTATAACATTTAAACATTGAGACAAGTAAAAAATATAATTCTAGAAAGAGGAAAGGAAGAAGAACATTTAATCATAAAATGAGAAAAGAAATAGTAGGATCCATAATCAAAATATTGATGGCAATCTGTCTTGATCAAAAAATAAAGAAGAAAATAAAGCATAAAGTAATACATCTCCCTCCAGCAAACAGGAAATACCTTACCATTAAAAGTGAAATTAGCAGAAGCAGTAAGGACCCATTTAAGGTTGGGAGAGATAAACCAATAGTAGGTGCCACAGAGATCAGTAAATAACCAACAAGGGGTATCAAGAAGCATCAACAAATTCCAAATGAACATCAACACATTAATAGTAAGAACAGCAGAAGAAGTAAGCCCCCAATTAAAGCTAGGGTAATTAAACCAATAATAAGGGATATTAGGATGATGCATCTGTAAATTCCCAAGAAACAACAACACTAAATAGAAAATGATCATGCAGTTAATATAGCATCAATCCAATGGATTAATTTCGAGATAGAGTCCAAATATTGTCCATTCACCAATCCACGCAATTGTTTAGGAAGAGTAAGTTGATCAAAGAATTTTATACCATAGAATCTAGCACCCAGATTGGCAAGGTAATCAGCACATGCATTACCCTCATGCCATACATGAGAGATTTTAAAATAGAGTTGAGAAAGGAGAGCTCTAGTTTGCTTGAGAAGATAGTACAATTCTTCACTGCCCATTTTGGTGGAAGTCAAAAGATCAATCAGTAGCAGGGCATCCACCTCAATCCAAATATTGAGCTAACCTTTTTGAAGGCAAATCTCAAGAGCTTTGTATACTGCCATTAGCTCAGCAAAAGGAATAGAGCAAGTATTAAGGGGGTAAGAAAAAGCATATAAGACTTTACCATTAGGGTTTCTAAAAATGCCACCACAGCCAGAAGCATTTTGAAAGACAAAGCCATCAGTGTTAATTTTAATAGTATTAACATGTGGTTTTACCCAATAAACATTCTTATCATCTTTACAGTTGGGTTGATCTGGCAAGTTAAAACCCAGTTTATTGGCCACAAATTTACAACCTTTGAATTATTTGTAGTTAATTAAATTAGCATTGAATAAATCACAGATTTTGTTTTTAATTCTAGCAATTATCCTCATGTGGTTCATAAGAATCCCATGATATTTTGCATCATTTTGGTCCATCCATATGAACCAAATAAGAGTGATAGCTGTTATGAATTTAATGTGACCTTTAGTTGTGTTATCAAAAAAACTTTAAGAAGCTGGTATAAAGTTAAGGAGCCATTGAATTTGACAATGTTAAAGATATCATCATACCAAATCCAAAGTTTAAGCAATGGCTTAACAAAACATGATTAACATTCTCAATGTGAAAGCAAAGAAGGGTATTTTGAAGGAAAAACCTTTCCCCACATCAAGTAGTCAAGGGATGAAGTTTTTCAAAATACGCCAAGTATGAACAGAAAAATAAGTAGGAATAGTGTTATTCCAAAGTTTGAAAAACACATTGGAAAAATCATGAGTTTTTTAATATGAATCCAAAAATTTTTAAAGTTGAAATCACCATTTTGAGAAAACTTAAAAAGGATCTGATCATGATTGCTAGGTATGATAGGAATAGTAGTAAGCTAGTTTAAAAGAGAGGAAGGAATATAATTAGTAAGCTTACTATTGTCCACATATTATTCTACCAGAAAGAGTTCACTTTAATAGCAACAGTGGAATGGGTAGAAAGTAAATCATCAATGGACCCACCTCCAGTCCAGTTATCTTGCCAAAAAAAAGAGGTGCCAAAGTTAATCCCCCAAGAAATTAATGATTCGACATCCCATTTGATGGAACAAAATCTTTTCCAAATAGGAGAGTCTCCCGCTTTATAGGGGCAAATGAGAGGGTGCTTACACAATATTTACATGAAATTAGCCCAAAGACTATTGTTACTCCTAAAATTTCCACCAAAGTTTATAGGAAAAGAATGATAGCTTCTTGATCTTACATCCAAGACCACCTTGAAGAGTGCCACCTTTTATACCAAGAGGTCTGCATTCTTTTAGAGGAATTAGAACCCCAGAAAACTTTGTTAAGGAGATGCTCAATTCTGTTAATGGTAGAATTGGTCGGCACAATGGTTTGAATGAGATATAAAGTCATGGAGTTAAGGGTGATCTTAATCAAAGTGAGCCTACCACCAAATGAGAGTAAATGAAATTCCCAAGCAAAAATTTTATTAGAGATTTTTTAGATTAACTCCTCAAAAAGATGAGATCTTTTCTAACCTTTAAAAAGTGGAGTACCAAGATATTTAATAGGAAGTTGTTGTTGCTAGAAATTAGTAATTCTCAAGATTTGGTTGATCCTATTATGAGGAATTTTAGAGGAATGAATGATACAACTTTTTCCTTCATGAAGAAAAAGACCACTTTCGTTGCCAAATTTATTTAAAAGATTCTTAATAGTTTTAATGTGAAGAATAGAGGCAGTGCAAAAGATTATAAAGTCAAAAAACTAAGATGAGAGACTGAAAGTCTACCTTGAGTTCTTAAAAACATGCTAGGGTTTTATAGAAAAGATCATTGGCTCCTCGAAAGATATTCAATAATAATAAAAAAAGAGAGGGTGAAAGGGGATCACCTTGTCTCAAGCCATGCAAAGAAACCAAGGGACTCACCATTCAAGATAATGGAGAACCAAACATTGGTAATACAATTTTTGATGAGGCGGATAAAATTATCTGAAAACCCAAGCAAATGAAGAATTTGAAAGAGCAAATCCCAAGAGAGGTTATCAAAAGCTTTAGAGATATCCAGTTTGAAAAGGATATTGCCACCACTGATAGGAATGTTAATGTCATGAATCAGCTCTTGGGCTAGAAGTATGTTATCAGATATAGCTCTACCTTTAACAAAGCCAATTTGGTTGGGGCAAATAATTTTAGGCAGCAGCGGACTAATTCTATTAGAAATTAATTTAGTAATGAGTTTATGAAAGAAGGTGCAAGGGCTGATAGGTCTAAAATTGCCCCAAGATTCAGGATTTTTAATTTTGGGAATGATAATAATGGAAGTGCTAGAAAAATATCTAGGTAAGGGGTTGCCATCAAAAAAATCAACCACAGCATCAACAAGGTCCAACTTAATAATAAGCCAATAGTGCTGAAAGAATTGTGTCATGTAGCCTTCAAGGCCAGCAACAGAATCATTATTCATGCTATTGAGAACACTACCAATCTAATTTTTTGTAGGATGCAAACTGAGCAAGTGGTTGTCATCATTAGTAATCATTGAGGGAATCAGGTGTGTGTTGGAGAGGGCTTCTAAGGAAGGGTTGTTGTTTAATAAGTTTTTAAAATATTGTATGATAGAATCTTTAATATCATTATTGTCAGTGTTCCAGCTGTCGTTATCATTTTTGATTTTTTAATAGAGTTTAAGGCTTTCTTTTTTTTGGAAAGAGCATGGAAATACCTTGTATTTCATCATCGCAATATATTTGCTAGCGCCTTTTGCGCCAGAGGTTTCCATGTTTGATAGTTAATCAAGTTATCTTTAGTTGCATTCAACTCAAGCTTAAGAGTTAAAACAACATCTTCAAGAGAACAAACTAATTGTTCCATATTTTGAGATTGGAAAAAATATTTTTAAAATGATGCTTGTTCCACCAATTTAGGTTTTATTTAAGCCTTTTAAGCTTAAGCCAAATGTGAATCATGCCTTTAACAGAATTATCTGGATGAATAGGGGCCATCCAATTAATGGTAACAACATTTATGAAATCACTATGTTGGATCCACATATTTTGGAATCTAAAAGAAGTAGGAGAGGATAGTTTGGAAGGATTTTGATAGAAATTAAAGCGAGCATGGTGGACAAAGTTGCTCAAATGTTCAAGTAAGTAAAAATTGATTGATCTAAAGGGAATTAAAGAGGGTCCTATCAAGCCGCTGCTAGACTCTAGAATTATGCCATGTATAGTCGGTGCCCGAAAAGCCAATATTAATTAGATTGCAATCAAAGATCATATTAGAAAAATCTTCCATGGAATGAATGTTAGGAGAGAAACCTCCCCTTCTTTCTGAAGAAGTAAGAATAGTGTTGAAATCACCCCAACCAACCGGGTTTGTTGTGAGGAGGCAAAGGTTCTTAAGTTATCCTAAAGGATGTTCCTACTAGCTATATTACAAGATGCATAAATAAAGGAACCAAGAGTATAAAATTCACCCAATGAGATTTGAACATTAACTAATTGTTGAAGATCATCAAGGATAGAGATGTTGACTAAATTATTCCAAAAGATCCAAATTTTATTGCTAATATTATAGAAGAAATTTTGAAAGCCAAGCATTCTAGCAACATGGGTTATCTTAGAAGAGTGTATGAATGGTTCAATAACAATAAGTAAGGCTATGTTATGAGTACGACAAAGGCTTGTAATACGATTATGGACAATGAGAGTCCTAATACCCTGAACATTCCAAATAAGAAGATTGATCATAATAAAATAGAAGAAAAGGAAAAGAGATAACTGAAAAAATAAAAAGCAAGAAGGAGAGACAACATGAAAAAATTATTTATGGGAAGTTAGAGAAGATGTAGTAGTTCTGGTGGAGCTATTAGTGAACATTATAGCATTAAAGGGGTTTTTTTTAATAATAGTTTGAAAAGGCCTATCTATGTCTAAAGTACTCCACCCGAGAGAGAGTGATTTGTGATATTCAAAATAGGACTAGTATCTATCAAAGCATTCCTAATAGTAATTTCCCTTCAAGGTCGAATTAAGTTGAGAAATTGGGTTAGTATGTGTATCACTCAGTAGGTAGAGAAGGAGAGGTGTGAAGCCATTAATAGTACGATTTCATGCTCAATTTCGAATTACCTTTGATTTTGTTCCATGACCAAAGGATCACCATTTTTTAGATTTTATTCTTTCATCAGATGAATAATTGCAGAATTTGTTTTCAGATTTTGATCCAACCTACCACTAGGGTTCAAATGAGTCTCCCCGAGTTCACTAGCCAAGAGGGGTAGATTAGACTGAGTCAAGGTATTGTCTTGAAGAGCCAAATTATTATAATTAGAAGAAATGTTAGGTAAGTTATCATTAGCCTCCTCATGAATGTCATAAGCATTATTTTTAACATGTTTAGATTGCTCTTCAATAGGAAAATCAGTAGATAATAAAAGAGTAGGGGTAGGGGATGAGTTCCATTTTGAGTGACTTTAGGCACATAAGCAAATTTATTGATTTTTTCATTTGCTAGAGAGGGATTAGGATCCAACAATTTATTCTTTTTAAGATGAGGATGCAACACAAAGCATTCAGAATGATCATAACCATGAATCTTACAATATGTGCAAAAAATAGGAAAATTTTCATATTCCAGTTTTTGATTATAACAAAATTTCTCAGAGTCGATCCATGCTTCTTTAGGATACTTTTTGGTAATATCAATCTCAACCAAAATACGAAAGCAATCAAGGCCATGATCTCACAAAGAACGATCAATTTGAAGATCACCAAAGAGAGCATCCAACCGAAAGAGAACTTGATGTGTAACATAGTGTATTCTCATATTAGGAAGAGCTAGCCATAAAGGAAAAATTGGACATTCCACTTTTACATCAAAAAGAGGAGACCATTTCAAAAGCCTAATTTGACAATTATACATAAAGTAGGAGCGACGAACAAAAACTCTTGAGTAATCTAAGTCATTAGAGAGCTGAATAAGAATATGCCTAGGATCAATCAAACCGACAGTGAAAATGCTAGAGAGATTTAGGCTATGAATAAAATGATCGGATGTTATCGAGAGTTTGCCAGTGTAAGGAAAATTTACCAACTAAAGAGAATTCAAAAGGCTTTGGCAACTTTTCTACGTCAAGATCTGAGCACATAACAACAGGCATCCCACGAAAAGAGGTTGAGATCAAATTGACAGTAGCATTAGGGGAAGAGTTCTTACTAGATAATGCATCCTTGAAGGACTTAACAATAGACAGAGTAACAGATGATGTTGGATCCATAATACCTTGTAAATCAGAATCCCAAGCCGACGCCTCCAAGTTTGAAAAGCTTGACTGCGCGAAAAGCGGATCTTCCACCATTGAAAGAGCAAAGGGAAACTCACATTAGCGGTCAATCATAGATAATAATCAAAAATTATGATCTAGATGGATCGAAGATCAGCCAAGCCACAAGGAAAATGAAAGGGAACACAGAATCACCAAAGAGCGTAATAGTCGAGAGGGTTTTTGTTTGTTTGTGGTTTAGGAGTTTGGGGTTTCGGGTTTAGGGTTGTAGGTTTAGGTAGTGGTTTAGGGTTAGTTTAGGTTTAGGTTTGGGGTTTAGGGTTTTGTTTTTTTTTCTTAAATTAAGTAAACTCATAGGTTTAGGTTTATTTTTTATTTATAATAGTTTATTTTATTTTTTATTTTTATTTAGTTTAGTTTATTTATTTTGGTTTACTTATTTTATTTTAGAGTTTTTTTTAGTTTTTTTTATGTTTAAGTTTATGTTTAATTTTTAGTTTAATTTTACTTTTATTTTATTTTATAGGTTTAGTTATTATTATTATTATTTTTTATGTTTAGGCTTTTATTTAATTTTTTTTAAGGTTTAGGTTTAAGGTTTTTATTTTAGGTTTATTTTTAGGATTTACTATTTAGTTTAGGTTTAGGTTTATTTTTAGTTTATTTTAATTTATTTTATTTAGTTTAGGTTTAGGTAGTTTAGTTTATTTTAGGTTTAGGTTTAATTTATTTTAGGTTTATTTGGTTTATTATATATTTTATGCTAGGTTTTTTTTAATTTAGGTTTAATTTTATTTATGTTTAGGTTTCATTTTAGGTTTATTTTTAGGTTTAGTTTTATTTATTTTATTTTATTTTATTTTTTTATTTTAGTTTAGTTTATTTATTTTTGTTAGTTTTATTTTATATTTTATTTTCCTTGGTTTAGTTTAGATTTGGAGTTTAAGTAGGTTAGTTTTGGTTTTATTTTATTATTATCTTTTTATTTTGTTTAGTTTTATTGACTTTATTTTATGTTTTATTTAGTTTAGGTTTAGGTTTTAATATTTTAGTTTAGGTTTGGTTAGAGGGTTTAGGGTTTAGGATTTAGGGTTTAAGTTGAGTTGAAGGTTTATGGGGGTAGGTTTAGGTATTTTAGGGTTTAGGTTTTAGGTTTTGGGGTTTAGGGTTTAGGGTTTAGGGTTTTAGGGTTTGGGGTTTATGGTGTAGGGTTTTTAGGGATAAGGATTTAGGGTTTAGTATTTAGGTTTTAGGTATGGGGTTCATGTTTTAGTTTAGGGTTTAGAGTTTTTAGTTTTTTTTTAACAAAGAGAAAATTCAGATTCAACACTTCCTTTCGATTTCATCAACAAAGTAACACACCAAGTTTTCTAAGACACAAGTGATGACATAGATGTAAAAGGAGCATGCATAGAGCAAACCAAAATTAATAGATAACTACCTTGGCCATTCTTTAGTTTCTCTAGTTCCCATCAGAACCACCTCAGCCTCTCGAGTAGCGAGATCCTCCATCATATCCCCGATCTCTCCCTCTGCACTCATAACCTCCATCGCTCCTCCTATTTCCATAACCACCACTGCTCCGACCACGTCCTCCAGATCCACCATCACCTCCAGATCCCCCACCATCACTGCAATGACCGCCACCACCACCTACGCCTCCACCACCAGATCTAGACTGAGCCTGGTTGACAATGATGTTCCTATCATCATGGTTCTGCCGATTCTTAGGGTTTATGCTTGTTAGTTTTTAGGGTTTAGGTTTATTTTTTAATTTATTTAGTTACATTAGGTTTATGTATAGGGTTTGAGGTTTGGGGTTTAGGGTTTATTTAGTGTTTGGTTTTAACGCTTATGATTTGTGGGATTGTTTTTTGTGTTCTTGGGTTTGTGGTTTTAGGTTTGGTTAGGCAGGGTTTAAATTTAGGGTTTAGGTCAGTTTTTAGGCTTTGGAATTTAGGGTATCGAGGGTTGGGGGTTACAAGGTTTAGGTTTTCAGTTTGTATTCTGATTTTTTAGTTTGGTTAGTGGATTGGTTTATGGTTTTATGGTTTAGGGTTTAGGGTTTAGGGTTTTTTTTTTAATTAAGGAAATTAGTAGGTTTAGGTTTATTTAGTATATTTAATTAATTTTTTTATTTTAGTTTATTTTATTTTTTATTTTAATTTAGGTTTATTTTTTATTTTTATTTAGTTTAGTTTATTTATTTTGTTTATTTTTAAGTTTATGTTTTTTATTTAAGTTTATTTTTTTGGTTTAGGTTTAGGTTTATGTTTAACTTTTTAGTTTAGTTTTATTTTTATTTTATTTTTAGGTTTAGGTTTTATTTTTCATTTGTAGGTTTTGGTTTCAATTTTTATTTTATTTTTTATGTTTAGGTTTTAGGTTTTTATTTTAGGTTTATTTTTAGGTTTTAGTTTTTAGTTTAGGTTTAAGTTTCTTTTTAATTTAATTTATTTTGTTTAGTTTAGGATTTATATTTAGTTTAGTTTAGGTTAATTTTTAGGTTTTATTTATTTTAGTTTAATTTATTTTAGTTTAGGTTTACGTTTAGGTTTATTTTGTTTATTTTAGATTTAGGTTTATTTTAGTTTAGGGTTTAGGTTTTATTTTGTAAATTTTAGGTTAATTTTTAGGTTTAGGTTCCAGTTTTTTTATTTTAGGTTTATTATTTTTTATTTTGTTTATTTATTTTATTTAGGCTTTATTTTAGGTTTATTTTAATTTTTAGTTTAATTTAGGCTTTTATTTATTTTATTTTATTTTAGCTTTTATTTTTTTATTTTATTTTTCGTTTATGTTTAGTTTAGGTTTAGGTTTTAGTTTAAGTTTTTATTTTATTTTATTTTATTTATTTAGGTTTAAATTTTTTTAATTTTTTTAATTTTTTAGGTTTTATTTAGTTTAGGTTTAGGTTTAGGTTTTTAGATTTTTAGGGTCTAATGTTTAGGGTTTTGGGTTGAGGTTTAGGGTTTAGGTGTTAGGGTTGTAGGTTTTTGGGTTTAGGATTTAGTGTTCTAGATTTTAAGGATTAAGGTTAATGGTTTAGGGTTTTTAGTGTTCAGGGTTTAGGGTTTAGGGTTTTGGGTTTAGGGTTTTAGGGTTTAGGGTTTAAGGTTTAGGGTTTAGGGTGTTTTTTAGAGAAATTTGATTATCACAATAAAAAAGTACAAAGTCCAGAGGGGGTAAATCTCTAAGCTAATGCTCAAAGAGCTACAATAAATCCTAAAGAGATAAACCACCTAACTATTATAATAATGAAGGAAAGAGAGCAAATGAGAAACCAAAAAATCAATAGCAGAAATTCCATGTGAGCAACAACAAACTTCATTTGGTCCGTCTGATACCAACAAGATCCACCTACAAGACCCTCCCAACCTATAAAAGAACTCCACAACATACTTTTGAATGGATGAGTACAGTTAAGCAACCATAAAAAGTAAGAGCAAATAAAAGGAGTATAGTAAAGAAAAGGCTTAGGCTCAATTACAATCATCTTATTAAGCAACACTATATGTAAGCACCAAAACTTCAGCAGAAGGGTTACAAAGCCATCATAGCTAGTATACCTCATGTAGCCCATCATCCAAAGTTCTTTATCCAGAAGGGCTACAAAATCCTCCAAACAATAAACATAACAGCCAACCACCAAGCCACTAGAACAACCAAGCCCAATAAGGCAGATAATCAACCAACCATCAGGGATAGCAGCAATATAGTAAGAGCACCACCAAAGCCATCACCAAAAAAGGACTAACAAAATCAAAAGGAGAAAGCATCATGATAGAGGTAACAACACAAACCAAAGAAAAATAAGAGCAAAAAGGAAAAACACAAGTGCTCATATCCTCCACCAACAAAGAAAAAAGCTAGTGAAAACACCCATCTTAACTGCAAAAGGGGTGGGTAGCTTGCTGCCACTTAAACAAGAAAAAGGGGGTCAGATGTAGCCAAGAGAGAAAAAACAAAGCAGGAGGAAATGTGAAATATAGGCCATAGAAAGAACACTAGCAAGTTCCCAAAACAATCACCAAAGGAGTATGAAAAACTAACCAATTTAGCCACCCCTCTAAACAACCCAGTTAGCCAATACAACCAACCAAACCAGCTAGCCAACATATCCTCCTAGCCAACCATCATAGCAATAGATGACCCAAGTCAGTGTAAATACCAATAGCAGTCATCAAGCTAAAATCATCCAAGACAGCCAGGGAAAGGGTGAAAGAAAATAACAGCCACCAAACCCAACGAAGGCTAAAGAAACTTTGATCCAGGTAAGTAGAACAACCAGCCAAAGACAAAAATGGTATAAAGCATAATAAGATAGACTACAAGCGAACCAACATGAACAAGAATAATAAATGCACCCAACCAAGCCACCAGCACCCCAGGCCAACTAACAGCCACAAAATAGCCTTCAACCAGCCAATCCAGAACAATACCCTAACCCAAAGCCATTGTAGCCAAAAGAGGAAGGCCAATCCGGGAGGAGGTCAAAACCAAAACCAAAAGAAACAAAATAAAATTAGCAAAACCAACCACCATGCCCCAATCAACAAAATAGAGAAAATAATAGCCAACCAATAACCTCCACCATGCTAAAATCAATCCAAAGATAAACCACCTACAGCCCCCTAGATCAGTCACCAATAGAAAATGAAAAGAATAGCAAAAACAACTAGCAAAGAAAGCCACCCTATCAAATACCACAATAGTAGATCAAACTCAGGTATGTTAGCAATAGCCTAGAAAGAGGAAAAATGCATATAGAAAGAAAAACCTATAATAGCCATAGCCACAACCCAAAAAGAGGATATAAAAATAGCCATGGGAAAATTATGGTAAACACCCAGCCAAATAAATAGAAGCCACCAGGCTGAAAAAAATAAGAATAACCCATGCTACACTTACAATAACCACTAAGTAGCAAAAACTAGGCCAATCCAAAAGTAAGAGATCAAAAACATAACCCAACTCAGGCCAAAGAGAGAAAATAAGTAGATAATCACAACCCAAAGAGGAATTAACAAGGAGCAACCAAAAAATAAAGATCATAAAAAACCAAAAGCAAAAACTAAGCCAAGAATTTATAATCGTAGATAAGGCAATCTAGTATTATCCAGATTAACCAAACCTTTTAATAGTTTAGGCAAACCAAATAAAATGAACTTAAGTTAAGCACCAAGTAATCAAGACAAGCATGAAGGATGTGGAAAATTTTAAAACAAACTTGAGAAAGAAGATTTTATTATGATTAAGAAGATAAAATAAAGATTCCCATTTATTGGAATAAAGCATGTCAAGAAGTAAGAGAGCATCAACTTCAATCCAGATGTTGAGGAAACCTCTATTCAAACAAATTTTAATAGCTTTATTAATGGCCATAAGCTTAGCAAAAAAAATAGAACAGGCTTTGAGAGCATAAGCAATAGCACAAATGATAATACCTTTAGATTCCTTAAGGATACCACCACAACCATATTTATTAGAAGCAACAAAACCATCTGTATTCACTTTAGTCAAATTATTTTTAGGTTTGATCCAATGGATAATCCTAGCACTTTTATAAGAGTCAAACTTAGGCATAATGATACCCAATTTTTTAGCTACAAATTTATAACCTCTAAAATGAATATTACTAATAAGATTGTCATTAAAAAGGGCATGAATTTTTTCTTTAGTTATAGCCAGGTTCCTTTTATGGTTCATTGGAATACCATGATATTTAGCAATATTTCTATCCATCCAGATGAACTAGATAAGGGTAATAGCAATTAAAACTTCGATATGACCTTTCACAATATATTTGAAATAGACTTCAAGAAGTTGATATAAACAAAGAGAACCCTGAAAATAGTTAGTATTAAATAAATTGTCATACCAAAGCCATAATTTAGAAGCAATAGCACCATTGATAAAAACATGATTTACATTTCCAATATGAAAGCAAAAATAGCACTTTGAAGTTAAGTAAAACCCTTTAGTCCAAGGCAAAGAGTCCATAGGAATAAAGTTATTCAAAATCCTGCAAGCTAAAACTGAATAGGACATGGGAATGATATTGTTCCAAAGTTTAATAAAAAACATTAGATGGGTTTTGATTATCTCTAATAAAATTTCAAACCACTTTAAGAACAATGTCACCATTATAAGAATGCTTAAAAAGAATTTCATCAGGTTTGCTAAAAGAAATGGGGATATTTCTAAAGTTGTCAATAAGAGAAATAGGTATATAATTCTCAAGTTTGCTTTCATTCCAATTATTATTAGGCCAAAAAAAAACTTAACTTTGATAGCAGCAGTAGAGTGGAAAGATAAAACGGTGTCAATACAATCATTGACAATCTAATTGTCTTGCAAAAGAATAAAGAACCAGACTGGACACCTAAAGATATTAATAATTCAGTAACCCATTTAATGGAGCAAAGCCTTTTCCAAATTGGAGAGTCATCAACTTTATAAGCACAGTTAAGGGGGTGTTTACCTTGGCAATATTTTTCCATCATAAAATTAGCCCAAAGGCTATCAATATTTCTAAAATTCCACTGAGCTATGAGAGAAGGTAGTGATAGCTTCATAATAGTTATAACCAAGAGCACCTTCTCCCAAAGGATCACAACATTTATGCCAAGATGTCCAATGCATTCTTTTGGTAGAATTATTGGAGCCCCAAAAAATTTTGTTAAGCAAATGATTAATTTTGATAAGTGTAGCATTAGTGGGGATAATAGTTTGAATCAAATAAAGAGGCACTGAGTTGAGGGTGCTTTTAAGAATAGTGAGCCTACCACCAAAGAAAAGTAAATGGAATTCCCCAAGAAAAATTTTATTTGAAATTTTTTGAATTTACTCATCAAAGAGATGAGAACATTTTGGGCCTTTAAAGAGCGAAGCACCCTAGTACTTAAGAGGTAAGTGTTGATGCTTAAAATTAGTGATATGCAGGATTTGATTGATTTTATTATTGGAGATACTAAAGGAAGTGATAAACAACTTTTGTCATCATTGATAGAAAGGCCACTTTCTCTACCAAATTTATTTAAAAAAGACTTGAGATTCTTGATGTGATGAATAGAGGCATTGTAAAAAAATAATGAAATCATCTAAAAAACTTAAATGTAATAGAAGACCACCAAGATTTTGTAGTACATACTAGGATTGTTTAAGAAAAAATCATTGATGCTCCTAGATTAGTACTCAACAACAATAATAAATAAAGTAGGAGATAAAGGATCCCCTTGTAGTAAGCCATGGGAGGAGGGAAATAAACCCAAGGCTTCCCTATTAAGCAAAATCAAAAAATAGGCATTATTAATATAATTTTTAATAGAAAAAATAAGTTTAGCAAAAAAACCCAAATAAATTCAGAAAATGGAAAAGGAAATCCCAAGAGATGTTATCAAAGGCTTTGGTAATATCTAATTTGTAAAGAATGTTACAACCTCTAGTCTTGGCATCAAGATCATGAATTAATTCTTGGTCAAGTAAAATATTATTAAATGGACTCTAACAAAACCAATTTGGTTGAGAGAGATAATTCTATTATGTAAAGGACTAAGTTGGTAAGAATATTGGAAATCAACTTATTGAAGAAGGTGCAAAGACTAATAGGTCTAAAATCACTCAATACTTGATTATCTTTTAGGTTTGAGAATAATAGATGTACTAGAAAATATCTAGGAAAAGGATTACCATTAAAAAAATCAATCACAACCTCAATCAAATCATTTTTAATTATAAACCAACATTTTTGAAAAAATTGAGTAGTGAAACCCTCCAGACCAGCAACATAATCTATGTTCATGCTATTCAAATTTGTAAATTTCATCTTCATTAGACAATGGTAAGCAAATCATTATCATCATTAGTAATAATAGAAGGAATCAAGTGTGATTGAGAAATAGCTTCATAAGAGCAATTCTAATTAAGCATATTTCTAAAGTAATTAATAACTTATTTCTTAATATCATTATTCTCCATAATCCAATCTCCATTACCATTTTTAATTTTTTGAGTATTATTTAAAGCTCTCTTTTTATTAACCAAAGCATGGAAATACTTAGTATTCTCACACCATCCATAATATGTTTACTAGCATTTTTTAATAAGTCTCTTCCATATTTTGGAAGTTAACAAGTTTATCTTTCACCTTAGTCAGGTCTATAATCTTAGAAGGATCAGACATAACAGAGACTTCAAGATCACAAACAAATTTTTCCATATCTTTAATATTAACTAAAAGGTTTTAAAACAATGCTTGTTTTACTAGCCCAAATTTTTTAAGTCTTTTAAGTTTAAACCAAAATCTATTCATCCCCATTATCGAATTATGAGGATGTAAAGGAGCATTCCAATTATTATCCACAACATTAAAAAAATTAATATGTTGAATCCACATGTTTTGAAATCTAAAAGGAGAGAGGCTTTTAGTCTATTAGAATTATCTTTAGTAGAAACTAAAAGAGAAGACTGATTTGACAATGTTATGCTTAAATGGTCAACAAAAGTAATTGGCCATTAAGTAATCCAATGACTATTAAAAATAATTTGGTCCAACCTTGCCAAAGTCTAGAGTTTTGCCAAGTATATAACTTAAAGCCAATATCAATTAAATTATAATCAAGGATCATATTGTAGAAATCTTCCATGGAATAAATATTAGGAGAGAAACCAACACTTCATTTAGAAGAGAATAAAATGGTGTTGAAATCACCACCAACAAACCAAGGTTTGTTGATAGAGGTAACAAAATTCCTTAAATTATCCTAAAGAAGATTTCTACTAGATCTATAACAACATGCATAAACAAAAGAGCCCAAAACACAATAATCACCATAAGAGATTTGAGCATTAACAACTTGATGAAAGTCATCAAGAATATAGACCTCAACAAAATTATTCCAAAAACACCAAATCTTATTACTAACATTAGAGAAATTTATCGAAATTGATCATTCTAGGAACATGGTTAATTTTATTAGCATGAATAAGAGGCTAATAAGAAGAAAATATTATGAATGCAACAAAGATTTCTAATATGATTATGAATAGAGGGTACATCCTCTCTAACAAGAAAATTAAACATAAGGAAAATAAAAAAGGGGTTAAGCAAAGGTTATTAAGAAGAGTGAGAGGCCACAACAAATCTAGTGTTTTGGACAATTTGGGAGGAAATTTTAACATTTTTTTCTTTAGCATGATAAGTTTGGAAGCCATTTTCTTTTCCCTAGAGTCTTCATCCAGTAAGATTTAGTAACATTATCATAGATTTAGAGAAATCTCCAAGTGTTTGGAGTGAAGTTCACCTTCTTTCAAATCCATATTTAGTTGAAAAGTAGGATTAACATGAATATCAAGATTAGAAATGAGAGAGGTGATGATTTAGAACAATTTAAAGCACAAGTAGTAAAATCTAGATCAAAAATGAGCATGCTCGACATCATTTAAATCCTTAAAAAAGCTTCATTTTCATTGACCAAAGAAGCATAGATGTAGGAATAGAATTAAAAGAAATAGAATCATCTTCTAATAACTTATATAATTTATTATTCTCCACATTAGAATTATTCAAATTCAAAGGGGGAATAAAGGTAAATCATCTTTCCCATTTTGAATATTGGTAATCCCTACCAACATTAGAAGTAAACATGTTCAATAGATTAACCCCAATATCCAAGGAATCAACTCAATAATAGCCTTCATACCATCCTTAGGATATGAGGCTGATTTTTGAACATAAGTAGGAATTGGCTTATGGGTAGAGACAACATTTTTCTTAGGAGGAATTCTTTTTTTTAAGTGGGGATGGAGATTAAAACATTCTGAATTATCATGACCATGTTTTTATAATGGGAACAAAAAAATTAGAAGGTTTTCCAATTCAACCTTTTATGAATACCCATATTTTTTAGAGACAATCCAAACTTACTTCGGGTATTTTTTAGTTATGTTTAATTCCATTAGGATCTGAGCCACAAAAGGGTGAGATCGTTCAGTGATCACTTGGTCGAGTTACAAAGGCTGGAAAAATAAAGCCCTGATAGCAAAAAGCACATGATGGGAAACAAAATTAATGTGCATATTAGGAAGAGATAACCATATAGAGATAATAACTGATTCCTTCTTAATGTCAAAAGGTGACCACTTCAGAAACACATTTGACAATTAAATATGAACTAAGAATGATGAAAACACATGAATAATCCGATCATTAGAAAGTTGAATCGTGATATCTGAAGTTGCTGGAGATTAGTAAGATTCATGCATTTTACAACTTTTCAACATCCACATCGAGCACATTATGCTACCCTAAAAGACATCAAAATGAGATTAATCAATCAATAGAGGGAGAAATCTTAGAGAGCACTTCCTTAAAAGATTTAGAAGATGCAACATTGGGCCACCAATCCCCAAAATGTCGATGCCCTAGCCAAACTTCCATATTTTGAGGTGGAACCAAGGAATAGAACTCACCGCAGCATGGTCAATAAAAACATCATGCAAATGACTAGATGTCCTGCCCTTTGAAATCAGTCAAAATCGAAGCAAAAGACATATAAAACCCCAGCTACCAAAAGGGATTTGAAAATCGCCATAGAACGAGAGAGCACATGGGGGAGGAGGGTTCTTTAGCATTGTAGGTTTAGGGTTTAGGGTTTAAGATTTTTTTTAATTTATTTTTTATTTTTTTCATTTTTTTAAAAATTAAGTAAACTTGTAGGTTTAGGTTTATTTTATATTTACTTTAGTTTATTTTATTTTTCATTATTATTTAGGTTTATTTTTATTTTTATTTACTTTAGTTTATTTCTTTTAGGTTTATTTATTTTAGTTTATTTTAAGTTGGTTTAGGTTTGTTTATTTTTTAGTTTAATCATATTTTATTTTATTTTTTTTTTAGGTTTATTTTTATTTACTTTAGGTTTTTTGAATTTTATTTTATTTTTTTTAGGTTTAGGTTTTATTTTATTTTTGGTTTATTTTAGGTATTCTTCTTAGTTTTATTTTGGTTTATTTTAAGTTTTATTTATTTAGTTTAGGTTTAGGTTTAGTTTTGGTTTATCAATTTATTTTAGTTTATCTTTTAGTTTAGGTTTATTTTATTTTATTTTAGGTTTAGTTTTTTTTAAGTTGGGTTTAGGTTTTATTTTTATTTATTTTAGTTTAAGTTTTTATTTAGTTTTATTTCATGTTTATTTTCATTTTATTTTAGGTATATTTTTTATTTTATTTAGCTTTTATTTATTTATTTTTAGTTTTGGTTAGGTTTTTATTTATTTTATTTTAGTTTAGTTTTTATTTTTTTATTTTATCTTTTTAGGTTTAGGTTTAGGTTTACGTTTTAGTTTATGTTTTTATTTTATTTATTTTTTTCATTTTATTTTAGTTTAGTTTTTTTATTAATTTTATTTTTTAGTTTTATTTAATTTAGTTAAGGTTTTTTAGCTTTTTGTAGGTTTAGGGTTTTAGGGTTTAGGTTTTTTTTTTTAAGTTTGATTTTAGTTTAGGTTAAGTTTATTTTAGTTTATTTATTTTATTTAATTTAGGTTGAGGTTTAGTTTATTTTAGGTTTAGTTCTTTTATTTTAGTTTAGGTTTAGGTTTATTTTATTTTGTTTATTTTAGCTTTAGTTTATTTTTAGTTTTAGAGTTTTTATTTTTATTTATTTTAGGTTTCTTTAAGTTTAGTTTTTTATTTTATTTTTTTTTTTTTTATTTTAATTTTTAGTTTTATTTTATTTTATTTTAAGTTTAGTTTTATTTATTTTATTTTTTTTTATCTTTAGTTTATTTTATTTTATTTAGTTTAGGTTTATTATTTTATTTTATTTATTTTTATTTATTTATTTTATTTTATTTTTAGATTTAGGTTTAGTTGTAGGTTTTTATTTTATTTTTTTCTTTTTATATATTTAGTTTAGTTTTCTTTATTTATTTTATTTTAGGTTTATTTACTTTAGTTTTAAGTTTAGAGTTTAGGTTTTGGGTAATTTTAAGTTCTGGGCCTTCAGGGAGGCCTGGTGGATTCAGTGGTCAGTTGGCTCAGCCTTGGCCCAGGATCTTTCAGGGCTCAGGTCACCAGTGGTCAGTGTCAGCCCAGTCAGACTCCAGTCAGTTTTGATCTGGCCAGTGGTATTAGCCTGGGTGAGGCCCAGGGCCTGGGCCCAGGGTCAGTTTACTTCAGTTGTGTGGCCCAGGTCTTAGCCTTTCAGGGCCAGTTCATGGTTAGGCCCAGGGCCTGGTGAGTTTGGGGTCACAGGGGTGCCCAGTTTAGTCAGGGCTCAGGCCTTTAGGGTTTGGGTTTAGGTTGGCCCAGGGTTTAGGGCTTTTTTAGGCTCAGTGGTCAGTGGCCTAGGGCCCAGGGTCAGGGTCATAGTGGGGTTTAACATCAGTGGCCTATGGTCAAGATTTAGGGTTTAGGTTTAGGGCTGTGTTTTAGGGTTGTGGTTTAGGGTTAGTGTGATTAGTTGTGGTTTGGGTTAGGATTTTAGGTAGGTTAAGGTTTAGGTTTTAATTAGGTAAACCCAGTTTAGGTTTTTTTTAAAGTTAATTTATTTATTTTATTTATTTTATTTATTTTATTTTATTTTTATTTTATTTATTTATTTTTTTATTTAGATATTTTATTTATTTATTTATTTTAGTTTATTTTAGGTTTTGGTTTAGGTTTATGTTTATTTTTTTTAATTTAGTTTTATTTTCATTTATTTTTTAAGTTTATTTTATTTTATTTTTAGGTTTAAGTTTTTTTTATTTATTTTTAGAATTAGGTTTTTATTTTTATTATTTATTTTATTTTATTTGTTTAGGTTTATTTTAGTTTTATTTTATTTTTTATTTTAGGTTTATTATTTAGTTAGGTTTATTTATTTTATTTTTAGTTTATTTAGTTTAGGTTTAGGTTTATTTTATTATGTATTATAAGTTTAGGTTTTTTTTTAGTTTTGGTTTTTTTATATTTATTATGTTTTATTTTAGGTTTATATTAGTTTAGTTTTTAATTAGTTTTATTTTGGTTTATTTTATTTTTTATTTTTCATTTAGCTTCATTTTATTTTTTTTATTTTTTTTATTTATTAGGTTTAAGTTTTAGATTTTATGTGTTTAGTTGCATGAGGTTTTAGGTTTTATTTTAATTTTATTCTTACATTTTATTTTAGTTTACTTAAGTTTATTTTAGTTTATTTTATTTTATTTTAGTTTAGGTAGTTATTTATTTTAGTTTTAGGTTTTATTTATTTTAGTTTAGTTTAGTTTATTTATTTTATTTATTTTATTTTTATTTTGGTTTAATTTTCTTTGGTTTATGGTTTGGTTTATTTTTTTATTTATTTTGCTTTATTTTTTAGGTTTAGGTTTTATTTAATTTATTTTATTTTATTTTAGGTTTACTTTATTTTTATTTGAGGTTTTATTTTTATTTTATTTAGGTTTTTTATTCTTAGGTTTATTTAATTTTTTCATTTAGTTTAGGTTTTTATTTATTTATTTATTTTATATTATTTTATTTTATTTTAGGTTTACATTTAGGTTTTATTTTATTTAGGTTATTTTATTTTATTTATTTTAGTCTTTATTTACTTTAGTTTTATGTTTTTAGTGTTAGGGTTTAGGGTTTAGTTTGTGGGTTGTTTAGGGTTAGGGTTCCCAGGGTTAGGGCTCAGGGTTAGGGCCTAGGGAGTTTGTGGCTCAGGATCTAATTTATGGCTCAGTGCTAGGGCCTGGATACTTGGCTTAGCCTCAGAACCCAGAACCTTGGGTTTGGCCTATATCAGGTCAGCCCAGGCCTGGGTCAGGCCCAGGAGGTTTAGGTTTAGGTCAGCCAGGCTCAGTTTGTTAGGTAGTCATTGGGCCTCTCAGCTCAGTGGCCTAGGGTTTGGTTTAGGTTTAGGGCCTAGGGTCAGAGGTTTAGGTCGTCAGCTTATTTTGGTTGTTTAGGGTTTGTCAGGATTGGGTTTTAGATTAGGGTTCTTTAAAAAATTAGATAAACCAAGGGTTTAGGTTTTTTTTATTTTATTTTTTTATTTATTTTAGTTTATTTTATTTTATTTTATTTCATTTTTATTTTTATTTTATTATTATTTTTATCTTTTTAGATATTTTTAGGTTTAGGTTTAGGTTTATGATTATTTTTAGTTTACTTTTATTTTAATTTATTTTTAGGTTTTAGTTTTATTTTTTTTATTTTATGTTTAGGTTTAGGTTTTATTATATTTTAAGTTATTTTTTTTGGTTTATTTTTTTAGTTTAGTTTATGTTATTTTATTTATTTTATTTATTTATTTATAGGTTTATTTATTTTATGTTTAGGTTTAGGTTTTATTTATTTTAGTTTAGTTTATTTATTTAGGTTTATTTTTATTTTATTTATTTATTTTTTTTTTTTTTTTTTTATTTTAAGGTTTAGGTTTTAATTTTTATTTATTTTTTTAGTTTATGTTTGTATTTTAGGTTTAGATTTTATTTAGTTTTTTTATTTTATTTTATTTTAGGTTTATTATTTTTATTTTAGATTAGTTTTTTATTTTATTTATGTTTTTTATCTTTAGGTTTATTTTATTTTTTAGTTTAGTTTAGGTTTTTATTTATTTTATGTTAGTTTAGTTTTTATTTTATTTTTGTTTTATTTTTAGTTTTTATTTTAGGTTTAGTTTTTTATTTTATTTTATTATTTTATTTTATTTAGGTTTATGTTTTTTTATTTATTTTATCTTTAGGTTTTATTTCATTTAGATTAAGTTTTTAGGTTTTTAGTTTAGGATTAGTTTTGGGTTTAGATTTTTTTTGGGGTTGTGGTTTATTTGTAGTTATATGGTTTAGGGTTTGTGGGGTTTTAGGGTTTTAGGGTTTAGGGTTAAGGGTTAGGGTTTTTTTAATTTTTTTTTTATTTTTAGGGTTTAGGGTTTAGGCTTTAGTTTTAGGGTTTAAATTTTAGTTCAGGGTTTATGGTTTTTATTTATTTTTAAATAAAGAAAAAATTCAGATTCAACATTTCATCTTTTCGATTTCATCAACCAAGCAACACACTAAGTTTTCTATAACCCAAGCAGTGACATAAACAAAAAATGAACACGCATAGAGAAAATCGAAAGCCCTAGATAACTAGAATTGTCTCTATTATAAAGACATAGTTCCATAATCAATAGATCGTATCGGTCAGTTCCCATCAAAACAACCCCGGCCTCTCGAGTTGCGGGATCCACCATCATATCCCCAATCTCTCCCTCCGCCATCAACATGAATGTAACCTCCGTCACTCCTCCCGCCTCCATAACCACCACTGCTCCGACCACCACCTCCATATTCACCAGCACCTCCAGATCCCCCACCACCACTATGATAACCGCCGCCTCTGTCTTCACCTCCACCACCACATCTAGATTGTGCCTGGTTGATGGTGATGTTGCCGCCATCAAGGTTCTGAGCATTCTTAGGGTTCGTAGTTTATTGGCTTGTGGTTTAGGTTTATTTTAAATTTATTTAGTTACTTTAGGTTGGTTTGGGGAGGGTTTAGGGAGGTTAGGGAGAGAGGTGGATGGTTTAGGTTTAGGAAGGAGGATGGTAGGTGTTGGGTAGGGTCATTTAGGGAGGTGGTGAGTTTTAAGTAGGGTAGGGTAAGAGGGCCCAGGAGTGTCACTATGATAGGGTTAATATAGTGAGAGAGTTGGGAGGTGTTAGGGTTTGTCAGGGTTTGGGGTCAGTAGGGAGTAGGGTGGGGTAGGGTTTGGAGGGCTCAGTGGCCTAGGGTTGGTGTAGTTAAAGTTGGCCTAGGGTCAGTTTAGTGTAGGGTGGTGGTTTAAAAAAAAAGTCAACCAGGTTTAGGTTTATAGTTTATTTTATTTATCTTAGTTTATTTATTTATTATTTTGATTTAGGTTTATTTTCTTTTTATTTATTTATTTAGTTTTATTTTATGTATATTTATTTTAGTTTAGTATTTTATTTTAGTTTATTTTTTTAGTTTAGGTTTAGTTTATCTTTTAAGTTTATTTTAGTTTAGTTTTATTTTTATTTTATTTATTAGGTTTAAGTTTTATTTTTTTTATAATTAGGTTTAGGTTTATTTTTTATTTTATTTTTTTAGTTATATTTTAGGTTTTATTTTAGTTATTTTAGGTTTTATTTTTAGTTTATGTTTAGTTTATTTTAGTTTATTTTAGTTTATTTAGTTTATGTTTAGGTTTAGATTTTTAGTTTTATTTTAGGTTTAGGTATTTTATTTAGTTTAGGTTTAGTTTATTTATTTCTTTTGGTTTATTTTATTTTATTTTGTTTTTTTTTTTAGTATTTAGGTTTTTATTTGTATTATTTTTAGGTTTATCCAAAGTTTATTTTTATTTTATTTTGCTTTTATTTTATTTTAGGTTTATTATTATTTTTAGTTTATTTATTTTATCAGTTTTATTTAGTTTAGTATAGGTTTTATTTATTTTATTTTAGTTTATTTTTATTAGTTTATTTTATTTTTTAGGTTAATTTAGGTTTATTTTATTTTATTTATGTTTAGGTTCATTATTTTATTTAGGTTTTGTTTAGGTTTTGTGGTTTAGGTTTAGAGTTTATGGTTTATGATTTGTGGAGGGTTAGGGAGGGGTTTAGGATTTAGGTTTGTTTAGGTTTAGGATTTTAGGGTTTAGGTTTAGTTAGGTTGTGGGTTTAGTGACCAATTGAAGTTGATTGTAGGCTTTGGTTTCAGTTATTTAGGATTTGGTTTTATTTAGGCCAACTTGAACCTTTAGGTCAATTTGAGCTAAGTAGGTCAATTGGGTTCAATTAAGTCCAATCATGGATTTAGTCAAGCTCAATAATCAATTTGGAATGAACTTGAGCTATTAGTTGCAATCAATTTGGTATATATTTTGATTTAACCCAATTTAGTCTTTTAGGTCAATTTGGACCAACTTTGGTCAAGAGGGCAATTAGGTTTGGTTTGACTCAATTGAAGGTCAAGTCATATTTAAATATTGATTTTGATTTAGTATGAATCATTGGTTTAAAGGATTTGGCTTGCTGCTTGGCTAGTTTGTGTTCATATGGGTTAAGGGGTTGACTTGGTCAAATGACTAAGTTGACTTGGTTTGACCTAATTTTATGATAATTGATCAACCTAGGTGATCAACAATCATGATGGGAGGTTTTGATGGACTGCTCAATCCAATTTGAGTAGGATTAGAACTTGGCTCAAATAGGTGAAATTGGCCACTTTGGGTCAAATGGACCAATTGGGTTTAATTGGCTTGATTTTGGGTTGAGTTTGATTTAGTTGAGTTTATTTATGGATTTGGGATTAATATACAAATTCAATAGCAATTGGCTTGGGTTCAAATGGGTTTTAGTTCATTTGAACATTTCATGTCAAAAGGGTTAAGTTGGGTTTGACTTGGGTTAATTTTGGTTTGGCTTGATGATTGTATATTTTATTTATATTTATAAATATTATTTAAGGTAAGAATGATCAATGAGAAAATCAATTGAATTTGGGTTTTGGAATGAAGGAATTTTACTAAGTCCATGGAGTTGGGTCATGTGGTTTAGGTTTGGATTTTGATTTGGTTTGATTTAGTTTTGGTGATTTAAATGTATATTTCATTTAAATTTGTGAAGATGATTGAAAATATGATTGATTTGTGAAAAAATCAACTGAGTTTGACTTGATTTAGATTAATATTTGGTTAAGTCCATGGGATAGGTCATATTGCTTAAGAAGGGTTTTGATTTAATTTGATTTAGTTTGATTTGGTTTTGATCATTTGAATGTAAATTTGATTTTTATTTAGAAAGATGATTGAAGATATAAATTGATTATGAGAAAATGAATTGATTTGGATTAAGATTTGGCTAAGTCCATGGGATAGGTCATATGGCTTAAGAAAGGTTTCAAGTTTGGATTTGATCATGGGCTTCAATCATTTGGTTTTAGAATTTGGCTTTAGATTTGGATCTGAATTTGATGTTTGAATTGAACTTGAGGTTTGGTTTAGAAGGTGAACATGGATTGTATTTAGGTTCTAGGGTAGGTGGATTACCCTAATCCCTAAAATATAACCTAATCCTATGGTTAACCCTTCTAAGTCTTTCAGCTTGTGTTAAGTGTTTACCTAATTGTTAGAAGTGTCTTATGACTAGAAAAGTCTTAGTGTCTAGAAGACTCTTAAGTCTAAGATGGGAAGATTGAATCTGCACTCCAAAAGCGATCTTAAGCTTCATAGTGTTGCCCTTGGAGATAGATGAAATATAGACTCAGATACATCTTTCAAAGCTTTGCTTGGGAGACCATGGATACATGAGAACAACATAGTTCCATCCTCTCAACATCAGTGTATGAAGTTTGTGAGAGGTTGGATCATCTACTGTGTCAAAGGAGATCTCCCTCAAAATCAACAAGCCTATTCTCACGAACTTGGCCAAAGTTTAAAAATTAAAAAAAAAAAAAGAAATAGAAAAAGAAAAAGGAAAAGAAAATAAAAGGGAGTGAAAATAGACTTGGAGGAGGAAGTGGAGCATGACATTAGATTCCACCCATAATTCATCACTCCATTCAAACATATGGGTAGGACGACCTAACCTCCACCAAAGTGCAGGAAGAGGCCGCCGAGGCGCCTGGGTGGAAAACCTCATTATTGGCCACCCAATAGAAGATATGTCCCAACTTCAAGGAGTACACCTGCATCCATATAGACTTAGAATCTAGTTCATAGGATGAGTCTTATATGATTTGCGCACTAGCCAGCTCTTCTCAGCAATAGATTTTCTTAGAGGTGACACTTGAGCCAGATAGAGATGAAGACCGGGCTCCAAAGAAAAGCATGTGTATCCAATTTTATATGTGAAATAGTTAGGCTTCAATTGGGAACCTTAGCCCTAACCCCACTTGCCTCTCAAAAGCTGAGGGTTTGATAGTTAAGGAAGCCCCTAGGTCATCCATAGGTGTGAAGACTCATAGGTTCTTTCTAGAAGCATAATCCTCAAGTCAAGAAGTTGATGTAAAACTTGAGGATGATTCATATAAAGATTTAATAGAATTATTTTTTTTATTGGTACTCGCCTTGTGTTCATAATTTGGCAAAGAAAGGGTTAATCCCACATAATTCCAAAGCACAGTCGACTACTTTGAAAGAATATGGAAGAACAAATACAAAAGCTCTCAATCAAGACTGGGACTAGATTCTACAAGGTCCAATCGATGATGATGATTACTACATAGTCATCACCAATCATTTGGAATCTGATAGGTTCTTTTGAAATCACATTAAATCATATGAGGTGCTGTTCTTAAAAACTTCAGATGATCCAAATGATTTTAAAGTTAAAGATGCACCGCCATAGTTCGAAGAAGAGATCAAGTCAACTGTTAACGAGATCAAAGAAATTAACTTAGGAACTAAAGAAGATCCACGCCCTACATACATTTGTTCTTTGTTGAATAAAATTGAAACTAATGACTTAGTTAGATCATTGCCTAAGTTTAAGGATTGCTTTGTATGGAGTTTTGAAGAGATGTCTAGATTGGTTCGTGACGTAGCGGTCCATAAAGTAGTAATAGAGCTTACTGCTAACCCTATCAAGCAAGCTCCTAGATTTGACATTGAACAACAAGTCATTTTTGAACTCAAGAAATTGATCGATGCTGGCTTCATCCCAAATATCATCCCAAATAAGAAAAAGAATTGCTAAATTTACATATGCATTGATTTTAAGGATTTAAATAAGGCATGCCCAAAAAGATGATGTTCCACTACCAATCTGAGTCGGACATTGCCTCATCTCATTCTCAGATTCTCTTTAATGGATGGCTCATCTAGATATAACCAAATAAAGATGGCCTCTGAAGATAAAAGAAACACTACTTTTAGAACTCCGATTGAAATCTATTGCTATAAAGTCATGCCTTCTAGCCCTAGAAATGCTAATGCTACATACCAATAGGCTATGACTCGAATCTTCGATGAACTCATTCATCATCAATTTGAGTGCTATGTTGATGATCTCGTGCTCAAAAGTAGAGAAAAGGAAGACTATCTCTTTGACTTGAGAAAAGTTTTCAAATAGTTAAAATAATTTAACCTCAAAATGAACCCCCTGAAGTGTGCATTCATAATAGCTACAAGGAAATTCCTTGGATTTGTTGTCTAACACCAACGAATCAAAATCGATCTAGAGAAGATCAAGGCGATATTAGAAATTCTACCCCCTAAAAGTTTGACTAAACTCTGATCATTCTAAGGGTGGTTGGCATATCTAACAAGCTTTATATCCAACCTATCAAGAAGATATTATCCATTCTAAGCACTTATAAAAAAGGACATCAAGTTCAAGTAGGATGAAAAGTATGAGCATGTCTTTGAAGACATCAAGCATTACTTGATGACACCGCTCGTTCTAGCAACCCCAATTCCGGTCAGCCACTCATACTTTACACTGCTGTGTTAGACGATTCCCTTTGTGCTTTATTAGCCCAAGCCAATGATGAAGAGAAGGAAAATGCACTGTACTACCTCAGCCATCATCTAATCCCTACTGAGGCTAATTATCCACCCATTAAGAAGCATTTCCTAGCTTTAATCTTTGCATCCCAAAAGCTACACCACTACATGCTTCCTCATAAGGTGAACTTAATCTCTAGGATCAATCCATTACAGTATCTCATGATATGGTCGATGCTATCTAGACGGTTGAAATGATGGTCCATGATCCTCTCACAATTTGATATTACCTTCATACCCCTCCATGCAGTGAAAGGACAAGCACTAGTAGATTTCTTAACTGCACACCCACTTCCTATTGACTCTCTTCTTAGTTATGATCTCCACGATGCACAAATCATGAAGTTGTGGATACTAGCATTCACTGCTAGGAGGTGTACTTTGATGCTGCGTCTTCCTCTCAAAGAGGAGAAGAACCACAATCTATTATTCTAGGAAAGGCAGAAATAGTTTTCTAAACCCGCATGTGATGTGATGAGATTCTAATATCATCTATCCAATCTTTGAACCAACAACAAAAGTCAATATGAGGCTCTACCATCGATTAGACATTTACTCTAAGCATCTAGAATATAAACATCTTTAGGGATTCTCAGCTAGTTATCAACCAAATAATTGGGTCTTATAATATTTTGAAGTCAAGCTCCATCACTACCACAAGTACACCATAAAGTTTTTGCCCTAAATTTCAGAGTTTTCAATTTATAAGATTCCTCGAGGAGAGAACATCATAGCGTATGCTTTAGCCAAGTTTGTCAAGGAGTTGGCATGTCTGAAGGATGAGTTGATATCAATAAAGGTCCAATATTGATAAGTCTTATCCCTTATTGATATTGAACTCATCAAAAAGTACTATCTTGAAGGGGAGGTTTCCGTTCCAAAGAAGGATGAGGAATTAGATTGGAGGCAATCATTCATGTATTACCTAAATAAAGTAAAACTATCTAAAGAGAAGTCCCAAGCCTATCAAATGAAACAGAGAGCACTTTCCTACACTCTTGTGGATGACATCTTATACCGGTGGTCTTTCGATCATATGTGGTTAGGTTATTTAGACAAGCATGAAGCCTGTAAGATTATGACTGAGGTACACTCAAGATTATATTGAGCCAACCAAGCTAGTCCAAAGATGAAAGTCAAGATCAAGAGACTAGCATACCACTGGTCATCGATGATCAAAGATTGCATGGATACGGCTAGGTGATGCCACCAATATCAAATACACGGTGTGGTCCTACACTAACGACCAACATTCTATATCCATTTGGCCTCAATTCAAGTGTTGGGGTACCAACATAGTGGGTCTGATTGATTCTCCATCTTCCAAGGGTCATTGGTTCATCTTAGCTGCTATTGACTACTTTTCTAAATGGGTGAAAGCAATTTTGTATAGAGAGGTCACAGCTGAGCATGTGCTCCAATTTTTTAGGAACCATATCGTATATAGGTTCGGAGTGCCTCAATGAATTATATCTAATAATGGTACTCATTCAAGAGCAACGACATCAACAACTTTTCCTGGTATCACAACATAGATTGGAGATATTCTACCATCAACTACCTGAGGGAAAATGGCTTAGTAGAAGCCATCAAAAAAACTCTCATCAAAATACTAAAGAAGACTCTCGATAATAAAAAGTGATAGTGGCTTGAGAAGTTAGTTGAAGCCTTGTGATCCTACCGCACCACATATAGAAATCCAACGCAGTCTACTCAATCAGAAGTTGTTCTACCATTATAAATCCAACTCCCATCTCTAAGGATCATTGTGGGTAGCAAGATCACAAGCAGAATGCCAAACTACCGTTAGAAGAGCTCGAAGGTTTGGAGGAGAGACTTGCTCATGCTAAAAGCTGAGTTGTACAAAGCTAAAATGATTCAAGCTCATAACAAGTTGGTCTGTGCTAGAGCTTTTTAAGTAGGAGCGCTTATTTTAGTTATGAGGAGATTGATTGTTTCCCATCATAAGATGGGAGGCACATTTGAACCCACTTGGGAATGCCCTTCTGCCAAAGAGAAGGCCTACCAAGGAGGATCTTAGCTTATTAATCATAAGGAGAGCATAATGCTTCCAATCAATAAGCTCTACTTAATGAAATATTATAAATCTTGTTTGAAAATAATTATCATCATTGAAAATTACATTTCAAATTAATCTCTTCCTTGTTAAAAGTATTCTTGTTTGTGAATCTGCCATGATGTGTTTATGGTAGGTGCAAAGAACCCGAACGGTGTTCTATTCTTCACCAACATAAGATGAACACAAACTACACACAAACATATAAAATAAACACATATCTTTTATCTCGCTACTGAAGAGATAACGCCTCTAGTGGCACTCACCAATAGTTGCTAGGTCGACATGCTACCATGTTAGTGTGTCACCCTGGTCTTTGCTTTGGAGGATGTATAATATGCTTTCCTTCCTTAGCCACTACACCGACGAGCACCTCTTTGTTTAGTAGGCCTACTGGCCGCAAGCTACCCTCATGTTGTTCATTTAAGAGGATGTGAGTCTGCTACACTTTTTTCTTGGATTAGACTTCGTGCACTGACTAGGTTTAGTATATTTGATATTTAGGATAAGTCTCCTAGAGGCTCCTTCCCTCTTGACTACTTCAAGTTTAGGTCCCTTCCCCGGGCTCTTAGTAGTCTCTAGATTAGGTAACATCTGTTATGTCGATGATAGACTATTTCAATGATCGATTCTGCTTGGGAAGTTGTAAACCTACATGCTTTCTTTTCAGATTATTCATTGCACTCTGATGGGCACCTTACGCTGGTTGGTTCTCACTATGCTAATAGATACACCACTCATGTTGAGAGATACATCTTAGGTTGGTTGGTTCTCGCACCTTAGGATACACCACTCATGGCAGATGTAAGTCTACTATACTTTCTCCTTGAGTTGGCCACCGTACACCTATAGGATTTCCTTTCTAGGGCTCAGGATATTGATCCAAGCAACACCTCCCCTATGGGCACTATATTTGGATGACATCTTTTGCTACCCCATTTAGACACTACCCAGATTACTATCGCATTGGTCAGTTCCCCTTTCCTAGTAATTGCCTGTATCATTGGAGAATCTATCCTTTAGATGTGCAGATTCTTCCTTGGTCTAATAAATCTGAGATATGTAAAGTACATAACCCATTCTGTGGTCCTCGACACCAACAGGTCCACACAAACATATAAAATAAAATATATATTCACTTGTGGATTAGAGGACACCCCTAGCGACCTTTTTCCAAGAAGGTATCCATCTTTAGAAATGTCAAGAAACTCCCATAGAATCGCCTTACTACTTTGAGTTGATATAAGTCTCCAAGATTCACTTAGTAGTCCCCTAAGTCGTTCAATTTGTTGTGCTACCAATAGTCACCCTGGTTGTTCCTACTAGAAGATGTAAGTCTGTTATGCATTCTTCTTATCACAGCCATTGCACACTAAAAGGCAACCCCTTAGGTTGGCTAGCTCTACCCCACAGGCAGTAGACTAACCCTTTAGATTTGTAAATTTGAGATAGGAAAAGTCTGATATAGCCCCATCTTAGTGGGTCCATCACACACTGACATGGTCCATAAATTAAATCTATCAAATTTGATCAAGCTCACATCCCTAGCGGATATTCCCTTAATTTGAAAATGAACTAAGACAAACAAACCATTTCAAATCACATAAAATTAAGATAAAATTAATCCTAACTACTTTTGAGTTGACATAAGTCCCTAATGACATTCACTTAGTAGTCACCCTAAGTTAGGTTCAATTTATTGTGCATCCAACAGGTCACCCTAGTGATTTTTCCTCACTTTGAAAGATGTAAGTCTGCTACACCTTTTTTCTAGCATAGCCATTGCACACCAAAAGGAAACCCCTTAGGTTGGCTAGCTCTACCCCACAGTCGGTAGACTATCTTTTTGGATTTGTAAACCTGAGGTAGGTCAAGGATGATATTGCCCCTTCTCAGTGGGTCCATCGCACATCGACAAGATCCATACATTAACTCGGATTAAATTAAACCCAATCTAATTTTCCCTAGTGGAGTTAAATCACACCCTTCTCCCTAGTGCAGCCCCAAATCATATATAAATAACTCATGCAAAAAAATATAATTCAAAACTAACCTCTCCAGTGCAGCCAAATTAAACCAACTCCCCCAATAGAATATAAATTAAAAAAATCTAACCAAATTCTTATCCTTAGTGGATACATCACCAAATAAATCTATGAAATTTAATCAAAATACCATTTCAATGAATAAAATAACATGCTTCCCTAGTGAAGCTTCATATACTGATCTCATAGAAGCCCATATCTTAGCTGATATGCCTCCATATTAATTAAAATAAAATAAAATAAAATTGATTTGATCTTAATCCTTGGTGGATTATAGATTCTTATCCCTAGCAGATCTTCTTTGCAAAATCATATAATCAAATCAAATTCAAACCTTATCCTTAGTAGATTTTCTTCTTCTATTTCCTCATCACAGACCCCTCACATGTAATGTCCAATGCATGTGTGATCCCCAAGCGGATCTCCCACCATGTCCTTGACATGGTATTCTCTTCAAATCTTATTTCTTCTCTTATGCACACCTTTAATACTTCAATCAAAAGCCTAATAATGTATTCATTCAAATTACATCATCTTGACATTATTATTAACATTTTATGATTTGTGATGGTGCAAGCTCAAACTAAATAATCAATATCATGCTAAACATATTATAGTGTGAATTAACACACTATATTATATTATAATATATGATTTTATATTCTAATTTACTATAATATAATATATTTTCTAACTTTACACCTCATTAGAATCACTTAAACGAAACAAATAACAAAACTTTCTCAAAATATGAGTAATGTTCATTTTGGATGTAAAATTGTTATTTTTCTATTAGAAATGCTAAAAAATAGCATAATTTTGGTGTTGATTTTCTTGGTGTGTGCTGTGAATTCTGCCAAATTCTTCCATCTCAACCTTCAAATTAGCATTTTTGTGAGTTTTGACCCAACATATTATAACAAAAGTAAAACATACTAAAATGTACAATAACATTTAGTAACACACCACTACATTCATATATATGCAAAGTTTTAATGTTATGAACATTATATTTTAATATGCTTTGATATAATATATTATCTTACATTACACCTTAAAATGAATCACTTTAAGCAAATATTTATCAAATTTGGTTGAAAAATGAACATTTATTTTGGATGAAAAATTTCATTCTTTGATTAAATGACACACCATAGCACACCCCAATGATGTTCTAAAGCTTACCTTTAAATTTGGCCAAATCCCATCATCTAGCCTATAAATCAAGATATTTATGATTTATACTAGTACAAACTATACTACATCATACTATAGCAAACTAAATTATGCTAAATAATAAGTAGTAATACACAATAGTATGCTATAATGCATGATGCTAAACTATGTTATGGCATCCTATATTATAATACACTATAACATATTATATTATATTATATTGCATATCACATCAGAATGGATTGCTAAAGATAAAAAAATCATAAAATTAGTCTAAATAATAAAAAACTATATATTTTAGTCATATCACTTACATATTTTAAATTGAAACAAAATATTATGATGCCATGCTCTACCTATTATGAATTTATCAAAATTCCACAATTTTAAAGTCTAAATCAACATTTATATAAATAATGCTAGTATAGGCTCAACTGCATGATTGTAAAATACTAAAAGAATTTAAAATGCTCAGAATAATATATTATGATATATGATGCTATACTATGCTACAACATATAATATTTATTTTGAACATAAAACTTACTTTTTAGACTACAAGTGGTGTAGCACACCTTTAGTAATACAACCTAATTCCCACTTCAAATTTAACAAATTTCATCATCTGATTTATTAAATTAATATTTTTATGATTTATATTAATATAGACTATGGGGAACAATACCATAAAATGCTAAAACATTTCAAAACATCTTATAACATCCAAAACACATTGTTACATGCTCTAGGATATGATGCTACATTGTACTATAATATATGATATTGTATTATGATTTAGGGTTAAGGTTTAGGGTATTCAAATCTCTAATAGTCAATGGAAAGTCTCTTGAAGACATTTTCTTTAGCTAACATAACTATTTTAAGATTAGGTTTAGATCTATAATGACATCTTTATTTTTAGTTTAGGGTTTAGGTTAGGTTAAGGTTGGGTTTAGGTTTGTGGGTTTAGGTTAGTTTAGGTTTAGGGTTTATGGTTTGGTAGGTTTAGGGTGTATTTTGTGGTTTAAAGTTTATGGTTTTTTTAGGGTTTATTTAGGTTTAGTGTTTAGGGTTTAGGTTTAGGTTTAGGGTTTAGGATTTAGGATTTAGGGAAAGGGTTGGTTTAAGTTTAGGGTTGAAGTTTTAGTTTGGGTTTATGGTTTTTTTTTAAAAAAGAATAAATTCATATTCAATGTATATTCTTTTCAATTTCATCAACCAAGTAGCACCTGAAGTTTTCTATGACATAAACAATGACACAGATAAAAAATGAGCACCCATAGAGAAAATAAAAAAATCTAAATAAGTAGAACCATCTTTACTATAAAGTCAGCTCCATAGTAGTATCGATCATTTTCTTAATTTCTTTAGCTTAACCACCACCACCACCTCTAGTAGTGAGATCTACCATGGTATTATCTCTCTCCTCCACCACAACCATGGTCAGAACCTCCGCCGCTCCTTCGATAACCACCACTACTTTATGCCACCTCCATACCCACTAGACCTCTAGATCCCCACCACCACTTTAGCTTTGCCTCCACCACCGATCTGATTTAGCTTAGTTGATGGTGATGTTCTCCCAAAGTTTTTTCCATTCTAAGGTTTAGTTAGGGTTTTAGTTATAGGTTAAGTTTAGGTTTAGGGCAAAGAAGGTTAGAGATTTAGGGTTTAGTGGAGGGAGGGTTTAGAGGGTTTATGGTTATCAGGTTTAGGGTAGGGTCAGGTTGATTAGGGTAGGTTTATTTTGAGTTAGGTCAGGTCAGTTTTAGGGTTTAGGTTTAGGATTTAGGGTTTTTATTTATAATGAGGTTTAGGTTTATTTATTTTATTTATTATTTATTTTATTTTTAGGTTTATCTTTTTATTTAGTTTATTTATTTTATTTTAGTTTATTTATTAGTTTAGATTTTTAGTTTATTTTTTATGTAGTTTTTTTTTTTTATTTTTTTTATTTTAAATTTAGGTTTTATTTTTTATTAGGTTTAGTTTATTTTTATTTTTTTATTTGGTTTAGGTTTTAAGTATTTTTTTAGTTTATTTTAGGTTTTATGTTTTAGATATTTTAGGTTTATTTTAGTTTATTTTTTTTTATTTTATTTATTTTAGGTTTAGGTTTAGGTTAAGTTTATATTAGGTTTAGGTTTATTTATTTAGTTTTATTTATTTTTTTTTAGGTTTAGGTTTATTTTATTTTTATTTTAGGTTTTATTTTCTTTATTTTTATTTTATTTTTAGGTTTAGGTTTTATTTAGTTTTTATTATTTAGGATTTTATACTTAGGTTTATTTTAATTAGTTTATTTATTTATTTTATTTTTTATTTTATTTTTATTTTATTTTATTTTATTTTATTTTAGATTTTATTTAGTTTTTATTTTATTTTATTTTTATATATTTTATCTTTAGTCAGGTTATTTATCTTATTTAGTTTTATTTATTTTATTTAGTTTTAGTTTTTATTTTATTTTAGGTTTAGTTTATTTAGGTTAGTTTAATAGGTTTTATTTTATTTTTTTAGGGTCAGGAGTTGTTTTATTTTAGTAGTGTGGTTAGCCCAGGTTTAGGGTTTAGGGCCCAGTCTAGAAGGCCCAGGGTCATTTTTAGTAGTTTGGGTTTTGGTTAGTTTTAGGTAGGAGTCAGGTGTGTTTAGTTTTGTGGCCTATGGTTTTAAAGTTAGTTTTTTTAGTTTTTTAGGGATTAAGATTTAGGTTTAGATTTTTTTATGGTTTTTTATAGATTTTATATTTAGTTTATTTTTTATTATTTAGTTTATTTTATTTTTATTTATTTATTATTTTATTTTATTTAGTTTGGTTTATATTTTAGTTTATTTTATTTTAGTTTAGGTTTTTTATTTTAGTTTATTTTTTAGTTTAGGTTTAGGTTTATGTTTTTTTTTTTAACTTTAGTTTAGTTTTTATTTTTTTTTTAGGTTTATTTTTTTATTTTAGTTTAGTTTTATTTTATTTTTTTAGTTTAGGTTTTTTATTTTTAGGTTTAATTTATTTTATTTTTAGTTTAGGTTTAGGTTTATTTTTTAGTTTATTTTTTATTTTATTTAAGGTTTAGGTTTTATTAGTTTAGTTTATTTAGTTTATTTTAGTTTAGGTTTAGGTTTATTTTATTTTAGTTTTGGTTTATTTTTAATTATTTTAAGTTTATTTTAGGTTTATTTTATTTTAGTTTATTTTATTTTATTTAGGTTTATTTTTATTTATTTTTATTTAATTTAATTAAGTTTTATTTTTTTTTTATTTATTTTTATAGTTTAGTTATTTATTTTATTTTATTTTTTATTTAATTTATTTTAGGTTTTTTAGTTTAGGTTTATAGTGAGGGTTTTTTTTTATTTTATTTTATTTATTTTATTTTATTTATTTTTTAAGTTTAAGTTTTTATTTATCTTTTTGTGGTTTTATTTAGTAGCTCAGTTTAGGTTTTTTGTGGTTTAGGGTTTAGGGTCATGGTAGGGCCTAGGGTTTGGTCATTTAGGCCTAGGTTTAGGGTTTGTGGCCTGGTGCCAGAGTTGTGGCTCAGTGTGTTTTTTATAGGGTAGGATTTAGGGTTTAGGCTCAGGATTTAGGTTTTTATTTTATTATTTATTTAGGAGCAAGTTTAGGTATTTAGTTTTTTTTATTTAGTATTTTATTTTTTATTGGGTTTTTTTATTTATTTTTTATTTTAGTTTATTATTTTTTTATTGTTTTAGTTATTTTTTAGGTTTAGTTTAGATTATTTTATTTTTAGTTTTATTTTATTTTAGGTTTAAGTTTTATTTTTTTATAAGTTTAGTTTTATTTATTTTTAGTTTAGGTTTATTTATTTTAGGTTTATTTTAGGTTATTTAGTTGTGGTTTAGTTATTTTATTTTATTTATTTTATTTTATTTAGTTTAGGTTTAGTTTATTTTATTTAGTTTAGGTTAATTTATATATTTTTTAGTTTATTTTAGTTTAGTTTATTTTATTTTATTTTAGGTTTATTTTTTTAGTTTATGATTTAGGTTTTATTTTTTTTTTATTTTTAGTTTATTTTTTAGTTTAGTTTTTTTTATTTAGTTTTATTTTATTTTAGTTTATGTTTATTTTTATTTTATTTAGTTTAGTTTTATTTTTTAGTTTATTATTTTATTTAGTTTAGTTTTATTTATTTTATTTAGTTTATAATTTTATATTTTATTTTCTTTTAGGTTTTATATGTTTAGGTTTAGGTTTTTATTTTAGTTTATTTTTATTTTATTATTTTATTTTTTTTTTGTTTATGTTTTTTATTTTATTTTTAGGTTTTATTTTAGTTTAGGTTTATTTTTTAGTTTTTAGTTTATCATTTTATTTAGTATTATATTTATTTGTTTATGATTTATGTGGTTTTAGGTATTAGGCTCAGGTTTTATAGTTTTAGTCAGTAGGTCAGTTGGGTTATTAGTAGGGTTAGGATTTAGGATTTAGGGTTTGATATTTTATTTTAAGAGGTTTTAATTTAGTTATTTATTTTTTTATTTTATTTTATTATTTATTTTAGTTATTATTTTTATTTATTTATTTTAGATTATTTATTTAGTTTTTTATTTATTTTAGTTTTTAGTTTATGTTTTGTTTAGTATTTTTTGTTTAGTTTTTTTTATTTTGTTTTAGGTTTATTTTAGGTTTTTATTTTAGGTCTATTTTTATTTTATTTTTAATTTAGGTTTTGGTTAATTTTCATTTCATTTTATTTTATTTAGTTTTGGTTTAGGTTTATTTTATTTTAGTTTTATTTATTTTATTATTTTATAGTTTATTTTAATTTATGTTCATATTTATTTTATTTTGTTTTATTTTTTTGGTTTTTTTTAGTTTAGGTTTAGATTTTTTTTTTATTTATTTTTAACTTTATTTTTGGTTTTAGGTTTTATTTAGTTTTAATTTATTTTATTTTAGATTTATTTTATTTTTTTATTTATTTTAGTTTTTTATTTTATTTTAGGTTTTATATTATTTAGCTTTTATTTATTTTTAGTTTTACTTTAGGTTCTTATTTTATTTTATTTTAGTTTTATTTTTTTTTTATTTATTTAATTTTATGTTTTGGTTTTAGTTTTATTTATTTTAGTTTAGTTTATTTTAGATTATATTTATTTATTTTTTTATTTTAGGTTTTGTTTTTAGTTTAGGTAGATTTTTATATTTTATATTTAAGTTTTTTCAATTTATGTTTTGGTTTGGGTTTTATTTTATTTTTTTTATTTTATTTTTATTTATGCTTAGTTTTGATTTAGGTTTTATTTTTAGTTTATGTATTTAGTTTAGTTTTTATTATTTTTATTTTAGTCTGATTTTATTTTTATTTATTTTAGTTTTAGGTAGTTTAGGTTAGGTTAGGTTAGTTTAGGAGTTTTTATTTATTTTATTTTTATTTTATTAAGTTTAAATCATTTATTTTTTTTGGGTTTTATTTAGTTTAGTTTAGGTTTTTTTAGGCTTAGTTTAGGTTCAGTGATCAGGGATTTAGCTAGTTTATGTTTAGCCTCCCAAGTCATGCACATACACCCCTGGGGTTTTCTCAGTGTATACCACCTAGTTCCACCATTTAGCTTTAAGAATAGTATTTGACTCTTTAACATTATTTTATATTTTTAATCAGGAGGTATTAGTATTTAGCACCTAATATTTTAGTTATATTTTATTTTATAGGTTTTTATTTTATTTAGTTTATTTATTAGGTTTATTTGTGATTATTTTAGTTTAGTTTAATTTTATGGTGGGTTTTATTTTATTTTTGGGTTTTATTTATTTTTAGTTTGAATTTATTTAAGTTTATTTTAGTATATTTTAGTTTAGGTTTAGGTTTAGGGTTTTTGTAAGTAGGTCAGTTTAGGGTTTACATTTATTTTTTTTATTTTAGTTTAGGTTTAGGGTTTATTTTATTTTAGTAGGTTTAGTGGTAGGTATTTTTATTTATTTTTAGGTTTTATTTATTTATTTTTTTTATTTTATTATTTTATTTTTTTTTTTTATTTTAGGTATTTATTTTATTTATTTTTAGTTTAGGTTAAGTTTATTTTATTTAGTTTATTTTAAATTTTATTTTTTTTTATTATTTTTTTTTGGTTTTATTTTAGGTTTTTTTTATTTTTTTTATTTTATTTATTTATTTTAAGTTTTTATTTATTTATTTTTTTTTATTTAGTTTAGTTATTTTTATTTTATTTATTTTATTAGGTTTAGTTTATTTTTTTTTTAGTTTATTTTATTTTATTTTATTTAGTTTATTTTAGTTTTATTTAGTGTTTTATTTTTTTTGGTTTATTTTTTAGGTTTAAGTTTTTTTATTTTATTTTATTTTAAGTTTATTTTAGGTTTACATTATTTTTATTTTACATTTTGTTTTTATTTTATTTAGATTTTTTATGCTTTGGTTTATTTTATTTTATTTAGTTTTATTTAGGTTTTTATTTATTTTATTTTAGTTTATTTAAATTAGTTTATTTTATTTTATTTTTAGGTTTAGATTTAGGTTTTAGTTTAAGTTTTTATTTTATTTTAGACTTGAAGCTTCGATGAACTCATTCATCATCAAGTCGAGTGCTATGTTGATGATCTAGTGATCAAAAGTAGAGAAAAGGAAGACCATCTCTTTGTCTTGAGAGTAGTTTTCCAATAGTTAAGACAATTTAACCTCAAAATGAACCCCCTAAAGTGTGCATTCGGAGTAGCTTTAGGGAAATTCCTTGGGTTTGTTGTCCGACGCCAGGATATCAAAATCAATATATAGAAGATCAAGGCGATATCAAAAATGCCACCCCCTAGAACTTTAACACAACTTAGATCATTTCAAGGGTGGTTGGCATATCAAAGATGTTTTATATCAAACCTATCACGAAGATGTCAGCCATTATGAGCACTTACCAAAAAGGACCCCAAGTTCAAGTGGGATGATAAGTGTGAGCATGCCTTTGAAGACATCAAGCATTACCTAATGATCACCCAGCACTCTATCCCAAGCAAGCTGCTCATACTTTATACTACTAAGTTAGACTACTCCCTTGGTGCATTGTTGGCCCAAGCCAATGATGAAGGGAAGGAAAATGCACTCTACTACCTCAACTATCATCTAATCCCTACTAAGGCTAATTATCCACCCATTAAGAAGCATTGCCCAGCTTTAATCTTTGAATCCCAAAAGCTACAACACTTCATGCTTCCTCATAAGGTGAACTTAATCTCTAGCATTAATCCACTACAATATCTCATGACATAACACTTATCGACAAGGCATCACGGTCCATGATCTTCTCGTAGTTTGACATTACCTTCGTACCTCACGAAGCGGTGAAAGGATAAGCACTAGCAGTTTTCTTAGTAGCACACCCACTTCTTATTAACTCTCTGCTTAGTGATGATCTTGTCGATGAACAAATCATGAACTTAGGGGATACTAGCATTCACCTCTGGGAGGTGTACTTTGATGGTGCAACTTCTTCTCAAAGAGGAGAAGAATCACAATATACTATTCTAGAAAGGTAAATAATTCTCTTAACTGCATCGAGATGTGATGAGATTCTCATATCATCTATCCAATCCTTGCACCAATAAAGAAGTCAATATGAGGACCGATATCTGAGTTAGCCATTACTCTAAGCATCCAGAACATCAACATCTTCTGGGATTCTCACCTAATTATCAACCAAATCGTTGGGTCCTATAAGGCTATAAAACCCAAGCTCCATCACTACCATAAGTACACCATGGAGTTATCATCTAAAATCCCAAAGGTTACCATTTATAAGATTCCTCGAGGAGAGAACGCCATAGCGTATGCTTTAGCCAAGCTTGATAAGGAATTGATGTGTCCAGATGATGAGTCCATATCAATAAAAGTCCAAAATAAACAAGTGTTATCTTTTATTGATATTGAACTCATCAAAAAGTACTCTCTTGAAGGGGAGGTTGCCATTGCCAAGAAGGATGAGAAGTTAGATTGGAGGAAACCATTCATGAATTACCTAAATAAAGGTGAACTACCTCAAGAAAAGTCCCAAGCCAATCAGATGAAGCAGAGCACTTTCCTATGCTTTTGTGGATGGTGCCTTATACCGCCGATCATATGATTACATTGTTTAGACAAGCACAAAGCCTATAACATTGTGACTGAGGTACACTCAGGATTATCTAGAGCTAACTAATTTGGCTCGAAGAAGAAAGCCATGATCAAGAAACTAAGATACTACTATTTTTGATGATCAAAGATTGCATGGATACTATTAGGCTATGCCACCAATGTGAAATACACGGTGTGGTCCTACACCGACCACCCAACATTCAACATCCTACATTAGCCTCATGGCCATTCGAGTGTTGAGGTACTGACATAGTAGTTCTGATCAATCCACCATCTTCCAAGGTTCATTCAACTTAGTCGCTCGACTACTTTTCCAAAAGGGTGAAGGTGATTTCGCTCAGAGAGGTGACAGCTCAACATGTGCTCCAATTTTTTAGGAATCATATCATATATAGGTTCGGAGTGCCTTGATGAATTATATTTGATCCAAATACTAAAGAAAACACTCGAAAACAATAAGTGATGGTGGCATGAGCAGTTAGTTGAAGCCTTATTGGCCTACCGCACCACATAGAGAACTCCAACTATGTCTACTCCTTTCTCCTTAGTATATGGCTCTGAAGCTGTTATACCATTAGAAGTCCAACTCTTATCACGAAAGATAGATGTGGATAACGAGATCACAATAGAGTAGAACGAATATCTGGGTAGCAAGATGACAATAGAGCCATTCTGCCATTATTTATTTTAGATTTTTTTTATTTTTTTATTTTTATTTTGGTTTATTTTTTATTTTTATCTAGTTTAGTCTATTTATTTTAGGTTTATTTATTTTACTTTGGGTTTTTAATTTTAGTTTATTTTTTGGATCAAGTTTAGGTTTATGCTTATTTTTTTAATTTAGTTTTATTTTTATTTTATTTTTTAGGTTTAGGTTTTATTATATATTTTAGGTTTAAGTTTAGGTTTTTTATTTTTTTTTATTTAAGTTTTAGGTTTTATTTGAGGTTTTACTTTTAGGTTTTATTTTTAGTTTAGGTCAGGTTTTTTTTTAGTTTATTTTATTTTATTTAGTTTAGGTTTATTTATTTCAAATTTAGATTTAGGTTTTATATTTTAGTTTATTTTATTTTATTTTATATTGTTAGGTGTTTTTAGTTTATTTAGGTTTTTATTTTATTTATTTATTTTAGGTTTATTTTTATGTTTATTTTATTTTATTTATTTTATTTTAAGTTTATTTTTATTTTATTTAGTTTTATTTTATTTAGGTTTATTTTTTAGGTTTATTTTATTTTTAGTTTGGTTTAGGGTTTTATTTATTTTATTTTATTTAGTTTTAATTTTTTATTTTATATTTTTGTTTTAGTAGGTTTTAATTTTTATTATTTTTTAGTTTAGGTCATGTATTTTAATTATTTTATTTTATATTTAGTTTAGTTTAGGTTTAGTTTTTATATTTATGGTTATTTTATTTTATTATTTATTTAGGGTTTAGGTTTTATTTATTATTATTTAGGTTTAGTATTAGTTATAGTTTTTTTTATATTTTTATATTTATGTTTATTTATTTTATTTTTTTATTTTAGTTTATTTATTTTATTTATTTTAGGTATTTTATTTATTTATTTTATTATTTTACATTTTTATTTTAGTTTTATTTTTTAGGTTTAGGTTTACTTATTAGTTTAGGTTTAGGTTTGGGTAAAGGTTTAGGATATATTTTATTTATTAATTATATTTTGGCTTAAGTTTTTAATTTATTTTGTTTTTAGGTTTTATTTAGTTTAGATTTTTTTACCTTTAGTTTAGTTTTTTAGGTTGAGGGTTTGGGGTTTAGGATTTAGCATTTAGGGTTTAAGTTTTAGGTTTTAGGGTTTAGGGTTTTAGGGTTTAGGGTTTATGGTTTAGGGTTTAGTGTTTAGAGTTTAGGGTTTAGGTTTTAGGTCTAGGGATCAAGTTTTAGTTCAAGGTTTAGGGTTTTTGCTTTTTTTTGAGTTAGAACAAATTAAGATTAATATTTCTTCTTTTGATTTCATCAATCTCACCAAGTTTTCTAAGACACACATGATAAAAAGGAGCATGCATAGAGCAAATCAAAACCCTAGATAACTAGAACCATCTCTACTGTAAAGACACAATTCCATAAGCAGGAGATCAGATTAGTCGTTCTTTAGTTTCTAAAATTCCCATTGGAACCACCTTGGTCTCTCGAGTAGCGTGATCCACCATGATATCCTCGATCTATCCTTCTGCTACCACCAAGGCTGTAACCTCTGTCCCTCCTCATGTCTCCATAACCACCACAACTTCGACCACCACCTCCATATCCACCAGCACCTCCAGATCTTCCACCACCACTATGATATTTATCTTTTTATCGCCTTATCTAGACTGCTTGGTTGGCGTGATGTTATCCAAGGTTCTAGCCATTCTTAGGGTTTAGATTTATTAGGTTTTATTTGTTTATTTTTTAATTTATTTAATTACTTTAGGTTTAGTTTAGGGTTTGGGGTTTAAGTTAGGTTTAGGTTTAGGGTTTATGGGTTTGGGTTTAGGTTTAGTGGCTTAGGTTTAGTTTTGGCTTTTATAGTGGTTAGGGTTTAGGTTTAGGCATGGTTTAGTATTTTTTTAGAGTTTGTGTTGATTTATTTAGGTTTAGGATTTGGGTTTAGGAGTTTAGGTTTAGGGTTTAGATTTTTAAATTAACAAACCCGACAGTTTAGGTTTATTTAGTTTATTTTATTTATTTTATTTTAGTTTATTTTATTTTATTTTTATTTAGTTTATATTTTAATTTAAGTTTTTTTATTTTAGTTTAGTTTAGGTTTAGGTTTAAGTTAATTTATAGTAGTTTATTTTTTTATTTATTTTAATGTTTAGGTTTTATTTTATTTTAGGTTTAGGTTTAAATTTTTTATTTTATTTTTAGGTTTAAGGATTTATTTTATTTTTATTTTTTTTATTATTTTTTTTAGTTTAGGTTTAGGTTATTTTATTTTTATTTTTTATTTTTTTAGTTTAGGTTTAGGTTAGTTTAGGTTTTATTTTATGATTATTTATTTTGTTTAGGTTTGTTTATTTAGTTTATTTAGTTTTTTAGAAGGGTTTAGGGTTTAGGGTTTAGAGTTTAGGGGTTTTAGGGTTTAGGGTTTAGTATAGAGTTTAGAGTTTAGGGTTTAGGTTTGGTTTAGGGTGGTGGGGGGTTTTAGTGTTTAGTGGTTTAGGGTTTAGTGTTGTTTAGGTTTTAGGATTTATGATTTAGGGTTTATGGTTTAGTTTTAGGTTTAGGTTTTAGTTTAGTTTAGTTTTTAAGAGAACAAATTCAAATTCAACATTTCTTTTTTTCAATTTCATCAATATAGTAACACACCAAGTTTTCTAAGACACAAGCGACAACACATATAAAAAATGAACATGCATAGAGAAAATCAAAAACCCTAGATAATTAGAATTAACTCTATTATAAAGGCATAGTTCCATAAGTAGCAGATCAGATTGTTCATTCTTTAGTTTCTCCTGTTCCCATCAAAACAAACTCAACTTCTTGAGTAGTGGGATTCACCGTCATATCCCCGATCTCTCCCTCTGCCACCACCATAGTTATAACCTCTATCGCTCCTCCCACCTCCATAACCACCACTACTCAACCACCACCTTCATATGCACCAACACCTCCAGATACCACCACTTGACCGCCGCTCTACCTTTGCCTCCATTCCGATCTGACTAAGCATTGATAGTGATGTTCGTGCTTTGCCCATTCTGGGTTTAGTTTAGGTTTAGGTTTATTAGTTGTAGGTTTAGGTTTATTTTTTAATTTATTTAGTTACTTTAGGTTTAGGTTTAGGGTTTAGGTTTAGGTTTTAGGGTTTAGTGTTTAGTATAGGGTTTAAGGTTTAATGTTTATGGTGTAGGGTTTAAGGTTTAGAGTTTAGGGTTTTAGGGTTTATGCTTTTAGGGTTTAGGGTTTAGGATTATGATTTAGGGTTTAGGATTTAGGGTTTTTTAGGGTTTAAGGTTTATGGTTTAGATTTTAGGTATAGTGTTCAGGTTTTAGTTTAGGGTTTAGGGTTTTAGTTTTTTTTAGTAGAAAATAAATTCATCCAACATTTCATCTTTTCAATTTCATCAACCAAGTAACACACCAAGTTTTCTATGACACAAGCAATGACAAAGATAAAAAATAGCACGCATAGAGCAAATCAAAACTCTGGATAACTAAAACCTTCTCTGCTATAAAGACACATAGCCATATGCGAGATCGATCGATCGTTTTCTTCGCTCTAGTTCCCATCAACCACCTTATCCTCTTGAGGGATCCACCATCATATCCCGATCTCTCCGCCACCACCACTATGTAACCTCCATCACTCCTCCTGCCTCCATAACTACCACTACTCCGACCACCACCTCCATATCCACCAGCTCCTCCAGATATCCCACCACCAATACGATAAGCTCCGCCTTCACCACCATCACCAGATCTAGATTGATCCTTGTTGACGGTGATGTTCCTACGATCAAGGTTCTACCCATTCTTAGGATTTATGTTTAGGTTTTACTTTATTAGATTTTAGGGTTTAAGTTTACTTTTAAATTTATTTAGTTACTTTAGGTTTAGGTTTAGGTTTATTTAGGTTTGTTTAGGGTTTAGGGTTGGGGTTTTGGGAGGTTTAGGGTTTAGGGTTTAGGGTTTATATGCTTTAGGGTTTAGGGTAGGTCAAGTTGTTTAGTTAGGTTTAGGGATTAGGGTTTAGATTTAGGGTTTAAGGTTTTTTAAATTAAAAGGTAAGTTTAGTTTATTTAGTTTATTTTTATTTATTTTAGTTTATTTATTTTATTTATTTTTATTTAGGTTTAGTTTTTTATTTAGTTTAGTTTATTTATTTTTTTATATTTTATTTAGTTTCTATTTATTTTATTTTAGTAGTAGGTTTTCTTTTATTTTTTTTAGTTTAGTTTTATTTTAATTTTTAGGTTTAGTTTTAATTTTTTTAGGTTTTGGTTTTATTTTAGGTTTTTGGTTTATTTTAGTTTTGGTTTTTATTTATTATATTATAGTTTGGTTTAGGTTTATTTTATTAGTTAGGTTTATTTATTTAGTTTAGTTTAATTTAGTTTGGTTTTATTTATTTTATTTTGGTTTAGTTTATTTATTTTAGGTTTAAGTTTTTTATTTTAGTTTAGGTTTACATTTTATTTTATTTATTTTAGTTTTATTTTGGTTTATTTTAGGTTTAGGTTTTAATTTAGTTTATTTTAAATTTTTATTTTTTATTTAGTTTATTTTATATTTATTTTTATTTTAGGTTTATTTTATTTTTTTTTTTAGTTTAATTTATTTTTTATTTATTTTATTTTATTTTTTTTTTATTTTATTTTATTTTTAGGTTTTAGGTTTAGTTTAGGTTTTATTTTATTTTATTTTATTAGTTTAGATTTTTTTATTTATTTTATTTTAATTTATTTTATTTTATTTTATTTTAGGTTTTATTTAGGTTTTCTTATGGTTTTATTTTATTTTTATTTATTTTATTTTATATTTTTTTAGGAGTATTAGTTTATAGAGGTTTAGTAGTCAGTCATGGTAGTTTTTTGTGGTTTTGTGTTTAGGTTTAGGTAAGGTCAGTTTGGGAGGGTCAGTATTTCTAGGTCAGTAGAGTTTAGTTTTTAGGTAAGGTTTAGGGAGGATTTAGGTTTAGGGTTTAGTGTTTGGATTTTAAATGATGTAAGTTTAGTATTTATTTTGATCATTTATTTTATTTTATTTATTTATTTTTTAGGTTTGGTAAGTTTATGTTATTTAGTTTTATTTTTTAATTTTAAGTTTGTTTATTTTTATTTAAGAGGTTTGGTTTTATTTTATTTTGGAGTTTGGTTAATTTAGGTTTACTTTAGGATTATTTTCTATTTATTTTTGGATTTTTTAGTTTATTTTCTATTTATTTTTGGATTATTTATTTTATTTTGTATTTTTAGTTAGGTTTAGGTTTTTATTTTATTTTTTTTTTAGGTTTGTTTTATTATTTTATTATTTTATTTATTTTGGTTTTATAGTTTATTTTCTATTTATTTTTGGATTATTTATTTTATTTTGTATTTTTAGGTTAGGTTTAGGTTTTTATTTTATTTTTTTTAGGTTTAGGTTTTTGGTTATTAATTTAGGTTTACTTTAGGATTATTTTCTATTTATTTTTGGTTTTTTTAGTTTATTTTCTATTTATTTTTGGATTATTTATTTTATTTTATATTTTTATTTTAGCTTATTTTTTTAGGTTCAGGTTTAGGTTTATGTTAATTTCTTAGTTTTATTTATTTTTTAGTTTAGTTATTTTATTTTAGGTTAGTTTAGGTTTTATTTTATTTTTTTTATTTTTTTAATTTTAGAATTTTATATTTTAGGTTTATATTTTTTTTTATTTAGTTTAGGTATTTTTTATATTTTTTATTTTATGTTTAGTTTATTATTTTATTTTAGGTTGTTTTATTTTATTATTAGTTTATTTATTTAGTTTATTTTAGTTTTATTTTATTTAGTTTTATTTTTTATTTTAGTATTTTATTTTTATATAGATTTTAGGTTTAGGTAAGTTTAGTTTTATTTATTTATTTTATTTATAGGTTTGGGTTTTATTTTTATTTTAGGTTTTATTTAGTAGTAGTTTAGTTTATGGTGGGGTGGTTATGGTTAGAATTTAGGGTTTGGGTTAGTTATGATTTTAGGATTGGGTGAGGGTTTAGGGTTTAGAGTTTAGGTTTACAAGGATTTTTTTTTTAATTTGTTTAAAAATTTTTATTTTCATTTTTTTCAAAGCATATTAAGGTTTAGTTTAGTTTATTTTTATTTTATTTTAGTTTATTTTATTTTATTTTTATTTAGATTATTTTTATTTTTTATTTAGTTTAGTTTATTTATTTTAGGTTTATTAATTTTAGTTTATTTTTATTTAGGTTAGATTTATTTTTTTTTAGTTTAGTTTTATTTTATTTTATTTTATTTTTTTAGGTTTATATTTTATTTTTAGGTTTAGGTTTAGGTTTAGGTTTTATTTTATTTTTTATAGGTTGAGGTTTTAAGTTTTTTTAGGTTTATTTTAGGTATTATTTTAGTTTAGGTTTCATATTTTATTTTTATTTGGTTTTATTTTTATTTATTTTATTTTTAGGTTTATTTTATTTTAGTTTATTTTCTAGTTTTAGGTTTAGGTTTATTTTATTTTTTTATTTAGGTTTAATTTTTTTTAGTTTAGGGTTTAGGTTATTTCTTATTTATTTTTAGGTTTTATTTTAGGTTTATTTTAGGTTTAGTTTTATTTAGTTTATTTTATTTTATTTTTTAGGTTTATTTTCTTTTTATTTTAGGTTTAGTTTTTTACTTTATTTAGGTTTGTTATTTTTTAGTTTAGTTTAAATTTTATTTATTTTATTTTAGTTTTATTTTAATTTTTTTATTTTATTTTTAGGTTTAAGTTTAAGTTTAGGTTTTAGTTTATGTTTATATTTTATTTTATTTTTCATTTATTTTGGTTTTTTTTTTTATTTATTTTATTTTAGGTTTTATTTAGTTTAGGTTTAGGTTTTTAGCTTTTAGGGTTTATGGTTTAGGGTTTATTTTTTATTTTAGGTTTATTTTAGGTTTTTTATTTTAGTTTAGTTTAGGTTTATTTTAGTTTATTTAATTTAGTATAGAGTTTATGTTTAGTTTATTTTAGGTTTATGTTTAGGTTTTATTTATTTTATTTATATTTTAGTTTAGGTTTAGGTTTTATTCATTTATTATTTTAGGTTTAGTTTTATTTTTTGTTTATGGTTCTATTTTATTTATTGGTTTAATTTTATGTTTATTTTAGGTTTAGTTTTTATTTTTTTTTTATTAGTTAATTTTATTTTATTTTTTAGGTTAGGTTTTAGTTTAGATTTTATTTTATTTTATCATTTTATTTTATTTAGGTTCGTTTATTTATTTATTTTATTTTTTTTATTTAGTGTTTTAGTTTAGGTTTTACATTTAGGTTTTGGAGGATTTAGGGTCAGGTCAGGGAGGGTTTAGGGTGGGTGGGAGGGTTTAGTCAGTTTAGGCCTGTGAGTTTCAGGTCAGAGTTTGGCCTGGAGGAGTTTAGGCTCAGTTTAGAGAGGGTAGGGCCTGGAGAGGTTTAGGTTTAGGTCAGGGCCCAGTGGTCAGGTTTGGGTTTAGGTTTAGGGTTTGCACAGAGCCCAGGGTTTAGTGGCCTGGAGCTCAGTTTAGGTTTTTTAGGGAGGTTGGGGTTGTGGTAGAGTTTTAGGGTTTAGGAGGGTCTTTAAAAATTAAGCAAACCAATAGGTTAGTTTATTTAGTTTATTTTTATTTATTTTAGTTTATTTTTATTTTTTTATTTAGTTTAGTTTATTTATTTTATGTTTATTATTTATTTTTTTTTTTTTATTTAGTTTATTATTTAGGTTTAAGTTTAGGTTTAGGTTTAGTTTTATTTTTATTTTATTTTTTAGGTTTAGGTTTTATTTTTTATTTTTAGGTATATGTTTAAGTTTTTATTTTTTTATTTTTATTTTTTTTGTTTAGGTTTTAGGTTTTTATTTTGGATTTATTTAAGGTTGTTTTTAGTTTAGGTTTAAGTTTATTTTTGTTTATTTTATTTTATTTATTTTAGGGTTTAGGTTTAGGTTTTATTTATTTTAGTTTAGTTTATTTTATATTAGTTATATGTTTATTTTATTTTGTTTATTTTAGGTTTAGGTTTTTTATTTTACTTTAGGCTTTAGGTTTTATTTATTATTTATTTTTAAGTTTATTTTTTAGGTTTATGTTTTTATTTAGTTTTTATTTTATTTTGGATTTTGTGCCACCATCCTTCAAAATCTTTGATGCCATTGGGAGCCCATCATATATTGCAGACTTTAGAGCCAGCTTTTGCAACACCGGTGACAACAACGCACTCCTCTTCCGTCTTTTCGTTTGTAGTCTGTCAGGTGTTGCATTTGATTGGTACGCCAAACTGGCCAACGGTTCAATGAAGACTTTTGTTGAGTTAGAGAACCTCTTCATCAAGAGGTTTGCTGGAGCTCAGTAGAGGCTGACTGTAGGTGACATCAATGTAGAGAAGCAGAAACTCAACGAGTTCCTTGTTGATTATATTCTCAGGTGCGTAACCTGAGAATGAAATGTGAACCACAACTTTTTGAACATCATGCCGTTGAGATTCTTCTCAAGAATATCCATGGCCAAGTCGCTTTCATGCCTAAGGACTTTACCATCAAACTATTTGAGAATTTAATCTACAAGGCGGTTAGCCTATAAGAGAAAGCCAAACCTTTCCCGACCAATCATCTAGGCCCAAGCTACATAAGGTGTTTGAGAAGAAGCTAGGGACAATTGTGTCAATGGATAGAGGGAAGAAACCAGCCAGAGTTCAGTATGAGAGACTATGAGCTCAGTAGCCTATTTTTTCGCCTACTCTTCCACCACCTCGGCCATCATACCGGCCACCGCAGCCACCACAACTACCATTTCCACTACCTCAGTAGCCTACCCAACAATGGTATTCATATCCATCACCAGGTAGCTACTTTCCACCTACTCTTATCGATAGATTGAACAAGCCATATTCTAGGATAATCTTTAAGAATCTCATAAAGAAACTTGACTTTCAATTACCAAAGCCTAAGAGGCTGGAGGAAGTGGGCAAGAGCGATGATTCTAGCTATTGCCCCTACCACCACATGTTAGGCCATATCTTAGAGGATTGTATCACTTTTAAGGACTAGCTTGAGCGTAGTTACAATTTGAGACCCACAGTTATCCTTAGAGATACTTGCGATCCACTTAAGGCCAAAGAAGGTTAGTATATCTCCCTATCCCGAACCTCTAAGAAGATTATTTCTAAGATCAAGAAGCTTTCCTTGCAGGTGCTTGAAGTAGCTCAAACCTCCAACACCAAGGAAGTTTTGCTAGTTGCAAAGGATAACTCAGGGAAGGTGATACCAGCAAAGAAGCTCTCACCATACTTGGATAGTCCAATAATGCACCATCGTCGAGTCCAAGATTCCTCCACCGTTATAACTACAACCTCTTCTACTAGCTCCTCTTCAATTGTGGAAGCATTGTATTTGTGGATAAGGGAACTAAATCCTTTACTCTACTTACTTTATTTGATTTCCATCATGTAGCTCCACCCAAAAAGAAATTAATGAAGAAAGTCAATTCTACTTATATATTGTTTACTTTTGATGCTCTCGATTTTATTCCTATTGAAAGCTCTCCAATTCTAAATAAAAATAATAGCTCGAGTAGTTCTGATCCTTTCCTTTCTGATTTAAAGTCAAACTATCCTTCTCTGAATCAATCAGGTTCACCTCTTAAGATTGACTTGGAGACAACTGACTCTGAGGATCCAATAGGAGAAGCTGTAGGTATGCCCAATGAGAAGGTAGAACTTGCCACAAGCTCATCATTCCAAGAAGTCACTGAAGTCAACCTATTAGTGGCAAAGTTCTACTTCCAAGGGTAGCACCTCAGGATAAAGGTAAGCAAGTCATTAGTTTCAATGAGTAGATAGCCCCTCCATAAGATGCTCCACCCATGGATATGCTTGTGGAGGATCGAGCTAGAGTTGATTATAATGTCCTAGCTCACCTTAGAAAGTTTCTAGCTAAGTTAAGCATATACGATGCCCTTGTCTTATCCAAAGAGATGAGGGAATTGCTAATCAAGGAATTACATGATCTAGAGATATGCTTAGCTCAGCTAATCACTACTAAAGGGGAGGCATGTCACTCAAAGGACATCTTAGGAGTTACATTTAGTGATGAAGACTTACTCCTAAGGATGACCAAGCACAACTGCCTCTTTACATTATAGTGGATGTTGGTAGATATTGGTTATCTCAAGTTCTGGTTGACCCAGGTGTATCAATCAACATTATGAGTTTAAGAACCCTTGCCTACTTGAGTATCTACATCTCCAAACTCCAAAAAGAAAGGATAATGCTGAGAGGATTCAATGAACAAGGCAAGAGGGCCTTGTGGTGTTTATTTTTGGATTTATGTGGGGGGGGGGGGACACCATGCGGATCATGGGGGGTACTTTTTAAGGTGATTAGGTACAACATTATGGTTTGATGTACTATCTCGAAAGATAGAGACATCACTCTACAATGGACCTAATCACGTAATAAAGACTCTTAAGGCATGATGGGTTAATGAATGTATGATAGATTTTTACCCTACTTTACATGGATGAATAAAGTAATGTTTATATTAAACTAGGTTCTTAAGTTCCCTATGGAGGCAAGCCTCCATAATTACATTTTAGAAATGAAACTTCCTAAGAATACTCATTAAAGAAGATAACTATCATCTCCATATTTCAAGGTTAGACTATCAAAATATTGGTTGTATGTGGAAAATCAATTGGGAAAGTTAAGGAGAAGACTTATTTTTGGAATCCAAATGAGATAGGAAATTCTCATGATACTAGGAAGCCTAGTGAGCATTCCAATCTATCCTATGGTTGGGCTTTATAATTTTGAAGTTGAGGAGATTTATATGTTTTGAGTTGAAATTTAATTAGATTATAAGTGCTTATAATGCACCAACATAAGTTGTGAGAATGCTAAGAGGTGAGGATTTATGCTAGCAAAGGAAATAGCTACCTTGGATCCTAAATCTGGGGAGCTTAGTATGAGCTAAAAGAACCTAAATCTAAGTGAAAGGTGGACATAAGTTTACCCACAAGAGAGAAATAAATTATCCATTTCTAGACTTATAATCATTGAGGGTCACTAAATTCTCATATGATTTTAAAATAATGTACTCCGATCTTGTGAATTGCAAGATAGTTAGGGTAGTTATTTAATTTCAAAAAGACTAAAGTCCTAAACACACTCCCTAAGAGACTAGAGCATGAGTGGTATGAGCATATGACTTAATTTATAGATGAAATATCTTTTTAAAGTTTATTTCATTTTAGACACATCATTTTGATAGAGGATTTTGGATTTCTTATGCCTAAATGCATGATGAAATAGGTTAGGGTCAAATCAACTAGAAGAAGGTGTTCTTCACCACAAGGGATACCCTCATAGGTCAAGCATTCCTTTATCATGCAAGGATGGATATCCTTCATGTTCAAGAGAAAAAAATTATGCATGCAAGATGAAACATACAACCATATAAATAAGGGGTTACTAAATCTTTAATTATCTTAATTATATCTTATTTTATGATGAGGTTATGAGTTGTTTAAAATTTAGTTATGAGTGATTAGTTGGGTAGAAAAGTTATTTTTATCCTAAGAGCTTAATCGTATCCAAGCCACAAATTAAATCATAAATCAAATAAGAAATTATAAAAAGCTTGTCGTCCTAATGCATAATGTAAACATAACATCAAACAATTATATAAAATATCATAAAAGAATAAAGGTGGTCTACCACCATACAAGAGGGAGAAAGATGGTTAACCAAGCTCCCTTATACAATCAATTTAATATGAAAGAATAATTATAATTGTATTAAATGATATGGGGTCTTTTTTTCTTTATTAGTGTGCTTGCTTCAAAGGCATCACTGGGCACCCCATGACAAAGCCTTCGCCGCTCACATCCTAATCCCCATAGCACTAATCCTAATTCCTATTACAAAATTACATTTATGTGGGAAAAGTAAATCTAACTACACCTACAAAATAGAGGTTAGCTAAATATACATATAATCCCAAGTAGTTGTATTTATAATTTAGACTTAGCACCCTACACATGGGTAACTAAGCCCACCTATCTTAACTTGGATTATGCTTAAGGATTTAAGCAACTTGCAAAAAGAGCATTCACATTTATTTTTAAGCATCCCTTAAGCATAATCCCCTATAGTCAACATGATTAAGCTAATATTGACCAATCATCCAGTCTACAAAGTATACACCCTAACATCCAATCTGAAATAATACAACATAAAATAAAACATACATCACATCATACGCCATCCTAACTTAGAGCTAGAAGTGTTGACTTAATTCTAATGTGTGTATTAAGGCTTGTGTGGTATGTCTTGTTAAGCATTAGTGTTACATTTTCTAAGTGTAGAAGGATTCAATTTAACATGAAAGGTTGATTTCACTTAAAGTAGTTTAATTGATTTGTGAATTTTAATTTGTGTTTTCTTTTATTTCATTTGATTACACTTAGCAACTAAGTTTTATAAAGAGAGAAAAAGTGGATTTCCCTCTTTCATCCATACCTTAAGTCACTTTCTAAAGTATATTAATTTGATTTTGTTCTCTTTAGTGAATGGCTTATTAAATGATTTAATTAATCCTAAGTTTAGGATCACTTTAAATAATCCTATTCAAAATGAAAGGCATCTTAAGATTAATTTAATTGAATTACTACCACATGACATATATTAAATCATTCCTTTCCATCACATGTAACATGCATATGATTTAATCCTAAGTGTATCTATACATGAAACATATTTTAGAACACTTAAATGATGAATGTATGTGTATGTTTAGAATTTATATTTTATTTGATTGAATAATTTAAAAATATTAACTTAAAACTTTATCCAAATTTTTATACAAAAGGACATAACAATAAAAATAAATAGACATGTGCCATTGTTAAATCAGAGAAGTGAGGTAATCAAATGACCTCCTTCGATCTTGCTAAAGCATCATATTCTCGGGATGTCCAAATTATATACCCATTTGCATTCAAACATATGTAAATTCATATACATGAACATAGGAAAAGCTCCAAATCATATGGCTAATTAATTCAACACTTAGTCAATATGAATGTGTAATTTTAATGTAATAAAATGAACATGCTAACTAAAGCCTCATATTCCCGGGATGTCCAGATTATATACTTGATTTTCATGGATAGACATGGATGTATACATAAATAAGGGAAAGAAAACCATGCAAAGATTGTATATTTTTTTGATTGAATCATTTATATATATGAATTAAAGATCTATACAAATTCTAATGTTGAAATACATAAGATTGAAATCAAATGGGTACGTACTCTTATTGAACCATGGAAATGAGGTAATCAAATGGCCTCCTTGGGGCTAGCTAAAGCCTCATGTTCCAGAGATTTCCAAACTATATACCCATTACCATTCAATCTTATGTAAATCAACACGTGAATAAAGGAAAGAGAAATCAACATTCATACACTTAAGCTATAAGCACATGCTTTCCTTATGCATTTATAATTATCATCATAAAACATATTATTATTAATTTATAAGCTTTCAAAAAATACATTTAGATTTAATAGTGATAATATATTAAATTAAATCAACACATGCAAGCTTACATAAAGGAAATCTATTTTATTTTACTTGATTTTGAAAGATGGATGCATGAATTCAAATGAAATACCAAATTTAACTTGATTGGAAAGAGGAGAATCAAATATAAGCTTGTGATTCATTCAACCAAACTAATTCTTAAGGATAATCAAATCAAATAAGATTATTTAAAGCAAAGCAAAGCATCTTTAATAATTAAGTTTTGAATTTGATTTTATTTAAATAGGAGAAGAGAAATCATCACTTATTATTTTAAAACCATTTCCATAATAGTGATTTAATTTAATTTAAGGAAATGTAATTAAGTTGATTTTATGGGTTAATTAAGTTGACCTTTTAATTAGATGAATTAATTACCCTTACCTATGTAACCTTAATGTAATTAACTAAATAATTATGAGCCAACATGATATGCATGGAAAATAAACTTGCAATGATCCTAGGAAATAAAAGGGGCCTAATGAAATTAGCTTATAATTAATAGTTAATTAGATTAAGAGATTTAATTAATTATTCTTATGGTTTTCCCACATAGATGGACTAACCATAATATCATTAAACTCCTTTAGGTTATTAAACACCAAAAGATCTACCCCATGATTTAATTAATTAGGTCTGATGTGATTATGATTTTAATTTGATTAAGTGATTTAATTAATTAGTTAAATCTTAATTAATATCATTTTTAAAAAAGGGTGAAATGAACTTAGGGACATGGGTCCAAACCCTATTCCTTAGTTCACGTAATGTTGAACAATGATTAATAAACTTAATTAACCAATTTGTTACAATTCATGAGACAAATTAATCAGTAATTAATTTAAAAGAGTAGTTAAGGTATAATTAGTCAAATTTTCTAATTAAGTGAGCAATAAATCCCAAGAAAATCAAGGGAGGTAGAGGTCATCCCATTAAATTATCCCACAAAATTTGGTAGTAATTACTTAAGTAATTAAACTAATAAATTTTGTAATTAAACCTTAATTAAATTTTAATTACTTTTCAATTAAGATCATTTTAATTAATTCTCCTTTAAAATACCTTTAAAATATGTATTTATTTACATTTTTTATTTCTCTATGATTTTTTATTATTTTTAGAAGTTTCAGCCATTAAAAATGATTAATTAAGCCTAATTAAAGCCTAATCCTGTTGGTGCCACATGGCGTGTAAACATGGCGCACTTTCCACATGGAACCGTAGGATTGGCTACTTAAAACTTATCTGACATAGTGGTTATGTGGTAGTGGTGGATGCACTTTCTTGTCTTCCATCTGATCTAAGGTCAGATGGTTACAATTCATCCCACACCTTAATAAGATTAAATTAGAACGATCTAGTAGATCTAATCATGACCATCTATTACGATCAAGTGAAACTGACAGTGCATGATTGAACATCACACGAGTGAGTTAGAATGGAGTTCATTCACCATTTCTCACTTGATCCAAGCTTACCTTGACTCGGATCAAGTCCAAAAATATCCCACACCTTCACAACATCGATCGGAGGGGATCCAACGGTCAAGATCACATGAGATGCAAGTTTTCTTTAAAAAGCTCCAACCCATCAAAACCTCACTTAGGTTGGGTCAAGTTTACCAATTGGTCAAATTAGGTCAAACCAAAGGTTAGGTCAAGTTCATATGATCATTTGGGAAATTTTGGTTCAATTGGTTTGGTTTAGTTTGGCTTAGATTTCGCTCATTTGAATTCATTTGGGTCAAATGGGTTAAGTTGACCAATTTGACAAAATTGGCCAAATTGGCTTGGGTTGGTTGGTTTGGGTTTAGTTGACCAATTGATGATGATTGTAGGCTTTGGTTTCAATTAATTTGGATTTGGTTTTGCTTTAATCCAACTTGAACCTTTAGGTTAATGTGGGCTAAGTTGGTCAATTGGATTCAATTGGGTCCAATCATGGCTTTGGTCAAGTTCAACAATCAATTTGAAATAAACTTGAGTCATTGGTTACAATTAATTTGGTTTATATTTTGATTTGACCCAATTTGATCATTTAGGTTAATTTGGGTCAACTTCAGTCAAAAGGGCCAATTGGGTTTGGTTTGACTCAATTGAAGGTCAAATCATACTCAAATATTGATTTTTATTTGGTATGAATCATTGGTTTCAAGGGATTTGGCTTAGGTTACAATTTAGCTAGTTTGGGTTCATATGAGATAAGGGTTTGACTTGGTCAAATGACCAAGTTTACTTGGTTTGATCTAATTTAGGACAATTAATCAACTTAGGGTGATCAATAAACATGATGGGAGGTTTTGATGGGCTTGGTTCAATCCAATTTATGTACGATTAAAACTTGGCTCAAATAGGTCAAATTGCCCACATTAGGTCAAGTGGACCAATTGGGTTTAGTTGGCTTGATTTTGGGTTGAGTTTGATTTAGTTGAGTTTATATGGATTTGGGATTGATATATATAAATTGACTTGGGTTCAAATGGGTTTTGGTTATTTTGAACATTTCAAGTCAAAAGGGTTAAGTTGGGTTTGACTTGGGTAAATTTTGGCTTGATGATTGTAGATTTCATTTATATTTATGAATATGATTGATGCTATGATTGATTCATGAAAAAATAAATTGAATTTGGGATTTGGAATGAAGGAATTTAGCTAAGTCCATGAAGTATGTTAAGTGGCTTAAGTTTGGATTTTGATTTGGTTTGATTTAGTTTTGATAAATTAAATGTACAATTTATTTAAATTTGTAAAGTTGATTGAAAATATGATTGATTTATGAGAAAATTAATTGAGTTTGATTTGATTTGGATTAATATTTGGCAAAGTCCATGGGATAGGTCTTATGGCTTAGGAAGGGTTTTGATTTAATTTGATTTAGTTTGATTTAATTTTGATCATTTGAATGTAGATTTGATTAATATTTTGGAATATGGTTGAAGATATAAATTGATTACGAGAAAATCAATTGATTTTGGATTGATTTGAATTAAGATTTAGCTAAGTCCATGGGATAGGTCATATGGCTTAGGAAGGGTTTCAAGTTTGGATTTAATCATGGGCTTCAATCATTTGGTTTTAAAATTGGGGATTGGATTTGGATTTGAATTTGATGTTTAAATTAAACTTGAGGTTTGGTTTGAGAAGGTGAATATGGATTGGGTTTGGGTTGTAGGGTAGGTGGATTATCGTAATCCCTAAGGCATAACCTAATCCTGTGGTTAACCCTTCTAACTCTTTAGGCTTAGGTTAAGTGTTTACCTAATTGTTAGAAGTGTCTTATGACTAGGGAAGTCTTAGCATGTAGAAGACTGCTAATTCTAAGATGGGAAGATTGAATCCATGCTTCAAAAGTGAGGTCAACAGGCCTTAGGCTCCTTAGTGTTGCCCTTGGATATAGATAGAAGACCGAAGCCAACCTTCACATTATAGACTCGAATACATCTTTCAATAATTTGCTTGGGAAACGATGGATACATGAGAATAACATAGTTCCATCATGTCTACATTAGTGTATGAAGTTTGTGAGAGGTGGGATTGTTTATTCTGTCAAAGGAGATCTCAAGCCATTTACAGTTCACGAGGTCAGCATATATGAGGATGTGGTTTACTTCCTCCCTCAAAATCAACAAGTCTATTCTCGTAAACTTGGCCAAAGTTTAAAAATAAAAGAAAAGATAGAAAGGAAAAAAGAAAGAGGAAAAAAAAGAAAAGAAAAGAGAAAATGAAAAAGAAAATAAAAGGGAGTGGAAATTGACTTGGAGGAGGAAGTTGAGCCTGACATTAAATTACACCCATAGTTCATTACTCCATTCGAACATATGGATAGGATGACCTGGCCTCCACCAAATAGAGGAAGAGGCCAGTTCAGAGGCATTCCTAGGGGTGAAAAACCTCTTTAAAAGCCACCTAATAGAAGATCTGTCCGGTACAAGGAGTACACCTCCTATTCATATAGACTTTGAATCTACTTCATAGGATGAGTCTTATATGGTTAACACACCAACTAGCTCTTCTCGATAGTAGATTCCTTTAGAGGTGACACTTGAGCAGATAATGATGAAGTCCGGGCTCCAAAGCAAAGCATAAGTCTATCCAAATCTATATGTGAAATAGTTAGGCATCAGTTGGGAACCTTAGCTCTAACCCCACTTTCCTCTCAAATAGGGGTTTGGTTAAGGAAGCCACTAAGTCATCCATGTGAAGACTCAGAGGAGCATCATCTTCAAGTCAAGAAGTTGATGTAGAACTTAAGGATGATTCATATAAAGATTTAATATAATTAGCTTTTGATTGGTACTTGTCTTATGTTCATAATTTAGCAAAGAAAGGGTTAATCCCAAAACTTGGCCAAAGCATAGGTCAGAATACTTCAAAAGAATATGGAAAAAATAATGCAAAAGCTCTCCATCAAGTTTGGAACTAGGATTCGATATAGTGGGTCCAGATGATGATGACGATTTCTGCTTAATCATCTCTAATCATTTAGAATCTGATAGGTTCTTTTCAATCACATTAACTAATATGATGAGCTATGCTTAGAAACTTTAGATGATCCAGATGATTTTGAAGTCAAAGATACATTGCTAGAGTTTAAAGAAGATATCAAGTAAAACATCGACAAGCTCAAGGAAATCAACTTAAGAACTGAAGAAGATCCATGCCCGACATACATCAGTTCTTTGTTGAATGAAATTGAAACCAATGACTTAGTTATACTATTGATTGAGTTTAAGGATTGATTTACATGGAGATATGAAGAGCTGCTTGGATTGGCTCCTGATGTAGCAATCCATTAATTAGCAAAAGAGCCTACTGATAACCCAATCAAGCAAGCTCCTAGATGCATGTGATTAGACATAGAATAATATGTCATTTATGAAGTCAAGAAATTGATCAATGCTGGCTTTATCTCGAAAGAAAGATACCCTACATGATTAGCAGCATCATCCCAATTAAGAAAAGAATGGCCAAATTCACATATGCTTCAATTTTATGGATTTATATAAGGCATGTCCAAAAGATGAATTTTCACTGCCAATCCTGGAGCTGATGGTGGACATTGCCTCATCTCATGCAATTTTCTCTTTGATGGATGGGTCATTTGTATATGACCAAATAAAAGACCATTGAAGATGACAGAAACACTACTTTTAGAACCCATGATCAAAATCTATTATTATAAGGTCATGCCTTTTAGCCTTAAAATTGTCGGTGCTACATACCCAAGGGCTATGACTCGAATCTTTGATGAACTCATTCATCATCAGATCGAGTGCTATGTTGATGATATCTTGATCAAAAGTAGAGAAAAGGAAGACCATCTCTTTGACTTTAGACTAGTTTTGAAATAGTTAAGACAATTTAACCTTAAAATGAACCCCCTGAAGTGTGCATTTGGAGTAGCTTTAGGTAAATTCCTTGGGTTTGTTATCCGACACCATGGAATAGAAATTGATCCTGAGAAGATTAAGGCGATATTGGAAATGCCACCCCTAAAAGTTTAACTCAACTTAGATCATTCCTTGGGCAATTGGCATATCTAACATGCTTTATATCCAACCTTTTGGGAAGATGTCAGCCATTCTTAGCACTTGTCAGAAAGGATGCCAAGTTCAAGTGGGATGGAAAGTGTAAGAATGCCTTTAATGATATCAAGCATTACCTGATGACGCCTCATTCTAGCATATCCCGGCAAGCATAATACTTTAGATTGCTGCATTAGATGAGTCCCTTGGTGCTTTATTTTCCCAAGCTAATGATGAAGGGAAGGAAAATGCACTCTACTACCTGAGCCATCATCTAATCCTTACTGATGCTAATTATCCACTCATTGAGATGCATTTCCTAGCATTAATCTTTGCATCCCAAAAACTACAGCACTACATGCTTTCTCATAAGGTTAACTTAATCTCTAGGATCAATCCACTATAGTATCTTATGGCATGACTGACACTATCCAGACAGTTGGCACGACGGTCCATGATCCTCTTACAGTTTAACATTACCTTCGTACTTATCCATGCGATGAAAAGGCAAATGTTAGTAGATTTCTTAGCAGCACATCCACTTCCTGTTGTCTCTCCACTTAGTGATGATTTCTCTGATGAAAAAATCATGAACTAAGGGGATACTAGCATTCACCGCTAGGGGATGTACTTTGATGGTGTGGTTTCCTCTCAAAGAGGAGAAGAACCACAATCTACTATTCTAGGAAAGGCCAAGGAAGGAATAGATCTCTTAACTCTAGACTATAATCTAATGAGATTCTCATATCATCTATCCAATCCTTGCACCAACATTGAAGCCAAATATGAGGCTCTTATTGCCAGTCTGGAGTTAGCTGTTACTCTAAGCATCCATAACATCAACATCTTTGAGGATTCTGAGCTAGTTATCATCCAAATTGCTGAGTCCTATAAAGTTATAAAGCCCCAGATCCATCACTACCATAAGTACACCATGAAGTTATTACCCAAATCCCAAAGGTTACCATTTATAAGATTCCTCGAGGAGAGAATGTTATAGTGTATGCTTTAGCCATGCTTGCTAAGATGTTGGCATGTCTGGAGGATGAGTCAATATTTAGACAATTCTTATCCCTTATTGATATTGAACTCATCAAAAAGTACGCTCTTGAAGGGGAGGTTGCCATTGCCAAGAAGGATGAAGAGTTAGATTGGAGGCAACCATTCATGGATTACTTAAATAAAGGAAAATTACCATAAGAGAAGTCCCAAGCCCATTAGATGAAGTTGAAAGCACTTTCCTACACTTTTGTGGATGGTGTCTTGTATCGACGGTCTTTCGATCATATGTTATTATGTTGTTTAGACTAGCATGAAGCCCGTAAGATCATGATTGAGGGACACTTAGAATTATGTGGAGCTAACCAATCTGATCTGAAGATGAAAACCTAGATCACAAGACTAGGATACTACTGGCCATTGATGATCAATGATATGCATGGATACGACTGGACGATGCTACCAATGTCAAATACACTGTGTTGTCCAACACCAACTACCCAATATTCTATATCATACATTGGCCTCATGACCATTTGAGTGTTTGGGTATCAACATAGTGGTACAACTAATAATACTTCTTCCAAGGGTAATCGATTCATCTTAGTTGCTATTGAGTACTTTTCCAAATGGGCAAAGGCAATTTTGCTCAAAGATGTCATAGCTCAGCATGTGCTCCAGGTTTTTAAGAATCATATCGTATATAGGTTTGGAGTTCCTCGATGAATTATATCTGATAATGGTTCTACATTCAAGATCACCAAGATCAACAACTTTTCCTGAAGACACAACAACTTTGCCCAACATTAATAAGTTTACCTCGATGAATTATATTCTACCATCAAGGGCAAAAGCTAAGCCTTCAACAAAACTCTCATCCAAATACTAAAGAAGACACTCGACAATAACAAGCAATAGTGGTATGAGCAGTTAGTTGAAGCCTTGTGGGCCTACTACATCACATATAGAACTCCAACTTAGTCTACTCATTTTTCCTTAGTGTATGGGTCCAAAGCCGTTCTACCATTAGAAGTCCAGCTCCCATCAGTAATAATAGCCATGCGTAACAAGATTATAATAGAGTAGAATGCCAAGTTGCGATTAGAAGAACTTGAAGGTTTGAAGAAGAGATGGCTGCGAGCATGCCAAAACCTCGAGTTATACAAAGCTAAAATGATTTAAGCTCACAATAAATTGCTCTGTCCTAGAGATTTTTGGGTAAGAGAGCTTATTTTTGTTCTAAGGAGACCGATTGTTGTCCGTCATAAGATGGGAGGCAAGTTTGAACCCACTTAGGAAGGCCCTTTTGCCATAGAGAATGCCTACTAGGGAGGATCTTATTAGCTTATTAATCATAATGGAGAGTTCCCAATGCTTCCAATCAACGAGCTCTACTTAAAGAAATGTTATAAATCATGTTTGAAAATAATTACCATAAATGAAAATTCCATTTTGAATTCAATCTCTTCCATGTTGAAAGTATTTTTGTATGGGAATCTGCCACGATGTGTTCAGGGTAGTTGTAAGAACCTGAGGAGCGTCCTATCCTTCATCGACATAACACAAACATAAACTACACATAAACATATAAAATAAACACATATCTTTTATCTCAGGCTACACTGAGTTGAGATAATGCACCCAACGATACTCACTCAATAGTTGATCTAGGTCGGGCTAACGTGCTATCCTGCTAGTGTGTCACCCCAGTGGTGTTCTTGCTTTCAAGGATATAATTCAGCTAAGTCTTCCTTCCTTACATGGCCACTGTACAATGATGAGCGCCTTGTTAGATTGGTAGGCCTTGATGCGTGGCCGGTAAGATACCTCATGTTGGCTTCATGAGTCTACTATACTTTCTTCTTAGATTAGCCTTTGTGCACTAACTGGGTCGAGTATATTTTAGGTTTAGGATAAGTCCCATAGCGGCTCCATCCCTACTGACTGCTTCAAGCCTGAGTCCGGTCATTCCTCAAGGCTCTCCGCTTAGTAGTCTCTCTAGGTCAGTGGTAATCCTACATGCTTTCTTTCTAGATTGATAGTTAGACACCAACGGGTACCTTAGGTGGTTGGTTCTCACTATGCAAATGGATACACCACTCATGCTGATAGATGCACCTTAGGTTGGTTGGTTCTTGCACCTTAGGATACACCACTCATGGCAGATGTAAGTCTGCTACACTTTCTCCTTGTATTGGCCACCGTACACTTATAAGATCTCTTTTCTAGGGCTCAATATAATGCCCCTAATAGCACCTCCCCTGTGGACAGCATTATATTTGGATCACATCCTTTATGACCCCATTTAGACACTTCATGGATTACTATCGGATTGGATAATTCCCCTTTCCTAGTAACACTCAGGAGAATCCATCCCGGATGTGTAGATTCTCCTTGGTCTAGTAAATCGAGATAGGACAAGGCGACATAGTTCTTAGTGTGGTCCCTCACACACTAATAGGTTCCAAGCAAATATATAAAATATATATATATATATGCACTTGTGGATTATGAGGACACCCCTAATAGTACATTTTCCCAAGCAAGCATCCTATCTTTAGGGCAATGTTAGCAAAACTCCCTATAAGAATTGTGTGACTACTCTTGAGTTGATATAAGTCATCAACGACATTCATTCAATAGTCACCCTAAGTCGGGTTCGATTTATTGTGCTACCAACAGGTCACCCCAACAGTTGTTCCCTACTTTAGAAGATGTAAGTCTGCTATGCCTTTTTCCTAGCATAGTCATTGCACACCGAAAGGCAACCCCTTAGGTTGGCTAGCTCTACCCCACAGCCAGTAGACTATCCATTTGGATTTGTAAATTAGAGATAGGATAAGTTTGATATAGACCCTTCTCAGTGGATCCATCGCACACTGACATGGTCCATAAATTAAATCTATCAAATTTGATCGAACTCACATCCCCAACAAACATGCCCTCAATTCGAAAGCACACTAAACCAAATAAACCATATCAAATCACATGAAATTAAAATAAAATTAACCCTGACTACTTTTGAGTTGACAAAAGTCCCTAGCAGCATTCACTTAATAGTCACCCTAAGTCAAGTTTGATTTATTGTGCATCTAATGGGTCACCCCAACTGCTATTCCTAGCTTTAAAATATTTAAGTCTGCTACGCCTTTTCCTAGCATAACCGTACAAAAGGAAACCCTTAGCTATTTTACCCCACGTGGTAAACTACTATCCTTTGGATTTGTAAACTGAGGTAGGTTAAGGCTTATAGCCCTTTCTGGGTCCATCACCAAGTTCCATAAATTAACTCAGATTAAATTAAACCCAATCTGATTTTCCCTAGTGGAGTTAAATCACACCCTTCTCCCCAGTGGAGCCCCAAATCATATATAAACAAGTCAAGCAAATAAATCAAATTCCAAACCAACCTCCCTAGTGGAGCCAATTTAAACCAACTCCCCCCAGTAGAGTCTAAATCAAAGAAATACAACCAAACTCTTATTCCTAGCATAAACATCCCCAAACAAATCTATCAAATCAAACTCAAATCCCAATCCTAAATGGATAGCCTGAACCTGCTTCCCTAGTGGAAGGTTCATATACCTAATCCCCAGCAGACACCAGCCATATCTCTAGCAGATATGCCTCCACTTCAATTAAAATAAAACAAATTAAAGTCGATTCGATCTTAATCATTGGTGGATTATAAATTTTATACCTAGTGGATCTTCTTTCCATAAATCATATAATCAAATCAAATTCAAACATTATCCCTAGCAAATTTTCTTCTTCTATGCCCTCAACATAGACCCTTCACATGTCATGACCAATGCAAGTGTGATCCCCTAGCGGACCTCCCTCCATGTCCTTGACATGGAATTCTCATTAAATCTTATTTCTTCTCTTATGCGCACCTTTAATAATTCAACTAAAAGACTAACAATGTATTCATTTAAATTACATCATCTAACATTGTAATCAACATTTTATGGTTTATGATGGTGCAAGCTCAAACTAATTGTACAATATCATGTTAAACATATTATTGTGTGAATGAACACACCATATTATATTATAATATATGATGTTATATATAAGTTGCTATAATATAATATATTGTCTAACATTACACCTCATTACAATCGCTTCAAAGGAACAAATAATAAAATTTCTCAAAATATGAATAATGTTCATTTTGGATGTAAAATTGTTATTTTTCTAATAGAAATGGTACAAAATAGCATAATTTTGGTATTGCTTCTTGGTGTGTGCCATGAATTTGGAAAAATTCTTCCATCACAACCTTCAAATTAACATTTTATAATAAAAGTAAAACATACTAAACTGTACAGTAACATTTAGTAACACGTCACCACATTCATATATATGCGATGTTTTATTATTATGTTCATTATATTTTAATACACTTTCATATTATATATTATCTTATATTGCACCTTAAAATGAATCTCGTTAAGCAAAAAATTTATAAAATTTGTTTGAAAAATGAACATTTATTTTGGATGCAAAATTCCATTCTTTTGATTAAATGACGCACCATAGCACACCCCCAATGATGTTCCCTAAAGCTTACCTTAAAAAATTTTGGCCAAATCCCATCACCTCAACCTACAAATCAATATTTTTATGAATTATACCAATACAAAATCTACTACATCATACTATAACAAACTAAAATATGCTGAATAACAAGTAGTAATACATAATAGTATGTTATAATGCATGATGCTACACTACATTATGGAAACCTATATTATAATACACTATAAGATAATATATTATATTATACTGCATATCACATCACATGGGATTTCTTAAGATAAAAAATCATAAAATTCATCAAAATAATAAAAAACTATATATTTTAGTCATATCAATTACATATTTTAAATTGAAATAATACATTATGATGTCGTGCTCTGCCTATTATGAATTTGGCCAAATTCCAACATTTTAAAGTCTAAATTAACATTTTTATAAATAATGCTAGTGTAGGCTTGACTGCATGATTGTATAACACTAAAATAATTTAAAATGGATAGAATAATATATTATTATATATGATGTTATACTATGCTATATAATATTTATTTTGAACATAAAATCTTACTTTTTAGATTACAAGTGGCATAGCACACCTTTGGTACTACAACCTAATTCCCACTTCAAATTTAATAAATTTCATCATCTAATTTGTTAAATCAATATTTTTATGATTTATATTAATAGATTATTCCGCACAATACCATAATATACTAAAACATTTCAGAACATCTTATAATAGCCAAAAACACATCACTACGTGCTCAAATATATGATGCTACATTATACTATAATGTATGGTATTATAATATGATTTAGGGTTATGGTTTAAAGTATTCAAGTCTCTAATAGCCAAGCGAAAGTCTCTTGAAGACATTTTCTTTAGCTACCATAACTATGTTAGGATAAGATATTCTTTAGATCTACTCCTAATGACATCTTCAATCAAGGTTTAGGGTTTAGGGTTAGTTTAGTGTTTAGGGTTTAGGGTTTAACGTTTAGAGTTTAGGTTTTAGAGTTGCAGGTTTTAGGTTTTAGGGTTTAGGGTTTTATTTTTTATTTTTTTAGGTTTTAGGATTTATGATTTAGGGTTTAGTGTTTATGGTTCAGGGTTTAGGGTTTAGGGTTTTTAAGGTTTAGGGTTTAAGGTTTTCGATTTAGATTTTAGGTTTATGTTTTAGTTTAAGGTTTAAGGTTTAGGGTTTATGGTTTTTTTAAATAGAGAATAAATACATATTCAACATTTATAATTTTTGATTTCATCAACCAAGTAACACACGAAAATTTTTAAGACATAAGCGATGACATAAATAAAAAATGATCACGCCTAGAACCATCTCTACTGTAAAGACACAATTTCTTAAGTAGTAGATCGGATCAACCGTTCATCAATTTCTCTAGTTCTCATTAGAGCCTCTTTGGTCTCTTGAATAGCGGGATCTACCATCATATCTCTGATCTCTCCCTCCACAACCACCATAGCTATAACTTTCATCACTCCTCCCACCTCTATAAGTACCACTACTCCAACCACCACCTCAATATCCATCAATACCTCGAGATCCCTAACTACCACCTCCTCCTTCTCCTCCACCGCCAGATTTAGACTGAGCCTCATTGATGGTGATGTTCTTGCTGTCAAGGTTCTGCACATTTTTAGGGTTTAGGGTTTAGGGTTAGCAGAGGATTTAGGGTTAGTTTTGGATTTAGGTTTTGGGGTTTAGGGTTTAGGGTTGTAGGTTTTAGGCTTTAGGGTTTATTATTTAGGGTTTTAGGGTTTTAGGGTTTAGGGTTTAGGGTTTTAGGGTTTAAGGTTTAGGGTTTAGGGTTTAGGGCTTAGGGTTTAGAGTTTTAGTGTTTAGGGTTTACAGTTTAGGGTTTAGGATTTAGGATTTAGAGTTTAGATATTTTTTTAAATTAAGTAAATTGGTAGGTTTAGGTTTAATTAGTTTATTTTTTTATTTATTTAGGCTTTTTTATTTAGGTTTTTTTTTAATTTTTATTTAGTTCAGTTAAATTATTTTATATTTTTATTTTAGTTTATTTTTTAGGTTTAGGTTTATTTTTTAGTTTAGTTTTATTATTATTTTACATTTTAGGTTTATGTTTTTTTTTTTTTTTTAAGTTTAGCTTTAGGTTTTTATTTTATTTTGTTAGGTTTTTATTTTAGGTTTACTTTTAGGTTTCATTTTTTAGTTTATGTTTAAGTTTATTTTTAATTTATTTTATTTTATTTAGTTTAGGTTTAGTTTAGGTTTAGGTTTAGGTTTATTTTTTTGTTTATTTTATTTTTATTTTAAGTTTAGGATTTCTTTTAGTTTAGGGTTTAGGTTTTATTTTTTATTTATTTTTAAATTTTATTTTTAGGTTTATTTTTAAGTTTAGGTTTTTATTTAGTTTTTTACTTTATTTTATTTTAGGTTTATTTTATGTTATTTTAGGATTATTTTAGGTTTATTTTATTTTTATTTTCTTTTTAGGTTTAGGTTTAGGTTTAGGTTTTAGCTTATGTTTTTATGTTAATATATTTTTTATTTTATTTTTGTTTAGGTTTTTTTATTTATTTTATTTTTAAGTTTTATTTTGTTTAGGTTTAGCTTTTTAGCTTTTTTGGGTTTAGGGTTTAGGGTTAGTTTAGGGTTTAAGGTTTTTTTTTAATAGGGAACAAGTTCAGATTCAATATTTCTTCTTTTTGATTTCATCAACCAAGTAGCACCCTAAGTTTTCTAAGACACAAGTGTCGACATAGATTAAGAATGATCACCCATTGAGCAAATCAAATACCTAGATAAGTAGAGCCCTCTCTACTACAAAGATATAGTTTCATAAGCAGCATATCAGATCAGTCGTTCTTTAATTTCTTTGATTCCCATCAAAACCTCCTCTGCCTTTCAAGTAGCAAGATCCATCATCGTATCACCGATCTCTCCCTCCGTCACAACCACAATAGTAACCTTCGTCACTCCTCCCACCTCCATAACCACCATTTCTTCAACCACCACCTCCATATCCACCAGCACCTCGAGATCCCCCACCATCACTTTGATAACCACTACCTCCACCTTAGCCTACACTACTAGATCTAGACTGAGCCTTATTGATGGTGATGTTCCTGCCGTCAAGGTTATGCTCATTCATAAGGTTTAAAGTTTGTTTAGGGCTTAGGGTTTAGGGTTTATTTAGAGTTTAGGGTTTGGCATTTAGGGTTTAGGGTTGTAGGTTTTAGTGTTTAGAGTTTAAGGTATTATGGTTTAGGGTTTAGGGTTTATGGTTTAGTGTTTACGGTTGTAGGTTTAGGGTTTAGGGTTGTAGGTTTAGGGTTTAGGGTTTGGGTTTAAGATTTATGGTTTTGGGTTTTTTTTTTATAAAATTAAGTAAAGCAATATGTTTTGGTTTATTTAGTTTATTTAGCTTTTATTTATTTATTTGAGTTTATTTTTATTTTTATTTTTATTTAGGTTCATTTTTTATTTTTATTAGTTTAAATTATTTACTTTAAGTTTATTTTATTTTTATTTTAGGCTTAATTTTTTTTAGTTTAGGGTTTAGGTTTTATTTTTTACTTATTTTTGGGATTTATTTTTGGGTTTATTTTTGAGGTTTAGGTTTTTATTTAGTATTTATTTTATTTTATTTTGGGTTTATTTTATTTTTATTTTAAGTTTAGTTTTTATTTTATTTAAGTTTTTTTATTTTTTTAGTTTAGTTTAGGTTTTTATTTATTTTATTTTAGTTTAGTTTTTATTTTTATTTTATTTTCTTTTAGGTTTAGGCTTAGGTTTTAGTTTATGTTTTTATTTTTTTTATTTTTTTATTTTATTTTGGTTTAGGTATTTTTATTTATTTTATTTTTAGTTTTTATTTAATTTAGGTTTAGGTTTTTAACTTTTAAGGTTTAGGGTTTAGGATTAGTTGTGGGTTTAGGGTTTAGGGTTTAGGGTTTCGGGTTTAGGGTTTAGGGTTTGAGGTTTAGGGTTCAGGTTTAGGTTTTACGGTTTAGGGTTTAGGGTTTAGGGTTTTAGGGTTTAGGGTTTAGGGTTTAGGGATTTCAAGCATTAGGGTTTAGGGATTTCATGGCTTAGCATTTAGGGTATAGTGTTTAGGTTTTAGGTTTAGGGTTCATGTTTTAGGGTGTTTTTTATAATAGAGATCCAATTAAGATTCAACATTTCTTCTTTTTAATTTCATCAACCAAGTAACACACCAAGTTTTCTAAGTCATAGGTGATGACATAGATTAAAAATCATCATGCATAGAGTAAAAAAAACCCTACAAAACTAGAACTGTCTCTATTATAAAGATGAAGTTCCATAAGTAGCAGATCGGATCATCCATTCTTCAATTTCTCTAATTCCCATCAGAACCACCCCGACCTCTCGAGTAGTGGGATTTGCCAACATATCCTCATGCCTCACCCACCACCATTTGTAACCTCCATCGCTACTCCTGCCTCCATAATCACCACTTCTCTGACCAACACCTCAATATCCACCAGTACCTCTAGATCCCCCACTACCACAGCGATAACAACCACCTCCACCTTCACCTCCTTGGCCATATATAGACTAAGCCTCGTTGACCATGATGTTCCTGAGGTCAAGGTTTTTCCTCTTCTTAGGATTTAGGTTTAGGTTTATTAGGTTTTAGGGTTTATGTTTATTTTTTAATTTATTTAGTTACTTTAGTTTTAGGTTTAGTGTTTAGGGTTTAAGTTTTAGGGTTTAGGGTTTGGGTTTAGGGTTTAGGGTTTTAAGGTTTATACTTTTAGGGTTTAGGGTTTAGGATTAAGGTTTAGGGTTTAGGGTTTTTTAGGGTTGTAGGTTTAGGGTTTAGGGTTAGTTTTGGGTTTATCGTTTAGGGTTTCAGATTTTGGGTTTAGGACTTTTTTGTAAATTAAGTAAACCGGTAAGTTTAGGTTTATTTAGTTTATTTTTTATTTTAGTTTATTTTATTTTAAACTCTTATTTAGGTATATTTTTTTATTTTTATTTAGTTTAGGGTTTTTATTTTAGTTTACTTTTTGGTTTAGGTTTAGGTTTAAGTTTACTTTTTAGTTGAGTTTTAGTTTTATTTTATTTTTTATGTTTATATTATATTTTTTATTTTGAGGTTTAGGTTTAGGTTTTTGTAATATTTTTCTAGGTTTAGGTTTTAAGTTTTTATTTAAGGTTTATTGTTAGGTTTTATTTTTTAGTTTTGGTTTAGGTTTATTTTTAGTTCATTTTTTTTATTTAGTTTAGGTTTAGGTTTAGGTTTAGTTTATTTTAGGTTTAGGTTTAGGTTTTATTTATTTTAGTTTAGTTCTGTTTAGTTCAGGTTTATGTTTATTTCATTTTATTTATATTTTAGGTTTAGTTTTTTTTTTAAGTTTAGGGTTTAAGATTTATTTTTAATTTATTTTTAAGTTTTATTTTTAAGATTATTTTATAGGTTTAGGTTTTTACTATATTTTATTTTACGGATATTTTATTTTCATTTTATATTTTGTTTTTATTTTATTAAGGTATTTTATTCTTAGGTTTACTTTATTTTTTAGTTTAGTTTAGATTTTTCTTAATTTTTTCTTAGTTTATTTTTATTTCTTTTATTTTATTTTTTGGTTTTGGTTTAGGTTTCAGTTTATTTTTTTAATTTATTTAGGTTTTGATTTATTTATTTATTTTATATTTTGGTTTTATTTAGTTTAGGTTTAGGGTTTAGGTTTGTAGGGTTTAAGGTTTAGAGTTTAGGGTTTTAGTTTAGGGTTTTATGGTTAGGGTTTAGGGTTAGGCTTTAGGGTTTAGGGTTTAGGGTTTAGTGTTTAAGCTTTATGGTTTAGGGTTTTTAGGGTTTAGGATTTGGGTTTAGGGTTAGCTTAGGGTTTAGGGTCAGTTTAGGGTTTAGGCTTTAGGGTTTACAGTTTAAGGTTTAGGGTTTAGACTTTAGGCTTTAGGGTTTAGGGTTTTAGGGTTTAGGGATTATGATTTAGGGATTAGGGTTAGGGTTAGGGTTTAGGATTTAAGATTTAGGGTTAAGGTTAGTTTAGGGTTTAGGGTCTAGGGTTTATAGTTTTTTAGGGTTTAGCATTGTATGTTTAGGATTTAGGATTTAAGGTTTAGGGTTAGTTTTAGGGTTAAGGGTTTAAGGTTTAGGGTTTAGGATTTAGGGTTAATGATTTAGGGTTTTTAAAAAAAATTAAGTAAAGAGGTAAGTTTAAGTTTATTTAGTTTATTTTTTATTTTTATTTAGGTTTATTTTTAATTTTTAATTAGTTTGATTTATTTATTTTAGGTTTATTTATTTTAGTTTAGGTTTTTTATTTTAATTTATTTTTAGGTTTAGGCTTAGGTTTATGTTTATTTTTGTGTTTAGTTTTATTTTTATTTTATTTTTAGTTTTAGGCTTTATTTTTTTTTTTGAGGTTTAGGTTTAGGTTTTTATTTTATTTTTTTAGAATTAGGTTTTAGGTTTTTAATTTAAGTTTATTTTTAGGTTATCTTTTTTAGTTTAGGTTTAGGCTTATTTTTAGTTTATTTAGTTTAGGGTTTAGGTTTAGTTTATTTTAAGTTTAGGTTTATGTTTTATTTTAGTTTTTAATTTTTATTTTAGGTTTTTATTTAGTTTTTATTTTATTTTATTTTAGGTTTTTTTTATTTAACCTTTATTTTTAATTTATTTAAGTTTTTTATTTTTAAGTTTATTTTACTTTATAGATTAATTTAGGTTTTTTTATATATTTTATTTTAGTTTAGTTTTTATTTTTTATTTTATTTTATTTTTAGGTTTAGGTTTTAGTTTAGCTTTCTAATTTATTTTATTTTTTTATTTTATTTAGGTCTATGTTTATTGATTTATTTTATTTACAAGTTTTATTATGTTTAAGTTTAGGTTTTTAGGTTTTTAGGGTTTAGGGTTTAGGGTTTTAGGTTTAGCGCTTAGGGTTTAGTGTTTGTGATTTAGGTTTTAGGGTTTAGGATTGTAGATTTTAGGGTTTAAAGTTTAGGGTTTAGGGTATAGGGTTTAGAGTTTAGGGTTTGGGGTTTAAGTTTTAGGGTTTATGGTTGTAGATTTTAGGGTTTAGGGTTTAGGGTTTAGGGTTTAGGATTTAGGGTTTACAGTTTTTTTATTTGTTTTTATTTTTTCTAAATTGTTATATTTTTTAAATTAAGTAAACTCGTAGGTTTTTGTTTATTTTGTTTATTTATTATTTATTTTAGTTAATTTTATTTTTTATTTTTATTTAGTTATACTTTTTTAATTAGTTTAGTTTATTTATTTTAGGTTTATTTATTTTAGTTTATTTTTTAGGTTCAGGTTTACTTTTTAGTTTATTTTTATTTTATTCTTTAGGTTAATGTTTTATTTTTTTTATTTTAGGTTTATTTTTAAATTATATTTCTTAGTTTAGGTTTATGTTTACTTTTATTTTATTTAATTTAGGATTTAGGTTTAGTTTATTTTAGGTTTAGCTTTAGGTTTTAATTTTTTAAGTTTAGTTTAAGGTTTAAGTTTATTTTATTTTGTTTATCTTATTTATATTTAGGTTTAGTTTATATTTTTAGTTTAGGGTTTGGGTATTTTTTTATTTATTTCTAGATTTTTTTAGGTTTATTTTTTGGGTTTAAGTTTTCATTTATTTTTTATTTTATATTATTTTGGGTTTATTTTATTTTAATTTTACGCTTAGTTTTTATTATGTTTATGATTTTTATTCTTTGGTTTATTTCATATTTTTTTAGTTTAATTTAGGTTTTTATTTATTTATTTTAGTTTTTTTATTTTTTTACTTTTTTATTTTTAGGTTTAAATTAGGTTTTAGTTTAAGTTTTTATTTTATTTTATTATTTTATTTTATTTAGATTTTTGTTTTTTTGTTTATTTTCTTTTTAGGTTTATTTACTTTAGGTTTAGGTTTTAGGTTTTAGGTTTTTTTAGTTTTAGTTTTGGTTTAGGGTTTTAGGGTTTAGTTTAGGGTTTATGGTTTTTAATGTTTAGGGTTTTTTTAGAGTTTAGGATTTTAGTTATGTTTAGGGTTTAGGGTTTAGGGTTTAGGTTTGGTTTAGTTTTTTGGTTTAGGATTATGCCTTTAGGGTTTTGGAGTTTAGGTTTAGGCTTTTTAGGGTTATGGTGAGTTTGGGTTTGTTGTAGGATTAGGATTGTAGCTTTAGTGTTCAAGGTTTAGGGTTAGTTTTAGGGTTTAGGTTTAGGGTTTAGTGTTTTGGATTTAGGATTTAGGGTTTGGGTTTAAGGCTTAGGCTTTTTTTTTAAAATTAAATAAATTGGTAGGTTTAGTTTTTTTTAGTTATTATTTATTTATTTTAGTTGATTTGATTTTTTATTTTTCTTTAGGTTTATTTTTTATATTTATTTATTTTAGTTTAGCTTTTTTAATTTAATTTTCAAGTTTAGGTTAAGGTTTATGTTTATATTTTTTTTAGTTTTATTTTTATTTTATTTTTCAGGTTTAGGTTTTATTTTTTATTTTTAGGTTTAAGTTTAAGTTTTTATTTTATTTTCTTAGGTTTAGGTTTTAGGTTATTATTTTAGGTTTATTTTTAGGTTTGGTTTTTTAGTGTAGGTTTAGGTTTATTTTGAGTTAATTTTATTTTATTTACTTTAGGGTTTTGGTTTAGCTTATTTTAGATTTAGGATTAGGTTTTATTAATTTTAGTTTAGTTTGTTTTAGTTTAGATTTACAATTATCTTATTTTGTTTATTTTATTTTTATTTTAGGTTTAGTTTTTATTTTTAGTTTAGGATTTGGGTTTTATTTATTATTTATTTTTAGGTTTAGGTTTTTATTTAGTTTTTATTTCATTTTATTTTAGGTTTATTTTATTTTTATTTTATTTAGGTCTATATTTTTGGGTTTATTTAATTTAATAGTTTAGTTTAGGTTTTTATTTATTTTATTATATTTTAGTTTAGATTTTATTTTTTATTTTATTTTAGTTTTAGGTTTAGGTTTAAGTTTAGATTTAGGTTTTAGTTTAGGTTTTTATTTTATTTTATTTTATTTATTTTACTTTGGTTTTTGTACATTAGTTATTTTCTTTTTAGGTTTTATTTAGTTTTTTTTTTTCGGAAACCCCATATAGGGGGAATTTTATTGCCACAAAAAGAGGGTTACAAGGTCCTTAATATGGGATAAACTCCAAAACTACTGCTCAAAGAGCTACAATCAACCTAGAGAGTAAATCCCCTATCTAAGTACAACCAAAAGCAAAATAAAGAGAAAAAGAAAGCAAAAGATACAAAATGATTAACATAGATAAGCCAATGGATAGATCTAGGCCAAAGCTCTTCAGGATGAGAGAAAGCATGGAACTAGGGAGCAAACCTGCAAGAGAAAAAGAGAAATGCATCAAAAAAATTGTAGAAAGATAAAAATTAGAATAGTTAAAGCAATATAGACAAAGTGAAAAATTAAAGTAGCATAAATTTAGAAAAATTATAGAGAAGTGTGTGAGAGAAGGTTCAGGCTCAATCACACCAAATTGGAGCAGAAGTAAATATGAGCATCCAAACTTCAGCGAAAGGGTTACATCACAAGAGCTACTACCAAACCAAAAAGGAATGAAATCATAATAGCCATCATAGCCTACAAACTTGTGGAAAGATATCAGCCATTTGTTGAAAGTCTTATGAGCCTTAGTACCTGCAAACCTAAACAAAGCCACATACACTATAGAAAAGGAGACAGCAAAGAGCAGAATGGGAAAGGGGATCCCATGCAGGATAAATATCATCAATATAGTCACCATAAAATGACAATCCCTACACATATGAAAATGAACCATCTTTGCCAGATCCACCTTTTTAATACCAGAGCCAAGAGTATAATTAAGCCCGCATGAAAACCCACCACAAGAAAATAGCAGAAAAGGCCAGGAAGAGGATAGAAATAATATACAACTAGTTGAAAAGCCTTCTGTAATCCTACAAAGCAAATCAATTAGCATGTAAATAACACCATCTCAATCATATGGGATGTATATGAAACTTACAAGCTAGGAGTACAGCTAAGGAATATGGCCTAGAAAAGGAACCCATTCAGAATAAGCAATGTAGATGTTAACCACCCCCTTGTTAATAATCATTGTAGAAGTTAACAAACAACAAATGTAACGTGAGACAACATAACCCAAACCCAAAATACAATAGAAAATGTAGAAGTCTATAACTCAAGATGGGAATGGAAGAGATTAGGTGGACCGTAGTTACAGGTAATAAACTGCAACCCACCGCAAACAACACCAAATAATGACAATCAGAGAGACAACCCCAGTAAAAGCTTGCTGGGCATAAAATTTGATAATCCAGTTCAGCCAACAACCAAGGCAGGAAATAATAGTTAGTTGGCTGTAAAACCACACATTCAGAATAGATAGTGCATAAGTTAATAACCAAGTAGATAATAGCATAATCACAGTGATCTGCAGAAGTCTAACTGAACCAAGATGGAAAAAATAGCTATAGATTAAATAGACCACAAACATTAGGTGATAAGCTGTAGCTTGATCGCAAACAACAAAAACAATCAGAAAAATAACCCCAAAAGCAGCCTGCTGGACGTAAGACCCGAAAATCCAATAGCCAATAAATAAAACAACAAAACAATTATTGCACCCACCATAACATAATCCAGTAAAAAATAGTGGTACAACATAGACTCAAAAGGGGTTCAAAGGAGAGCCATCATTGAAATCCTTCAAGATAAAGAAAAGCAGACCAGCAACTAAGCCAACATCATTAGTAAAAATAGGTTGGAAGGAAATCAAGAAGTAATTCCGATCCTACAAAGAAACAATAATAATAACAAGGGTATTGCAATTTCTCTCCATACAGGTTGTGGAGGTGAGGTTAGAGAGCATAAGAGGGGCCACAACCCAATTAAAGAGAGAAAAGACAGATAAATTAGGGCTTGCCATGAAGCTATACAAAAATATAGCAATTAAATAATGAGACAGCAAAGTCATGAGCCCAGTACAAATTTCCAAAAAAAAGGAAAAGAGACAAAACACAGCTTTAATCATAAAATCAAAAATAGATACAGTAAGTCCCATAAACAAAATATTGATGGCAAGAAGTTTGTCTCTGATGATCAGAAGTAAAGCAGAAAGTAAAACATCCCCCTCCACAGATCTGACTAATAAGTGAAAATATCTCCATCCAATAGGTTAGAAAAATAGGGAACACCTTACCATTATGGAAACAAAGAAGAGAAGACCCCAAATATGGTTAGGGTAATTAATCCAGCAGCAGATGCCACAGAGATCACAAAATAACCAGAAAAGGGTATCAAGAAGATGCTTCAGCAAAACCCAGGGAAACAACAACATTAAACAGAAGTTGGTCATGCAGTTAAACAGGTAATACAAGAGACCAAAATAATAGGATGAATTAATCTCTGAGGTAAGGGAGTCTAGTATTGTCCAAATTAACTAAACCACACAAATGTTTAGTAAGTGTAAGTTGATCAAAGAATTTTATGCCATCTAATCTAGCACCCAAATTAGCAAGGTAATCAGCACTTGTATTACCTTCATGCCATACATGAGTGATTTTAAAATAGAGTTGAGAAAGGAGAGCACTAGTCTGCTTTAGAAGGTAGTACAATTTTGTATTTTCCACTTTGGTGGAAGTCAAAAGATCAATCAGCAACTGGGCATCCACCTCAATCCAAATATTGAGCCAACCTTTTTGAAGGAAAATCTCAATAGCTTTGTAAACTACCATTAGCTCAGCAAAAAAAATAGAGCAAGTATTAAGGGGGTAAGAAAAGCACAAAGGACTTTACCATTAAGGTTTCTAAAAAAGCCACCACAACTAGAAGCATTTTGAGAAATAGAGCCATCAGTGCTAATTTTAATAGTATTAGCATGAGGTTTTATCTAATAAACAATCTTGTCATCTTTATAGTTGGGTTGATCCGACAAGTTAAAACCCAGGTTATTGGCCATAAATTTGCAGCCTTTGAATTGATTGTAGTTAATTAAATTGGCATTAAATAAGGCACTGGATTTTTTTTTATTTCTCTATGATTTTTATTATTTTTAAAAGTTTCAGACATTAAAAATGATTAATTAAGCCTAATTAAATCCTAATCCTATTGACGCCACATGGCGTGTTAACGTGGTGCACTTTCCACATGTCATCGTAGGATACTACTGGCCATTGATGATCAAAGATATGCATGGATACGGCTAGACGATGCTACCAATGTCAAATACATTGTGTGGTCCAACACCAACTACCCAACATTCTATATCATACATTGGCCTCATGACCATTCGGGTGTTTGGGTATCAACATAGTGGGTACAACTAATTCTACTTCTTCCAAGGGTAATCAATTCATCTTAGCTGCTACTGAGTACTTTTCCAAATGGGCAAAGGCAATTTTGCTCAAAGAGCTCATAGCTCAGCATGTGCTCCAGGTTTATAGAATCATATCGTATATAGGTTCAGAGTTCCTAGATGAATTATATCTGATAGTGGTACTACATTCAAGATCACCGAGATCAACAACTTTTCCTGAAGACACAACAACTTTGCCCAAAATTAATAAGTTTGCCTCAATGAATTAGATTCTACCATCAACTACCAAAGGGCCAAAAACGTAGCAGAAGCCTTCAACAAAACTCTCATCCAAATACTAAAGAAGACACTCAACCTTATGGGCCTACTACATTGCATATAGAACTCCAACTTAGTCTACTCATTTTTCCTTAGTGTATGGGTTCGAAGCCATTCTACCATTAGAAGTCCAACTCCCTTCACTAATAATATCCGTGCGTAACAAGATTGTAATAGAGTAGAATGCAAGTTGCAGTTAGAAGAACTTAAAGGTTTGGAGAAGAGATGGCTGCGAGCATGCCAAAACCTCGAGTTATATAAAGCTAAAATGATTTAATCTCACAATAAATTACTCTGTCTTAGAGATTAATGGGTAGGGGAGCTTATTTTTGTTCTAAGGAGACCGATTATTGTCCGTCATAAGATGGGAGGCAAGTTTAAACCCACTTGGGAAGGCCCTTTTTCCATTAAGAATGCCTACTAGGGAGGATCTTATCAGCTTATTAATCATAATGGAGAGTTCCCAATGCTTCCAATAAATGAGCTCTACTTAAAGAAATGTTATAAATCATGTTTGAAAATAATTACCATAAATGAAAATTCCATTTTGAATTCAATCTCTTCCATGTTGAAAGTATTTTTGTTTGGGAATCCTCATGATGTGTTTAGGGTAGATGTATGAACTTGAGAAGCGTCCTATCCTTCATTGACACAACACAAACATGAACTACACATAAACATGTAAAATAAACACATATCATTTATCTCGGGCTACCCTGAGTTGAGATAACGAGTCCAACGATACTCACTCGGGCTAACGTGCTACCCTGCTAGTGTGTCACCCCAGTGGTGTTCTTACTTTCAAGGATGTAAGTCTGCTAAGTTTTCCTTCCTCACATGGCCACTACACAACGATGAGCACCTTGTTAGTTTGGTAGGCCTTAATGCTTGGTCGGTAAGATACCTCAGGTTGGCTTCGTGAGTCAACTATACTTTCTTCTTAGATTAGCCTTCATGTACTAACTGGGTCAAGTATATTTAGGTTTATAATAAGTCCCCTAGCAGCTTCTTCCCTTATGACTACTTCAAGCCCGTCCAGCCTTCCTTCCGCCGCTAGTTGTCTCTCTAGGTCAAGTAATCTTTCTAGATTGATAGTTAGACACCAACGGGCACCTTAGGTTGGTTGGTTCACACTATGCTAATGGATACACCACTCATGCTGATAGATACACCTTAGGTTGGTTGGTTCTCGCACCTTAGGATATACCACTCATGGTAGATGTAAGTCAGCTACACTTTCTCCTTGTGTTGGCCACCTACACTTATAAGATCTTTTTTCTAGGGCTCAATATAATGCCCCTAGCAGCACCTCCCCTGTGGGCAGCATTATATTTGGATCACATCCTTTGCGACCCCATTTAGACACTTCATGGGTTACTATCAGATTGGACAGTTCCCCTTTCCTAGTAAACACTCCTGTGATTGAAGAATCCATCCTATGGTTGTGTAGATTCTCCCTTGGTCTAGTAAATCTGAGATAGGTCAAGGCTAATATAGCCCCTTCTTGGTGTGGTCCCTCACACACCAATAGGGTCCAAGAAAATATATAAAAAATATATATATGCACTTGTGGATTATGAGGACACCTCTAATAGTACATTTTCCCAAGCACGCATCCTATCTTTAGGGCAATGTCAGCAAAACTCCCTATAAGAATTATGTGACTACTCTTGAGTTGATATAAGTCCTCAGTGACATTCATTCAATAGTCACCCTAAGTCAGGTTCAATTTATTGTGCTACTAACAGGTCACCCCAGCGGTTGTTCCCTGCTTTAGAAGATGTAAGCCTGCTATGCCTTCTTCCTAGCATAGTCATTGCACACCGAAAGGCAACCCTTTAGGTTGGCTAGCTCTACCCCACAACCAGTAGACTATCCATTTGGATTTGTAAATCAGAGATAGGATAAGTCTGATATAGACCCTTCTTAGTGGGTCCATCGCACACCGACATGGTCCATAAATTAAATCTATCAAATTTAATTGAGCTCACATCCCCAACAAACATGCCCTCAATTTGAAAGCAAACTAAACCAACCAAACCATATCAAATCACATGAAATTAAAATAAAATTAACCCTCGTACTTTTGAGTTGACAAAAGTCCCTAGTGGCATTCACTTGGTAGTCGTCCTAAGTCAGGTTTGATTTATTGTGCATCTAATGGGTCACCCCAACTATTATTCCTAGCTTTAAAAGATTTAAGTCTGCTATGCTTTTTCCTAGCACAGCCAGTGTACACTGAAAGGAAACCCCTTAGGTTGGCTAGCTTTACCCCACAGTCGGTAAACTATCCTTTTGGATTTATTAACTTGAGGTAGGTTAAGGCTGATATAGCCCTTTCTCAGTGGGTCCATTGCACACCAACAAGTTCCATAAATTAACTCAGATTAAATTAAACCCAAATTGATTTTCCCCAGTGGAGTTAAATCACACTCTTCTCCCCAGTGGAGCCCCAAATCATATATAAACAAGTCAAGCAAACAAATCAAATTCAAAACCAACCTAATGGAGCCAGCCAAATTAACTCCCAAGAGAGTCTAAATCAAAGAAATCAAACCAAACTCTTATTCCCAGCATATACATCCCCAAACAAATCTATCAAATTAAACTCAAATCCCAATCCTAAATGGATAGCCTGAACCTGCTTCCCAAGTGAAAGGTTCATATACCTAATCCCCAGCGGACTCGAGCCATATCTCTAGCAGATATGCTTCCACATCAGTTAAAATAAAATAAATTAAAGTCGATTCGATCTTAATCTTTAGTGGATTATAAATTTTTATACCTAGCAGATCTTCTTTCCACAAATCATATAATCAAATCAAATTCAAACCTTATCCATAGCAAATTTTCTTCTTCTATGCCCTCAACATAGCCCCTTCACATCTCATGACCAATGCAAGTGTGATCCCCTAGCGGACTTCCCTCCATGTCCTTGACATGGAATTCTCATCAAATCTTATTTCTTCTCTTATGCACACCTTTAATAATTCAACCAAAAGACTAACAATGTATTCTTTTAAATTACATCATCTAACATTGTAATCAACATTTTATGATTTATGATGGTGCAAGCTCAAACTAACTGTACAATATCATGCTAAACATATAATAGTATGAATTAACACACTATATTATATTATAATATATGATGTTATATTATAAGTTGCTATAATATAATATATTGTCTAACATTACACCTCATTACAATCGCTTCAAAGGAACAAATAACAAAATTTTCTTAAAATATGAATAATGTTCATTTTGGATGTAAAATTGTTATTTTTTTAATAGAAATGGTACAAAATAGCATAATTTTGGTATTGCTTCTTGGTGTGTGCCATGAATTTGGCAAATTTCTTCCACCACAACCTTCAAATTAACATTTTAGTGAGTTTTGACCAAATGTATTATAATAAAAGTAAAACATACTAAAATGTACAATAACATTTAGTAACACGCCACCACATTCATATATATGCAAAGTTTTACTATTATGTTTATATACACTTTCATATTATATATTATCTTACATTACACCTTAAAATGAATCTCTTTGAGCAAAAAATTTATAAAATTTGTTTGAAAAATGAACATTTATTTTGGATGCAAAATTCCATTCTTTTGATTAAATGACACACCATAGCACACCCCCAATGATGTTCCCTAAAGCTTACCTTAAAAAATTTGTCCAAATCACATCATCTCAACCTATAAATATGTATTTTTATGAATTATACCTATACAAACTCTACTACATCATACTATAACAAACTAAAATATGCTGAATAATAAGTAGTAATACATAATAGTATGTTATAATGCATGATGCTACACTACATTATGGCAACCTATATTATAATTCACTATAAGATATTATATTATATTATACTGCATATCACATCACAAGGGATTTCTTAAGATAAAAAATCATAAAATTTGTCAAAATAATAAAAAACTATATATTTTAGTCGTATCACTTACATATTTTAAATTGAAATTATACATTATGCCATGCTCATTTATTATGAATTTGGCCAAATTCCACCATTTTAAAGTCTAAATTAACATTTTTATAAATAATGCTAGTGTAGTTTGAGCATGATCAGTATAACACTAAAATAATTTAAAATGCATAGAATAATATATTATTATATGATGTTATACTATACTACAACATATAATATTTATTTTGAACATAAAATCTTACTTTTTAGATTATAAGTCGCATAGCACACATTTGGTACTACAACCTAATTCACTTCAAATTTAATAAATTTCATCATCTAATTTGTTAAATCAATATTTTTATGATTTATGTTAATATAGACTATAGAGCACAATATCATAATATACTAAAATATTTCAAAACATCTTATAATAGCTAAAAACACATAACTACGTGCTCAAATATATGATGCTACATTATACTATAATATATGGTATTATAATATGATTTAGGGTTATGGTTTAAGGTATTCAAGTCTCTAATAGCCAAGCGAAAGTCTCTTGAAGACATTTTCTTTAGCTACCATAACTATGTTAGGATTAGATCATTCTTTAGATCTATTCCTAATAACATCTTCAATCAAGGTTTAGGGTGTAGGGTTAAAGTTTAGGGTTAATTTAGAGTTTAGGGTTTAGGGTTTAACGTTTAGAGTTTAGGTTTTAGGGTTGCAGGTTTAGGGTTATAAGTTTTAGGTTTTAGGGTTTAGGGGTTTTTTTAAATTTTATTTAGGTTTTAGGGTTTAGGGTTTAGGGTTTTATTGTTTGGGGTTTAGGGTTTAATGTTTATGCTTTAGGGTTTAGGGTTTAGTGTTTTTAAGGTTTAGGGTTTAAGGTTTACGATTTAGGTTTTAGGTTTATGTTTTAGTTTAGGGTTTAGGGTTTAGGGTTTATTGTTTTTTTAAATAGAGAATAAATACATATTCAACATTTATACTTTTTGATTTCATCAACCAAGTCACACACAAAAAATTTTAAGACATAAGCGATGACATAAATAAAAAATGAGCATGCCTAGAACCATCTCTACTGTAAACACACAATTTCTCAAGCAGTAGAACGGATCGTCGTTCTTCAATTTCTCTAGTTCTCATTAGAACCACTTTGGTCTCTCAAGTAGAAGGATCCACCATCATATCCCTGATCTCTCCCTCCATAACCACCATAGCTATAACTTTCATCACTCCTCCCGCCTCTATAAGCACCACTGCTCCAACCACCACCTCCATATCCACCAATACCTCCAGATCCCTAACTACCACCTCCTCCTTCTCCTCCACCGCCAGATTTAGACTGAGCCTCGTTGACGAAGATGTTCCTGCTGTCAAGGTTCTGCACATTTTTAGGGTTTAGGGTTTAGGGTTAGCAAAGGATTTAGGGTTAGTTAAGGATTTAGGTTTTGGGGTTTAGGGTTTAAGGTTGTAGGTTTTAGGGTTTAGGGTTTATTATTTAGGGTTTTAGGGTTTTAGGGTTTAAGGTTTAGGATTTTAGGGTTTAAGGTTTAGGGTTTAGGGTTTAGGGCTTAGCATTTAGAGTTTTAGTGTTTAGGGTTTACGGTTTAGGGTTTAGGATTTAGGATTTAGAGTTTAAGGTTTTTTTTAAAATTAAGTAAATTGGTAGGTTTAGATTTAATTAGTTTATTTTTAATTTATTTAGGCTTTTTTATTTAGGTTGTTTTTTTAAATTTTTATTTAGCTCAGTTTAATTATTTTATGTTTTTATTTTAGTTTATTTTTTAGGTTTAGGTTTATTTTTTAGTTGAGTTTTATTATTATTTACTTTTTAGGTTTATGTTTTATTTTTAAGTTTAGCTTTAAGTTTTTATTTTATTTTGTTAGGTTTTAATTTTAGGTTTACTTTTAGGTTTCATTTTTTAGTTTATTTTATTTTATTTAGTTTAGGTTTAGTTTATTTTAGGTTTATGCTTAGGTTTATTTATTTTAGTATAGTTTATTTTAGTTTAGGTTTAGGTTTAGGTTTATTTTTTATTTTTTATTTTTTATTTTATGTTTAGGATTTCTTTTAGTTTAGGGTTTAGGTTTTATTTTTTATTTATTTTTAAATTTTATTTTTAGGTTTATTTTTTAAATTTATGTTTTTATTTAATTTTTACTTTATTTTATTTTAGGTTAATTTTATGTTTATTTTACAATTATTTTAGGTTTATTTTATTTTATTTTAGGTTTATTTTATTTTTATTTTCTTTTTAGGTTTAGGTTTAGGTTTTAACTTATGTTTTTATGTTAATATATTTTTAATTTTATTTTGGTTTAAGTTTTTTTATTTATTTTATTTTTAAGTTTTATTTTGTTTAGATTTAGGTTTTTAGATTTTTTGGGTTTAGGGTTGGGTTAGTTTTAGGGGTTTATTTGGTTTGGTTTAGGGTTTAGGGTTAAGGGTTTAGGTTTTAGGTTTAGGTTTAAGTTTTAGTTTAGGGTTTAGGGTTTAAGGTTTTTTTTAACAGGGAATAAGTTCAGATTCAACATTTCTTCTTTTTGATTTCATCAACCAAGTAGCACCTAAGTTTTCTAAGGCACAAGCGTCGACATAGATTAAGAATGATCACCCATTGAGTAAATCAAATACCTAGATAAGTAGAGCCCTCTCTACTTTAAAGATATAGTTTCATAAGCAGCAGATCAGATCAGTCGTTCTTTAATTTCTTCGATTCCCATGAAAACCTCCCCTACCTTTCAAGTAGCAAGATCCACCATCGTATCACCAATCTCTCCCTCCGTCACCACCACAGTAGTAACCTTCGTCACTCCTCCCACCTCCATAACCATGATTACTTCGACCACCACCTCTGTATACACCAGCACGAGATCCCCCACCGCCACTATGACAACCACTACCTCCGCCTTAGCCTCCACTGCTAGATCTAGACTGAGCCTTATTGATGGTGATGTTCCTGTCATTAAGGTTATGCTCATTCATAAGGTTTAGGGTTTGTTTAGGGCTTAGGGTTTTGGGTTTATTTAGAGTTTATGGTTTGGCATTTAGGGTTTAGGGTTGTAGGTTTTAGTGTTTAGGGTTTAAGGTATTATGGTTTATGGTTTAGGGTTTATGGTTTAGTGTTTAGGGTTGTAGGTTTAGGGTTTAGGGTTGTAGGTTTAGGGTTTAGGGTTTTGGGGTTTTTTTTTATAAAACTAAGTAAAATAATAGGTTTAGGTTTATTTAGTTTATTTAGTTTTTATTTATTTATTTGAGTTTATTTTAATTTTTAATTTTATTTAGGTTTAATTTTTATTTTTATTTAGTTTAAATTATTTAATTTAAGTTTATTTTATTTTTATTTTAGGTTTAGTTTGTTTTTAGTTTTGGGTTTAGGTTTTATTTTTTATTTAATTTTGGGATTTATTTTTGGGTTTATTTTTAGGTTTAGGTTTTATTTATTTTTTATTTTATTTTATTTTGGGTTTATTTTATTTTTATTTTAAATTTTGTTTTATTTTATTTAGGTTTTAAATTTTAGTTTAGTTTAGGTTTTATTAATTTTATTTTATTTATTTTATTTTTTTTTTTTTTTATTTTATTTTCTTTTAGGTTTAGCTTAGTTTTATTGTTTTTTATTTTATTTTATTTTTTTATTTTATTTTGGTTTAGGTATTTTTATGTACTTTACTTTTAGGTTTTATTTAGTGTAGGTTTAGGTTTTTAGCTTTTAAGGTTTAGGGTTTAGGATTGGTTATGGGTTTAGGGTTTAGGGTTTAGGGTTTGAGGTTTAGGGTTTAGGGTTTAAGGTTTAGGGTTTTAGGGTTTAGTGTTTAGGGTTTAAGGATTTCAAGGATTAGGGTTTACGGTTTAGGGATTTCATGGTTTAGCATTTAGGGTATAGTGTTTAGGTTTAATGTCTATAGTTCATGTTTTAGGGTATTTTTTATAATAGATCCAATTAAGATTCAACATTTCTTCTTTTTAATTTCATCAACCAAGTAACACACCAAGTTTTCTAAGACATAAGTTATGACATAGATCAAAAATTAGCATGCAAAGGGTAAATAAAAAAATCCTAGAAAACTAGAACTATCTCTACTATAAAGACGAAGTTCTATAAGCACCAGATTGGATCATCCATTCTTTAGTTTCTCCAATTCCCATCAGAACCACCCCGACATCTCGAGTAGTTGGATCTACCATCATATCCCCGATCTGTACCTCTGCCACCACCACGACTGTAACCTCCATCGCTACTCTTGCCTCCATAACCACTACTTCTCTGACCAACACCTCAATATCCACCAGCACCTCTAGATCTCCCACCGCCACATCGATAACAACTGCCTCTACCTTCGCCTTCTCGGCCATATCTAGACTGAGCCTCGTTGACCATGATGTTCCTGCGGTCAAGGTTTTGCCTCTTCTTAGGGTTTAGGTTTAGGTTTAGGTTTATTAGGTTTCAAGGTTTATGCTTATTTTTTAATTTATTTAGTTACTTTAGATTTAGGGTTAGTGTTTAGGGTTTAAGGTTTAAGGTTTAAGGTTTGGGTTTAGGGTTTAGGGTTTTAAGGTTTATGCTTTAGGGTTTAGGGTTTAAGATTAGGGTTTGGGTGTATTTAGGGTTTAGGTTGTAGGTTTAGGATTTAGGGTTTGGGTTTATGGTTTATGGTTGAGATTTTGGGTTTAGGCTTTTTTTGGAAATTAAGTAAGTAGTTTATTTATTTATTTTATTTTTATTTTCATTTATTATTTTAAATTTTATTTAGGTTTATTTTTAATTTTATTTAGTTTAGCATTTTATTTTAGTTTACTTTTTTAGGTTTAGGTTTAAGTTTACTTTTTTAGTTGAGTTTTAGTTTTATTTTATTTTTTAAGTTTATGTTATATTTTTTATTTTGAGGTTGAGGTTTAGGTTTTTATAATATTTTTCTTGGTTTAGGTTTTAAGTTTTTGTTTAAGGTTTATTTTTAGGTTTTATTTTTTAGTTTTGGTTTAGGTTTATTTTTAGTTCATTTTATTTTATTTAGTTTAGGTTTAGGTTTAGCTTTAATTTATTTTAGGTTTAGGTTTAGGTTTTATTTATTTAAGTTTAGTTCTGTTTAGTTCAGGTTTATGTTTATTTAATTTTATTTATATTTTAGGTTTAGGTTTTTTTTTAAGTGTAGGGTTTAAGATTTATTTTTAATTTATTTTTAAGATTATTTTATAGGTTTAGGTTTTTACTATATTTTATTTTAGGCTTATTTTATTTTTATTTTATATTTAGTTTTTATTTTATTAAGGTATTTTATTCTTAGTTTTATTTTATTTTTAGTTTAGTTTAGCTTTTTCTTTATTTTATCTTAGTTTATTTTTATTTCTTTATTTTATTTTTTGGTTTTGGTTTAGTTTAAATTTTAATTTAGGTTATTTATTTATTTATTTATATTTAGGTTTTATTTAGTTTAGAGGTTTAGGTTTAGAGTTTAGGGTTAGTTTAGTTGGAGGGTCAGTGGTCAGGTTTAGGGTGTGGAGTTTAGGGCCTGGGTTATGGCTCAGTTTTAGTTGCTGATCTGGGTTGGAGGTTAGTGGAGGAGTTTAGGCCTGGAGTTTATGGTTTTAAGTTTAGTTTAGACTCAGCTTTAGTTTGGAGTTTTAGGATCAGTTTAGGAAGAGGTCAGTCAGGATTAGTGGTAGGAGTCAGTTTAGGGTCAGGTCCGCTCTGGTTTTAGGTTTAGCATTAAATGTTTAGGATTTAGGGTTTAGGGTTAGTTTTAGGGTTAAGGGTTTAAGGTTTAGGGTTTATGATTTAAGGTTAATGATTTAGGGTTTAGTGTTTAGGGTTATAAAAAAAAACAGCAGTTTAAGTTTATTTAGTTTATTTTTTATTTATTTTTTATTTTTAGTTAGGTTTATTTTTAATTTTTAATTATTTTAATTTATTTATTTTAGGTTTATTTATTTTAGTTTAGGTTTTTTATTTTAATTTTTTTTTAGTTAGGTTTATGTATTTTTTTTGTGTTTAGTTTTATTTTATTTTATTTTAGTTTTATGCTTTATTTTTATTTCGTATTTAGGTTTTATTTTATTTTTTTAGAATTAGGTTTTAGGTTTTATTTTAAGTTTATTTTAGGTTTTATTTTTAGTTTAGGTTTAAGTTTTTTAGTTTATTTATTTTAGTGGTTTAGTTTATTTTAGGTTTAGGTTTATGTTTTATTTTTTCTTTTAATTTTTATTTTAGGTTTAGTTTATTTTAGCCTATGTTTACAATTATTTTATTTTATTTTAGGTTTAGTTTTTATTTTAGATAGATTTGGGTTTTTTTTAAGTATAGGTTTTATTTAGTTTTTTATTTTATTTTATTTTAGGTTTATTTTATTTTTATTTTACATTTATTTTTAATTTATTTAGGTTTTTTATTTTTAGGTTTATTTTATTTTATAGATTAGTTTAGGTTTTTTTATATATTCTATTTTAGTTTAGTTTTTATTTTTTATTTTATTTTATTTTTAGGTTTAGGTTTAGGTTTAGGTTTTAGTTTAGCTTTCTATTTTAGTTTATTATTTTATTTTATTTAGGTCTATGTTTATTTATTTATTTTATTTATAGGTTTTATTATGTTTAAGTTTAGGGAGCAAACCTGCAAGAGAAAAAGAGAAATGCATCTACAAAATTGTAGAAAGATAAAAATTAGAACAGTTAAAGCAATAAAGACAAAGTGAAAAAAAAAAAAATAAAGCGAGAAAAATTATAGAGAAGTGTGTGAGAGAAGGCTCAGGCTCAATCCCACCAAATTGGGGCAGAAGTAAATATGAGCATCCAAACTTCAGCGGAAGGGTTACATCACAAGAGCTACTACCAAACCAAAAGGAGTGAAATCATCACAGCCATCATAGCCTACAAACCTGTGGGAAGATATCAGCCATTTGTTGAAAGTCTTATGAGCCTTAGTACCTGCAAACTTAAACAAAGCCACATACACTATAGAAAAGGAGACAACAAAGAGAAGAATGGGAAAGGGGATCCCATGCATGATAAATATCATCAATATAGTCACCATAGCATGAGAATCCCTACCCATCTAAAAATGAACCATTATTGCCAGATCCACCTTTTTAATACCAGAGCCAAGAGTATAATTAGGCCAGCATGAAAACCCACCACAAGAAAATATCAGAAAAGCCCAGGAAGAGGATAGAAATAATATACAACCGGTTCAAAAGCCCTCTGTAATCATACTAAGCAAATCAATTAGCATGTAAATAACACCATCCTAGTCATATGGGACATATATGAAACTTACAAGCCAGGAGTACAGTAAAGGAATATGGCCCAGAAAAGGAACCAATTCAGAATAAGCAATGTAGATGTTAACCACCCCTTTATTAATAATCATTGCAGAAGTTAACAAGCAATAAATGTAAAGCGAGACAGCATAACCCAAACCCAAAATACAATAAAAAATGTAGAAGTCTAACAAAACCAAGATGGGAATGCAGCAGCAGATTAGGTAGACTAGAAGCCACATGTAATAAGCTGCACCCCACCGCAAACAACACCAAATAAAGATAATCAGAGAGACAACCCCAGTAGCAGCTTGCTGGGCATAAAACTCGATAATCCAGTTCAGCCAACAACCAAGGCAACAAATAACAACTAGCTGGCCATAAAACCACCCACTCAAAATAGACAGTGCATAAGTTAATAACCAAGTAGGTAATAGCATAATCACAGTGATCTGCACAAGTCTAACTGAACCAAGATGGAAAAAATAGCAACGGATTAAATAGACCACAAACATTAGGTGATAAGCTGCAGCTCGGTCGAAAATAGCAAAAATTATAAAAAAATAACCCCAGAAGTAGTCTGCTAGGCATAAGACCCGAAAATCCAACAACCAACAAATAAAATAGCAAAATAATTATTGCACCCACCATTACATAATCCAATAAAAATAGTGGTACAATATAGACTTGAAAGGGGTTCAAAGAAGAGCCATCATTGAAATCCTTCAAGATAAAGAAAAGGCAGCCAACATCATTAGTAAAAGGCTAGAAATCAAGAAATCAAATCTCGATCTCAGAAAAGCGGAATAATAACAAGGGTATTGCAGTTTCTCTCCATACAGGTTGTGGTGGTGGGGTTAAAGAGCATAATAGGGGCCATAACCCAATTAAAGAGAGAAAAGATAGATAAATTAGGGTCTACCATGAAGCTATACAAAAATATAGCAATTAAATAATGAGACAACAAAGTCATGAGCCCCAGCACAGATTTCCAAAAAAAGGAAAAGAGACAAAACACAGCCTTAATCATAAAATTAAAAATAGATATAGTAAGACCCATAAACAAAATATTGATGCCAAGAAGTCTGTCCCTAATGATCAGAAAGTAAAGCAGAAAGTAAAACATCCCCCTCCAGTAGATCCGGCTAATAAGTGAAAATATCTCCATCCAGTAGGTTAGAAAAATAGGAAACACATTACCATTAATAGTGGAAATAGCAAAAGTAGTAAGACCCCAAATAAGGTTAGGGTAATTAATCCAGTAGCAGATGCCATAGAGATACAAAATAACCAGAAAAGGGTATCAAGAAGATGCATCAGCAAAACCCAAGGAAACAACAACACTAAATAAAGTTGGTCATGTAGTTAAACAAGTAATACAAGAGGCCAAAATAATAGGATGAATTAATCTCTGAGGTAAGGGAGTCCAATATTGTCCAAATTAATGAAAGCACACAAATGTTTAGGAAGTGTAAGTTGATCAAAGAATTTTATGCCATTTAATCTAATACCAAGATTAGCAAGGTAATCAGCACATGCATTACCTTCACGCCATACATGAGTGATTTTAAAATAAAGTTGAGAAAGGAGAGCTCTAGTCTACTTTAGAAGGTAGTACAATTTTGTATTGCCCACTTTGGTGGAAGTCAAAAGATCAATCAGCAATAGGGCATCCACCTCAATCCAAATATTGAGCCAACCTTTTGAAGGCAAATCTCAATAGCTTTGGAAACGCCATTAGCTCGACAAAAGAAGAAAGTATTAAGGGGTAAGCAAAAGCACAAAGGACTTTACCATTAAGGTTTACACCACAACCAAAAGCATTTTGAGAAATAGAGCCATCAGTGTTAATTTTAATAGTATTAGCATGTGGTTTTATCCAATAAACAATCTTGTCATCTTTACAGTTGGGTTGATCTGACAAGTTAAAACCCAGTTTATTGGCCACAAATTTACAGCCTTTGAATTGATTATAGTTAATTAAATTGGCATTAAATAAGGCACAGATTTTTTTTTAATTCTAGCAATTATCCTGATATGGTCCATAGGAATCCCATGATGTTTTGGATCATTTCTGTCCATCCATATGAACCAAATAAGTGTGATAGCAGTTATCACTTTAATGTGGCCTTTAATTGTGTTTTCAAAATAAATATCAAGAAGTTGGTATAGAGTTAAGGAGCCATTGAATTTGACAATATTAAAGAGTTCATCATACCAAATCCAAAGTTTGGGAGCAATGACTCCGTTAATAAATACATGATTCACATTCTCAATGTGAAAGAAGCAGTAGCATTTTGAAGGTAAGTAAAAACCTTTACCCCACATCAAGGAGTCAATAGGGATGAAGTTTTTCAAAATACGCCAAGTTAGAACAGAATAAGAAATAGGAATAGTGTTATTTAAAAAACACATTAGAGATATCATGAGCTTCTTTAATTTGAATCCAGACATTTTTGAGGTTGAAATCACCATTTTGGGAAAGCTTAAAAAGGATCTCATCATGATTGCTAGGAATGATAGGAATAATAATAAGCTTATCTAAAAGAGAGAAAGGTATATAGTTAGTAAGCTTACATTGTTCCACTTTATATTCTTTGAGAAAGAGTTCACTTTAATAGCAGCAGTGGAGTGGGTAGAAAGTAAATCATCAAGGGACCCACCTCCAGTCCAGTTATCTTGCCAAAAGAAAAGGTTCTAGAGTTAATCCCCCATGAGATTAATGATTTAGTTTAGGTTTAGGTTTTTAGGGTTTAGGGTTTAGGGTTGTAAATTTTAGGATTTAGTGTTTAGGGTTTAAGGATTAGGGTTTTGAGTTTAGGGTTTGGGGTTTAGGTTTCAGGGTTTAGGGTTATAGATTTTAAGGTTTAGGGTTTAGGAATTTAGGTTTAGGGTCTTTTTTAATTTATTTTTATTTTTTTAAAAATTTATTTCTTTATTCTAAATAAAGTAAACTTGTAAGTTTAGGTTTATTTAGTTTATTTAGTTTATTTTTTATTTATTTGAATTTATTATATTTTTTATTTTAATTTAGGTTTATTTTAATTTTAATTTAGTTTAGATTATTTATTTTAGGTTTATTTATTTTAGCTTATTTTTTAGGATTGGGTTTCTTTTTAAGTTCAATTTTATTTTTATTTTATTTTTTAGGTTTAGGTTTTATATTTTATTTTTAGCTTAAGGTTTAGACTTTTATTTTATTTTTTTATGGTTTAGGTTTTAAGTTTTTATTTTAGTATTATTTTTAGGTATTATTTTTTAATTTAGGGTTAGGTTTATTTTTACTTTATTTTATTTTATTTAGTTTAGGTTTAGTTTATTTTAGGTTTAGATTTGAGGTTTTATTTATTTTAGTTTAGTTTTAGGTTTATATTATTATGATTTTAATTTTAGTTTTTTTTTTTTAGTTTAGGGTTTAGGTTTTATTTTTTTATTTATTTTTAGATTTTATTTTTGGGAGTATTTTTTAGGTTTAGGTTTTTATTTAGTTTCTATTTTATTATATTTTAGATTTATTTTATTTTTATTTTTTAATTTTGTTTAGTTTAGGTTTTTATTTATTTTATTTTAGTTTGGTTTTTATTTTCTTTTTAGGTTTAGGTTTAGGTTTTGGTTTTTAGCTTTTTAGGGTATAGGGTTTAAGGTTTAGGGTTTAGGTTTTAGGTTTAATTTTTTATTTTAGGTTTAGGTTTACGTTTAGTTTATTTCATTTTATTTAGTTTAGGATTTAGGTTTAGTTTATTTTAGGTTTAAGTTTACTTTTAGTTAATTTTAATTTTATTTATTTTAGTTCAATTTATCTTAGTTTAGGTTTAGGGTTATATTACTGTTATTTTAGGTTTAGGTTTTTTTTTAGTTTAGGGTTTAGGTTTTATTTTTTATTTTTTTAGGTTTATTTTTTAGGTTTAGGTTTTTATTTAGTTTTTATTTTATTTTATTTTAAGTTTATTTTTTTATTTTAGGTTTAGTTTTTATTTTACTTAGGTTTTTTGTTTGTTTAGTTTAGTTTAGGTTTCTATTTATTTTATTTTATTTTAGTTTTAGTTTTTTATTTTATTTTCTTTTTAGGTTTATGTTTTAGTTTATGCTTTTACTATATTTTATTTTTTATTTTTTTTATTTTAATTTTAGGTTTTCTTTAGTTTCTATTTAGTTTTTTAGCTTTTTAGGGTTTAGGGATTAGGTCTTAGGTTTTTATTTTAGGTTTATTTTAAGGTTTTTTTTTTTAGTTTGGGTTTAGGTTTACTTTTAGTTTATTTTCTTTTAATTAGTTTAGGATTTAGGTTTAGTTTATTTTATGTTTAAATTATTTTAGTTTAGGTTTAGTTTTGTTTTATCTTTATTCTAGGTTTAGTTATTATTTTTAGTGTAGTGTTTGGGTTTTATTTTTTATTTATTTTTATGTTTATTTTTTATGTTTTGCTTTTATTTAGTTTTTATTTTAGATTCATTTTCTTTTCATTTTTATTTTTAGGTTTATTTTATTTTATTATTTTAGTTTAGGTTTTATTTATTTTATTTTAGTTTATTTTTATTTTTATATTTTATTTTTCTTTTAGGTTTAAGTTTAAGTTATTGTTTAGGTTTTAATTTAATTTTATGTTTTCATACTATTTATGTTTTTATTTTTTTATTTATTTTCTTTTCAGGGTTTATTTACTTTAAGTTTAGGTTTTCAGGTTTTTAAGATTTAGGGTTTAGGGTTTAGAGTTTAGGGTTTAAGGTTTGGGGTTTTAGGGTTTAGGATTTTGGGTTAAGGTTTGGGGTTTGGGGTTTAAGGTTTAGGGTTTAGGGTTTCATGTTTAGGCTTTATGGTTTAGGGTTTTAATGGTTTAGGTTTTAGGGTTTAAAGTTAACTTAGGATTTAGAGTTAGTTTAGAGTTTAGGGTTTAGGGTTTAAGGCTAGTTTTAGGGTTTGAGGTTAAGGTTTAGGGTTTTGGATTTAGGGTCTAGGGTTTTTTTAAATTAAGTAAGCTAGTAGGTTTTGGTTATTTTTAGTTTATTTATTTTAGTTAATTTTATTTTTTATTTTTCTTTAGGTTTATTTTTAATATTTATTTATTTTAGGTTAGGTTTTTTATTTTGGTTTAATTTTTAGATTTAGGTTTAGGTTTATGTTTATATTTTAGTTTAATTTAATTTTTATTTTATATTTTAGGTTTAGGTTTTATTTTTTATTTTTAGGTTTATGTTTAAGTTTATATTTTATATTTTTAGGTCTAAGTTTTAAGTCATTATTTTAGGTTTATTTTAGGTTTTATTTTTTAGTTTAGGTTTAGGTTTATTTTTTGTTTATTTTATTTTTATTTATCTTAGGGTTTAGGTTTAGTTTATTTTAGGTTTAAGTTTAGGTTTTATTTATTTTAGTTTAGTTTATTTTTATTTAGGTTTAGGTTTATTTTATTTTGTTTATTTTAGGTTTAGCTTTTTTTTTTTTAGTTTAAAGGTTTAGGTTTCATTTTTTATTTATTTTTAGGTATTATTTTTATGTTTTTTTTTAAGTTTAGGTTTTTTTTAGTTTTTATTTTATTTTATTTTAGGTTTATTTTATTTTTATTTTTTGTTGGTATTTATTTTATTTAGGTTTTTTACTTTTAGGTTCATTTTATTTTTTTAGTTTAGTTGAGGTTTTTATTTATTTTATTTTAGTTTAGTTTTTGTTTTTTATTTTATTTAATTTTTAGGTTTAGATTTATGTTTAAGTTTAGGTTTAGATTTAAGTTTTAGAGTTGGTTATTATTTTATTTTATTTTTTTTATTTTATTTAGGTTTTGGTATTTTTTTTTAGGTTTTTGTTTGGTTTAGGTTTAGGGTTTAAGGTTTGAGGTTTTGTGTTTGAGGGTTTAGTGTTTAAGGTTTAGGGCTTGGGGTTGTAGGTTTAGGGTTTAGGGTTTAGTGTTAGTTTTACTATTTAGGGTTTAGGGTTAGGGATTTTTTAAAACTTTTGTTATTTTTTTATTTTTAGGGTTTAGGGTTTAGGGTTTTAGGTTGATGGTTTATGTTTTAGGTTTAGGGTTCAGGTTTAGTTTAGGGTTTAGGGTTTATGGTTTTTTTAAGTAGAGAATAAATTCAGATTCAATATTTCTTATTTTCAATTTCATCAATCAAGTAACCCATTAAGTTCTTTAAGACACAAGCGACTACATATACAAAAAATGAGCACACATTGAGCAAATCAAAAACCCTAGATAACTAGAACCGTCTCTACTATAAAGACACACTTCCATAAGCAGCAGATCATATCGACCATTCTTCTATTTCTATAGTTCCCATCAGAACCACCCTGGCCTCTCAAGTAGCGAGATCAACCATCATATCCCCGATTTCTCCCTCTGTCAAACCACGGCTATAACCTTCGTCGCTCCTCCCGCCTTCATAAGCACCAATGCTCCGATCATAACCTCCATATCCACCAGCACCTCCATATCTAGACTAAGCCTAGTTGACAGTGATGTTCTTGCCGTCAAGGTACTGTCCATTCTTAGGTTTAGGGTTTAGGATTTGGGGTTAGTTTTAGGATTTAGAGTTTGAGGTTTAGGGTTAAGGATTTAGGGTTTAGGGTTTAGGTTAAGGATTTAGGGTTTAGGGTTTAGGGTTTAGAGTTTAGGGTTTTTTTTTAATTAAGTAAACCATTAAGTTTAACTTTATTTAATTTATTTTTATTTATTTTAGTTTATTTTATTTTTAAATTTTAATTAGTTTAGTTTATTTATTTTAGATTAATATTTTTTAATTTAGGCTTTTTAATTTAGTTTATTTTCTAAAGTTTAGGTTTAGGTTTATGTTTATTTTTTAGTTTAGTTTTATTTTTATTAAATTTTTAAGTTTAGGCTTTATTTTTTTATTTGCAGGTTTAGGTTTATATTTTTATTTTCTTTTTTTAAGTTTAAATTTAGGTTTTTATTTTAGGTTTACTTTTAATTTTACTTTTTAGTTTAGGTTCAGGTTTACTTTTACTTTATTTTATTTTATTTAGTTTAGGATTTAGGATTAGTTTATTTTAGGTTTTGGTTTAGGTTTAGGTTTAGGTTTTACTTATTTTAGCTTAGTTTATTATAGCTTAGGTTTAGGTTTATTTCATTTTATTTTTATTTTAAGTTTAGTTTTTATTTTTAGTTTGGAGTTTGGGTTTTATTTTTTTTAGTTATTTCTAGGTTTTATGTTTAGGTTTATTTTTAAGGTTTAGGTTTTTTTTAGTTTTTATTTTATTTTATTTTAGATTTATTTTACTTTTATTTTTTGTTTAGTTTTTTATTTAGGTTTTTTATTCGTAGGTTTATTTTATTTTTTTACTTTAGTTTAAGTTTTTATTTATTTTATTTTAGTTTATTTAGATTTCATTTTTATTAGATTTTTAGGTTTAGGTTTAGGTTTTAATTTATGTTTATATTATTTTAATTATTTTATTTTTAAGTTTTATTTAGCTTACATTTAAGCTTTTAGGTTTCTAAGATTCAGGGCTTTAGTGTTTAGGGTTTTAGTGTTTAGGGTTTAGGTTTGGGGTTTGGGGTTTAAGGTTTAGTGTTTAGGCTTTATGGTTTAGGGTTTTTACGGTTTAGGGTTTATAGTTTACATTTAGGGTTTAGGGTTAGCTTAGGGTTTAGGGTTAGATTAGGGTTTAGGATTTAGGCTTTAGGGTTTAGGGTTTAGGGATAAGGGTTAATTTAGGGTTTAACGTTTAGGATTTTTGGGTTTATTGTTTCGAGTTTAGGGTTTATGGTTGTACGTTTAATGTTTAGCATTTGGGGTTTAGTTTTTTTTAAAAATTAATTAAACCACGGTTTAGGTTAATTTAGTTTATTTTATATTTTAATTTTAATTTTTTATTTAGTTTAATTTATTTTTTTATGTTTAGTTTAAGTTTTTTTTAATTTATTTTTTAACTTTAGGTTTAGATTTATATTTATTTTTTAGTTTAGTTTTACTTTTATTTTATTTTTTAGGATTAGGTTTTATTTTTTATTTTTAGGTTTAAGTTTAAGTTTTTATTTTATATTTTTAGGTTTATGTTTTAAGTTTTTATTTTAGGTTTATTTTTATGTTTTATTTTTTAGTTTAGGTTCAGGTTTATTTTTAGTTTATTTTAGGTTTAGTTTTAGGTTTTCTTTATTTTAGTTAAGTTTTTTTTAATTTAGGTTTAGATTTATTTTATTTTGTTTATTTTAGGTTTAGGTATTTTTTTAGTTTTGGGTTTAGGTTTTATGATTATTTTTTTTAGGTTTTATTTTTAGGTTTAGTTTTAGGTTTAGCTTTTTATTTAGTTTTTATTTTATTTTTTTAAGTTTATTTTATTTTTATTTTACATTTAGGTTTGATTTTATTTTGGTTTTTTATTTTTAAGATTATTTTATTTTTTAGTTTACTTTAAGTTTTTAATTATTTTATTTTTGTTTAGTTTATATTTTTTATTTTATTTCACTTTTAGGTTTAGGTTTAGTTTCAAGTTTAGATTTTGCTTTTGGTTTTAGTTCAAGTTTTTATTTTATCTAATTTTTTTATTTTATTTAGGTTTAGGTTTTTTTATTTATTTTATTTTTAGGTTTTATTTTATTTAGTTTTAGGTTTTTAGGTTTTTAGGGTTTAGGGTTCAAGGTTGTAGGTTTAGGGTTTAAGGTTTTAGGGTATAGGGTTTAGGGTTTAGGATTGTAAGTTTAGGTTTTAAGGTTTAGGGTTTAGGGTTTAGGGTGTTAGGCTTTAGGTTATAGGGTTTAGTGTTTAGGGTTTAGGGTTTAGGGTTTAGGGTTTAGTTTTTAGGGTTTCCCATAGAGCAAATCAAAAGCCCTAGATAATTAGAACTGTCTCTACTATAAAGATACAGTTCCATAAGTAGAAGATCGGATTGGCCGTTCTTCTGTTTCTTCAGTTCCCATCAGAACCACCCCGGCCTCTCGAGTATCGGGGTCCACCATCATCTCCCCGATCTCTCCCTCCGCCACCACCACGGCTGTAACCTCCATTGCTCCTTTCACTTCCATAACCACCACTACTCCGCCCACCACCTCCATATTCACCAGCACTTCCAGTTCCCCCACAACAACTACGATAACCACCGCCTCCGCCTTCGCCTCCATTGCCAGCTCTAGAGTGAGCCTGGAAGATGGTGATATTCCTGCCGTCAAGGTTCTACCCATTCTTAGGGTTTAGGTTTAGGTTTAGTGTTAGGTTTTATTTTTTTATAGGTTTTATTTTTAGGTTTATTTTATTTTTATTTTACATTTTGAATTTATTTTAATTAGGTTTTTTATTATTAGGTTTATTTTTTTTTTAATTTAGTTTAGGTTTTTATATATTTTATTTTAGTTTATATATATTTGTTTATTTTAATTTATTTTTAGGTTTAGGTTTAGGTTTTAGTTTAAGTTTTTAGTTTTTTTATTTTTATTTTATTTAGGTTTAGGTTTTATTTATTTATTTTAGTTTTAGGTTTAAGTTTTTAAGTTTTTGAGGTTTGGGTTTAAGGTTTAGGGTTTAGTGTTTTAGGGTTTAGGATTTTAGGGTTTTGGGTTTTGGGATAGGGTTTATGGTTTAGGGTTTAGGGTTTAGTGTTTAGGCTTTAGGGTTTAGGGTTTTTGGGGTTTAGGGTTTAGGATTTTGGGGCCCAGGACTTGTCCCCTAGGGCTCAGTTAAGGCCTGATGGCTCTGGCTCAAAGACTTGGTTGGGCTCAGGTGGCTCAGGGCCCCAGGCTCTATTCTTGGATATCTTTTTGCAAAGTTTAGTATTTTATGTTTTGGTTTATGGTTTAGGTTTAGGGTTTTATTTTTGTTTTTTTTACATATTTTTGGTTTGGTTTTCCTTTTTTTATCTGGTTATCTTTTTAAAAAAAATTAAGTAAACTAGTAGGTTTAAGTTTATTTAGTTTATTTTTTATTTATTTTAGTATATTTTATTTTTTATTTTGATTTAGGTTTATTTTTATTTAGTTTAGTCTATTTATTAAGCGTCGACAGTTCGATGACCCGATTAGGAGAGTAGATGAATTAGATTTTCCTTATGTTAAGAAAGGTAGAGGTAGAACTAAAAAGACTTGATTAAGATGTATAAAAAATGATCTTAGTATACTTGATTTAAATGAGAATTTGGCACATATACATAATGGAGATGAAGGATTCATACAAGTGGGATTAAGGCTTGTTGTTGTTGTTGTTGTTAGTCTATTTATTTTAGGTTAGGTTTTTTATTTTTGTTTATTTTTTAAGTTTAGGTCCAAGTTTATGTTTATTTTTTTGGTTTAGTTTTTTTTATTATTTTTTATGTTTATGTTTTATTTTTTATTTTTAGGTTTAGGTTTATGTTTATATTTTATTTTCTTATGTTTAAGTTTTAGGTTTTTATTTTTGGCTTATTTTTAGGTTTTATTTTTTAGTTTAGTTTTATGCTTATTATTAGTTTGTTTTATTTTATTTAGTTAAGGGTTTAGGTTTTATTTATTTTAGGTTTAGGTTTAGGTTTTATTTATTTTAGTTTTGTTTATTTTAGTTTAGGTTTAGGTTTATTTTATTTTTCTTTTAGGTTTAATTTTTTTTAATCTGATTTAAGTTTTATATTTTATTTTTAGGTTTATTATTTAGGAGGTTTTATTTAGTTAATTATTATCTTTATTTTACTTATGATTTAGGGTTAGGGTTTAGGATCAGCTTTTAGGTTTAGGGTTTAGAGGTAGTTAGGGTTGAGGGGTTTAGGGTGGGTTTTAGGGTTTAGGTTTAGTGGCAATTTTACACTCAGTGTTTAGGTAGAGGGCTCAGGTTCCGTTTAGTTTAGTGTTTAGGTTTTTTGATTTTAGGGTTTAGGCTTTAGGATCTTTAGGGTTGAGTAGGTTAGGTCTGGTCTGTTGTGGAGGGTTTTGTTAAATTCAAACCCCGTAGGTTTAGTTTATTTAGTTTATTTTATTTATTTTAGTTTAATTTATTTTAATTTTATTCAATTTTATTTAGTTTAGTTTATTTATTTTAGGTTTATTTATTTTAGTTTAGGTTTTTATTTTAGTTTATTTTTGGGTTAATATTTAGGTTTATTTTTATTTTCTTAGTTTAGTTTTAGTTTTACTTTATTTTTCTTTAGGTTTTTATTTTAATTCTATTTTTTAGGTTTTATTTTTTAGTTTAGGTTAAGTTTTTTTTTATTTTATTTATTTTAGGATTTAGGTTTATTTATTTTAGGTTTAGGTTTAGGTTTTATTTATTTTAGTTTAGGTTTAGGTTTATTTTATTTTTATTTTAAGTTTAGGCATTTTTTTAGTTTAAGGTTTAAGTTTTATTTTTTAATATTTTTAGGTTTTATTTTTATGTTTATTGTTTAGGTTTAGTTTTTTATTTAGTCTTTAATTTATTTTATTTGTTGGTTTATTTTATTTAGGGTTTAAGGATATGGTTTAGGGTTAGGGTTTAGGGTTTAGGGTTTAGGGTTTAGGATTAAGGGTTTAGGGTTTAGAGTTTAGGGTTAAGGGTTTTAGGGTTTTGGGTTTTGGGTTTTGGGTTTTTATGATTTAGGGTTTAGGGTTGAGGGTTTAGGTTTTAGGTCTAGGGTTCAAGTTTTACATTAGGGTTGAGGGTTTTTGGGTCTTTAAGATTTAGGGTTTAGGGTTTTTTTTTTTTGGAAAATTAGGGAAATTTTATTACCATAAAGAAAAGGTACAAAGTCCTTAGAGGGGACAAATCTCTAAGCAAATGCTCAAAGAGCAACAAAAAGTCCTATGGAGATAAGTCCCCTAGTTAATACAATAGATAATGAAAGTAAGCTAATAAAAAAGGAAACAGAAATCCACCAAAAATAAACTTGACAATCAATAGCAAACTTCCTCTGCTCCTTTTGAAACCAAAGATAGTCCAAAGAAAAGTCTCCCAACCTGTAAGATCAAAAGCTTGTAAAAGGATGAGTACATATAATGAAATAGTTAATTAAGCATAAAATATAAGAGTAGAAGAAGTACAAAGATGAAGAAAAGGCTCAGCGATTATAATCATCTTAAGGAGACCATATGTAAGCATCCAAACTTCAAGTGAAAGGTTACATTACAATTACAAAAAAAAAAAAGGAGTGGGAAACATCAAGGCCATCATTGCCAGCATACCTCTTGTAGCACCTTATCTAAGACGATCATTGCACAAACTTGCATAAAACTTCAAATGGCAAATATAACCACAAAACACCCAACAGTCAGATATATTAAACTCAACAAAGTAGATAAGGAGGTAACCTAGCAGGAAAGCATTAGACCAGAGGAGCACCACCAAAGACACCACCAAGAATTGCTAACACAGTTGCTAGGAGCAAACCTCACAATATGGGAAAAAGGACTAAACAGAGACCAAACAAATGCAAAATGAGGACCATAGTTGATAAGGTCATTCATTAAACGAACATGCAAAGAACCAGAGACAATACTATCTAGAGGAACAGTAAGACTAACATCAACAATGTTAGGAACCAAGGAAACCATCAAAAAAGGAAAGGGAAGAGGTTCAGCCACAGTCCAGAAATGAAAATCTCAGTAGGTTAAAACTAGAAGAGAATAATGGGAAAGAAAGTAGCCAGTTCCAAACATAGACTCGAAAAGATCAAGAAAATTATTACAAAGTAAATACTCTTTTGACTAAGCCAGCCAGCTAGAGCACCCAATTTAAGTAGCCAACAAGGTAGTCCACCCTGTAAGCCACCGAGACTGCCAAGGACTCAAATCAACAGACTTAGAACAATCAAGATGAAAGATAGAAAGAGTCTTCTAGTCACAAACATTGAATGAATCCCAAGGGAAAGCCGTAGACAATAGCTAACAATGCAAATCCAACAACAAGAGAATCTAGTTTAAACAACTAGATACAACAACTAAAAATATAAAAAGTAAGAGCCTTTAGGATCACAAATTACCCAACAGCTAGAGACAGTCACAAAAAATAACCCCAATAGAGTCATCATCAGCTAAGTGAAGAAAACATCCAACTAGTAGTTTGCAACCTTCCAGTTCATAACACAAATTAAAAATAGAACCTCAGTATTACAGAAGGCACACCCAATATTCAGAAGATATAACAATCCAGAAGCATCCAACCTTACACTCATCCAGAACAACACTAAAGAATGGATAGACAGCCGCATGGAAATAGTTCTGCAAGCTACAACCAAAAAATAAAGAGCCCTCATGGTCACACAACTCCTCTTAGCATCAAGAGCAAAACTAAGAGAGAAAGGACAACCAAAAGCAAATGGAAAAACCATCCTGATCAGTAAACAACAAGGTGATAGATCAGCTAGCCACAACAGGAAGGTCATAAAATAACATAAGCAACACCCAGAAAGAGAAAAATCCCACAGCCAAGAAACACCAATAAATAGCCAACCATAAAATCATGAGTAAATAAAAGAGGCTACAGAGAAATCCAACCAATAAAGAGAACCGCACCAACTAGAAGACAAGAAAAACCCAACAGCCTCCACCTGCTATAAACACCTCTATAGGTTGGGAGAGATAACAAACCAGAAAATAAATATAACATCAAAAATCCAATAAATGGAAAGACAACCCTAACCCATCCAAAGAATGGAAAGAAACCAAACTAGAAAATAAAAGTAGGTTTATGAGAAGAAAAAAATATCAAGACCAAACCAGCAAAAGAGAAAACTAGAAATCTTCAAAAATAATAACAAGGGGAATGCCAAAGCCCCACAATAGGAAAAAAGGCTAAAAGCTTCTAACATAAGGTAAACCAATTTTATCAAGATTCACAAGACCCCTTAAAAGTAAAGGGATGTCATCATTAGAAAACATTTGCAAAGAAGAAGACTTGGTCCCCAAATTGGCAAGAAAGTCAGCACAAGAGTTGGCTTCCCTATAAATCTGAAATTTTGAAAATCTAGGTTAGCAAGAAGCCTCCAAGTATGATTAAGTAAATAATACACTTCAGTATTACCATGAGCATAAGATTTGAGTAAATCTAAAAGAAGGAGAACATCAACTTCAAACCAGATCTTATGAAAACCTTGTTGTAAACAAATGGAAATGCCATGATGAAAGCCTTTGAGCTCAATAAATAACACATAACAAGGCTCTAAAGGGGTAGTAAAAGTAGAGATAACCTTGCCACTATGATCTCTCAAAATCCCACCACAGCCATAATAATCATTAAAAATCGAGCCATCAGTGTTAACCTTAATGAAGTGATAATTAGGTTTAATCTAGTATATAATTTTTTGGGTAGGAGAGACATTACCTAGGGGAAGGATAATCCAAAAATTCAAGGCCATAGACTTGCACCCTTTAAAACTTGAGTGAGTAAGAAGATTAGCTTTGAAAGGAGACAAAATTTTATATTTGGCTCTAGCAATAATATTAAGATAATTCATAGAAATATTACAATGCTTCATCATTTCTATCCATCCAAATATACCAAAGAATAGTAATAACTAAAACAATTTTAACATGGGCCTTAGAAATATGAGAGAAACATGCTTCAAGAAGTTGCATAATAGAAAATGAACCATTAAAATGGAAAGTATTAAAAATATTATCATACCAATTCCACATTTTAGCAGCAATACGGCCATTCACAAAAACATGATCCACACTTTCAATGTGATAGAAACATTGACATTTAGAGGGGAGATGAAAAACCTTTTTTCAGAGGAGTAACATCCATAGGGATATAATGCTTCAGAATGCGCCAAGTTAAAATTGAGAACGATGTAGAGACACTAATATTCAAGATTTTAGTAAAAATCAAGGACTCTTGATATTTAAATAAGATGAAATGCCAAACATCCTTAAAAATAAAATCTCTAGAAGAATCATTATTGAAGAGAATTTGGTCAGGTTCTTTAGGGAAAGGATAAATTTTAAGGATTTTGTCAACAATCACATTAGGGAAAAGGATATTCAATTGAGCCACATACCACTTATTATGAGTAATTAACTAATTAATCTTAAGCATCACAGTGGAATGAGTATTGAGCAGGGAATCAATAGAGCCCTGCCCTAGCCAATTATCTTGCCAAAAGAAAGACAAACTAGAATTGACACCCCAAGAAATTAAGTTATTAGCATTCCATTTGATACTACAAAGTCTTCTCCACACAAGAGAATCCCCAAATTTGAAAGCACAAATGAGGGGATGTTTTCCCTGATAATATTTAGCATGCATAAACTTTGACCAATAACTATGTTTATTTCTAATGTTCCATCACATTTTATAGGAAAAATAGTTAATAGAATCCTCTAAAGTTTTGAAACCCAAACCACCTTCATTAATAGGACCACAACAATTGTGCCAACTAGCCCAATGTAATCTTTTGATAGAAAAGTTAGATCCCTAAAAAATTTATTAAAGAGTCTATTGATCTTTTAATAATAACGTAGGAACAAATAGTAAACAATAGACAGAGGCAGAGAGCAAAGGGTACTTTTGATCAGGAAAAGTCTAGCTCCAAAGAAAAGTAAATGGAACTCCTAAGAGGAGGTTTTCTTATTTATTTTCTGAATATCTTCATTAAATGAAGAAGATCTTTTTGTTCCCCTATATAACGGAGTCCCCAGATACTTGATAGGGAGAAGTTGATGAAAAAAACTTGTAATATTTTTTATAGCATTGATCTTAGATAAGGAAATAGAAGAGCTAGTAATAAAACAAATTCATCAAGATTAATATTCAAGAAACTCTCCTTACCAAAAATAGTTAAGAACTTACACAATTTTTTAATATAAAGTGTAGAGGCATTGCAAAATATAATGAAATCTTCAACAAAACTAAGGTGAGAAATGGGAAACCCACCAATAGTTCTCTAGTACATGTTAGGCATTCTACTAAACAACTACTTAATACATCTAGAAAGATATTCGACAATAATAATGAAAAGGGTAGGACAGAGAGGGTCCCCTTGCCTTAGCCCATCAGAAGAAGAGAAGAAACCATGCACTTCACCATTGAGGAGCAAAGAAAACCAAGAATTTTCAATCCCATTCTTAATTAAAGCAATAAATTGATTAGAGAATCCAAATAAAGCCAAAATTTTATATAGGAAAACCCAACCAATATTATCATAAGCTTTGGAAATGTCAAGCTTAATAAATTTGTTTCCATCGTGAACATTGGCATATAAGTCATGGATCATCTCTTGGTCTAAAAGAACATTATCATAAATGGATCTCCCTTTAAAAAAATAGGTTTGATTGGGGGACATAATTTTAGAAAGCAAGATAGTCAACCTTTTAGCCAAAATTTTAGAAATAAGTTTATTAAAAAAAAGAGCAAAGGCTAATCGGCCTAAAATCACTCCAAACTTTAAGATTGTATTTTTTTAGGAATTAAAATAATGGAGGTGCTAGAAAAATATTTTGGAAGGGTACTCCCCTTAATAAAATCAAGGACAGCTTTAGCTAAGTCCTCTTTAATGATAATCCAACATTTTTGGATAAAGAGGGTAGCATAACAATCTGGACTAGCCATAGAGTCTTTATTCATACTCTAAAGTATCAATTTCGTGTGCTCAAGAGGGGAAGAAAGCATAATGTTATCATCATCAGAAATAAGATTAGGAATAACTTCATGTCAAGAAATATCATCATAAGCATTATTTTTATTCAGAATCTCTTTATAAAAAGAAATAGTAGAATTAGTAAGCTCGTTTTTATTCAAACACCAAACTCCATCATTAATTTTTTATTTTGTGAATGTGATTTATAGCCTTCTTCATTTTAACATTGGCATGAAAATATTTATTATTATGATCACCATCAGAGATCCATTTCATCGAAGCTTTTTGCTGCCAATAGGTCTCCTCCATGTCTTGAAAACATGTTAACCTATCTTTAGTTTTAGCCAACAAATGAATTTTAGAAGGATCATTAACAACAACGTCTTCCAAAACTATAACCTCATTCTCCATATCTCTGATATTGACAAAAAGGTTCTTGAAATAATGTTAATTCCACCAATTAAGGCATTATTTAAGACTTTTTAATTTGAACCACAATCTCCACATCCCAAAAATATAATCATCGGGATGAAGAGGTTCACCCCAGTTAGTAGCAACAACATCCTAAAATTTATTATCCATAAGCCACATATTTTGGAAGTGAAAAGGGATAGGGGAGGAGGATTTACTAGCAATGAAATTCACAGTGATAAGCAAGGGAGAATGGTCTGAAAGGGTTCTGCTTAAGTGCTCCAAAGAAGTACTAGGGAGAATATTAATCCATAAATGATTAAAAAGAACCCAATCAAGCTTTTGTCAGAGTCTATAATTATTCTGAGTAATTTGAGACCCATTAAAGCCAATATGAATAAGATGACAATCAAGGATCATGCTATTAAAATCTTCCATAGAAATAAAGTTCAGAGCATTACCACCAACCCATTTAGAGGAAGAAGAGATAGTATTAAAGTCCCCACCCACAAACCAAGGAGCATCAATAGAAGAAGAAAATAAATAAGATCCTTCCAAAAAGCTATCTACCATTTCTATTACAAGAAGCATAAACAAATGAGCCAAAAAAACATCAATTATCATAAGTAATCACATTCACAACTTGGGATAAATCATCCAAAACCTACAAAACATAGGGACTATTCCAAAAAATCCAAATTTTATTGCTCGAGTTAGCAAAATAATTAGAAAAACTAATCATTTAGGGATTAGGATAATCCACCCACCCTACAAACCAAATCCAATCCATGTTCACCTTCTCAAACTAAACCTCAAGTTCAATTCAAGCATCAAATTCAGATCCAAATCCAAGCCAAAATTACAAAACCAAATGATTGAAGCCCATGATCAAATCCAAACATGAAACCCTTCCTAAGCCATATGACCTATCCAATGGACTTAGCCAAATCTTAATCCTCATCAATCCAAAATCAATTGGTTTTCTCATAATCAATTTATATCTTCAATCATCTTACTAAATATAAATCATGTCTACATTCAAATGATCAAAACTAAATAAAATTAAATCAAAACCCTTCCTAAGCAATATGACCTATCCCATGGACTTAAGCAAATCTTAATCCAAATCAATTCAGACTCAATTGATTTTCTCAAAAATAAATCATATTATCAATCATCTTCATAAATTTAAATAAAATATACATTTAAATCATCAAAACTAAATCAAACCAAAACAAAATCCAAACCTAAGCCACATGACCCAACTCCATGGACTTAGCCAAATTCCTTCATTCCATAACCCAAATTCAATTGATTTTCTAATAAATCAATCATACCTTCAATCATATTCACAAATATAAATGAATTCTATAATCATCAAGCTAAACCAAAATCAACTCAAGTAAAACCACTCTTAACCCTCTTGACATGAAATGTTCAAATGAAACAAAACTTATTTGAACCCAAGCCAATTGCAATTGAATTTATATATCAATCCAAAATACATTTATAAACTCAACTAAATCAAACACAACCCAAATTCAAGCCAACTAAACCCAATTGGTCCACTTGACCCATAGTTGCTAATTTGACCTATTTGGGCCAAGTTCTAATCCTACCCAAATTGGATTGAACTAAGCTGATCAAAACCTCCCATCATGATTGTTGATCACCCTAGGTTGATCAATTATCACAAATTGGGTCAAACCAAGTCAACTTGGTCATTTGACCAAGTCAACCCCTTAACCCATATGAACCCAAACTAGCCAATTTACAACAAAGCCATATCCCTTGAAACTAATGATTCATACTAAATCAAAATCGATATTTGAATATGACTTGACTTCCAATTGACTCAAACCAAATCCAATTGGCCCTCTTGACCCATGTTGACCCAAATTAAACTAAAAGACCAAATTGGGTCAAATTAAAATATAAACCAAATTGATTGTAACCAATGGCTCAAGTTCATTCCAAATTGATTATTGAACTTGACTAAAGCCATGACTGGACCCAATTGAACTTAATTGACCTACTTAGCCTAAATTGACATAAAGGTTCAAGTTGGCCTAAATCAAAACCAAATCCAAATTAATTGAAACAAAAGCTTACAATCATCATTAATTAGTCAACTAAACCCAATCCAACACCCAACCTAAGCCAATTTGGCCAATTTGGTCAAATTGGTCAACTTAATCCATTTGCCCCAAATGAATTCAAATGATCAAAAATCAAATTTAAGCCAAACTAAACCAAACTAATTGAACCAAAACATCCCAAATGATCATATGAACTTGACCTAACCCTTGGTTTGACCTAGTTTGACCAATTGCTCAACTTGACCCAACCTAACCCAATTTGACCTAAATGAGTCAAATTAAGCCAAACCTAACCAAATCAACTCCAATTGACTTGAAGTTTGGGCTATCCCACTCTTCCCTCATTTCAAATCTGCCCAAATCAAATCCAATGCCAAGTGATAATTATACCCTTGGGTCAAGGGCATCACATGAGACAAATCACCCATATAAGTGGTCATTTCCATTCCTTGGCCACTTGGTTCTCTCCCAATGGTCCACTTAAACACCTAGGACACTGCCCAACCTAACACAAGGAGTGGTTGGTTCTGCCATGACCCATAGGTGATGAAATCACCTCACCCTGCCCATTAGAGCATTTGAAACCCTTAGGATACCCATTATTCTTCCTTGGCAACCACCTCCACACCTTCAACCAACCAAGCCAAATTCACCTCCTCCCTGCCACCCAGAACTCCTTGAGATGGTTTCCACTCAAACACGCACAAAAAACATTCCTCAAAGCCCTAACTACCCAGGAAAAGCTGCTAGAACCATTCCCTAAGCTCCAAAAATCATTCCTCAATTGATAAATGCAATTCCCATCAATCCTGAAATAAGACACTACCATTTTTGACCTACCTTTCCCATTTCTTCATCAAACTCAAATTAACATTGCGTGCACCTTCCCTAGGCCTCATCGAGAAAGAATGAATCATCTCCCAAGCTTTCCAAGCATCAAAGGTGGGAATTCGATCAAAGTTGAGCTCCAAATTATCAATTCATGGCCTTCTGAGTGAACATCAAGGAATTGATCCAATTGCTAGTCAAAAGAGCTTCATCTCCACTAGATGAAGCATCCTCAATTATTTAATCTACTGGTCTTGAGCTCCAATGAGGTATGCTTCAAAATTGATCCTTAAGAAAAAATGGATTGGAGATTTTTGAAGAAAACTTGCATCTCGTGTGATCTTGACCATTGTATCCCCTCCGATTGATGTCATGGAGGTTTGAGATCCTTTTAGAGTTGATCTGAGCTCTAGTAAGCATAGATCAAGTGAGCAATGGCAGACGAACTCCATTCTCCCACACTTATGTGGCATTAGATCATGCACCGTCTATTCTGCGTGATCAGAATAGACGGTAGTGATAAGATCTGCTAGATCGATCTGATTTAATCCTATTAAGTTGTGGGATTAATCGTTGCCATTCAATCTTAGATCAGATGGTGGATGAGAAAGCACATCCATCGCCTCCATGTAGGCACAGAGTTAGATAAGTTTTAAGTAGCCAATCCCACAGAACCATGTGGAAAGTGCACCGCATCAACGCACCACATGGTGCCAACATGATTTGGCTTTAATTAAGCTTAATTAATTATTTTTAATGGTTGAAACTTCTAAAATCATAAAAAATCATAGAAAATTAAAAAAATGCAAAATAAATACTCATTTTAAAGGTATTTCAAAAGAGAATCAATTAAACATGATCTTAACTAATTTTGAATAGTAATTACAATTTAATTACAAAATTAATTAGCTTAATTACTCCTTAATTAATTGAGCAATTAATCCCAAATTTTGTGGGTTAATTTAATGGGATGATCTCTACCTCCCATGATTTTCTTTGGATTTATTGCTCACTTAGTTAAGAAAATTGACTAATTAAACCATAACTACTCTTTTAAGTTAATTAATGATTAATTAATCCCATGAATAGTAATAAATTGGTTAATTAAGTTTATTAATCATTGTTCAACAGAAAGTGAACTAAGGAATAAGGATGGGACCCCTTTCCCTAAGTTTATTTCACCCTTTTTTAAAATGAAATTTATTAAGATCTAACCAACTAAATAAATCACTTAATCAAATTGAAATCATAATCACATCACACCTTGATTAATTAAATCATGGGGTAGATCTTTAGGTGTTTAATAACCTAAATGCATTTAATAAAATCATGGTTAATCCACATGTCTGGGAAAACCATAAGAGTAATTAATTAAGTCCCTTAATCTAATTAACTAATAATCATGAGCCAATTGCATTTGGCCTTTTTTATTTCCTAGATCAAAGTTTATTTTCCATGCATATCATGTTGGCTCATAATTATTTAGTTAATTACTTTTAGGTGACATAGGTAAGGGTAATTAATTCATCTAATTAAGGGTTCAACTTAATTAACCCATAAACTAAAATTAATTACATTTACTTAAATTAAATGAAATCACTAATGTGTGGATGGGTTTAAAATAGCAAGTGATGATTTGTTTTCTACTCTTTAAATTAAATTAAATCTTAAACTTAATTAATAAAGAAGCTTTGGTTTGCATTAAATAATCTTATTTGATTTGATTGTCCTTAAGAACTAATTTGGTTGAATGAATCACATGCTTATATTTCATTGTCCATTTTCCAATCATGTTAGATTTGGTATGTCATTTCAATTCATGCATTTATATTTTCAAAATCAAGTAAAATAAAATGTATTTCCTTATGTAAGCTTGCATGTGTTGATTTAATTTAATATATGTGTGGCTATTATCACAGTTAAATCCAAATGTATTTTTCAGAAGCTTATAAATGAATAATTATATTTGTTCTGATGCTAGTTATAAATAAATAAGAAATGCTTGTGCTTAAAGCTTAAGTGTATGAATGTTGAGTTATCTTTCCTCTATTCAAGTGTTGATTTATATAAGATTGAATGGTAATGGGTATATAGTCTGGACATCTTGGGAATATGAGACTTTAGCTAGTTCCATGTAGGCCATTTGATTACCTCACTTCCCTGGTTTATCAACGATACGTACCCTTTTGATGTCATTCTAACGTATTTCAACATTATAATTTGGATAGAGCTTTAATTCATATATATAAATGATTCAATAAAATAATATACAATCTTTGCATGGTTTTCTTTCCCTCATTTATGTATACATACATGTGTGTCCAAGAAAAGTAAGTATATAGTTTGGACATCCTAGGAATACAAGGATTTAGTTAAACCCAAGGAGGTCATTTGATTACCTCACTTCCGTGGTTTAACAATGACACATACTTTCCTATATCTTTGTACATGTATATGTATATGTCATTTGTAAATGAAATCCCATTTGACATTAAAATTACATGCATTCATAATTGACTAAGTGGTTAAATTAATTAGCCATATGATTTGGAGCTTACTTCGTATGTTCATGTATACGAATTTACATATGTTTGAATGCAAATGGGTATATAAGCTGGACATCCCAAGAATATGAGGCTTTAGCTAGCTCCAAGGAGGTCATTTGATTAGCTCACTTCCTTGGTTTAACAATGGCACATGCCTATTTACTTTCATTCTTATGTCCTTTTTGTATAAGAATTTGGATAAAGTTTTAAATTAATATGTTTAAATAATTTAATCACATAAAAATATAAATTTGAAACATACACGTACATTCATGATTTAACTATGCTAAAATATGTTGCATGTATAGATACACTTAGGATTAATTAAATCATTTAATAAGACATTCAATAAAGAGAACTAAATCAAATTAATATACTTTTGAAAGTGACTTAAGGTAGGGATGAAAGAGGGCAGTCCTCTTTTCCTCTCTTTATAACACTTAGTTGCTATGTGTAATCAAATGAAATAAAAGAAAACATAAATTAAAAATCTCAAATCAATTAAACTACTTCAAGTGAAATCAACCTTTCATGTTAAATTGAATCCTTATACACTTAGAAAATACCATAGCAATGCCTAACAAGACTTAAAACACAAGCCTTAATACACATATTAGAGTTAAGTCACCACTTATAGCTCTAAGTTAGGACGGTGTATGATGTGATGTATGTTTTATTTTATGATGCATTGTTTTAGATTGATTATTATGGTGTATGCTTCGTAGACTAGATGATAGGCCAATTTTAGCCTAATCATGTTTTCTACAAGGGATAATGCTTAAGAGTTGCTTAAAAATAAATGTGTGTGCTCTTTTTGTAGGTAGCTTAAATTTTTAAGCATAATCCAAGTTAGGACACGTGGGCTTAGTTACCCATGTGTAGGGTGCTAAGTCCAAATTATAAATACAACTACTTGGGATTATATGTATATTTAGCTAACCTCTATTTTACAGGTGTAGTGAGATTTACTTTTCCCACATAAATGTATTTTTTGTAATAGGAATTAGGATTAATGCTATGGGGGATTAGGATGAGTAGTGGCTAGAAGGCTTTGTCCTAGGGTGCCCTGTGATGCCTTTAAAGTAAGCATCATCCAAATTAAAGAAGGAACCTAATCAAAAATGGAGATATGAAGAAAGAAGAACCCGTAGCATTTAATACAATTATAATTATTCTCTCATAATCTAGGTTGTATAAGGGTAAAGCTCGGCTACCCATCTTTTCTCTCTTTGGGTTATACGGTGGTACTCGACCAAACCTTTTATTCTTTTATGATAGTTTATATAATTATTTGATGTTATGTTTACATTATGCATTAGGATGGCATGCTTTTGATAGTTACTTAAGTGATTGATGCATTAATGTGCCGCTTGGATTCGATTAGGATCTTTGGTAAAAATAACTTTTCTTTCCAACTAATCACTCATAATTAAATTTTAAATAACTCATAACCTCACCATAAAACTGAGGACATAAATAAGATAATTAAAAGATTTTTCAACCACTTAGTTGTATGGTTGAATGTTTCACATCATGCATGCATATTCTTTCTGTCTTGAACATGAAGGATCTCCATCTTTGCATGATAAAGGAATGCTTGACTTGTGAGGGCATCCTTTGTGGTGGAGAACACCTTCTTCTAGTTTATTTGACCAATAACCTATTTCATCATGCATTTAGGCATAATAAATCCTAAAGCCTCTCTCAAAATGATGTGTTAATAATGAAATAAAATTTGAAAGGATTTTGCATCTATAGATTAAGTCATATACCATACCACTCATGCTCTAGTCTCTTAGGAAGTGTGTTTCGGACTTTAGTCTCTTTCTAATTAAATAACTACCCTAGCTATCTTGTAATTCATAACATTGGATTATATGGTTTTAAAATTGTAGAGGAGTTAAACACACTGAGGCGCTTATTAGTAAGTTGGACAATTTATTCTCTCTTATGGAAGTTACCCTTATGTCCACCTATCGCTTAGATTTAGGTCATACTTTAGCTTGTACTACTACTCCCTAGATTTAGGATTTGTAGCTATCTATTTCTTTCAGGCTACGAGAATAAATCCTCATCTCTTAGGCATTCCCACAACCTTGTGTTGGTGGATTACAAGCCCTAATCTAAATTTCAACTCAAAACATATAAATCTCCTTAACTTCAAAATTATAAAGCCTAATCATAGGATAGATTGGAATGCTCGCTAGGCTTCCTAATATCATGACCATTTCCTACTTATTTTAATTGGATTCCAAAAATAAATCTTCTCCTTAAACTTTCCCAATTAATTTTCCAAATATATCCAATCCTTTAGTCTAACCTTGAAATCTTTTTAGATGATAATTGTCTACTTTGATCGAGAGTATTCTTAAGAAATTTTATTTCCTAAGATATAATTTACTATGGAGGCTTGCCTCCATAAAGAACTTAAGAATTTAGTTTAATATAAACCCTACTTTATTCATTCATGTAAAGTGAGAGAAAAATCTCTGGTACATTCATAGACCCATCATGCCTTAGGAGTCCTTATTGCGTGATTAGGTCTATTATAGGCTGATGTTTTTTATCTTTTAAGATAGTACATCATACCTCAATGTTATACTCGATCACCTCAAAAAGTAACCCACCTATGATCTGTGTGGTGTCCCCCATCCCCCCCACCCCAAAATCCAAAAATAAACACCTCAAGGCCCTCTCACATTCTTCATTGAATCCTCTCAACATCATCCTTTCTTTTTGGAGTTTGGTGATGTCGATCTTCAAGTAGGCAAGGGTTCTTAGACTCATAATATTGATTATTACACCTGGGTCAACCAAAACTCTGGATAGCCTATATTTACCAACATCCACTATAATATAAAGAGGCGGTTGTGCTCGATCATCCCTTGGAGTAATTCTTCATTCCTGAATGTAATTCCTAAGATGTCCTTTGAGTGGCATGCCTCATCTTTAGTAGCGATCAGCTGAGCTATGCATATTTGTAGATCAAGTAAAGCCTTGATTAGAGATTTACTCATCTCTTTGGATATGATAAGGGTGTTGCATATGCTTAACTTAGCTAGAAACTTTCTAAGGTGAGCTTGGACATTGTAATCAACTCTGGCTTGGTCCTCCATAAGCATATCCATGGGTGGAGCATCCTATGGAGGGGCTATCTACTCACTGGAACCATTGACTTGCTTACCCTTATCCTGAGGTGTTACCATAGGAGGTAGAACATTGCAACTACATAGGTTGACTTCAATGACTTCTTCAAATGATGAGCTTATGGAAAATTCTACCTTCTCATCAGGCATACCTACAACTTTTATGGGATCCTCAAAGTCAGTTGACTCCAAGTCAATCTCAAGTGGTGAACCTGATTGATTGAGAGAAGGATTGTCCAACTCTGAATCAAAAAGGAAAGGATTGGAACTGCTAGAGCTATTATTTTTATTTAGACTCAGAGAGATTTCAATAAGAATAAAATCAAGAGCACCAGAAGTAGATAATATATAAGTAGAATCAGCTTTTTTTCATTGATTTCTTTTTGGGTGGAGGTACATGATAGAAATCAAACAAAGTAAGCGGAGTAAGGGGTTTAGTGCCTTTATCAACAGATACTAAGCTTCTACCAGTAGAAGAGGAGCTAGTAGAAGAGATGGTATGAACGGGAGGAGTACTGACAATGGTGGTCGTACCGACTATCCCAGCATGTGCCGAAGTTACACGCTATTAGGATGTCACCTTCCCCGATTGTCCTTTGCAACTAGCAAACCTTCCTTAGTGTTGGAGGATTGAGCTACTTCAAGCACCTCCAAGGAAAGCTTCTTGATCATAAAAATGATCTTCTTAGAGGTTTAGGATAGGAAGATATTCTAAACTTCTTTGGTCTTAAGAGGATTGTAAGTATCCCCAAGGATTACTTTAAGATAACTGGATGGTTTCTCTAATAAGTATTTTTTAGGGATAACTATGGCTCTCAATTTGTAGCTACACTCAAGCTAGTCCGTAAAAGTGATATAATCCTTTAAGACATGGCCTAACATGCGGTGGTAGGGGCAATATCTAAGATCATCGCTCTTGCCCAATTCCTCCAGCTTCTTAAACTTCCTGAAAGTTAAGTATCTTTAAGAGATTCTTAAAAAATTTTCTAACTACCTCTCAATTAAATGAATATGGCTTATTCAATCTATCGGCAAGAGTAAATTGAAAGTAGCTACCTAGTGATCGATATGAATACCACTGCTGGGTAGGCTACTGAGGTGGTGGAAATGGTCATTGTGGTGGCTGAGATGGCTAGTATGATGTCCAAGGTGGGGGAAGAGGAGGTGTCAAAGGAGGCTACCGATGTAATGTCTTATTGAACTTTGGTCGCTTTCCCATCCACCTAATAACCCCTGATTCTTCTCAAACATCTTCGGTTGGACCTGATTGGTCGGGAAAGGAAAATTGTTTGGCTTTCTCTTCTAGGCTAGCCACCTTGTTAATTAATTTCTCAAATGTTATGATGGTAAAGCCCTAAAGAATGAAGGTGACCGGGCAATGGATATTCTTGAGAAGAATCTCAATGGCATGATGTTCGGATAGCAATAGTTTGCATTTCATGCTCAGGTTGCATCACCTAAGAATATAATCAACAAGGGACTCGTTGAGTTTATGTTTCTCTATAATAAGGTCGCCTACAGTCACCCTCTGCTGAGCTTTAGCAAACCTCTTGATAAAGAGGTGCTCCAACTATGCAAAAGTCCTCACCGAATCATTGGGCAGTTTGACGTACTAATCAAATGAAACAACTAGCAGATTGCTAACGAAAAGGCCGAAGAGGAGTGTGTTGCTACCACCGGTGTTACAATAGATGGCTCTAAAGTGTGCAATGTGTTATCGTGGGCTTCCAATGCCATCAAAGATCTTGATGGATGATGGCACAAAATATAAATAAAATAAAACTAAATAAAAACCTAAACCTAAAAAATAAACCTAAAAAAAATAAATAATCGAACATAAACCCTAAACTACAAAAAAAAGCCTAAACCTAAAATAAATGAAATAAAATAAACATAAACCTAAACTAAAATAAATAAAACCTAAACCTAAACCTCAAATGAACTAAACCTAAACCCTAAACTAAATAAAATAAAATGAACTAAAAATAAACCTAAACCTAAACTAAAAAAATAAAACCTAAAATAAAACTTAAAACTTCAAACTAAAAAAATAATGTAAAACCTAAACAAAAACCTAAAAAAAACCTAAACATAAAAATAAAATAAAAATAAAATTAAACTAAAAAATAAACATAAACCTAAATGTAAACCTAAAAAATAAACTAAAATAAAAAAACCTAAACTAAAATAAATAAACTAAACTAAATAAAAATAAAAAATAAACCTAAATAAATGTAAAAAATAAATTAAACTAAAATAAATAAAAAATAAGCTAAATAAACTAAATAAACCTAAACCTACCGGTTTACTTAAAATTTAAAAAAAAAACCTAAACCCAAACCCTAAACCCTAAACCCTAAACCCTAAACCCTAAACCCTAAATCTTAAACCCTAAACTATAAAACTGACCCTAAACCTTAAACCCTAAACCCTAAACCCTAAAAATCCCTGAACCTTAAACCTAAAACCCTAAACCCTAAACGTTAGCCCTAACCCTAAATGCTAAACCCTAAACCCTAAACTCTAAACCCTAAAACCCTAAACCCTAAACCCTAAACCATAAAACCTTAAACCCTAAACCCTAAAAACTTAAAAACTTAAATCTAAACAAAATAAAACCTAAAAATAAAATAAATAAAAAAAACTAAATCTAAATAAATTAAAATAATAAAATAAAATAAAAACCTGAATTAAAACCTAAACCTAAAAATATAATAAAATAAGCTAATAAAATTGAACTAAAATAAAATAAATAAAAACCTAAATAAACTAAAAAATAAATCTAAGATTAAAAAATATAGATAAAATAAAAACTAAACATAAAGTAAAAATAAAATAAACCTAAAATAAAATAAAATAAAAACTAAATAAAACCCTAAACCTAAAAAATAATCATAAAAATAAATATAAAATAAAACCTAAACCCTAAAGTAAAAAAAAAAACTAAACCTAAAAATATTATATAAAATAAACATAATAAAATAAAGCTAAACCTAAAATAAAATAAATAAAACCTAAACCTAATCCAAAAAAAAACTAAACTTAATAAAATAAAATAAACTATAAATAAACTTAAACTTAAACTAAATAAAAACCAAAAAATAAAACTAAATTAAAAACCTAAAACCTAAACTTTAAAAAATAAAATAAAAACCTAAACCTAAACCTAAAAATAAAAAATAAAACCTAAACATAAAAAATAAAATCAAAATAAAACTTAACTAAAAAATAAATTTAATCCTAAACCTAAACTTAAAAAATAAACTAAAATAAAAAACCTAAACTAAAATAAATAAGCCTAAAATAAATAAACTAAACTAAATAAAAATAAAAAATAAACCTAAATAAAAATAAAAATCAAATAAACTAAAATAAATTAAACATAAACTAAATAAAATAAAAAAAACCTAAACCTATCAGTTCACTAAATTTTTAAAAAAAAAACATAAACCCTAAATCCTTTACCCCAAACCCAAACGCTAAACCTACAACCCTAAACCCTAAACCCTAACCCTAAACACTAAACCCCAAACCCTAAACCTAAACCTAAAGTAACTAAATAATAAACTTAAATCCTAAAACCTAATAATCATAAACCTAAACTTGAAACTTAAGAATGGATAAAACCTTGATGACAAGAACATCAACGTCAATTCTGCCTAGATCTAATGGAGGAGAAGGATATAAATCATAGTGGTGGTGGGGATGAGTATATATGGAGGTGGTGGTTGGAAATGGTTGTTACCAAGCCGTGAGGAGCATGGGGTTACAACCATGGTGGTGGCTAGATCTATATGATGGTGGATCTTACTACTGAGAGGCTGGTTCATAACCGAGAAACTAAAGAACTATCAATTTGATCTACTACTTATGGAACTATGTCTTCATAGTAGAGATAGTTTCAGTTATCTAGGAAATTTAATTTGCTCTAGGCGTGCTCATTTTATATCTATGTCATCGCTTGTGTCTTAGAAAACTTGGTGTGTTACTTGGTTGACGAAATCAAAAAGAAGAAATGTTGAATATGAATTTATTCTCTATTAAAAAAATAAACCAAAAACTTTCAACCCTAAACCTTCAACCCTAAACCCTAAACCCTAAACCCTAAACTCTAAATCCTAAACCCTAAACCCTAAACCCTAAACTAACCCTAAACCCTAAACCCTAAATCCTAAAGCATAAACCCTAAAACCTAAACTTACCCTAAACCCTAAGCAAACCCTAAACCCTAAACCATAAAAACCATACACCCTAAAGCCTAAACACTAAACCCTAAACCCTAAACACTAAACCCTAATCCTAAACCCTTTACTCTAAACCCTAAAAACCTTAAAAACTAAACCTAAACAAAATAAAACCTAAAAATAAAATAATTAAAAAAACCTAAACCTAAATAAAATAAAATAAAAAATAAAATAAAAACCTACACTAAAACTTAAACTTAAACCTAAAAATAAAATAAAATAAACTAATAAAAATAAACTAAAAATAAATAAATAAAGACCTAAACTAAACTAAAAAAATAAAATAAACCTAAGAATAAAAACCTAAATAAAATAAAAACTTAACATAAAATAAAAATAAAATAAAATAAAAATATAAACCTAAAAAATAAACCTAAAAATAAAACCAAAAATAATTAAAATATAAAACCAAAACCCTAAACTAAAAGTAAAAACTAAACATAAAATAAAAATAAAATAAACAAAATAAAATAAACCTAAACCAAAATTAAAATAAACTAAACTAAAATAAATTAAATCAAAACCTAAACCTAAAATAAACTAAACTTAAACTCGAAATTATATAAAATAGAATAAACTAAAAATAAACTTAAACCTACACTTAAAAATAAAACCTAAAAATAAACTAAAAATAAAAACTTAAAATCTAAACCCTAAAAAGCTAAAAACCTAAACCTAAACTAAATAAAACTAAAAATAAAATTAATAAAAAATAACCTAAACAAAAATAAAATTAAAAAATAAAATAAAATAAAAACATAAACTAAAACCTAAACCATAACCTAAACTTAAAAAAAATTAAATAAAAATTATAAACCTAAATTAAAATAAAATAAATAAAAATCTAAACTAAACAAAAAAAATTGAAAACCTAAATAAAATTATAACGAAACCTAAAATAAAAATAAAATAAACCTAAAATATAATTAAAGAAAAACTAAATAAAAATCTAAACCTAAAAATAAATAAAAAATAAAACCTAAACCCGAATCCAAAAAAAAAGCTAAACCTAAAATAAAAATAAAATAAACTTTAACCTAAAATAAGATAAACTAAACTAAAATAAATAAAACCTAAACCTAAAACTAAAATAAACTAAATTTAAACCTAAACCTAAACTAAATAAAACAAAATAAACTAAAAATAAAGCTAAACCTAAACTAAAAAATAATACCTAAAAATAAAACAAAAATAAAAACTTAAAACCTCAACCTAAAAAAATAAAATAAAAACCTAAACATAAACCTAAAAATAAAAAATAAAACTTAAACCTAAAAAATAAAATAAAAATAAAACTAAACTAAAAAATAAACCTAAACCTAAATCTAAACATAAAAAATAAACTAAAATAAATAAATCTAAAATAAATTAATTAAACTAAATAAAAATAAAAATAAACTTAAATAAAAATAAAAAATATAATAAACTAAAATAAATAAATAAAATAAACCAAGTAAACTAAATAAACCTTAATATACCTGTTTACTTAATTTTAAAAAATGAAAAAATAAAAAAAATAAAAAACAATTAAAAAAACCCTAAACTTACAACCCTAAACCCTAAACCCTAAAACCCTAAACCCTAAAACCCTAAACCCTAATCCCTAAAGCTTACAACCCTAAACCTTAAGCCCTAAACCCCAAACCATAGACCCTAAACCTTAAACCTTAAAAACCTAAAAAACCTAAACTTATTCAAAATAAAACCAAAATAAAATAAATAAAATTCCTAAACTAAAATAGAATAAAAAAAATAAAATAAACTAAAAACCTAAACTAAAACCTAAACCTAATCTAAACATAAACCTAAAAATAAAATAAAATAAAATAAAAAATAAAAACTAAAATAAAATAAAATAAATAAAAACCTAAACTAAACTATAAAAATAAAATAAACCTAAGAATAATAAACTTAAATAAAATAAAAACTTAACCGAAAAAATAAATAAAGTTAACCTCAACCATAAAAATAAAATAAAAACCTCAACCTAAAAAATAAACCTAAAAATAAATAAAAAATAAGACCTAAACCCTAAACTAAAAAAAACCTAAACTAAAATAAATAAAATAAAATAAACCTAAACATAAACTAAAATAAATAAAACCAAAACCAAAACCTAAAATAAACTAAACCTAAGCCCTAAAATAAATAAAATAAAATAAACTAAAAATAAACCTAAACCTAAACTAAAAAATAAAATATAAAATATACCTAAAATGATAGCCAAATACCTAATTCTAAAAAAATAAAATAAAAACCTAAACCTAAACCTAAAAATAAAAAGTAAAACCTAAGCTTAAAAATTAAACATAAACCTAAACCTAAAAATAAACTAAAAAAACATAAAAAATAAAGTAAATAAACCTAAAATAAATAATAAATAAACTAAATAAATCTAACCTATTTAAAAAAAAATAAAATTTTAAACCCTACTCCTAAACCCTAAACCTAACCCTAAACCTAAACTAACCCTAAACCTAAAACCCTAAAACTAAAACCCTAAACCATAACCTAAATCCTAACCTAACTATAAACCCTATACTATCTAAAGCCTAAACCATAAACCCAAAACCCTAAACCCTAAACTAACCCTAAAGGCTAAGCCTTAAACTTTAAAAATCCTAAACCCTAAAGCCTAAACACTAAACCCTAAATCCTAAATCTTAAACCCTAACCCTAAACCCTAAACCCTAAAACCATAAACCCTAAAACCCTGAACCCTTAACCCTAAACCCTAAAAAACTAAAAACATAAGCCTAAACTAAATAAAACATAAAAATAAAATAAATAAATAAACCTAAACTTAAATAAATAAAATAAAATAAATAAAAAGCCTAAACTAAAAACTAAACCTAAGCCTAAAAATAAAATAAAAAATAAAAATATTCGAAAATAGAATAAAGAAAAACATAAACTAAACTAAACAATAAAATAAACTTAAGAATAAAATAAAATAAAAACTAAATAAAAACCTAAACCTAAAAAATAAAACCTAAACCCTAAAATAAAAAAATCTAAACCAAAAATAAAAATAAAATAAATAAAATAAAATAAACCTATTCCAAAAATAAAATAAACTAAACTAAAATAAATAAAACATAAACTTAAACCTTAAATAAATTAAGCCTAAACTAAATAAAATAATATAAATAAAATAAAAATAAACCAAAACTAAAAAATAAAAAATAAAATATAACCTAAAATATAAACTTAAAACCAAAACATAAAAAAATAAAATAAAAACCTAAACCTAAACTTAAAAATAATAAATGAAATCTAAACCTACAAAAAAAAAACTTAACTAAAAAATAAACCTAAACCTAAACTTAAATTTAAAAAATAAACTAAAATAAAAAACATAAACTAAAATAAATAAACAAAACTATAAAAATTAAAATATTAAAATAAAATAAATAAATAAAAATAAACTAAATAAAATAAATAAACCTAAACATAAGAGTTAATTAAAAAAACCCTAAACCCTAAATCCTAACCATAAACCCCAAAACTAACACTAAACCTTAAAAGCTAAACCTACAACCCTAAACCTACGACTCCAAACCCTAAATCCTAAAAAACCTTAAACCCTAAACACTAAACCCTAAGCACTAAATCCTAATCCTAAACCCTAAACCCTACACCCTAAACTCTAAACCCTAAAACCTAACCCTAAACCATAAACCCTAAATCCTAAACCCCAAACCCTAAACCTAAACCTAAAGTAATTAAATAAATTAAAAAATAAACCTAAACCTTAAAACATAATATACCTAAACCTATACCCTAAAAATGGGTAGAACCTTGATGACAGGATCACTGTCACAACCGTCAATCTAGATCGAAGGGGTGAAGGCGAAAGCGGTGGTAATCATAATGGTGGTTGGGGGTCTGGAGGTGGTGGTCAGAGCAGTGGTGGTTATGGACAAGGAGCGATAGGGATTATAGCTATGGTGGTGGCGGATGGAGAGATCGAGGATATGATGGTGGATCTCACTACTTGAGAGGTTGGGGTTGTTTTGATGGGAACTAGAGAAACTAGAGAACGACCAACCCAATTTGCTACTTATGGAACTATGTTTTTATAGTAGAAATGATTATAGTTATATAGGGTCTTTAATTTCTTCTATGTGTTCTCATTTTTTATCTATGTCATCGCTTATGTCCTAGAAAACTTGGTACGTTATTTGGTTGATGAAACCAAAAAGAAGAAATGTTGAATCTGGATTTATTCTTTGTTAAAAAATAAAAAACTAAAACCCTAAGCCCAAAACTAAAACTTGGACCCTAGACTGAAAACCTAAACCCTAAACC